>JAKWJD010001758.1:43548158-44295337 GCA_027705065.1 Solanum peruvianum | reverse complement strand
AACATTTGTAACCTAGGTCAGGCAGAATCGTATAAAGTAAACAAAATACTATGAGGAACTAAGCTTAATACTAACTAGTAACAAAAATGCAAGATAAATGAGTATAAATTAGAGACACATACCGTAGAAATGGAGAAAAACAGATGCAAAAGTACTCGGTGGCAAGGTAGACACTCCTAGCAGCAGTTTCCACTAGTAGATAACACTTTAGGGCTTTGGAGAATTTTGAGAGGGCAATGATCGGTGGGAGGGAATGGGGAAGTTGAAAAGAGAGAGTAATGGGAGAAATAAGAAAGTAATGGGGTGAAATATGGAGGGGTGGGGAGTTTAAACGGTCTGATTTTGGAAAAGGGTCCAGCCGGGTCGGGTCGAGTATACCTCATTAATCACGCGACGGTTCCCCGACGACGGTCCGTCGCAGTTGTGACGGCCCGTCGTTGGTTCCGTCGTGTGTGCCCTAGTTTCAAAACAACAGAAAAACGTACCTGGTACGAAGGATGAATACGACAGTCTATCGCAGGCGCAACGGTCCGTCGATGTGTCCGTCAGTGACTGCTGCAGAGTAATTTTCTGCAGAATTTCCTGGTGATGTGCCTGCACATTAATAGAAAAATGCTACCATTACTAAAAAGACCGATAAGTATTGGGTTGCCTCCCAACAAGCGCCTGATTTAATGTCGCGGCTCGACTGGGGACCCTTGATTACTCAGACTTCATCAAGATGGTATGCCTCTATCACTTTATTCCCCGATGCTTTATGCCCAAAATAGAGTTTTATTCTACCTCTATTTTTCTTAAACCGCACTCCCTCCTTGGCTTTTAACTCAACTGCTCCATGAGGGAATACTTGGGTAATCAAGTAGGGGCCAGTCCATTTAGACTTGAGCTTGCCCGAAAAACAAGGCACCCCAGAACTGTCTACAAGCACCAAATCCCCAACCATAAACTCTTGTTTTGCATTTTTCTTTTTAGTCTCCTTCTTCATCTTTTCTGTGTTGGATACGGCAGATACCGATTGGATCTCACCACTTTGCCTCATGGTCCTACAAATATTGAATGTCGCTTCTTCGGTATTCAGCCGAAAAGTCATCTGTCCCTTCTCCATATAACCTAGTGCTCTACCTGTAGCAAGGAATGGCCTCCCAAGAATAATAGGCACTTCAAAATCAACCTCGCAATCAAGAATAACAAAATCAGCCGGAAAGATGAATGACTCCACTTTTACTAGCACATCATGGAGTATCCCTATAGGCCGTTTCACTGTCCGATCAGCCATCAGTAGCCGCATCGGAGTGGATTTTGGATCCCCCAAACCCAACTTCTTGTAGATTGAGAGGGGCATGAGATTTATGCTTGCCCCCAGATCACATAATGCTTTCGCAAAATGTAATGACCCAACTGTACAAGGAATAGTGAATGCACCAGGATCTTCTTTCTTCTGTACAAGGGATCTTGTAGAAATAGCACTACAATGCTGCAGTCTATCATCATCCTCGAAAGTGACCGATCTTTTCTTGGTGACCAGATCTTTCATAAATTTAGCATAACCGGGCATTTGTTCTAGAGCTTCTACCAAAGGGACATTGATAGAAAGCTGCTTAAACATTGTTATAAAACGCCGGTATTTATCATCCTCGGTCTTTTTCACTAATCTCTGAGGGAAGGGTGGTGGTGGCCTAGGCATGGGAATTACCTTGATAGGTACTTCTGCATCTTTTCCATTACTTTCCTCTGCTTCACCACTACCCTTTACCACATTATCATTATCCTTTCTCACATTTTCCTCAGTAGATGGCATAGGTGGGTCAATGGTTTGCCTACCACTCCTAGTAGTGATTTCCATACAGTGCGCATCATTCTTTGGATTTTGGACAGTGTTGCTAGGAAGAGTGCCCGGTTGCCGCTGTTCACTGTCGCAGATTATTGGGCCATTTGCAACTCGATCTGCCCAATCGAAATTGCATGTGTATCAACTTTTTGCCCAATACTAGCTAAATCACACCTCAACTCTTTAATGTGCTCATCACTAGCATCGAACCTCCTCATCATTTTGTGCAACATATCCTCAACTCGCGCCATACTATCTCCACCATCCCTAGGAGTAACTTCACGATTTTGAGGAGGGACATAGGGCCCATTCCTGTCGTTTCTATTAGCATAGTTACCCTGTTAAAGTTGTTGTCGCGGTTGTAGTTTCTATCTCAGACATAATGACCCTCACGGTTGTAGTTACCGTAGTACCGACCTTGGTTCCCTTGACCTTGGCGCCAATTATCCTTATTTGATCCTTGGGCGCTTGGTCGGAAACCCCCCATCTGTTCATTTACTGCATAAGTGTCCTCCGCATAATAGCACTCATCATTAGGAGGTGGTGGTTTAGCCAAGTGGTTGACTGCATTTAACTTTTCTGCACCCCCTGTGACATGTTTTAGTACCAACCCAAGCTCAGTTCTCATGTGAGCCATTTCTTCCCGAATCTCATCTGTGGCTGGGTTGTGAGTGGACTGCACTGCGAAGGTGTTTCTCCCTGTATCAGACTTCCTAGTACTCCAAGCTTTGTCATTTCGGGAGATTTTCTCTAATTTTTCAGCAATCTCAGCATAAGGGCATTCTCCATAAGATCTACCTGCTATAGTGTCCAACACCGCTTTGTTGTTATCATTCTGTCCCCGATAGAAGTATTCCTTCAGTGATTCATCATCTATACGGTGATTTGGAACACTTCTCAAGAATGAGGTGAATCTATCCTAAGAACTACTAACTGGCTCTCCTGGTAGTGCCACAAAGTTATTCACTCTGTCTTTGTGGTTTAGTTTCTTGGAGACCGGATAGTAGCGTGCTAAGAAGACATCTCTTAATTGGTTCCAAGTAAAGATTGAGTTGTATGGGAGCTCAGTGAACCATATAGCAGCCTCTGCTGTCAGTGAGAGAGGAAACACTCTGAGACCTATTACATCTAGATCCAAATCAGGCCTCCCCATACAACTTTTACACACAACCCTTACCTTAGCTATATGGGCATATGGATCCTCAGAAGGTAGCCCTGAAAACAAATTTCTCGCAGTGAGCATTTGCATCAGGCTACTAGTTACCACAAAAGTGTGGCCTGTGGCTAGAGGGGGCAAGAAAAGTGGCCCATCCGAGTCTGCTATGTTATCATACCCTCTGTAGTATGCTTGGGGCCGTGAAACAGGATTTTGTCCCCTCTATTGATGTTCACCCGGAGCATCGGGTACCATCTGACCATGAACATCAACCGGAGCTGGGATGTTCTGGTTCGGATCCTCATCATTTATTCCCAAGTTTCGATTCATATTGCGCATTGTACGCTCTAATTCACGATCGTAGGGAAACAATGGTTCTCTTTCTCTCCGTGTATTTGCAATGCAAGGAGGATAGTTATGAAAAGAAATCAAAAACAATAAAACAAAGTAAAATCAAGAAAATATCAATTAAACTATAGTAATAAGTTCAAGTTAATTTAAAAGCTAAAATCCCCGGCAGCGGCACCAAAATTTGATACGCTCAAACTAACTTCTCAAATAAGAAGTAAAGCGGTCGTGTCAAGTAAATAACCCAACTAGTGAGGTTGGGATCGTTCCCACGAGGAAAATAGTCTAGACTTAACTTCAACCTATTATTACTATTGTTTGGTCAATGACTTACTTGGAAAGTAAAAACATAAAAGGGGGGTTTCTATCTCTAAATAAGTGAAAATAAATAACGAACTTGAAAGAGACACTTGACAGCTTTTAATGTTGGGTTTTAATCAATTAATCAAAGTAACTAGGGTTTACGTGTTCCCCACAGGTTCATAACTTGATAACTCTAACTATAACAATTCTTTCCTAGTATCTTGCATGCAAAGTGATAAGTTATGTATTTCTAAATCCTTGGTCCGGCATCTAGAAAATCTCACTCCGCACCTTGGTCCGGCTACGTGTGTTGCTATCCTAACCCTTATACTTACCTCATATTAAGCATCGTATTCGATATTTGACTAAGTTATTACCTCGTACCAATCAATACTAGCCTATTAGATAGTATACACTAAATCTATGTTAATAATTCCTTTCCTATTATCTACCTCCTTGGTCCGGCAAGTAGCATTAAGGCGAGTTCTAACGTTGTCCATCCGTTAAAAAGACTTCTAAACGAAAGAATTATTAATACATGCAAGACACTAATCTAGAATTGTTATTTTAGTTAGGGTTTATCTCATTATTTGCCTATGGTTCCCACAACCCTAGTTATAGAGTTTAGTTACTCATAGCCATAAACACAATATTCAAATATATTAAATATGAATTCATGTACTTACTTCAATGAGAAATAATAAAATCCAAAGTTTACTTGATTAATATCCAAAAAATCACTTGCAAGAATCTCAAAATCCAACACTAACACAGAAAGTCTAAAAATCCGATGTCTAATCTCATAGAGTCTAACCTCAAAAACGAGGTTTTTCGAACTATTTATAAAAAAATAAAAAACCTAATTAAATAAGGATTCTAATTGCTGGAAATCTGCCAAAACGCGGCTGGGTCGACGGACCACGCGATGGACCGTCATGGTCACGACGGACCGTCATGGACTCCGTCGTCCCATACTTGTGCAATTTCTTCTGCTGCTATCTTCATTCCCCTCGACGGCAAGTATGACGGACCGTCATAGGAACAATGGTCCGTCGAGGGTCTCGTTCCAAAACACTTCAACTGTTGGAATCTGGGTACTGGGATCACTTCTCTGATCTTCAACGACGAACCTGCAGGACGGACCGTCAGAACCACGACGACCTCACAAGCTTCGTAAGCCCACACTTGGTCAGACTTCCCCATCTTCCTTCACAGCTTCACTACGCTGCCACCTACGGACCGTCACAAGCACGACGGACCGTCATAAGCTCGTAGGTGGTCTCTTCTGCAATTCTTCGCTCAAAATCTCCGCATTTAGCTTTGTACAGATTTCCTGCAAAACAAAGAGAAACTTATATAAAAATTATCACAAAAAGGCTTTTGGACACACTAAACTTAAGGAAAAAGTATTAATAATACCGTGAAACTACGCTATATCATGCATCTGCGCCCAGAAACAAGGGTGAGTATAATGCCCAGATTTCACAGAACTTCAAGGCTAGATTAGCCCATTCCTAAGGTAGTGTGGCACAAGAAGGTAGTTGTTATCATTCATTTGGGAGGTGTGGTAGAAACCATGCCGGTAAGTGTCCTAAGAATAATCAGGGCGATGGAAATACGGGCAATACAACCCAATCTTCATCAGTTGCTCCACCAGATAGGTTTGCGCCTAGAGGATCCACTTCTGGTACTGGCGGAGGGGCAAATAATCTCTATGCAATCACTAGACCCCAAGAGCAAGAGAAATCTCCATATGTTGTCACGGGTATGATCAAAGTATTTAATTTTGATGCTTATTTTTTGGTTAGTCATAGCAGTGAGTTTATATTTAATAACTCATTATATTGTAAATCAGTTTGAGATCCTTCCTAAAAACATTATGAAACCTTCTGTGTTTCAATCACAAGAACACTATGGCTTATCTTGTAGAGTTAAACATGGTAGATTTTGATGTCATAATAGGTATGAACTGGCTTCATGCCTGAATGCGTCAATAGATTGTATAACTCAAGTTTTCAAGTTTCAAGTACCTAGTGAGCTAGTCATGGAGTGGAGTAGTAGTTCAACAGTGCCTAAGGGTTGTTTCATTTTGCACCTTAAGGCGAGAAAGTTAGTTTCAAAGGGGTGTACCTATTACTTAATCCGAGTTAACGACTCAAGTACTGAGGTACCTTCCCTTAGTTAGTTCTTAAGAGTTTCTAATATTCTTTCTTGATGATCTACCCTGAGTCCCTCTTGAGAAAGAAATATACTTCTTCATATATATCATCACATATAATCATCCTATCTCTATTACCGCCTTATAGAATGGCACCAATAGAGTTAAAAGAATGAAAGAACAACTAAAAAATCTGTTACATAAAGGTTTTATTCGACGAAGTGTTTCTCCTTGGGGTGCTCTAGTATTGTTTGTAAGAAAGAATCATAGGTCCCTTAGGATGTGTGTATACTACCGCCAATTAAATAAGGTGACCATCAAGAATAAATATCCTCAATCTCCCAATGATAGATGATCTTTTCGACTAGCTTTAAGGTGCTTCCTATTTCTCAAAATTTGATCTCAGATTAGGCTACCATCAGTTGAAAGTTAGGGAATATGATATTTCCAAGACAACTTTTAGAACAAGATATGGGCATGATGACTTGTTGGTAATGTCCTTTGGTTTGACGGATGCACTTGCGGCATTCATGGATGTTATTGAATAGTGTTTTAAAACCTTATTTAGATATTTTTGTCATCGTCTTCATTGATGACATACTGACTTATACAAGGAATAAATAAGATCATTCTTGTCACCTCAGGATAGTTCTTCAGACTTTGAAATATAAGGAGTTATACGCCAAGTTCTCCAAGTGTGAGTTTTGGCTTAAGTATCTGGCATTCTTTAGCCACATTGATGAGATTGGAGTTGATACCTTAAAGATATAAGCAATTCAGAATTGTCCTAGACTAATGTCTCCAATCGATATTTGGAGTTTCTTGGGTTCGGCTAGCTACTATAGAAGGTTTGTTGAGGAATTTTCATCTATCTTGTCTGCCTTGCCCAAGTTGACTCAGAATATAGTTAAGTTTCAATGGTCTGAAGCTTGTAAGAAAAACTTTCAGGAATTGAAAAAGAGGTTGACTACTGCTCTGGTTCTGACCTTACCATAGGGTACTCAAGGTTTCATGGTGACTGTGATGCATTAAGAGTTGGTTTAGGTTGTGAATTAATGCAGATTGGCAAAGTTATAACTTATGCCTCTTAAACGTTCATGAAAAAAACTATCCAATCCATGACTTAGAGTTGGCTGTCATAGAATTCACCTTGAAGATATGGAATCACTATTTGTACGACGTTCATGTGGATATATTCACTAACCACAAGAGCCTACAATATGTATTCACCAAGAAGGAGCTTAATCTTAGAAAAAGGAGGTGGTTAGAACTTCTCAAGGATTATTACATGAGTATGCTATACCCCCTAGGTAGGGATAATTATGTTGTTGATGCCTTAAGCAGGTTATCCATGGGGAGTACCACCCATGTTGAGGAAGAAAAAATTGAGTTAGCTAAAGATGTGCACAGACTTGCATGCATGGGAGTCAAACTTATAGATTTTACAAAAGGAGAGAAAGAGGTGACTAATAGGGTTGAGTCCTCACTAGTGTCTGAGATGAAATAAAAGCAAGACCAAGACCCAATATTTCTTGATTTGAAGGTAATATCCATAAGCAAATATTAACTTTTGAACAAGGGGGAGATGGTGTGCTGAAGTACCAAGGTAGATTTTCTGTACCTAGGGTGGATGGAGTCCAAGAGAGGATCATGGAAGAGGTTCATAGATCCAAATATTCCATTCATCTGGGTTCCAATAAGATGTATCGTGATTTGAGAGAGGTATACTAGTGGGAAGGTATGCAGAAGGACATTGTTTCCAAGGGCCGAATTGCCAGCAAGTGAAAGTAGAGCACCAAAGACCTGGAGGTTTGGATCACTATATAGAACTTCGGAATGGAAGTGGGAGATGATTAATATGGACTTCACCACAGGCTTTCCTATGTCTTGAAGTCAGCATGATTCTATTTGGGTAATTGTCGATAAAATGAAAAAAATCAGCCCACTTATTGCCGGTAAAGACTATCCATTCGGCCAAGGATTATGCTAATTTGAACATTTAAGAAGTGGTAAGACTTCATAGAGTCCCGGTTTCCATAATTTCATATAGAGGATAAAAATTTACTACTCAGTTCTGGAAGTCTTTTCGAAAAGGTATGGTTCGAAGGTGAACTTAAGCACTGATTTTCATCCTCATACTGATGGAGAAGTAAATCATACTATCCAGACCTTAAAATATATGTTGAGGGCTTGTATGACTGACTTCAAAGGGAATTGGAATGATCATATACCTCTCAGTGAGTTTACTTACAACAATAGCTACCATTCGAGCATCCAAATGGCTCCATACAAAGCTTTTTATGGAAGAAGATGCTGATATTTTATTGAGTGGTTCGAAGTTGGTGAAGCAGGGTTGATAGGACCAGATCTAGTTCACCAATATTCAAGAGAGGCTAACGACACAGAGTAACCAAAAGTCCTACACAGATGTTAGGTTGAGGCCGTTAAAGCTTGAGGTGGACGATTGGGTATATATTAAGGTTTAACCCATGAAGGGTGTTATGAGGTTTGGTAAAAAGGGGAAACTTAATTCCCGGTTATTAGATGTTATAGAATATCCAGGAGATTTGGCAATATAGCTTATGAGTTGGATCTACAATAAGAGTTAGCATCGGTTCATCCGGTATATCATATTTCTATGCTGAAGAAGTGTATGGATGATCCTTCATTGATTGTAACAACTGAGAATGTTGGGATTTAGGATAGATTATCCTATGAAGAGATTGCGATTCAAATTTTGGATCGTTAAGTTCGCAAGTTGAGGACGAAGGAAGTTGCATTAGTCAAGGTTTTTTAGAGGAACCAATTTGATGTAGAAGCGACTTGGGAAGAGAGTATATGAAGAAGAGATATCCACATCTCTTTGAATCCAGAGAAAATGCAGATCAAGGTACTAATTATCTTCTTAGCACTTTATGAACTATGAGTAAGCATGATTGTTATTTGCTTTTGGATTGTTGAGTATTAAACTTGATGTTACTATTCTTAGCATGGTTAAAGAAATCTCATTCGAGGACAAATGTTCCTAAGGGGGAGATATGTAACACCTTTTAACTCGTGATAGCCAATAGTAAGATAAGAAACTAAAATTAATCATTTTTTGAAAGAATAGGAAAAATCTGGAAAATTTCCTTAGTGTAAAAAAGTGAGTTTTAGCCATTTTCAAATGTCCATAACTTCTAGCTCAGGATGAGCCAGAGTCAGTTCTTCATATGGTTGGAAATCCTTGGATATATCTTTCCAATACCGCGGAATTTATGCATTTTTGATAGCGTATGAGGAAGATATGCCTATCGAAAGTTGTGTTTTTGGATTGATGAAGGTCCCAATCCCGATTTCATAAAGAGTAAACTTGTCATTTCACCCAACTATTTTCTAATTCATTTTAAAAGTTTATTAGGGGTAAAACTGAGCCTTAAATCAGTCTTAGAAAATTATAATACACTCAGGGCTTGGGAGAAAAGAGAAGAGAAGAAGGAGAAAGGAGAAAGGAGAAAGGGCCAAGAATTCATCAAGAACGCCAAGATCTTTGAGTGGAATTCATCGGGGGTGATACCTATTAAGGTATGTGGGAAATTTTTTGTTGGTTTGATTCATCCGCTCACCAATTTGTTTCAATTCATCAATCTATTAGTTGATTTCATGTTAGAATTAAGTTCTTGAATAAAAGTTTTGAGTTCTAGCATATTGAATTTTTGACTGCCATTGTTGGTTGAATTCCTATTTCTCTGGGTAATTTTGCGTTGAATTCAATAGTCATGGAGAGTACCAATAGTCCTAGTCATTTGGTGAAAGAACTAGGAAGGTTTGGAGGGGTTGGAGAAGAAAAATGAGTTGAAAAATTCGTCAGACGCACCTGGGTATAGGTAGACGCGGAAAATTGGCCACAATCAACTGAGGCCTGGCGCGGCGCGCCACCAGTGTGCTCGAACTTAGCCTCATTCAACTGGGGCTGGCGCGGAGCGTCACCAGTGCCCTCGGATCGGCGATTTTCACCTAGTTTAGGTAGTTTAGCCATCGTAAGTCCTTCTAAGGTATATTAAACTCTCCCAATGATTCTAATTACTACAAATGATTTTTAAACACCTATATATCACTAAAGAACTAAAATCATAACCTTTAATCCATAATTCAAGTCAAGAAATGTTAAGATCAAAGTCAAAAAAGTAAAGAGTCAAGCCTAAAAGTTAAGAAACAAGTCAAAGTGAGTTCTCAAAGTTTCCAAGAGTCTTTAGAAAACATTTTAACTTTGCTTTAAAGCTAAAGCTATATGTTAAGAAAAGAGTAGAGAGTTGAGTTAAATTATCAAATAACTATGGAGGAACTAAGTATTCCCTAAGAGTTAAGTTACAAGTTAAGGAAAGAGTAAAGAGTTGAGTTCGTTTCTCAAAAGTTATAAGGGAACTAAGTATTCCCTAAGAATTTCAAATGTTTTCATATTTTGAGAAAGCAAGGAAGCTAGACTTCCCACAGAGCCTTTGGCTAGTTTTAGTAAAAAGGAAACTATGATTTCCAAGAGAGCTTTTAAAAAACTAAGTTTGAGTAAATTACCTCAAACCAGAGAAGAATATGTTTTTTTTCCAAAACATATTAGCTAAGTACTTTGAGACTAGTATTGAGAACTGATATGGGGAAGCAATTTCAGATTAACTTAAGCCCTCATAAACCATGTAGCCAACATGGACAAAAGAAGGATCATACTTTTTAGATGATTCTTTAGTGGTTTTTAGCATAGACTAGTGGATCCACTTAGTAGTTTAGGTTCTATACTAACGGCAAGGTATAGGGAGGTCCTCTTGCAAGGTGAGGTAAGACGTTGTACTATTGCTTAGGCTCATAGTAATGAGTTTTGGTTAGAGAATATCCTATAGAAACTATTTCATAAGTAAAGTTGAGTTTGTTAATGCATTATCGTTAATGAACTAAGTTGTTTACACTTTTTACAAGTTTTAATATATAAATTGTATGTTTCTTTACTGCTTTATATTGAGTTAGTATCTTATGAGTTTAGCAGAGCAATGTAAGTTCTTCTTAATCCTTTCAAGCCTTAAGTTGTTGTTAGCATGCAAACTGGCATACTCGTACATTCAATGTAATGATGCAGTTGGCCTGCATTGTCTTATGATGTAGATGCAGGTAACCAGGATCAGCACGCAGTGCCTCGTTGATCCAGTTTAGGCATTTAGAGTCAATGACGAGCCTCATTGCATTCTTGAGGACACATATTTATTGTTTATCAGTCTATCATTTTTTAGGATGTTCTGGGGCCTGTCCCAACATCAATCTTAGTATTATAGAGGCTTCATAGACAATCATACAACTAGGTCTGAGTCTCTTATTTCTGTGTTTCAAATACTTTATTATGAGATTTAAGTGTCATTTTGGCAATTTGGAACATGAAAAGTTTCACTTCAAGAATCAAGACATCAACATTGTCACTTGTGGCAGACCAAGCACTAGGCTATTCACCTCTAGATCTTCCCAATGATCAATTTAATCATATGGAATATGAGAGGTATGAACACCGAAGGGGTGTTGGAGAGGATCATAATGTTAAGGAAAGTCCACCATCTAGCAATCATTACTATCTTGGAACCTTTTTCAGATAGTGTTCATGTGCAGAATTTCAAAGTTCATTTGAACATGGATAATGCAACTAGTAACTGTAATGGCAAGATTTGGGTTTTTTGGAGCAGTGATGTGGACTGTAACATTCTTGATGAAGATGAACAACAAATCACTTGCGACATAAAACACAATGAATTGCAAGGACAGTTCATTACTACTTTTGTTTATGCAAAGTGTAAAGATTATCTGAGGAGAACTCTTTGGGACAAAATTCTTCTACAGGCTAATGAGGATACCAAACCTTGGTGTGCAGTAGGGGATTTCAATGTTATAACAGCTGTAGAAGAAAAATTGGGAGGGGAACCTTACAATATGAGGATAATCATGGACTTTATAACAGTTATTGAAGCATGTGGCCTTGTGGGCATTGGTTTCAGTGGCTATAAATTCACATGGTCCAATAAGAGACGTATTAATCATAGAATCTGGAAGAGACTTGACAGGTCTATGGTTAATGTCTCTTGGCTTGAAAGGATGCATCAAACCACCATCACCCACCTATCCTCTACTGGCTTAGATCATTGTCCTTTGTTAATGGAAATGATACCCAAAGATTCAAATCACATCAAGTACTTCAAGTTTCTCAACTGTTGGGTAGACAACCCACTTTTTATGGAAACAGTGCAGACTTGTTGGGATAGAGAGGTGGAGGGTACTGACATGTGGAGATTTTATCAGAAACTGAAAAGGCTGGCCAACACTCTTAGTGTTTGGTCAACGGAAGAGTTTGGGGATATTTTTCAGAATGTGAGAAGGTATAAGGAACAGGTGCACAAGGCAGAGGATGAGTACATTACTCATCCAAATGAAGCCAACAGAAGTGCCTTACTTGAAATCAATGCCAAATACATCAAATTCCTGAATTTGGAGGATATTATTTTGAAACAAAAAACCCAACTTCATTGGTTCAAAGATGGTGACAAAAATTCCAAATATTTCCATTCCATTATAAGAGGAAGAAGAAGGAAATTATTTGTGCACAAGATCATCAATGAAGAAGGGGAATGGCTACATGATGATGAGGAAATTGCTCAAACTTCTTGTACTTACTTTGAGGAGATCTGTACAGGTGATGTCACCGACCCAAATCGAGGACGCGACTGGCACCCACATTTACCCTCCGATGTGAGCGAACCAACCCATCTAAAACTTAACATTTCAAGATATTTCAACAGAAAATAATGCGGAAGACTTAAACTCATTAATAAAAACACTCAAAACTATTATTATATTCCCCAAATCTGGAAGTCATCACCACAAGAACATCTATCTCAAATTTCTAAACTAAAACTGTCTAAGAACAAAATACTAAAAAGCTAGTCCATTGCCGGAAGTTCAAGGCATCAAGACTTGAAGAAGGAGACCCAGTCCAAGCTAGACGCATTAGCTCACCCTGAATTTCCGATGAAGTGAAGACTGGCTTGATCTACTGCTGAGTCGAAGTGACGGAACGTTTGCTGCATAACACAAATACCAAGGGAAACATAAAAGTAGGGGGTCAGTACAACCACACGTACTGAGTAGATATCATCGGTCAACTCAAAATAGGAACAATATATATCAACAATAATGTAAATCAACTACAATACTCAACATGTAGCACAGCAATTACTTTATCATTAACAATTTCCGTCAAGTTCACACATGAGGTCTCAAGCCTCAACACCATACTCATTTGGAAATTAAGTTCATTAGATTGAGTATATTCATTATCTTTCAAGATTCATTATTTTCTTATCCTTCCTCTTGTGTCGGTACGTGACACGCCGCTCCTCTAATTCTATCCTGGTGTCGGAACGTGACACTCCGATCCTCATATTCATTCTATCCTGGTAACCGGAACGTGGCACCCGATCCTCATATTCTATCCTGGTGTCGGAACGTGACACTCCGATCCTCATATTCATTCTATCCTGGTACCGAACGTGGCACCCGATCCTCATATTCTATCCTGGTGTCAGAACGTGACACTCCGATCCTCATATTCATTCTATCCTGGTACCGAACGTGGCACCCGATCCTCATATTCTATCCTGGTGTCGGAACGTGACACTCCGATCCTCATATTCATTCTATCCTGGTACCGGAACGTGGCACCCGATCCCCTAATTCATCAAGCCTTCTTTTATACTAGGCATCCTCATTATCATTATATAATTTATCAAGCCTTCTTCATACTAAGGCATCATCAATCTTATTATAAATATATATCAAGAGAATTAGGGTTCTTTCAAGATTTGGGATTCAATAGCTTCATCATGCTTGTTAATTTATCACAATTTCATAATCATAATCATGCAAGCATACAATTTAAGTACATAGACAGGTTCACAATACTATCACACATAATATTCACTATTAAGAGTTCACTACGATTATCGTAATATAAAACCATAACCTACCTCCACCGAAGAATTGGAATCAACAAGAAATTTCCCAAGCTTGCTATTCTTCTCCTCTCTCTCGATCGATCTGCTCTCTCTCCCTTTCTGTTCTTTCTCTTGTTGTTATTCAAACCCTCTTTCCTTTACCCTAATTAATCATGTAATTAAGTGTGAAAAAGGACAATAAAACCCACTAATTTACTTAAGGTTACCCTTTTTAACCCCTAAGAAATTAGACTTGTTAATGTTACCCCTCAATCCTTATAATTAAGGAAAGAATAATCAAAAACGACCCTTAAAACGAGGAAGGAAATCCTAAACTGCCTGGGACTGCACAACCTGTGACGGGCCGTCGTGGGTGCGACGGTCCTCACACAGGCCGTCGTGCCTCCCGTTTTCAGGTGGGCTGTGACGGCCCGTCACGCCTGTGACGGTCCGTCCTGCACCTCCGTCCTGACGGTCAGAAACTCGTTTCTTGCACCAAATTCTCAAAAGTTGAAGTGTTTTGCAACGGGGGGCTCACGACGTCCGTCGTGGCTGTGACGGCACGTCCCAGGTCCCGTCACAAATTTACAGAGAGTCGATTTTCAGTACCTACCCGATTTTCAAACCCAAGTGTCATGGAACGGACCTCTGTGACGGACCGTCGGGCCTATGACGGTCCGTCGGGGTGTCCGTAGTTTGGCCATTTTTTCCAAAATTTCGTTCTGCTGCTCAAAACGACTAAACAGGTCGTTACATAGATACCATTTACCATCGTTCGTCCCCGAACGATCAAAGAAGAAAAAAAACAATGGCGAAAAGGAGTACCCCTGAATCTGTAAACAGATGTGGGTATTTTTCTTTGCATATCTGCCCACTCCTTCTCCACGTAGCCTCTCCACCGGTCGATTCTTCCATTGCACTTTGATGGATGCAATCTCCTCGACCTCAGTTTGCGAACTTCTCTATCTAATATAGCAACCGTTCCTCTTCATAAGTCAAGTTCTCATCACAAAACTGAATCCCAACGGATAATGTAGTTTCCATCTCCGTGGTATCTTTCAACATAGATACATGAAACACCGGATGTACTCCGGACAGCCCTGGGGTAAGGCTAATTCATAAGCACCTCCCCTATTCTCTAAGCACTTCAAATGGTCCAATATACCTTGGACTTAACTTACCTCTTTTTCCAAACCGCATCACCCCTTTCATGGGCGAAACCTTCAACAAGACTTGTTCACCTTCCATGAACTCCAAGTCTCTAACCTTTCGGTCTGCATACTCCTTTTGTCTACTTTGAGCCGCCAAAAGCTTCTCTTGAATAGCTTCATCACCTCTCCATAGAATCTCTCAACAGATCAGTCCCCCAAGGTCTAACCTCGAAGGCATCAAACCAACCAATGGGAGATCTACACACCTCCTCCCATATAATGCTTCAAATGGGCCATGTCGATACTAGAGTGATAACTATTATTATATGAAAACTCTGCCAAAGGTAAAACTATCCCAATGGCCACCAAACTCTATCACACATGCGCGAAGCATATCCTCCAAAACTTGAATCGTTCGCATCAGACTGACCATCGGTCTGAGGATGAAATGCAGTACTAAGGTCCAACCTAGTACCTAATTCAGCATGTAGTGTCCTCCAAAACTTAGAAGTAAACTGCGTACCCTCTATCTGATATAATGGAGAGTGGAACTCCATGCAACCGGACGATCTCTGAGATGTAGATCTTGGCTAACTTCTCTGCATTGTAGGTCGCCTTGGACAGGAATGAAGTGAGCAGACTTAGTTAACCTATCAACAATCACCCAAATAGAGTCATACTTACCCAATGTCTTTGGAAGACCAACCACAAAGTCCATTGCGATTCTCTCCCACTTCCATTCAGGAATGGGCATTCTCTGAAGTGTTCCTCGGGCCTTTGGTGGTCATACTTTACTTGTTGACAATTTGGACACTTGGCAACAAACTCAACAATATCTCGCTTCATTCTACTCCTACTCCAGAAGTGTTGCTTTAGGTCGCGATACATCTTGGTTGCACCAGGATGTATAGAATATCCGGAGCTATGAGCTTCTGTAAGAATAGTGGTGATCAAATCATCGATGCGGGGTACACATACGCTTCCTCTAGCCATTGGGGGTCTGTAACTCTGGTTTGGACAGTACCTCTTAATGTGCCCAATCTCTCCACACCCATAACATTCTCTGGGTTCACGCGTCGGCCTTTCAGAGAAATGTTGACCGTTCTGAGTGGACCCCCCAACTACAGTCTGTAGTGAAGACTGTATCGGTCGGTTTGAGTGACCTCCGGAGTTCTGTCCTCTAGAATAAGAACCATTACTCACCTCCCCTCGAAACCTTTTGATGTAGACGTTGGGGTGAAGTCATCCGTTTTCACTCCTTCCACTCTATCACAAAGTCTACCACCACTCTTGGAAGGATGTTTCTGTTGCCGCTATCTGTAAGGCTGAAATCCGCAACTCTGACCTCAACCCCTTCACAAAAACGGCGGATCCGTTCTTGGTGGACTGAAACAAAGTTGCGTGGCATATCTGGATAGCGCGCGAAATTAGCCTCATACGCGTTTACTGTCATCCTTCCCTGTTCAAGACTCAAGAACTCATCCCTCTTTCTATCTCTCAAGTCAACCTTGGGATATACTTCTCCATAAATAGGGTAGAGAATGATTCCCAAGTCATAGGTGGTGCTCTGTTGGTTGACACTCAACATGTGAACGCCACCACATTTTGGCGTTCCCTTGGAACTGATAGCTCACGAACTCGACACCAACCTCTCTACTATCCCCATTTGTGTAGTAGCTCATGACAATCAACCAGAAAATCATAAGCATCCTCAGATTCTGCACCCTTGAAGACTGGAGGTTTTAGTTTCAAGAACTTACTAAAAAGTTCATGTTGATCGTTTGTCATAATAGGCCCAGTAGTCAGACGCGGAAATGTGCCTATTCCCAATGGTGCATCCATGCGGGGAGCCATAGTAGCCGCATGTCGTATCTCTGAAACCGGAGGTGTTGGTGCAGAAACCATTGGAGGTGCTTGACCCTGATCAGACAACCCGCTAAGATAAGCAAGTACTTGGTTGATCATCTCTGGGGTAGGTTGGGGTGGCATTTCCTCATTCTGCCCTTGTTCAGTTTCCCCTTCCTCACCCTCTCTTACTGCATCCTCAGTCGGTGGAGGAGTCACCCGCCCTAGCATCAGATGGGCTAGGGGCTCGTCCTCTCCCTCTAGAGGACGTCCTCCCACGACCTCTTTCCACGGCCTCTTGCCGCTGTTCCTCCTCGAGCCACAGCCCCAGTGGCTGGCTCAGTAGTTCTTGTCTTTCTGTTGTTGCTGCTGGTGCGGTCGTTGCTCTAGTTCTAACCATCTGCGAGATAGAATGAAGATGGTCAGATACCAATTTGTATCACCTAGATACCAATTGGACTCAAGTAATAGCACGAAAGAAAGAATGAAAGAATGGAATTTTCCTAAAGTCTTATAGCCTCTCAAGGAAAAGTAAAGGCGTCCCCCTACCGTTCCTTAAGACTCTACTAGACCTGTTCTTGTGTGATGAGACCAATGAACCTAATGCTCTGATACCAAGTCTATCACGACCCAAATCGAGGACGCGACTGGCACCCACATTTACCCTCCGATGTGAGCGAACCAACCCATCTAAACCTTAACATTTCAAGATATTTCAACAGAAAATAATGCGGAAGACTTAAACTCATTAATAAAACAACTCAAAACTATTATTAATATTCCCCAAAATCTGGAAGTCATCACCACAAGAACATCTATCTCAAATTTCTAAACTAAAACTGTCTAAGAACAAAATACTAAAAAGCTAGTCCATTGCCGGAAGTTCAAGGCATCAAGACTTGAAGAAGGAGACCCAGTCCAAGCTAGACGCATTAGCTCACCCTGAATTTCCGATGAAGTGAAGACTGGCTTGATCTACTGCTGAGTCGAAGTTGACGGAACGTTTGCTGCATAACACAAATAACAAAGGGAACATAAAAGTAGGGGGTCAGTACAACCACACGTACTGAGTAGATATCATCGGTCAACTCAAATAGGGAACAATATATATCAACAATAATGTAAATCAACTACAATACTCAACATGTAGCACAGCAATTACTTTATCATTAACAATTTCCGTCAAGTTCACACATGAGGTCTCAAGCCTCAACACCATACTCATTTGGGAAATTAAGTTCAATTAGATTGAGTATATTCATTATCTTTCAAGATTCATTATCTTTCTTCCTCTTGTGTCGGTACGTGACACTCCGCTCCTCTAATTCTATCCTGGTGTCGGAACGTGACACTCCGATCCTCATATTCATTCTATCCTGGTACCGGAACGTGGCACCCGATCCTCATATTCTATCCTGGTGTCGGAACGTGACACTCCGATCCTCATATTCATTCTATCCTGGTACCGGAACGTGGCACCCGATCCTCATATTCTATCCTGGTGTCGGAACGTGACACTCCGATCCTCATATTCATTCTATCCTGGTACCGGAACGTGGCACCCGATCCTCATATTCTATCCTGGTGTCGGAACGTGACACTCCGATCCTCATATTCATTCTATCCTGGTACCGGAACGTGGCACCCGATCCCCTAATTCATCAAGCCTTCTTTTATACTAAGGCATCCTCATTATCATTATATAATTTATCAAGCCTTCTTTCATACTAAGGCATCATCAATCTTATTATATAATATATCAAGAGAATTAGGGTTCTTTCAAGATTTGGGATTCAATAGCTTCATCATGCTTGTTAATTTATCACAATTTCATAATCATAATCATGCAAGCATACAATTTAAGTACATAGACAGGTTCACAATACTATCAACACATAATATTCACTATTAAGAGTTCACTACGATTATCGTAATATAAAACCATAACCTACCTCCACCGAAGAATTGGAATCAACAAGAAATTTCCCAAGCTTGCTATTCTTCTCTCTCTCGATCGATCTGCTCTCTCTCCCTTTCTGTTCTTTCTCTTTTGTTTTATTCAAACCCTCTTTCCTTTACCCTAATTAATCATGTAATTAAGTGTGAAAAAGGACAATAAAACCCCACTAATTTACTTAAGGTTACCCTTTTTAACCCCTAAGAAATTAGACTTGTTAATGTTACCCCTCAATCCTTATAATTAAGGAAAGAATAATCAAAAATGACCCTTAAAACGAGGAAGGAAATCCTAAACTGCCTGGGACTGCACAACCTGTGACGGGCCGTCGTGGGTGCGACGGTCCGTCACACAGGCCGTCGTGCCTCCCAGTTTTCAGGTGGGCTGTGACGGCCCGTCACGCCTGTGACGGTCCGTCCTGCACCTCCGTCCTGACGGTCAGAAACTCGTTTTCTTGCACCAAATTCTCAAAAGTTGAAGTGTTTTGCAACGGGGGCTCACGACGGTCCGTCGTGGCTGTGACGGCACGTCCTGCAGGTCCGTCACAATTTACAGAGAGTCGATTTTCAGTACCCGATTTTCAAACCACTAAGTGTCATGGAACGGACCTCTGTGACGGACCGTCGGGCCTATGACGGTCCGTCGGGGTGTCCGTAGTTTGGCCAGTTTTTCCAGAATTTCGTTCTGCTGCTCAAAACGACTAAACAGGTCGTTACAGGTGAGGATAAACTTATTAATGAAATTACCTTGGAATGCATTCCAAGGATGGTTAGCCAAGAGCAAAATAACCAACTTACCAGTCTACCCAACATGAAGGAGCTTAAAAGTTTGGTCTTTTCTATGAATCCTAACTCTGCAGCTGCTCCGGATGGCATGAATGGTTACTTTTTCCAGAAATGTTGGGGCATCATCAAGAAGGATTTAATGGGAGTTGTTACGGCCTTTTTTAGTGGCCAAATGATCCCTAAGTATTTCTCTCATTCTTGTATTGTTCTGCTCCCTAAAGTTAATAATCCAAACAAATTATCTGAGTTTAGGCATATAAGTCTGAGTAACTTCACTAGCAAGATTATTTCTAAAATAGTGAGTACCAGACTTAGCCCTATTCTCCCTTACTTGATCTCTTCCAATCGATCCGCGTTTATTTTAAAGGTAGAAGTATTTCTGAGAACATTATGCTAGCTCAGGAAATTATCCACCAAATTAAGAAACCCAATGTTGGAAGTAATGTCATCATTAAACTTGATATGGCAAAAGCATATGACAGGGTCTCTTGGTCCTACATTTGCTTGGTGCTAAGGAAAATGGGTTTTGAAGAGAGGTTCATTTATATGGCTTGGAGAATAATGGCAAACAACTGGTATCTATCATTGTTAATGGTAACAGGCATGGCTTCTTTCACTTTACAAGAGGTCTCAAACAAGGTGACCCCTTATCCCCCTGCCCTATTTATTTTAGGTGCAGAAGTGTTATCCAGGCCCTTAACAGGCTACATGGTCATCTGGAATATCATGGGTTCTTCATGGAAAGGAGGGGGCCTCAAGTAAACCATCTAAGCTTTGCTGATGACATTATTCTCTTCACCTCTGGAAGGCACAAAACGTTAAAGCTTTTAATGAAAATCTTAAAGGATTATGATGAGACTTCTGGACAACTCATCAATGATGATAAAAGTCATTTCATGCTTCATTCCAATGCATTCACCAGCACAAGAGATAGAATTAAAAGAATCACTGGCTTCAAGCAGAGACAAGCCCCCCTTACTTACCTAGGCTGCCCTTTATTTGTTGGTAGGCCTAGGATTATTTACTTTTGTGGTCTGGTTAACAAGGTCGTATGCAGGATTATAGGATGGAAAACCAAACAGCTTAGTTATGGAGGAAAAACAGTGCTCACCAAGCAGGAGTTACAGGCAATGCCCATTCACTTACTGTCTGCAGTAACTCCCCCAGCCTCAGTGCGTAAACAAATCCAAAGATTAATTGCAGACTTTTTCTGGGGATGGAAGAATGGGAGGAAGATATATCACTGGGCATCATGGAAGAACCTTGCCTTTCCATATGAGGAGGGGGGGTAGGAATGAAAAGATTGCAAGATATTTGTAAGGCTTTCCAATTCAAACAGTGGTGGATCTTCAGAGCCAAACAAACCCTATAGGGTGATTTTTGAAAGCCAAATATTGCCAGAGAGCCAATGTTGTCTGCGAAAAATGGTATAATAGAGGATCTTTATCATGGAAGAACATGTTACTAAATAGACAACAGGTGGAACAACATATTTAATGGAATTTGCAAGCTGGAAATTGCTCTTTCTGGTGAGATAATTGGCTTGGAAATGGCCCTCTTTCACAATTCTCCAGCAATAGCAACAGATATAACAACAAAACAGTTGTTGAATTCTGGGAAAGAGGAAAATGGAAATGGAAAAAGTTGATAAAACAGGCACCTGCCAACCAGTTCTCCAGCATTATCAGCACAGAGATTCCAGATCAGCAACACCTCCTTGATCAACCTATTTGGAAACTCAATACTCATGGCAACTTCACTTGTGCTTCTGCCTGGGAGGAGATCAGGGAAAAAAGGGAGAAAATGCACTTTAATTCATTGTTATGGAATAGTAATATTCCCTTTAAAGTTTCCTTTTTACTGTGGAGAGCCCTAAAAGGAAAAATCCCTACTAATGACAAACTACTACCTTTGGCATTGAGCCATCAAATTTTTTTTGTTGTCTTGATAATGCAGGCATGGACATCATTCAATATATCTTCACCTTAGGACAATTTTAAGCCAAAGTGTGGAACTTCTTTGAAGCCACTGTAGGAATTGCACAAGGCAGTCAAACACTGCAGCAGCACCTGCAAAACTGGTGGTCAGCAAAGTCCAATAATACAGCCCACAAACTACTTCTACAGGCCACCCCAATCCTTATTTGCTGGAGCTTATGGAAAAACAGATGTTCAGTCAAATATGGGGGAAAAACAACTAACATCAGTTGGGTAAAATATGCAGTGTACAAGGACACCTACAAGATGCTAAGCACAACATTCAACCACATCAAATGGCCAGCCAAGAGGATTGAATTGATCCAAAAATGTGAAGGATGTATCCAAGACACCAAAGTGAGTGTGGTAGCTTGGAACAAACCCACAGATAAGTGGATCAAAATCAACACTGATGCAATGCTCTTGATAATCTGGGAAGAATAGGGGCTGGAGGCATATTGAGGGATAAAAATGGACAATTGTTGATGGCATTTGTAGCAGCACTTGGAACAGGAACAAATAACAAGGCAGAGATGGAAGCAGCAATTTTTGGGTTGACTTGGGCATTGGAGCTGGGATACAGAAACATAGTGCAGGAGCTGGATTCACAGCTGGTGGTAAAATGGATAAATCAACAGGCTTCCCCTCAATGGAATCTCCTAGCTCAGCTTGACAGGATTCAAATTTGATCATCCAAACCCAGAAGTTCAAGTGCAGTCATGTCTATAGAGAGGCAAACTGGGTGGCTGATGCACTGTCCAAACACAGCCACTAAACAGGCAGTCCACAAGTATACTTCAGCCAACATCAACTACCCAAGGCAGCAAGAGCATATTATTAAATGGACTTAATGGAATTGCCAAATTTTAGGAGGAAGAAAACTAAGAAAGTTAAAGAACATCCATGACTTCATCTTTTCAACTTAGCTATAATTCAAGCTTCTTTGAATAGGTAATATTGCATAGGTTTGTAGTTTTATTTTGAAAATGTAAAGGGAGAGTCTCCCTTGTTTATGTTTCATAGATGCTATGTAAGGAGATGAGTCCTCTCTGTTAGGTACTTAGTGTTTTTTATTCATCTTATTGTAAGGGGAGAATTTGAATTCCATTTTTGGAAAGTTGAATTCAATCCATCAAATTATGGAGGTTAGGTTTTTATGTCCCTCTCCTTGTATTTTGCTTTTGTTATCAATAATAAAGCCTGGGGGTGTTGCTCAGCCCCTGACCCACCTCAAGGGTCGTTTTTGTTTTAAAAAAGTGTCATTTTGGCTAGACTATTATGTTTTAATTACTTTTATTGAGAACGTTTCTTAATTCATAATTTAGTTAAGTCTAGTCTTCCGCTGAGTTAAGTAAGCCAAACCAAGGGTTCGCTCATGACCAGCAATGATCATTGAATGTCGGCTACGTCTAGGGTGTAGGCTCGGGGCGAGACAAAATTGCTCTTGTACTTGTGAAACCGTTGAACCTAGGTCTTTGATACTACATTGTCACGATCCAAATTTCACATGTCGTGATGACACCTATGTTCCCAATTAATAGGTAAGTCATTCCATTAGTTTTCCAAATTAAAATTAATTAATAAATAAGGTTAAACAATAAATGATAAGTATAACATCTTAAACACTAAGTCTTTCATAAGTATGAAATGCAGAAAGCTAAAATACAACAAAAAATTTTGGTGTCATAAGTACAAGAACTTCTTAATTATGCTGCAAGTCTGAAACTAAATAACATATCTAAATGTAAGGAATATCTTGTCTGGATATTAAAAAGACAAAATAAATAACGGAAAAGGGCCTAAAATACCCGTGAAGTATTGAAAATTGTACACAACTACCCATCATCCACCTGTTGGCTCTAAAATACCCTTCCCATCCACCTATGGCTCACAAATACCCTCATCATCCACCTTTATGTCCAACTTTAGTCACTTCAGTAATGGAGCAACATTTAAATAATTAAATAATCATCTTAATTACGTGGCTCTCAACCATTGGTTGAAATATAATTATTGAATATAATTTTAATCCACTCATTACCCACCCATTTTTAACTAAACCCCCAGACCCAATATAAAAGGCAAAAGTATTCATTACCCCCTGTACTTGAAGCTTTTTATTCAGTGTACACCTAAACTTTATTTTGTTTCAATTACCCCCCTGAACTTGCTTATTCATCGTACACGTACACCTTTATGTCCATTCACTACGATCGTGTCCACACGCGCACGACACCTAGATAAATATTTTTGCCACCTAGTTAAATATTTTGCCACCTAGATAAATATTGTCACCTAGATGATACCAACCTTCACAATTCACAAATCAAACTCTCTCTTAGCAGGTGAAAACCCATGTAGGTATTCACCAAAAACTGAATCTTTTAATGAAATTCTCGATATTCTTGGTCGTATGAGACATTTGATGAACTCAACCAAGTGCTTGACGAAATGTCTAAGAGAGAAAATTTGGTTAATGAAAAAACTTATGGTATTTGATTAAGAGATATGCTGCAGCTCATAGAGTTGAAGATGCAAAAGAGTTTTTCTATAAGAGGAAAAATTTTGATTTGGAACTTGATGGATTGTGTTTCAAGAAGAGAATTCCCGAAACCCTTGAGAAAAATTTGAAATTTGAAAAGGGAGAAGAGATAAAGAAGAATAAAATGAAAAACATAAAAGATTATTTGGATCATTGTTCCAATGTATCTCAGCCTTTCTGCTGGAACCAGCAACTGGGCAGAAGCAAAGGCCATGCTTTTTGGCCTTAAATGGTGCATTGAATAGCTAGAGAATAGAGAGAGAAAAATTCTTAAAATAAGCCAAATATTAAAGAAAAAATAGATTTTTTACGTATATTACCGTTGTAACTTTATGATGTGGAAAAAAATTGCTGTCTCACGCGCTTTGTAGAGTTCAATTTCAGTTTCTATGCCAAGTGGACAGAAAAGGTGTACGTGTTCGATGAATAAGCAAGTTCAGGGGGGTAATTGAAACAAAATAAAGTTTAGGTGTACACTGAATAAAAAGCTTCAAGTACAGGGGGGTAATGAATACTTTTGCCAATATAAAAAGAACCCAATATAATTATAATTCGTTGGCTCCTATTTAGATTTGTATAATTTCGTTGGAAGGCCATCTGAATAAATTGTTGCTAGCCTCTCATTTGTATAAATCCTTGTTAGCCTCTCAATTCAATTGTATGCGTTTGTATATCTTATAAAATTTGAATTTTTATACAACTCAATCGAATTGTATAAAATGAGAAAGAGAGAAATTATACACAATTTGAATTTGTATAAAACGAGAAAGAGAGAAAAGCAAAAGAGACTTGGGCAGGAAATATACAATTGAATCGAATTGCATAAAACGACGAAGAGAGAAACTATATACTACTACATTGCATACAACGAGCCATTGTGAATAGATAATGCAGAAGGACTAAGTTTCTCTCTGGTTATTTTCTTCTCTACTTTTGTAGCCTGCATCAGTGTTTTAATGGAAATTGTTTGCTTTGGAATACAAATAAATTAAATGGTAGCTATTATATTTATTATACAGTATTAGTTTGTCATTCTATACAATTATCCCTTAAAAACCCTAAAGCCTTGTTCCCAAATAAACACTCCATTTCCCTCAACTTATTTCTATTTTCTTCCTAGATTTAGAATATTAGTGTTCTTTTTCTTTAATTTTCAATTAATGTCATTTATAACAAATTGAAGAAATCGAAGAAGAAGCTGACATTTATAACAAGGGAAACCACTAACTAAAGTGTACATTTTGTTTGATATTTTTTTTTAATTTTGTTTAATTGACAAGGTAATCCTAGATTTTTCCCTGTAATGTGTTCTCATTTATTATGGAAAGTGACCAGTGAAAATATAAAATAAATGAACAAAATAATGACTCCCTTATTGTTCATTACAATGCCGATAGACTAATTCTACGCTTTGTCAAAAAAGTATTGAATTTTCTTAAAATATATGGTGGTTCGATTTACCATTCTAACAGACAAAGTTATTTAGACGAATCACAAAGGTAGAGCGTGAGTACTGCAGATCATCTTATGGCTAATGCATGATTAAAAAACGACCATCCATCTTTCTAAGCCAACAAGTGATCTTTTAACTTGAAAGAAAATGTTTGCTAACGGTACTAGTAGAGACGTCCAGGTATAACTCTAAACCTACCAAGAAAAATTAAAATATGTTGGGGAAATGGAGTATTTATTTGGGAACAAGGTTTTAGGGTTTGTTTTGATTAGATAGGCTCTTTTTGTATTGAGTCGGGTGGGTTTAATAAGTGTTGGGGCGGTGTAGTTAAAATGGGTGGATTTAAAATTATATTAAATAATTAATTCAAAATCAATGGTTGAGCGCCACGTAACTAAAATGATTATTTAATTATTTTAAATGATGCTCCATTAATAATGTGGCTAAAATTGAACCCAAAGGTGGATGATGAGGGTATTTGTGAGCCAAGGGGTTGAGGGGCAGGGTACATTGGAGAAAATAGGTGGATGAGAAATAGTTATGTACCATTTTCAATACTTCGAGAGTATTTTAGGCTCTTTTCCGAATAAATTAAAAAAAAAGAGGGAGGTGTGGGTTGCGGAACAACCAAACAGCTCACCAAAAAGAATTCTCCCAAAAAATGGGCTCCTATTTGGAATTTGATCTTCACCACAAAAAAGGTGCAACAAGTGTAGTATGGGTACGAAACCAGGTTTATGTGTTATGTGTCAAAGATTTGCAGTAAAAAAGTACCGACATAAATGCAAGTCTACATTATGCTTATTAGTCAAATTTCATCAAACATGGATAATCAAATATCACAAAATATCTAACCACCAATATGACAATAATAAAAAAAATGAAGAAAGTAATGAGACTTAATGCATTGTGACACCATGAAATGATTATGCCTCAACTGTGATGTATTTCTTAACTGTATATGCATGATACTTTTCAAAATCACATCGAAAGTTCATGACCCATGGGGGAATCGCGAGGTCTATATACCGATAAAGATGATCTTCACGTGTCTGTATGGACAATCTCAATGTACTAACGTCAAACAATCCCAACATAGACGATATCATCGTGTCTATGTGCACGATCTCAATGCACTATCATAAAATCAAAGAATCCCTATATGAATGATATCGACGTACCAACTTATACTCAATCTCATGTCAATGTATGTGCACAATATGATTTCAATCAAAAGGGATGATGATGCATCTCAATCAATCAATTATCGGTATAATATATAATCACCTCAATTTTCACAAATATATGGGTTCAATAAAGTTTCATATGCACACACGAAAAAATCAAGTCAATTATACATTTTCTAATGCCTACATGCTTTGGCATTCACAGATTGCAATCCTCATTCTATAATAATTATTTTTTCTTTGTAACAATGGTACTCATACCAATTGTCATTACATTATTGATACGAGACTCCCATCTTTCATCATTACACATTCTTTATTTTCATTTTTAAAATTTTAATTAGGAAAATGTCCTTTAACAAAGACTGGAAGTCTTAACATACCTTGAATGTCAAATAAGTGTCACAAATCCTCACGATTTTGCTTTTCCTTTTCGTAAGGCTTCATAATGTTTCCAATCTTTCAACTATGTAATACTCGTAAGCAAACAAGTATGTACACACCAATATTAATATAATCAATTTTCTAGACCTCCTAGGGTTAAGTCTTAATTCCTTCAAATAACATAACTCTACTGGTGTTCATATAGTACAATAAACCTATATTAAAATAATTAATCTCACTATATCAATAACTAAACTTGTAATTTGATAAACAATTTATATTAATAAAAATTGAACCAGTGGCGACCATGAACCAAAGCTCTTCTTACATTTAAACGTAAATTTATATGTCATACAATGATGAGATCATCATTACCCATAATGGCCCTAATTTCCTCCTTATCTCGATAGTAACCAAAAGAACAAGATTTTGCCCACCTCTTTGTAAGACCCAATGGAAACCATTTAAAAACCAAATTTTTACTCATCAATATATAATAATAATGATAAATTTATACTCATATACACCCTACAATAGAATCATTACAAAAAATTTTAGTGTCATAGATAATAAATCTTTTACCTGAAACTTAAGTACAAGGTTTTGTTCTAATGTTCAGTCGCACTATAAGTTTCTGCCTCCTTTGCTTTTATTTCATTAAATAATAATTTATTTAAAAGTGACAAACTCTACCGACTTATTATAATTTATGAGTCAAGTGGTAAAGGATATTACATAGGTTATGAAGTTGGGTCATTAACTATCAACTATGTTTAATTTTTAATAATGTTCGTCAACTAAATACTCGTAGTTAAACAAATAGTTTAAACTTTTATAACAAATTTATGGGAAGAGTCCTTTATGTTAGAAAGAGGTCGAGTGCTCAAAACAATCTAAGGAGTCATTACATTTTCAAAAGAGTAGAAAAGGACCTAATTAACCATGAGAAATAACTGTCAGACAACTTTTATGAGCTCATGTAGGGTCTGTTTATCCTTCTACCGACCGTACATAACGTCTGACAAACTTTTACTAGAAACCCACTTGTTGAACTCAAACCACGCCTAAACCTTGACCTCAGGCTTGGAAACTCAAATGGGAAATTAGCAGTTGTGTTTTATTTTAGAGAATCGTATAGAACACTTGTGTATCACTACTGGAAATTAAACCTCAACTTCTTGAATTCTAAATACGAAAATTCAACCATGACCCATAGGCCCATGTATGAGTTGTAGAAACCTCGCATAAAAGTTTATCAAGTTTGAAACTCAATCTATGAGAAACAAATAAGAAACATATTATCACCTACAGCCCATCCCGCTTACCTATAGACTTTAACATGAGACTTGAAAAAATTTCAACTTTCAGGAAACCATCCATGATTGGGATCTAGGGGTTGTATAACTTTGTACGCATCATACTCAAATTCTTATACTAACAACTTTTTGTAAATGTTCCTTTCATATAAACTTTCTTACTTACAATGTGTTACTTAAGCATATTACATAGACATATTGGATCCGGAAGGATGTAATAAATATCTTAAAATGATGAAATAATCAAAGGGGTATAACGTGCAACTAAAATATTACAAGGTTATTCAACAAATGAAACTGAATTCTGAGAGATACTAATAACTAACATATATATACATAACTATGTAGGCTAAACATAAAATTGATGTATGATCCTCAACAAAAGGGTCGAATATACTTTATCACAATAGATATAAAGGTTGATCTGAGTAATGTGGTACTACTAAGCTAAAATTTGTAAAAGACTAAGGTATCAATACTTAACTGACAGGTTACCCTTATAACCCCAAGATGGTATGTAGTTTGGGGCATAGAGATTGCTACTAAATATCTCAATCCTCAACTAACTGGTGAACCTTCATTCCTAAGTCCGCTCGACGCTAAGTAAATCGCAACGGAACATGTAATAAAATTGTAAATAATAATTATAAATAAATTTGAAAATAACTTTATAGCTTATGAATTCTGATAAAACTGATAATATCTGAGAGATACTTTAATGGAAAGTATCTTAAATTCTAAAATCTGATCATATGAGATATGAAAATATCTATTATCTAAGGGTTCATGAAAATATTGTTAGAAATATTAAATTATAGTTTGAAAACATACAATTAAGCCATCCTTTATGAATGATGTGAAAATCAGTGACAAATCTTAAATTGCATAAGAACCCTAACTATTGTAGAAATCATTGACTGAAAACAGTGTTTTTTTGCGACTTAATAGGTGAAAAGATATTCTTTAATGAAATTTCATATACTAGAAATAGAAGAATTAACTTTAAACCTTGAAGTAAAGTTTGAATTTATGGAATCCTAGTTCTTGTTTGAGAGAAACTTGAAACAGATGAAATCTGATTATAGGTCTTGTGCATGAAAGATGAGGGTTTAGGTCGACTAGTGTAACACCTCTAAAATGACATAGGTGAAACAAGATTCTAACACTTGTTTCATAAGGTTTTAAAGTACTAAAATGAGTTGAAATGATGTTATTATTCAGTGTATAAATTTTGTTAAAGTTTGGAGGTCAAATGTCCATGACGTTCAAAAGGTTTGCCTTGAAATGTGTTTGTGTGCCTTAGTGTGTTTCGTTAAGTTTTACGTGTTCGTTTTGGATGAAATTGATGTGAGAGGTCCTGAACATATGTACGATTATATTAGGGTTGTAAAAGTCTGGGGAAAACTCCCCAAGGACCAGTCAAAGGGTCCTTGAGGAGGATCAAACTTCTAGCCAAAAGCTGTTAAAACCAGCCTCACCTACGGATGGCAATCGACACCCAGTAGGTTGGTTGACACCCGGTAGGTGGTGGGCGTAGATTGAAACTTAGAGGGGGATATTTTTATCCCATTTTTCCAGTCTATTACCCAAACCACGGACCAACAGGAGGGTCTATTTGTTGGGCTACTAGGCGTTGATTGGTGGCCGTCCTTTGAGACGTGGAGTTTTTGCAGGGTCTCGGCCAGCCCAAGGCTATTTTGAGGTTTTCACCTAGCCTTCCTAAAATTAGTTGAACGTTTTATTAAGGTCATTTTAGGTATTTTAAGTAGTTTTATAATTCTAGAACCCCTATTCAAGTCATTATTAAAAATCAAAACCCCGAGACCTATAAAGATCTCTCGAGAACACCATGGAAGCTTGAAGGGATTGGAGCTTGGAAGTGATTTTCTCCTTAAATTCTCCTCAATTTTGTGGTCTAGCATCAATTAAGGTATGGTTTTCATCCTTGAATCTCTTTTCTTCAAGGAGTCAATCTTAAAAGTGGTTTTCCAAGACTTGCTCAAAAGATGAACTTGTAATTTGTAATCTAGTCATGGGTTCTTGCAGAAAACATTTTGAATAATTGTATTAGGATTGAATTAATGTTAATGTTATTATTTTAACCTAAAAACTCTATGAACCCATGAAAATCATTAACTTCTAGCTTTGACTATATGATGGGTGAAGTGATCATCTTTCTATACTATTGAATTTTTTTGTAGTTTGATTTGGGTCATTGAATTATGAAAGAATTATGTTAGAATCATATGTAGTCTGCCCTTAATTGATGAATTTTTATTGTATTACTTAAGATTTATTGTATATTGAGATTATTGGATTGAATTTGTAATCATGGCTATGGGTAAGAGCCTTTGAGTATGGAGTTGGTTGATTTGTCTATGGATTGAAGTTGTGAGATTGGCTTAGTGGTATAACTCTCTCTATATTGTGAAGTATAGTCCTTAAACTATGATAATAATTTGTATGGTCCACTTATGGGGGTAGTGCTTATGTGCTATACTTGTGAATTATGTGGCCTCGTCGACATTACTTTATGAATTGTGAAACAATGTGGCCTCGTCGACATTACTTTATGCAGTATGATATTATCATGTTATAATTTGATTATGTCAATAAATTGAAGGTATTAATGGCTTATGTGTATATATGAAGTCAAATCATGATTTCTCTTAGTTGATTATATGTGTCTCTAGTAGGCTATAGTGAAGTCCTTTTATGTAAGACTTGATATTGAAGTATGATGCTTCTTGATGACTTATATGAGACTTGTGATGGTTTATATTGATGTGCTTTATTAGTGAGTAGGGTGAACTACAATTGAATTGGTTGTCCTTATATGCTTCTTGAATGATATGCTATATATGATAAGGTAAAGCATATGTGTGTCTTGTTTTGGTAGACTTATATACCTTATTTGATACATGTAGAATGTGAATATGGATCCTTGACTTATTAAGCTAAAGCTCCTTAGTCTTATATGTGTTATTGACATGTGATCTTAAATATAGCTAAGAAGGTCGTTTATGTGGAACCTTCGACCTAGATGGAAGGTTATGATATCCTTGAAGTTGAAAGTCGTAATGGTATCCTTCTTGTGTGAATGGTGGACTTATGGTTCATTGGCTGGAACAACATGAAATCATCCTTAAGAAATTCATCGAGCTATCCTCTTAACCATTGTAAGGCAACCCTAGGGGACCTCTTTGGTAAGATGTTATGATTTGGTTGTGAACTAGATATGGAACCTCTTCTTATAATCCTTTAGGTGAATTACTCTATGACAATGGCTAGCACCGAGTGAGTATGATTGGGGAGTTTCTGTAAATAAGATAACATTAGAGAACAAAAAAGTCCTTCATATTCCTTAACCATGTGCCTACATGGGTTTTGTCCTATGTAACACTTCGAAAATCCAAGACGTGCTCTAGAGTCTAACATAAGTTTCAAAAGGTTTAGACACTATTTTGAGGTTCATTTTAATAAATATAAGTCATTTAGGAATTCTATAAATCAAAACATCCAAGAACATCCATGACGTCCGGAAACTAATTCAAGGAGGTACTAGTGTGCCTTAGCCTATTTGACTAGCTTTTAGGGGTCAAAAATTTATGAAATTTTGTGGAAGGGTATATAAATTGTGTTAGTATTGGTTAATGGTCGAAACATTTGGGTACGACTCCCCAAGGACCAACAAAGGGCCCTTGAAGAGGACCCTTTCATTTTGGGGTCAAAAGCACTGCTTGGGTAGTGTGCACTCACGAGGGGAGTCCACGGGGCGTGTGTGGATTGATGGGGATCGATGTCATCCGTATAAAACAACTTAGAAGTTTTGGCTAATGGTTCATTTGTACCAGCCTCTGAACTCATCGACAGCAGAGAAGGGGGCAGGAGTCGTCGATTCACAGACGGACCGTTGGTCGAGGTCTCGTCTGTGAGGGCCTGACTTTGCTGCACGTTTTCAGTTGGTTCCAATTAACTAATTAAGGGGTTAGGTTTTTATTTAGGGGTTAAGGGAATTCTAATTAAGTTAATTAATACCCCATAAGATTCCAACCCCATTAGACTAATCTAATCTCTCATAACTCACAAACCCAAAACTCTCTTCCTTCTCTCTTCTCTCTCTCAATAGTGAAAAAAACTCTATTGAAGACCAAGCTAGATGAGGGTTTAAGGGCTTATTAAAGTTTCACCATCAATATTCATGAATTAGTAAGGTATGAGATCTCTTTCACCTTTGAGACCTCTTTCCTCAAAGGTTTCCATCAAAGTGATTTTAAAAGTTGAGTTTTCAAGTGGGTTTTCATCCAATACGAATTTGATGTTGTAAATTGATTTGTTTATTATTTATTTTGGATATTATGAATATATTAACATGTATTCTAACTTAATTATGAATATCTTAAAGCATTGGTCTAGTTTGTAGAAGATGACTCTTACCCCTTAACCCTGGGTGATGATCTTGATATGAATTGTGTAATGTTGGTTCAATTGAGTTTGTTATTGGTTTAATCACTACTATATTATGTTATTGTAGCAATCATGATTTAATTAGGGTGAATTATAGTACTATCAAGCTAGTTCTTGAGTAATTGGATTAAATTGTGACTATGATCTATGTCTCTTGTCTTAAGCTATGAACTAGTATTGAATTATGATGTAGTGATTCATTTAGCCTTGTTATCATGTTGGTCATTTAATTATGATGATGTTATAACCTAATTAGTTTGAATTAAGGTTTGATGGTAAGAACTTTATGATGAATTATGAAGGAGGCTTGGTAAGTCTTGTGATCCCTATCCTTTACTTCAAATTATGGTTAATTGTGATTAAGTCATGATGTAGTATTAGGATTGATAGGGTGGTATGATGTTGAATTGAAATGTCTTGACTATGTTTGTGAGGTGTTAGCTAAGATGTAAATGTTATAAGGATGGTGAATGATTTACCAATGTGCCTTATTATGAAGTGATATGTAAAATGTGTTAACCTCACTTATATGAATTTTAATGAAATGATTATACTATTGCAATTCTTTTGAGCTGATGATGATATTTATACAAGGGTTATACCCTATGATCTACACTAAGTTATGATGATTAATAAAGACATTAAATACATTTCAAAAGGGACTCTAGCTTAGCACCGAGTGAACTAGAGTGACGAGTAACCCTTCCCACATAGGGAAGATACGATCACTAATGTACTATTGATATTGGAGGCTATAATGCATGTAGTATAAATAGTTTCCTAACTAGATCTCCTAGTTTTTGATTTATGTTGCCCCCATAAGAATACTAGCTAGTGGATCCACGTAGTTGCTATGTTTATGTTTTGGTACTACCTTGGAAAGTAGTCAGTCTTTTTTGGTGTAGGGTTCCATGACACCGGATTCCACATTAGCTCATATGATCTATGTCGGTTAGGGTAAGATGTTCCCAAAAGGTAAAATTAATTAAAGGAATGAACTCTATGTGTTAGTCTACATTGTTAAAGTAAGGTGATATGTACTCTTAAATGACATGCTATGTGAAGTAGAATGTTAGTTACGATTCTTGTTGGGTTACTTGATTGAGTAAGGCTACGGGGCTTTGCTTGGTCATGGCACTTGTTGACTTCATAGGGGTTGTAGTTACTTGTCTTTATTTGGTTATGTTGAAATGTACTCTTATTCATGCTTGTTGCTATTATGACTTAATGATAGAGTTGGTTGACTATGTATCCAATTATATGATATGCATTTTGACTTGACTAGATTTAGTATTGTTGATCTAATGTCTATATTATTTGGACTTAATGAATGTGTCTAATTGATTGGTATGATCTTATTGGATGTGCATAAAGTTTTTCAAAGTAAATTGCATACCTTTATGAAGTGTCCCTTTTCTTAGCATAATTTCAAGATGTGTATGCATATGGTCTTATACTAAGTACAAGTGGTGTACTAACCCCATTTTCTCCCTTTTCTCAAATATTTTAGATCTGGTCGTTGAAGGACTTTTAGAGACGACTTTGAAGAAGACTCAAAATTATTGATCGTCTAAGTTAGGTAGGTCCTCACTTTCCGAGGACAATGCCAATATCAAGATATGAAGTTTTTTAGTATAAATACTTATGTTTCTTTCCTTATATTTGAGTACTAAACATTGTGTGACCTATATGTGGTCTTATTGTATTGATGTATGGGCTAGGCCCAATTTGATATACTATTATTAGATGGTTATGAGATGAGATGACTATTTTGAGACTATGTTATATTGTATATATCTAAGTGCAATAAAAGTATAAGACTAAGTAATCTTCCTATACGAAGTGCCTATATCTCCCTATATATATATATGTGTGTGTGTGTGTGTGTGTGTGTGTGTGTGTGTGTGTGTGTGTGTGTGTGTGTGTGTGTGGAGAGAGAGGTCTATGCATCTCCAAGTAGAAGTAATGAAAAATTTTAAATTTTCCGCTAAATTTAGACTATGAATGTAATAATGTAAGCTAATACGCTAGTCTTAGTCCTCAAAGAGGACGATGACGCCTGTTACGTCTTGGGGGAATTCCCGGATGTGACATCCCTGTTCTACCATTGACAAGTATAACACATTTTATCGTAGTAGGGTAGACTCCAGATTCCATACTTAGCTACCATGGTCTACGTCGGTTATTTCCTATTCTCATCATGTGGGATGCATGCTAATGTTGGATAAGTACTATAAATTTTAGATAGTGGAATGCGATGCTATTTAGTCATTGCACGATTAGGCTTTAAAGATGTTATTATGTGAGGCCCTAGGTCTTCTGCAAGACAATTATGTGATTTTCCTTAAATGTTGGATGTCTCTTAAATGATCTACTGAACATAATGACTTAATTGAAGGTATGTTAATGAAAAAGGCAAGTATCTAGAGTAGCTTTGTGGATTGCTTAGGAGGCTTTGAGAGGGTGTATGGACGTTCTCTTCTTGTCTTACTTAAGTGATTTTTATAGTAATTCTAGGTAGGGATTTTTATTAATGAAGTGGGAATAATCTTATCTTAGGTAGTCTAAAGGATGTCTTTGGTGTATGTGAAGGGATTGTAAGAAAAAGCTTTGTGTATTCTTCTAGTAAGTGAGTTTTTCCTCGGATATCATTCACCCCCAGGTTGGGAATTCGTTATACGCTCTATCTATGACGAGGCGGTCGCTTGATCACACAATCAAGTGAACCTTAGAATCACCTTTGGTAGGAGGGTCTCATATTTATGTGTTTTGATGTGTTTTTGATGTTATCTTGTGATATATGACTTATATGTGAAGTAGGTATGATATGTGCTTTTATATGAAGGTTACTATAAAAGAGCATATTTTGATACAAATGTCCGTTTCTCATGATTTTTATGCATTATGTCATACTTAGTACAATGCATTGTACTAATTCCATACATTTTGTCTATTTCTAAAGGTGTGGCTACCTGGTGAGAGAATTCTTGAAGCATAGCTTTGAATCTAGGACTCTTTTAAGCAAAGTTAGAGTATGTCCTCACTTGACTCGAGGACATATCTATCTTTAGATTTCTTTCATTAAAATATTGTAATAGACTAACTTTCTATATTTCGATTGTATGGGCCGTGTCCCAAGTATTCTTGAGTCTAAGATTGGCGTATGTTGAGACTTAGTATTTCTTATGGTTTTATATAAAAGATGTTTGGAAACATTATTCGTGTGAAAAGTTTTAATCCCGCACTAATTTTCATACATGTTATGCAATGAACGATGTCGAAGGGCTTGTACAAGACCTTTCAGAGGTCAAGTCGCCATGTTGCAATTTGAGAACACCATATCTTCTAGGTAGCAATCTCGGGGTGTGACAACTAGTTACTCTAAATCTCACTTATAATAGTCCAAAATGATGTAGTATAGGGATTAAAAGAGTGGAAAAAAACAAAAATAATCTTGATTTAAACCTAAGTTCGATAGATTTTATGAGGGAATCTATGGTTTGTGGTTCCATCTACGAATCATGGATCTTTGTCAGTAGTAAATCAAAAACTATAAGGTTTTAAATTTTAATCATACGAGACTTTCCTACAATACGTAGATCAGACTATGAACTCTAAAACGTATTCATAAAAATCATTTTTTTTAAATTCTAAACTTGAAACTACGAACCCAATCCACGATCCGTAAAGCCTATATATTTAGTGTGTCTTGTTCAGATAAAAGTTTATGTCTCTAACGCTGATCGACGATGCAAATTTATGACTTATAATAGCTTTAACGAGCCATAAACTTAACTCATAAATCTTAAGCCAAATTTCTTGTTTTTGAACTTGGTCTCTGAACCTCATTTACAACTCGCGGTTTCATATATGGTTAATCGATGTTGCTCATGAAACCCAAAGTTCAGAAGTCTTTGATAAATTTCTTAACTTTCATGAGTTGATTTGAACTTAATCAATAATTTTTCAGGTGTTACAATATAAAATTATACATGCTGACAACCTTGTTTGCCTTTCTCCTCTCTCAATATTTTCGTCACCTCTCTCCTTGTGTATGTGCTATGTAAAATTTATCTAGTATCAAAGGTACATATATTTAGTAAGCATTGATACATGTATCTCAATTGAAATCTAATGCAAAATTATTAATTAGTGAACAATATCTAATTATTTAAAAATATAAAGTGGACTAGTATTTATGGTATTAGACCCGTAAACTACTTGATCAAACTACGTGTAGGCATGACAAGGACTTGGCCATTGGTCTTGGCATGCAAGGGGGAAAAACAATGCAACAAAGGTTCAAGGTGCTTGGGTGTTGGCAAAGCAGCTTGGACGTGCAAGGCTTACGAACGGGCAGGATTCATCGGCAAGGCAGTGTGTTGGCTTGAAAAGCAAGGTTGTGAGACTTGACGATAGAAAGACAAAGGAATGTTCACATGGATTACTAAAATTAAACTGAAGTGTTGGAGGACAGCTGAAATATTCTAAGTGTTGGAAGCAGGCTGAAATATTCTAAGTGTAAGAATATTGATATTTTGTTTGGATAAGGATCTAATTGAATTATATTCTATCTTAAAAAATATAGTTATTGGAAACAATAATTTAAAATCCTGTGATAACAAGTGTCGGACAAGTGTCAGTTGTAACTGCCATTTGTACTTGTAGCATGTAACTGCCATTGTGTAGAAATTTTATATGGTGGAAATTTCGTCTAAGGCTGTAGAGTGTGATTCTGGCCTTAGACAAAATTTGTGAAGCCTTTCTTGTATTGATTTGAGATTAATAAAGGTTGGGAAGTTATTCATGTAAAGCGTTGTTCATTATTTAAGTTTGTTGTTTTATGTAATTCTATACTTAGTCAAAAAGTGAGTAAGATAGGTTGAGTATTGCAGAAGTTTGCAGACTGCCTAGGGTGGTATTCGATAAAAATAAATCGACCCTCTTGAAATTGGTATCAGTGCGCGGTTGAACGATGTTGAAGAATGTTGAACTGTGGGAATTAGAACGCAAAATTGAAGCTTTCATTGGGATCATGGATGAGACTTTGGTAGACCCATCTTTTGTTGATCTTTTCACACAAATCATTGATTTGAGACTGAACTCTAAGAGAGTTCAGGGCAAAATTGTTGTGAACCGAAAAGATGTTGATGGACACATCGCTGAAATCTCAAAATTTTGGTAACACAACTACACTACAATTGGAGGGACTGTAGAAAATGAAAACCTTCACACGGAGATTATTATATTATGTCGGGTTGTGGCAACGTTAAGTTTAAGTCGTGGTACATCGTCTAAGGTGAAAATTCCAGAATCTAAAGCCTTTAGTGGCGTAAGAAGTGCTAAAGAATTTTGAAAATATCATTTGGGATATGGAACAGTATTTTACTACTGCAAGGGTGTCTGATACTAATAAGTTAAACATTACTACAATGTACTCGACGGGTGATGCTAAACTTTGGTGGAGGACTCCAAATGCAGATGATGTAAGTGTTAGACGACCCAGAATTGATACGTGGGATAAATTGATTAAAGAAATGTGTGATTAATTTCTTCCTTGCAACGCCTCTTTGCTTACAAGGGACAAGTTGAAGAGACTGAGGCAGACAGGTTCGGTAAGGGAATACATTAAAGAATTTACCTCTGTGATGTTAGACGTCCAAAATATGTCTGATGAGGATAAATTACATAACTTCATTTAGGGTATCCAAGGATGGACTCAAAACGAACTTCAAAGGTGAAATGTTAAGGATCAACCTTGTGCAATTGCTACTGCAGATTCGTTGGTTGATTTCAGGACGACTCGTCCTGTGACTGATGTTCCTTCTACTTCAAAAACTAAGAAAAAAGTGACAAGAATGGAGAATGGAAAAGGGATAATCGTAAGGACAGTATGAATGACAAAGGGAAGGCACCAATGAAGGATTTTAAAGATAGACCAAAGAATAAAGATGTTAATTCAAAGGGTTGTTGGACTTGTGGTATTCCTCATTTGGATATGTCTTGTCCAAACCAAGAAAAAGTTAATGATTTACTTGCTGGAACTGTGAATCAAGGGGAGGAGGAAGAAGAAGTTGTGGCTGCTATGGCAAATCCAATGGGATTGTCTTTCAATCAAATTACATTGGTTAATAATATTGGAGCAACGTCCAATACTTTGAATCCTCATGATCCACTAATTCATATAGCAATGAAGGTTAAAGAACAATGTGTGATGGCTATGGTTGATACAGGGGCTACTGTGGATGTGAAAATTAGTACAAAATTAGGGCTGAAGTTGACTAAAAGCCCTTCATACGTTAAAACAATCAATGCTAAGGCATAAGCCATTGTGGGCATTGCTTATGGGGTTTCTATGTGGAGTGGAAGTTCGGTGGGAAAATATAATTTGATGGTGATGCCGCTTGGTGAATTTGAGATCATACATGGGATTGATTTTCTAAGAAATTCCAGTTTGTCCTGTTTCCTCATTTAGATGGAATGATGGTTATGAATGAGAGAAATGTTGGATTTCTTAAGGGTGTTGATCCATTCGGAAAAGTTAGTAAAGTTGCAAAGAAGAAAGACAAAGGAATGTTGTTGTCTGCTATATCAATTTACAAAGTGTTAAAGAGGGGTAATGAAACTATACTTGTTGCCTCAGTCGAATTGAAGCCTGATGTTACTGTAGAATTGAATGATTGTATTGTTGAATTGTTGAAACAATATGCTGATTTTATGTCGCTTGAGTTACCAAATAAGTTACCACCAAGGAGGGACATTGATCATAAAATTGAGGTGCTGCCAGGTACGATTGCTCCTGCACAAGCTCCTTATCGTATGGCTCCTTAAGAGTTGGCTGAATTGCGAAAACAGTTAAATAATTTCTTGGATACTGGTCTAATTCAACCATTTAAGGCTCCCTATGGTGCTCCTGTTTTGTTTCAAAAGAAGTAGGATGGGACATGAGAATGCGTGTAGATTATAGGGCGCTAAATAAGGCAATTGTGAAGAACAAATATCCAGTTCCATTGGTGCAAGATTTGATGGACAGATTGAGTAAGGCATGCTGCTTCACTAAGCTTGATCCCAGGACAGGTTATTGGCAGGTTAGAATTGCAGAAGGTGATGAACCAAAGACTACGTGTGTAACTAGATATGATTCTTATGAGTTCCTTGTCATGCAATTTGGGCTAATTATTGCTCCGGCTACGCTTTGAAGTTTGACGAATGATGTACTATTTGACTATCTGTATGATTTTGTGGTTGTCTATCGAGATGATATTGTTATTTATATTCGAATATTGGAGGAACATTTTAATCACCTAAGTTCGGTTCTCTCTCAATTGAGAAAATACACATTTTATGTTAACATGGAAAAGTGTGAGTTTGTTCAACAAAAGATATAATTTTTAGGGCATCTTGTTAACGAAAACCAAGATTGAATGGATCCTAATAAAGTGAAGGTCATTGTTGATTGGCAGGAACCTCATCATGTTAAGAATTTGAGGTCGTTTCTTGGGTTGGCTAACTATTATAAGAAATTAATTGTTGGTTTTTCAAAAAGGGTAGCAACTTTGACACATTTGTTGAAGAAGGATACAAAATGGTATTGGTCTGAACGATGTGGGAAAGCTTTTAAGAATTTGAAGGAAGTTATTGCATCTAAACCAATACTCAAATTGCCTGATTTTGAGTTACCATTTGAACTGCACACTGATGCGTCTGATAAATCTATTGGTGGCATGTAAGTGCAAGAAGTTCATCTTGTGGCCTTTAAAAGTCCAAAATTGAATGATGTGGAGCAAATATATTCGACACATGAAAAGGAAATAGTTGTTGTTGAGTCCTAAACAAGCACGATGGAAAGAATTTCTGGCAAAATATGATTTCATGTGGAAACAAAAGCCAGGGAAACACGACCAGGTTGCTAATGCATTGAGTCTAAAGATGTATTTGTTCTAGTCTAAATTTCAAAATTTGAAACTGATTTTTTTAATAGAATCAGGTTTTGTGCTGCAAATGACTTATTATATATGAAGTGGATGGGTCAAGTGCAAGATGGAACATAAGACGGTATTGGATCGAGGACGATCTGCTCTGTTTTAAAGGGGGAGAATCATTGTACCAAATAAAGGTGGATTGCACAGTTACTAAATGAAAAAGGCACATGATTCTACTTGAGTTGGACATCCAGTTGTGTTGAAAGGATGTTGTCGCTACTGTCTCATGTTTATTTCTTGCCAAATATGAAAGATGGTATAGAGTTGTACGTGAAGACTTGTCATGTCTGTCAAGTAGACAAGTTTGAACATAGAAAGGCAGATTTGTTGCAGACTTTGCCTATTCCTGAAATGCCTTGGTTTTCAGTAAGCGTGGATTTTATTTCTAGTTTCCTAAGGTAGATGGCAAATCATCTATTATGTGGTGGTAGACAGGTTTTCGAACTATTATGTCTTCATTACTGCACCTGAATTATGTTTATCTTAAATTGCTACTGATTTGTTCTATGAATATGTGGTTAAATACTTTGGTGTTCCGGCTAACATTGTGAGTGATAGGGATACAAGGTTCGCATGCAGGTTTTGGACAGCTTTGTTCAATATGATGGGAACTGAGTTGAAATTTTCTATTGGAACTCACCCACAAATAGATGGACAGACAAAAAGGATTAATCACTTGTTGGAAGAATACTTGAGGCATTATGTGACGGCAAGTCAACGAAACTAGGTTGCATTGCTAGACACTGTGCAATTTTGTTATAATCTACATAAGTCGTCTGCAACATAAATGAGCCCTTTTGAAATTGTTTTAGGCATACATCCTATGACCCCACTAGATGTTTCCAAGTCTAAAAATAAGCAAATGTATCCAGCAGCGTACAGAGTTGCAAGGGACAAACTTGAAATGTTATCTGAAGCACAAGACAGCTTGCGCAATGCTCAACGGTGCATGAAGAAGTATGTTGATCAACATCATCGCTTAGTTGAGTTTAATGTGGATAACAAAGTGTTGCTGAAACTTACTCTAACAAATCTGGAAATAGAGTAATACTAGATATCGGGGTTTAATTCTTAAGTATGATGGTCCATTTGAAGTAGTGAAACGAATGGGCGAAGTTTATTACAGGTTGAAGCTGCCAAAAAGGTTAAACATCCATCCCACTTTCCATGTGAGCTTCTTGAAACCTTACTTTGCAGATGCAGATGATCCAAACACGAACAGGTCAAAGAGGGCTCCTCCATCAGTACCTACATAGTTTGATGTTGAAATTGAGAAGATCCTTGATCACCAGGTTTTGGGAACAAGTAAGAAAAATACGAAGACAGATTTTTTGATTCATTGGAAAGGCAAGATTGCAACTGATGCAGTTTGGGAGAAAGCAAAGGACTTACGGCAGTTTGATGCTCAAATCGATGACTATATCAAAACAGTCTTGATGAGGACACGAATTCAAGTAGTGCAATAGGTTTGTTAGACCTGTAATTTACTTGATCTAACTACGTGCATGTATGACAAGGACTTTGGGCATTGGTCTTGGCTTGCATGGGGAAAACAGTGCAACAAAGGTTCAAGGTGCTTCAATGTTAGCAAAGCATCTTGGACGTGCAAGGCTTACGTGTGGGCAGGAGTCATTGGCAAGGCAGTGTGTTTGCTTGAGAAGGCAAGGTTGTGATACTTGACGATGGCAAGACAAAGGCATTCACATGGATTACTGAAATAAAACTAAGTGTTTGAGGACAGCTGAAATATTCTAAGTGTTGGAAGCATGTTGAAATATTCTAAGTGTTGGAATGTAGGCTGAAATATTCTAAGTGTTAGAATATTGTTATTTCTTTTGGATAAGGATGTAATTTGAATTATATTCTATCTGGTAGAAATATAGTTGTTGGAAACATTAGTTTAAATCCTGTTATGACAAGTGTCGGACATATGTCACTTGTAACTGCCATTTGTAACATGTAACTGCCATTGTGCAGAAATTTTATAGGGTGAAAATTTTGTCTAAGGTTGTAGACTGTGATTGTGGACTTAGACCAAATTCCTGAAGCCTTTATTGTATTGATCTGAGATTAATAATGGTTGGGAAGTGATTCCTGTAAATCGTTGTTCATTGTTGAAGTTTGCTACTTTAAGTATTTCTATACTTAGTAAAAAATGTGAGTAAGATAGGATAAGTATTGTAGACGTTTGCAAACTGCCTAAGGTGGTGTTCGATAAAAATAAATCGACCCTCCTTCATATGAATGCTTGTGTAATTTGATAGTTTTCCATATTTAAAACCAACTCATTCGAAAATAAAAAGGGATGGTTGCAAATATATACAATGAAGTAATTAATTTTTAACAAGTATAGTCATGCTTTATTTACATAAAAATCAAAAATAATAGAAAGTATACACTAACTACACAGTATAGAAAATGTCATAGAAAGGATAAATGGAAGATACAATATCAATCACTTATATATGAGTTATACATTGGCTATACACTATAATACAATCGGGAAGTTGAATATATCTTACTATACATGAAATATATTTTGAGTATACATGAACTATACACTGATTATCTAATCTCGATCAACTCAAATCATCACTAACTAGTCCATTATTTTAGATATAATATTCTTTAGATGTTTCAAGTCTTTTAATATATAATTTACCCGAAACGTTTTACATTTCTGGTATGTATATTTTTTAAGAAAGAAGAAAAAGAAGAAAAAGATGCAAATGAGGAAAACACAAAGGAGGAGGAGGAGGAGAAAGTGTCATTAATGGTGAAGTTGAAAGGAAGACGCAATTTGACCAATATTCATAATTTTAAAAATTAGACTAATTTTTTGTATAAACAAAAAGGTTGAATTACCGCACTTTAGCATATTTTTCCTAGTACAAAATTAAAGACTATATTATTTGGAAAACAAGCAGCGCAATTAAAAGATAAAAGATTTCCGTATACCATAATCCATCTCTATTTCTCTATATTTGAGAGTAAATTAGAGAATGAGTTCTCCAACCACTCTCTTTAACTCTCTATTCTTCAATTATAGAGAGGTGAATAGTAGTTCTCCAATTTGGACTATTTCACCTCTCGATTTTTGATTGTTATGATATTATTTCTATTATGTTACTAATTTAATTTTTATCATTTGTAATTATTTTCTAATGCAATATAATAATTAACAAGTTACTATTTCCGCCAAATTAATCATTTTAAATTTTATTTTTTAAAAGAAAGTGTCACTTTAAATATGTAATTTAAAGGTATTTGAATAATATTTCTATTATATAAGATTATTAATTAAGTCTCTAATATTTGTATTTACTTTCTAAGTAATATAACATCTAAAATATGTTATTGATTATTTATTTTTTTGGTCATTTTAAATATGTAATTTAGATTATAATTTTTTCATTATGAAGTCTGCACAATATTTACATGATAATTCAAATAATCTACTTTTTATGTTATCGTGATAAATTATCAAACTACACTTTTTAAATAGTATGAAAACATTTGATTCAATAGTTCATAATGGAATATGGAAGTAAATTAGTACATGAAATAATTAGATACAAGATGAAATTGTTAATTTATACAATTTCAACCTACACATAAAAAATAAGGATAAAAGAGCTCATTTTAAACTCCATAATACATTAATAGAAAATTCATGTAGCTAACGTAATAGTCTTGAAAGTTGAGTATTGATGTAAGATTTAAAATAAATTTCATGATAATAAAATATTTATGATGCAATGATATTTCATAAATGATTTCACTTTTATTTGAATTGTTCGTTAATATGTATTGTATATCATATTTATCGCAATTTATGTTATTTAGAATAAAAAAAATTATATTAATTGAAAATTTTGAAAAAAATAAAATTTTGGATTACAGAAAGATTATAGAGGAATTATTCTAAAAAAAAAAAGAAATGATTTCTATTATGAAATAAGTGTCACATCCGGGGAGCACCTCCTAGACGTAACCAGCCTCGGCGTTCTTTTTGAGGAATAAGACTACCCTCTTATCTTACTTCATTACATTCATAGGTTACAAATGCGGAAATTTTTAGAACTTTTTGATTAATTCTACATCAAGGTTTATATAGACCTCTACATATACATAATATTTATATTGAGTATACATAGACCCTTCGTATAGGAAGATTACATAGTTTTCTACGTTTATTGCACATAGATATATAAGATATAACATAGTCTCAAATGGATGTCTCATCTCATATACATCTAACAAGAGTAAAATAATTTGGGCCTAACCCATACATCAATGTTATAAGGCCACATATAGGGTATACAATGTTTGGTACTCAAATGAAAAGGAAAGAACATAATAGTCTTAAAGCAAAAAAAAAAAAAATTCACAATGTTGATATTGGCATTGCCCTCGAAAAAGTGAGGACCTACCCAAATTGGATGAATGAGAATTCCAAGTCTTCCTTCAAAGTTGTCTCAAAAGCCCTTCAACGATCGGAACCTAAAATGTATGGGAAAAGGGAGAAATGGGGTTAGTACACCACTTGTACTAAGTATGAGATCATATGCACACATATCATAAAACCATGCTAAAAAGGGACAATTCATTCAAAGTATGCAATTTACTTTGAAAAGACATATGCACATTCAAAAAGACCATACCAATCAATAATACATATTTATTAAGTCGAAAGCATGTACATTACAAGACCAACCATACTAAGTCTAGTCAAGCCAACATGCATATTATATAATTGAACACATAGTCAAGACAACTCTATCATCAAGTTATAATAGCAACAAGCTTGGATTATAGTTTATTACAACCTGACTAAAGCAGGACAATTACCCATGAACCCTTATTAAGTCAACTAGTGCAAAGACCAAGCAAAGCCTCATAACCTTACTCAATCTACTAAAGCCAACAAGAATCATGACCAACATCTAACTTTTCATAGAATATCATTAAGATTACATATTATCATACTTTAACCATGGAGACCAACACATTCATAACTGATACCAATCATCATATAGTATCATCAATATGCAAGATAATCATATACATATTATGTACTAGTATAAGCATATACATATATAAGAACATCCTTCTAGGACTTCCCTTAAGGCTAACTAGTGCAATGTTTAGGTAGAGTCTCATACCCCTACCTAGACTAAGTTAAATTCCTTAGGTCATCCTAGTTAGATTTCATTCCTTTAGTCCATTTTACCTTTTGGGAACATCTTGCCTTAACCGACATAGAACACATGATCTAATGTGGAATCCGATATCATGGAACCCTACACCGAAGGAAGGCACACTACTTGCCAAGGTAGTACCAAACATGAACATGGCAAGTACGTGGACCCACTAGCTAGTATTCCTATGGGGGCAACAAAGTTCAAGAACTAGGAGATATAGTTGGAAAGCATGAATAGACTCAAGACTAGCATCTCAACCAATCAATAATACATAATAACATGAATTACAACATCAATCATATCATTTAGATAAAGCAATTTAAAACCTCAATTACCACACATCAAAATCACATTATGAAGAATTTCCTTCTCACACAATGACATAAGCTCAACATACCATATATTAGTCAATTATGCCAAAGCTCAACTTACCACACTCTCAATATCGTTTCATAAAGACTCACCATATCAAAATGCACAACATAAATCAAAACGAGTCAAAGAGCAAAACTGACAATTTTCAAGTTAAATAGGCATATTTCACTACAACTTCATTGTAATGACACCATAAAAAGCACATTTTTGCAAAACTTTTCAAAAATCAAGCAATTTCAAATTTAGTCATTATTTTCATTATTAAGAGGAATAACTAACCTTCATTATGAAAGAGATGAGTATGACAGGACTTCATGTTGGCCTCGGCCTCCCATGTTGATCCCTCAACTAGTTGGTTTCTCTATAATACTTTTACGGACGCCACATCTTTGTTCCTCAACCTCTTCACTTGACGATCAAGAATTTCAACTGGTACCTCCTCATAGGAGAGATTATATTTTAAACCAAGACCCTCAATAGGAAGAATATATTCGGGGATCACCGATACAATTTTTAAGCATAGAAACATGGAAAACCGAATGAACCAAAGCCAAATCACTAGGGAGTTTCAATTCATATGCAACGTTATCACCCTTTGCAAGATTTTATAGGGACCCACATAACGAGGACTCAACTTCCCGTTCTTGCCAAATCTAACCACCCCTTTCATAGGCAAAATTTGTAAGTACACCTTATTACATCTTCAAACTCTTATTCCCTTCTCCTATGGTCGGCATAAGACTTTTGCCGGCTATAGGTTGTTTTCAAGAGATAAGTTATAATGTGAATCTTCTCTTAAGTCTATAAATCAAATCGGAATTCAAAAGAGAAGACTCACCCACTTCAAACCATCCAATTGGAGATCTACATCTCCTACCAAACAAGGCTTCATACGGAGCCATAGATATAGATGAATGGTAACTATTGTTGTAAGCAAACTCCACCAAAGGCAAATGCTTATCCTGATTCCCTTGAAATCAATTATACAAGATCTAAAAATATCCTCAAGGGTTTGAATAGTACGCTCCACTTGACCATTCGTTTGAGGATGAAAAGTGGTGATTAACTTCACCTTTGTACCCAACCCTTGTTTGAATGACCTCCAAAACCTAGATGTGAATTGTGCACCCCTATCCGATATGATGGATAATGGAATATCATGGTAACACACAATCTCATCTTTGAATATCTTTGCATAATCCTCCGCCGAATAAGTAGACTTGATGAGAATAAAATGAGTGGATTCCGTCAACTTATCCACAACCACCCATATAGAGTCATATAATTTTTGTGTCTGAGCAAACCTACCACAAAGTAAATTTTGATGACTTCCCACTTCCAAGTAGGAACTTGGATTTCTTAAAGTAAACCACCCGGCATTTGGTGTTCGGCCTTCACTTGTTGACAATTTGGACACTTAGAACCAAATTATGTTATGTCCCTCTTCAAACCTTCCCACCAAAAGACTTCCCTAAAGTCATGGTACATCTTTGTCGAACCCGGATGAATGGAGTAACGGGACCCATGAGCTTCCTCAAGAATCCGATTCCTCAAACCATCTACATTGGGAACACACAACCTACCTTGATACCTCAAGACACCATCCCCCCTAAGGAGAATGGCTCATTATTTTACCAAGAACCCATTCCTTCAACTCCATTAATGGTTGATCAATGTGTTGTTTGGACTTCACGTCAACCACCAAAGATGAATCGGAGTTATGATGGACCATAAAACCACCATTCGAAGAATTTTCCAACCTTCCACCCAATCTAGACAACGTATGAACATCTTTCACGAGGTCTTTCTAGACAAAGATGCAATGTATGCAAAACAATCTAGACAAAGATGCAATGTATGCAAAACCATCCACAAACCTCTAATAATGACCCTCTCAACTTAAGAAACTCCTAATGTTGGTTGGAGTCAATAGTCTAGGCTAATTTTTCACCACCTCGGTTTTCTTTGGATCAACCTCACTCCTTCACTAGAGATGATATGACCAATAAATTCCACCAACCTCAACCAAAACTCACATTTGCTATATTTTGCAAATAATTGGTTCTCCTTAAGCACTTGTAACACCACCCTCAAATGGTCCATGTGATTGCCCTCATTTTTCAAATATACCAAGATGTCGTCAATGAAGACGGTGACAAATGAATCTAGGTAACTGCAAAAAAACCTATTCATGAGATCCATAAAAGTCATCTAGGCATTAATGTGACCAAAGTACATTACTAAGAACTCATAGTGACCATATCTAGTCCGAAATTCTATTTTTGGTATATCCTCACCTCCACCCTTAGTTGATGATACCTCGATCTCAAGTCAATCTTAGAAAAGTAAGTTCCCCTTGGAGTTGATCAAATAAGTCATCAATCCAAGGGAGAGGATACTTGTTCTTAATGGTGACTTTATTGAGTTGGTAATAATTGATGCACATCCTAAGGGAACCATCCTTCTTCTTCCTCCCCATGGACAAATACTAGGTCTAATGAAGCCTTTGTCTATTTATTCTTTTATTTGAGCCTTCAACTCTTTCAATTCGGCTGGAGCCATCTGATAAGGAGGAATTGAAATGGGATTTATGTCCCATAACAAGTCGATACCAAAATTAATTTCCTGTTGGAAGGAATACCGGGAAGATCATTAGGAAAGACCTCCAGAAATTTTCTTACTACGGGGACCGACTCAATGGGAGAATTTCGGAGTCTAAATATTGGACTCTTACTATATGGTATAAACACCCTTTAGATATCATTCTACAAGATTTCAAACAAGAGATGATACGACCTCTAGGAATAGAATTTACCCCCTTTCACTCTAAAACGAGCTCATTTGGAAAGTTAAATTTCACCGCCGTTGTTCTACAATATATATAGGCAAAGCAAGCATGCAACCAATCCATACCCAATATCACATCAAAATCAAACATATAAATTTCTACTAGTTCAACATGAGTAACTTTATTGGGCAATATTATAGGACAATTTCTATATACTCTTTTTGCAACCACCGACTCACCTACCGGGGTAGTTACTATGAAGGTTCCTTTAGATTTTCGGAAAAAATCTCAAACTTCTTAGCTATCAAGGGAGTAACAAAAGATAGTGTAGCGACCGGATTAGTAAAGCATATACATCAACATAAAAGACTTCCAACATACCGGTCACCACATCGGGAGAAATCTCTTGCTCACCTTTTGAGAGAAATACATAAAAGTGATTCTTCTTAGTAGAATCATTAGAACCAATTTCTTGCCCACTCTCCTTGTATTTGCCCTTCACATTTGGGCCATCTTAAACTTTTTGCGCACTTCTACCACAACCAAAATAATTATCTGTTCCCTTTAGGCAATCACCATAATGCTTATTGCCACACTTTCCATAAGTTGGCTTCTTGGTTTGTGAGTTAGTACCTCTACCCTTTTAAGACTTAGGGTCAGACACCCTATCATCCCTAGCCTTAGGGAACTTGGAAGGAACATGGTTAGAAACTCTTTTTTTGAACCTAGGCTTGTCTTTGATATCAAGCCTACCCTTTGAAAAACAACCATCAAAAGATGTTTCCCTCTTGGCATCTCTACTCTTCCTCTTATCCCTTGTGTCTTACACTTGTTGGGCATGAACGATGAGATGAGAAATGTTTATATTGTCATGTAGCATAGCCGAATGGCATTCCTCTTGCAAGTCATCCGACACTCCTCTAACAAAGTGGTTCATTTCATATCTATGATCGAAAACCAAAGAAGGAGCACATTTTGACAATTGAGTTAATTTCAAAGAGTATTCAAGTACACTCATACCTCTTTGACGAAGTTTGATGAACTCCACCACTTTGGCTTCCCGCTTCTCCTTAGGAAAGAATCTATCAAGAAAGGTCTTCTTAAAAATCTACCAAGTCACCGGTCTGTAACAACCCTAAAAATAGCTATGCTAAATGATGTTTAATGTGTCTAGAATGCCTACAATTCGATCGGGTTCAAATGGATTGATGCGCGTAGAACCAGACCTCTGAACCCTTGTGACACCCAAGCCAACTAACTAGGGGATTTATTTGATCTAGGAAAGGTTGGGTCCAGCCATGCAGGGCTTTCGAATATGAAGATTTACCCGAATGAGTCTTTACCGGATTTAAAAAGGGGAAATCTTAGGGTCTAGGGGTAAAATGGTCTTTTTACAGGCTAAGGGTAGTATCTTAATCACCCTAAATATGTAATTAATTATTTAATTAATAAGGTGTAGGGGTATTTTGGGGAGAGAGGGCCGAAAATTTGCCTTTGAAGTGAAGTCTTGCCCCACCCGGGTTCGAACCTAGGTGGAAGCAATGATTTAAATTGTTTTTATTTAAATTGGTAATTAATTTAATTAAGTAATATTCATTGTCTTATTTAAAATAAAAGGGAAATCAGTTTTTTTACTAATTAACTAAACCTTATTTGACTAAGTCCTAAACTAAACACCTAATCATAAGAAAACTCTCCTTACTCACGTCTATCTCTTAACACACGGTCATTCTCACTTTTCTTTCACGTTCTCTCTGCCTAAAAAACTAGAAGAACAGAAAATTGACCAAAGTTCTTCACACTTGAAGAATTCACGCAAAAATATAAGAAAAAAAATGCCAATCAAACACGTTAGGCAAAGAGAGGGTTTGTTCGTCGAATTGGTGTTGAAGTTGAGGGGATTTGGACGTGATCTTTGGAGAATGTTTTGGCAGCAAATAAAGGTTTGAACGTCAAAAAGGTATGGGTTCTCTTATCTTTTGGTCCCTTTCCAAGAGACCCCTATGTTTCAGACGAATCTATTCCAAAAACTGGGGTTGTTCCCCGTTGCATGTCCTTGTCACTAGCTCCCATCGAATCATAGGATGGGTATGTTTGCTGGTAGAAATTAGGGATGTAATGTGTTTTTGTGATGATTATGTTTATGTATATATGTTCAAAATTATGTGAATATTGAGCATGTTGTCTGAAATTAACTAAAAAATGATGTGTGTGCAATGTGTAGATGTGATATACAATCTTGGATTCAAGCTCGAAAAATGACATGTTTATGATTGTATTTCATGTGCACAAACTTGCTTAAATCGTAATGTTCATAAGTGATGTAAAAATGTTGATTTGAGTGCAAATAATAGTCAAATGAATCCATGAAAATACACCTAAAGAACTCACTAAAAAACTACTTAAAACGTCTAAACATTTAATGTGAAAGAGGTGAGAAACTAGGCTGCAAAAATTTCCAGCATCTTGTTGATGAGTTTAGGCCAAGCTAAGGGCATTATCATGCTTTGTAAAAATTAATTAAAATATGTGAGTCCACTTAGAATCGAACCCGTGACGTCACCATGTTAAAAAATCATCGGAAAAAATGTGAGAAAAAAAGAATGTGGCATGTGGGATTCGAACATATGTGCCTTGATCAGAAAATGAAATTAAAAAAAATTAATAAATGAGAGGGGTGGAATTCGAACCCACCAAGTCTCAATCAGATTTAAGGAGGAATAAAAAATAATAAAAGGTTGAGGCGTGTGGGAATCGAACGCACAGCTTCTAGGCAGAACCAAGGAAAATTAAGGAGAAAAAAATTAAAGTGGGACTATGGAGGTTAGAACCCACACCCCCTCGGCCAAAAAAAGAGAATTTAAAGAGAAGGAAATAAAAAGAAAATGAGGTTGTGGGGTTCGATCCCATATCCTCTCAGTCCCAATGAGCGAAATTTGAAGAGAGAAATTTTAGGAAAAATAAAATGGAGGCATTGGGGCTCGATCTTGGGTCCCCAAGCCGTGTGGATTATACCAAAATAAATAAAAATATAAGTGTTGTCCAAGGGATTTGAAATCGGGTTGCGTTGCCCAAATTTCGTATAATACATAAGTCGTACGTGGATAAATGTTCAAATAATGCTGCCTACATAGATCGAAATCAATGATCTTGGCATACATACAAGATGCATAAGTCTTGTACCACATAATCTTAGGAATATATGAATCATTTAAACGAACTATTAATGAAGCCTCATGGCTTGTATGTATAGACCCATGAGTCTAGCATACGTTTAAAAGTAAGTGAACCTAAGATGTATGTAATGAAATGATGAAACCCTGTAAGGATAAGAGTGTGAAACACACTAAATTTCCAAGTACATTGTCATATGATGAAATGAACAATGAAATGATGAAAACTTGGGAGGGTTAAGTAAGAGTGTGAAACACACTAAATGGCCAAGTCCATTAGCATATGATGAAATGAACATTCACGTAATAAGGGGTGAATAATTATGAAAAGCAAATGTGCTAAAGTTAATGAATGTGGTGACAACTTGATAAGAGGCTAATGTAAAAGATGATAGAAATCTCAAATGATCCTAAGTGAATGTTACCAAAACATACTCACCTATGAGAGTGTAAAGTTAATCAAGAGACCAGTCTCTATAAACACTCTAATGAATATATTGAGAATAATATACTTAATACTAATGATGAGATGAGAAATCATCTATTGAAATATTATGTCCTCATACTAGAATCCATCTTTCATGACGTATGAGTTGAATGTAATGGAACTTTATACTGAGCACCGGTAGACTAGCTATGAGCGGTGATGCCTTCTTTCGGGAAGGGCGGAGTTTCACGTAACTCTCATGAGATGAGGTTGTCTGGCATGCCGGGCATGGGTCTCCTTATATCTCCTAGTCTTCATACCTATACTGCCAATATAGGGATCTGGCGGGGTTCAATTCTTATGTACGCTAGCATGTTTTAGTTCACTTTGGGCGGTGATTCCACCTCTTCTCGGTGTGGGGGAGACACTGGATTTCATGATGCTCACATGATCTATGTCGGTTAAAGTTACCAATGATTGAATGAGGTCAACCTCAAATGCTGCACATAATGAAATGATCAAAAGGTGATCTAGACTTAAGTAATAACACTAGGTCATTCTTGATCGTTGCACAGCGAACCCGATGAAAGTCTTAAGCTATATCCTGGGTATAGAGAATACTCACACTAGCCTATGAACGAAATGAAATAAAGTACGTATGAATGAATGAAGCAGACTCTGTGTTTGCTAATGAACGCTCCTAGTTGAGGTCCCATATGTTGAGCCCTCATTTTGGGAAGCCTTAATATCAAGTCCATGATTCCAATGTCTCATGGTATATGAATGAATGATATGAAAGATGTTATGTGCTATATGCAAAACAATATGTGCTATGTGTAAGATGTTATGTGTTGTGTGCAATATGATAAGTATGATGATGCATGTTACTCTCATGGCATGACTTTCCTAATCCAAATTTGGAAAGCTCACCAACTTTCTTAATCCCATTTTGGCAAGTCCACTGCCTTGACTTTCCATAATCATGTTGTTAGGAAAGAATTCTTCTTACTCATGCATGTCCTTGGTGTGCGCTTTCATATACTCATACTTCTTACAAATGTGTACTAATCCCACACAATTCTACAATTTTAGGTGCAAGGTGGACGCTAGAGCTTACAGGTTGACATTGCAGCTATCCGAACGTAGAGCTTTCATCCGAACTTGGTAGTCCTTCATGCTTTCGAGGATGTATATCGTTATTATCTAGCTTAGATGTAGGTTATAGCTAGTAGAGAATGTTCCACTACTATTTCTTCACACTTTTGTTTAGACTTTGTATTGGTGACGTTTTGGCAAAAGTACATTTTATAAAATTATGATCTGATTCTTTCATTTGATTATCTCTTTATTATATGGTTGATTTGTAAACGCCAGTGATGTTAAGTAGTATGTATAAATGTATGATAACAAAAAAAAGTTTCCAATTTTCCGCTAAAATTAACCTAGATAAAGTAAGAATGACATATGCAGGCTTGTCTGCGACCTCTAAGAGGTCAACGACGCCGGTCTAGTCTGCGGTCTATATTTAGGTTGTGATAAATTTGGTATCAGAGCATTAGGTTAAATTTCGAGGATAATAAGTTAACATCAACCACATTGATTAGTATTTAAGTCAAGGTAGTGAAGTGCACCACTATCCTGAATTAGAGACTACATGATGCGTAGGAAAATTTCCCTTCTTTTGATCTTATCGTCCCTTTCCTAAAGTCTGATTTTCTTGGTGTTATGAGCGTGTCTAACATCAACCCTTGTTGTTTTCATAAAATGAATACTAGGAGAACAATTGGTCAAAGGAGAGGAGGAGCAACTATGGGGGCAATCAGGTTCCACCCCAGGCTCCAGCTGAAGGAGTGGCTATGCCGGTTAATTCTGCTGGGTTGACTGACGCTGAGGTGTGGGCATCTCTGGCCCAGATGGAATAGGCCATCACTATGCAGGGCCAGGCCATGACTGACCAGGTCAACCAGCAGAATATTAAGAGGGAGAACCCACCAGTTTGTAGCATGGATGACAGGCTACGAGACTTCACAAGGATGAATCCTCCTATTTTCACAGGGTCTAAGACTTCAGAAGATCCCCGGGAGTTTGTGGACGAGGTACATAAGATTTGGGTGGACATGGGGGCCACGGATACAGAGAAAGCTGAGTTGGCTTCCTATTAGCTTAAGGATGTTGCAAAGACTTGGTGCAGGATGTGAAAGGATACTCGAGCGTATGGTGGAGCTCTGATCACTTGGGAGCTGTTTAAGATAGCCTTCCAGGAGACATTCTTCCCCTGGGAGATGAGAGAGGCCAAGATTGAGGAGTTTATCAACCTTAAGCTGGGATCCATGACAGTCAGGGAGTATTCCCTGAAGTTTCTTAAGTTGTCCACGTATGCTACTTCCCTTGTATCTAACAACAGGGATGAGATGAGCAGGTTCTTCAAAGGAATCACCGGATATTTGGAGGAAGAGTGTAGGTCTGCGATGCTCCACGATAACATGGACCTTTCCAAGTTGATGGTGCATGTCCCGCAGGTAGATGACAGCTGGAAGAAAAGGGGTGTCCGTGATGCTAGGAGGTTTAAGCCTCATGATCAGGCAGGTCCTAGCAATGGGGGCAAAAGGAACAACTTTGGCATCCGTGAGCAGCCCAGATTAAAAAAGGGGCAACAGAGTTCAGGGAACTCTAACTTTTCGAGGAATACAACAGCTAGAGGAGGCATACCCGAGCCCAAGAAGGGCAATGGAGGTAATATGCAGCATCCCCAAAAGAACTGTGCTAAGTGTGGCCATGCTCACAGTAGGGAGTGTAGACAGGGCACTAATTCCTGTTTCGGTTGTGATAAGAGTGGGCACATGGTTAAGGAATTCACACAGAATAGGGGTCGGGCTGGAGGTAATGCCCAGCCTAGGCCTAATCCACAGGATGTAGCAGCACCCGAGCCTCTTAAGAGGAACAGTTTCTACGCCCTTAAGGGTAGGGAAGAGCAGGAGAAGTCTTCTCAACTTCGATTTATGCTTTACTTGATCCAGGGTCTATGCTTTCCTTTGTAACTCCTTTGCTTGCTCTCACTTTTGAGATATTGTCTGAAGTTCTGCATGATCCTATAGTGGTTAGTGCACCTTTAGGAGAAAATTTAAGAACTGATAGAGAATACAAGGATTGCCCAATAGTTGTATGTGGTAAGACTATGTGTGTTCAGACTTGGTTGAGTTACCCATGCATGATTTTGATGTTATTCTTGGTATGGACTGGATTCATAGTTGTTATGCTTGCACAGATTTTCATAGTAGGATTGTGAGATTTCGTATCCCTAATGAAGAAGAGCTAGTCTGGGAGGGGTACAACTCGAGTCGTCCTAATCCCGTGATTTCAAACCTTAAGGCCAATAAAATGATGTAGAAAGGGTTATTGTGTCATCTTGTGAGTGTTAACGATTTAGATCATGACATTCGTTCCATAGACTCAGTGCATGTAGTAATGAGTTCCAAGATGTATTTCTTGATGATTTGCCTGAAGTTCCTCCCCCTCGAGAGATTGACTTTGTATCAACTTAGAACCCGATACTAAACCAATTCAAATTCCTCCTTACAGAATGGCTCCAGCTGAACTCATAGATTTGAAGATGTATTAATAAGATCTCACTGATAAAGGTTTCATTTAGCTGAGTATATCCCCTTGGGGCGCTCTAGTGTTGTTTGTGAAAAAAGAAAGATGGAGACCCTTCGAAAGTGTATCGATTATCGGCAGCTCAACAAAGTCACTATCAAGAATAAGTATCCACTTCCCAATATAGATGACTTGTTTGACCAACTCCAAGGGTCTAGTTTCTTCTCGAAGATTGATCTTTGTTCAAGGTACCATCAGCTCAGGGTTAGGGATGGAGATATCCCAAAGACAACCTTTCGTACCCGTTATGGCCATTATGAGTTCCTAGTTGTGTCATTTTTATCAAGAATGCACTTGTTGCATTTATGGATCTCATGAACAGTGTCTTCTGTGAATACCTTGAAACCTTCGTCATAGTATTCATTGATGACATTCTCATCTACTCTAAGACCAAGGAAGAGCATGAACAACATATGAGTCTAACCTTGCAGGTACTTAGACAACATCAGTTGTATGCCAAATTCAGCATGTGTTAATTCTGGCTTAGATTAGTGACCTTCCTGGGTCATGTTGTGTCCGACAAAGGTGTAGAGGTAGATCCTACGAAGACTGAATCTATTAAGAACTGGCCAAAAACTATTACTTCCACAGATATTCGTAGCTTCTTGGGATTGGCTGGTTATTATCGCAGGTTCGTAGAGGTTTTTTCTTCCATTGCTGCCTCATTGACAGCTTTGATTAAGAAGAAGACCATGTTTGAATGGACGGAGGCTTGTGAGAAGATTTTCCAAGAGCTCAATGATAAACTCACTTAAGCCCCGGTGCTTACTTTTACCTAAGTGTGGTGATAATTACACTGTGTATTATGATGCATCTAGGGTTGTTTTGGGTTGTGTTCTTATACAGGGTGGTAAGGTGATAGCTTATGCGTCCAGACAGCTCAAGGTTCATGAAAAGAATTACCCCACTCATGACCTGGAGTTGGCAGTTGTTGTGTTTGCACTGAAGCTGTGGAGGTCTACTTGTACGGGGTGCATGTGGATGTGTTCACATACCACAAGAGTCTCCAGTACGTGTTCACACAGAGAAAGTTGAATCTACGTCAACGGAGATTGTTGGACTTGTTAAAGGACTATGACATGAATGTCCACTACCATCCAGGTAAGGCTAATGTTGTAGCTGATGCTTTGAGTAGGATGAGCATGGGAAGTACAGACCACGTTGAGGATGAGAAGAAGGAGGTGGTGAAAGATATACATAGATTGTACAGACTGGATGTGAGGTTAGTTGACTCTACTAGTGAGAGTCCACCTCGTAAAGGCCTATTGTCTCCCCATTGGACATACCAAGTTTGGTCCACATCTTTGAGTTGGTGAGTGGATAACTCGGGCTTCTCACTAGTAGTTAACCCCATAGCATAGAAGATCTTGTGGATTTTATCAATGAACTCTTGGGGGTTTTCTTCAACCTTGGACCCATAGAAAGTAGGGGGATTCATCCTAGTAAAATCCCTCAAATAGGAGACCATGGTACCAACATGTTAGTTTGTTCAGGGTACAACCTACTGGTTAGCTTGAGCCGTCATGGCTTGATCTTGAGTAGTGGCGGCTTGTGCTTGAGTAGTAATGGCTTGGTTCATTTGGAAAAAGGCATCCCTTATGTCACCATCCGTCAAAGGAGGAGGATTGAGCGGAGTTTGGTCATCATTAACGTCTTCTCCAAGATGAGGAACTTGATCACCACGGGAAGGAACTCCCGCATTGGCACGATATTGGACTTCCAAGAATGTGAGAGTTTTCTAATCATCACATAGGTTCTTATCCATAAGTATGGCGCGCTTCACAATTATGAGTATGAATCTACATAGATGTGGTTGACATAGACATCGACTCAAAGATATTCAACCTCATGCTCTAATACCAAGTTTTTCACATCCGGGGAGCACCCCCTAGACATAATCGGAATTGTCGTCCTCTTTGAGGACTAAGACTAGCCTCTTAGATTACATCAATACATTCATAGGTTTAAAATATGGAAATATTTTTTAAAAAATTTATTAGTTCTACATCGAGGTTCACATAGACCTCTACATACACATAATATTTATATCGAGTGTACATAGACCCTTTGTATAGAAAGATTATATCGTCTTCTACTTTTATTGCACATAGATATATAAGATATAACATAGTCTGAAATGGATGTCTCATCTCATAACCATCTAAAATGAGTATACTGATTTGGGCCTAGCCCATACATCAACGTAATAAGGACACATATAGGCTATACAATGTTTGGTACTCAAATTAAAAGGAAAGAACATAAGAGACTTAAAACTAAAACAACTTCATAAGGTTGATATTGGCATTACCCTCAGAAAGTGAGGACCTACCCAACTTGGATGAATGAGAATTCAAGTCTTCCTTCAAAGTTGTCTTAAAAGCCCTTCAATAACTGGAACCTAAAATGTTTGAGAAAAAGGGAGAAAATGGTGTTAGTACACCACTTGTACTAAGTATGAGACCATATGCACACATATCATGAAATTGTGCTAAAAAGGGAAAATTCATTTAAAGTATGCAATTTACTTTAAAAGTCTTATGCACATTCAAGAAGACCATACCAATCAATAATACACATTCATTAAGTGCAAAGCATGTACATTACAATACCAACCATACTAAGTCTAGTCAAGCCAACATGTATATCATATAATTGAACACATAGTCAAGACAACTCTATCATTAAGTTATAATAGCAACAAGCATGGATTAGAGTTTATTACAACATGACCAAAGCAAGAAAATTACCCATGAACTCGTATTAAGTCAACTAGTGTAATGACCAAGCAAAGTCCCATAACCTTACTCAATCTAGTAAACCCAAATCATGACCAACATCCAACTTTTCATAGCATTCATTAAGAGTACATATCATCCTACTTTAACCATGGAGACCAACACATATTCATAAGTGAGACCAATCATCATATAGTACATTAATGTGCATGATCATCATAGACATATCATGTACCATGATATATATATATATATATATATATATATATATATATATATATATATATATATATATAAGAACATCCTCCTAAGACTTCCCTCAAGGCTAACTAGTGCAATGTTTAGGCAGAGTCCCATACCCCTACCTAGACTAAGCTAACCCCTTAGGTGATCCTAGTTAGAGTTCATTCCTTTAGTCCATTTTATATTTTGGAAACATCTTTCCTTAACCAACATAGACCACATGAGGTAATGTAAAATCCGGTGTCATGGAACCCTACACCGAAGGAAGGCAAACTACTTGCCAAAGTAGTACCAAAACATGAACATAGCAACTACGTGGATCCACTAGCTAGTATTCATATGGGGGAAACATAGTTCAAAACTAGGAGATATAGCTGGGACCCTCTTTATGCTATATGCATTATATTCTCCAATCTCAAGATTACATTAGTGATCCTACCTTCCTTATGTGGGAAGGGACACTCCTCACAGTAGTTCACTCCGTGCTAAGCTAGAGTCCCTTTTGAAATGTCTTTAATGTATTTATTAATTATCATTGATTAATGTAGGTCATAGGGTATATCCCTTGTATAATCATCATCATCATAGTCCTTTCATTACAATTCATATAAGTGAGGTTAGCATATTTACATATCACTTCATATTAAGGCACATTGGTAAATTATCACCATACTTATAACATTTACATTTTAGCCAACACCTTGTAAAATTTCAATTCAACATCATACCAACCCTATCAATCTTAATAAAAGGTATACTTCAATAAAATATCATCACTTAAATCACAATTAATCACAATTGGAGTAAAGAGTTGAGATCTCACAAGGACTTACCAAGTCTCCTTCATAATCCATGATCAAGGTCTTGCCATCAACCCTTAAATCAACCCAATAAGAGTGTAGTATCCTCACACAATAATTACCAACATAATAACAAAGCCAATCGAATCACCACGTCACAATCCATCACTAGTTCATAGCTTAAGATAAGAGACTTACGTCAAAGTCATAATCTAGATCAATTACTCAAGAACTAGCATGATAGGACTATAATTCATCCTAATATATTCATAATTGATACAATAACATCACCTAGTAGTAATACAACCAACAACCAATTCAATTGAACCAACATTACACAATTCATGTCAAGATCACAACCTAAGGTTAAGGGAAATATGTCATATTCTACAAACTAGATCAATCCATCAAGAAATAAAAAAATTGAGTTAGAATACATGTTAATTTAATCATAATATCCAAAAGAAGTCATAAACAAAGACATTAACAAGATCAATTTTGAGATTGGAAAAGACCCACTTGAATTTCATTTTTTTTAGATCAATTTGATGGAACCCTTTGAGGAAATAAGTCTCAAAATTGAAACGAATCTCATAACTTAGTGTTTGATGAAGATTGATGGAGTAACTTTGGTGATTGCAGCCTTAGAACCCCTTGAATTTGATCTTCTATGGTGTTCTTCAACTTGGGAGAGAGAATGAAGAGAGAAGGAGGAGAATCTGGTTTCAGGAATTATGAGGGCTTAGGTTAGTTTAATTAGTTTAGGGTCTTTATAGAGGCCATTAACTAACTTAATTAGACCTCCCTTAACCCCTAACTAATTAACTAACCACCTAATTAATTTATTTTAAACTAAAAACGAGCAGCAAAAGACAGTCTTCACAAATGAGACCACGACAAATGATCCGTTTGTCAAACGACAACCAAGGGAACAACCGTCATGTTGTCCGTCGTTTTGGTCAGAGACTTTTCAAAATAGGCCTCCCTTGGATTTGGCTAAGTGTTTATCGAAGGTGGCCATCGACGCCCCGTCGATTGACACACAATCCGTCGATTGGCACTCGTGTGTGCACATTTCTTTTTGGAATATTACAATAAGAAAATAAAAATGAAAAAAAACATTTAGTATGGAGGAGGAGGAGAGAGAAAAAAATATTCTTTTTTAGAGAGTAAAATAGAGAATTGAATTGGAGTTGATTGTTTGAAAAAGTAGAGAACTTTATATTCAGAGAGTAAAATAGAGGATAGGGTTGAAGGTTCCCTTACCTGTAACATGTAATCCAAGTACTCAGTCCAAAGAAATTGGGCCTAAGGCCCCTAGCACGTGGTGTCAAAAAGCGTAGAACTTTCATCCATCTTCCTTCAACCCCTTGTTTTTATTACTCTGATTACAATCATTCTTTGTCAGATATATGCATTTGGCACACTCAGATCTATGTGTATTTTAGATATATGCAGGTCAAAGCGGGTAATTTATTCTAGATACAATATATTTAACCAGAGGCAGATCTAGGATTTGGAGGTCCTGGGTGCCACATTGTTCAAGTAAAGCGGATCGGTTGCTTTAATTTTGAGTTATAATCGAGTTATTTATTATTATTTTTTTTATAAACAATCAATTAAACATGCATGTTGGTAATATTTTCTTTTAGATACTAAATAAGCAATCAATGTTTTTTTAAGGAATTAGTAGCTTTATTCGCTAAAACTTTGAGGAAAAATATGAATTTTCATACTAAAATTTATAAACTATCTAAATAGTGTTAACTTAATATGTTGACTTTATTTGTGTGTTGTTGCACAATATAACAAACAGACTACAAATTTTAGCTCAATCTAGTCATCCTACTTACCAAGAACGTTGATGAAGATCAAAAGAACCTCCTAAAATAATATTCACTATTTTTATAAATTTATATTATTATAAAACTACTATTTAAATATATTCTTAATAATATTAATGTCATGTTCATAATTCCATATTCATTAATTGATAAAAGAATAAGGGAAAATGCGCAACTACCCCCACAACCTATGCCCGAAATTCCAGAGACACACTTATACTATACTAAGGTTCTATTAACCCCCTGAACTTATTTTATAAGTAATTTTCTACCCCTTTTCGGCCTACGTGGCACTATCTTAAAAAAAAGTCAACCAGCGTTGGGCCCACGAGATAGTTTCATGTAGGCCGAAAAAAGGGTAGAAAATTATTAATAAAATAAGTTCAGGTGATACTTGTGCTTTATCCCAAAGAATAAAGTCGGGACACTTATATCAAAAGATAAATAATTATTGAAAAAAAAAGTAAAGAAACTTAAGAATTAATTATGGTGAAAAAGAGTCAATTAGAATTAATAAAAAATACTAATAAATAAATAAAAAGAACGGAAGTAAAAAAAACTTCACACATTAATAAATTGATTAAAAAAAAGAACAAGAAAGAAAGAAGTAGGCGAATAAAAATGACCCAAAAAAAGGAAAAAGGATAAAAAGAAAAGCTTCACTTCCATAAAAGTTAATGTTGCAGACGAGGTTCGATCCCACACTACTTGTGTGGCACATGGCCTATTTTGTCAATTAGACTATTCACCATATTGTTTAGTGGGTGGCAAAGAAACTATAAATTAACTTTTTTATACATATAAACATGTATATACAAAAAAATTTATGAGATCAGTGCGTGACGTGGCACCCCCACGAGTACCCATAGATCCGCCTCTATATTCAACTGTGATTTGCATGTATTTGAGATATACTGACGCTCTCTCTCGCTTCTCACCATAAGTATATGTATTTTATAATGTATCTAATATCAAAGATACTTGTATTTAGTATTTAAAAATACATGTTAATTCGCTTGCTCGCCTCTCTCCATACGCATGTGTTTAGCAAAATGGTATTAATGGTACACATAATAAGTTTCTTTGGCACATGTATCTGACTTGAAATATACAGAAATGGTGTATCTAACTTGGCATTTGGTATGAACTATTAATTAGTGAGAGAACATGTAATATTTTAAATATAGAGTGAGTGAGTATTTGTGGTAAAAATATTTGTGTAATCGTGTAGTTTCTTCAAATTTAAACCAATCCATTTGAAAATTAAAAATTAGAGACCAACTTATTTGAAAAATAAAATTACTTAGATACATGCTAGTTTGTAATATTATAAACCTTACTAGATTTTGGTGTGTCCATATACATATATCTTGGGATATGTGGGTCAAAATTAGATGTAATTTATTGTAGATACATTGTATTCAATGGGATAAATAACAAATTTCCCTTGCCTCCCTCCCATCTCGTTTGCCACTTACCTATGTACATGTCTACCTGGTATTCGAGATACATGTGAATCACAGTAGATATACACAAAGGCATGTATCTGATATATATTTATTGTGATTCACATATACCTGAAATACATGACTATTTTACTTACCTTCCTCCCCATCTTGCTCGTCTCTCTCCTTATTTTAACATATTTGATAGGAAAAAAATATATGTATTCAGGTAGTAGCGGTGCTAGAAGTTGCATGAAGTGTGTCCACGAATAATGGAGTGTGACTTCCAAAGTAACACAAAAAATAATTGTTCTATTTGGGGTTCAGACCTAGAATTCTTTCATTCAATTGGATACCTATTACCTACGCTAAATGCATCGCTTTTGTCAAATGTATCCAATTTTAAATATATATCTTTTAAATGTAGAATTTGACATATATATACAACATAATTATTCAACGAAAGGGTTCAATTAGACACCTTGGGGTAGCTCTAGCTACGCCTCTGTATTCAGGTATATCTTCCTCAATATATGATAAAAAGCTCTTAATTAGTGGTAACATACATCATTATATAAAAGCATAAATAAAATTAAGGATAAATTTTACGAATCACATAGTTTTAATATGAAATTACAGTTTATCCCTCTTTAGTTTGTAATTACATTAATTCCTTAAAAAGTAACACAAATTGGACACATAATATGTAGCTCATATACATTAAAGAGTTTCTTGGATACATTATAACATAAACATGATACATAATATGTAGCTCGAATACATGAAATATAAGCTCGAATACATAAGATGTAGCTTGAATGCATTAAAAACTAATTCGGATACATTATAAAATAAGTCGAAATACATTAATATATGTGATATGAATATAAGTCTAGTAAGATAACAACCTCCTTACCAGTAGTCCAAGTACTCGATCATAAGGAATTGGGCCTTAGGCCCTTAGCATGTGGTGTCAAAAAAACATATATATTCCAATCATAAGCGATTGGTGAAGTTTATTTTTCGTTATGAGAAAATTACAAGACAAAAAGCAAATAAATTAAGTCTACACGATGAGAGACTAACAGAATTAAAATCCTAGAAATCCACTTCTTTCTAAATTTTATCTCTCTCCTTATATAATTTTTATTTACCTATGAAATAAATGATTAATAGATATATATAAATTATAAGTGTGGATTTTGTTATGAAATATTAACTTATGGGTCAATTTTTTTACTAAAAAAATCTCAAATCATAATTTGAAATTCTCAGATTATGATTTTTGGAAAATTTGAAATTTCATCTCATGATATAAAAAATCATGAGGTGAAATCAGTGTAAAAATTGCATGTCCTAACGCTGCTTCAATCTCTTGATTGAATATTACAATATAAAATCACATGTTCAAACACCTACTTTAATCTGCACGAAAGTTGGGGGTTACTGGCTCTTGAACCAATGTAGATTTTCTGTCCACAAATTTTCGATGATTGTATGATAAAAGAGAGACTACAATTGAGAATGAAAACATTATTAATCTTCAACATCTCGATTGTTCAAGAAGTTTGATCGTCACATTATTGGAGCTGGACATGCTCCTACTACATTAGTTATAACTTACGACAAGGCAAGTAGTGTATCTCTATTATCGAATGATATGGGAGACAGTCAAAGCATCAGTCTCAGTATCAACAGAAGAAAAGGGCTGACCGACCGCCGTTCAAGAGAGATCCCAAAGGGAACGTCAAAGAAAATGTTAATTAAGTAAAATGAGATAACTATTCACGAATCATTAGGTAGAGTGTATTATAAGTAATTATATTTATATTAGTTTTGTGCATTATTAATTTGATACAATCTTTTAACTTATGTATGTATAGTTAATGTATATTTTATTAAGGCATGTATAACTCACACACAAAAATAAATGATATTAATAATACAAAAAATTAATGCGTACATTAGCATGTTTAAAACACTATTACCCTCAAAATATTTAGAAATTTATTTGATGCAATTTCTTTTTAATATACTACCTCAAACACAACAAATAAGAGAAACTCAATGTATTTAATATCAGCATTACTCATACATTATATTCAACACTAGTCATATATACCTTACCAAATCAGTCCTCAATATGTGTTGTGATTGTCAACTTTTATAGCACATAGGTTGATATCTACAAGTTTTTTTGCAAATGGTTTTGAAGTTGTTGTTTTCTTCTTTTTGTCCTAATATATTCAGAAGCCAGCTAGGCAACTGATGAAATATTGTTGTTACCTACCAATGTTCTTCATTTGGGTACTGCTAATATGATTTAGATTGAGAATTCTAAGTTTTTTTTTATTTTAAAAAAAAAAGACTGTCCCATTCAGATTCATGATCCTGCCTGCCACATGTTCTCCCTCTCCATGAAGATAAACAAAAATTTAAGCAAGTGGATATCAACACTAATTAAAATGTTAATTAGTACACTTACATGATTAATTAAAGTGTTTACATGATTAATTAAAGTGTTAACTATATTTGATAAATACATAGGTTAATTAAGTAATTGCACCCCATCATGTCTCTCCATCATGGGTGTTAAGAGTGTTCCACCAATAAATATCACTCCGTTAGAAAATTACAACACTTAAAAGGTAATTATTATTCGCTATACCACAAATAATTTTTAGCAACAACTAATATATATATATATATATATATATATATATATATATATATATATATATATATATATATATATATATATATATATATATATATATATATATATATATCACATTTCAACACTTTTTATTATTTTTTTTGCAAATGCCGCAAAGTCTAAGCAATATTGGATGAAAATTAACAAAGGCGTATACAGAAAGGAGTCACTGGGTTCACCTGAACTTATGTCCCCTCCTCATATCATATACAGTGGTGTTATATTTTTTCTAAATTTTTATTAAATATAGATGTGTGGATCCATAATCGAAGTATCATATAATGCGATGATGATTGGGTGCACCTCTCAGATAAAAAATTTGATTTTATATCTATCTTGTATTCTATTTATTTATTGCTGAAATTGGGTGACACATCTATATTACTTTATACCAATAAGTGGTTATTGGTTGCACTTTTGGTGTTTTGCTTAATTAAGCATTTTAATATTGGACCTATAATTTTAAAATCCTAATTGTTTTTAATGATACGAACCTAAATGTCTGGGGTTCGAGCCCCCTTGGATACGGAGTCGCCTTTGTTAGGGAGTGCTTCACTCCCAACATGGAATTTTCCAGCATGAATCCGGATTTAGTGAGCCTTCAATGTGGTACCGAAAACCGGGTGTAATACCAGTAAAATAAATACATTAGATCCACATTTTTATTGTAGTGCACCCATCATTCTGAAATCCTAAATACGCCTCTGAAAATTAACTAATATCGATAAAAAATTTAGCATCCTTTGTTAATGCACATATTTATTATCACTAAAAGTCATTTTTGAGATAGTAATTGAAGTTCTCAGCCCATATTCACCTCCCACCCACCCCATGATATGTGTACATAATAATTTTTTTAGTAGTATCTACCTCAACGCTAGAAAGGAAAAATAAAAAAATTTAAATCGCTAAATAGAAAATCGAAAAAAGTCAATCAATGGAAAATACCTTTTTCATGATCAAGAATAAATAAGCTTAAATAGAGCTAAGAATTTGATGTCTAGATTGAGGCTAACTCTTGAAAGGGTGATCGTAGATGTTGTCTTTCAATTGGTGAAGATGCAGTATGCAAGTAGAGAAGAAGCAGCTTAAAGGTTACAATAAATATATAGTTCAATGTTTATGCTTAATAATTAGAAGCTCCTATTAAGCTTATAGGTAACAATAAATAATGTATAGTTCAATGTTTATGCTTATAATAATTAGAAGCTCATATACTATGTCAAGCCATTAAGAGAAAGGGATTAGACAAGAAATGAATAAATCTAACTAGTAATCTGATTGACAATAATAATAAACTTTTTTTAGAAAAATTACAAAGAAAAAAATAAATAAAATTGGAAATTATATAATTAATTAGAAGAGCTACTGCAGAATATCTCTAATAATAGCATTGCTCTGAGCAGCCTCTAACCCTCTTTTGTTATTTGATCCAATCACCACCTGTAATCCTCCATTCTAATAATTGCTCTTTCTCATCATCCTTTTCATCATAATAATTGTACCTATTCCACAGCCAAACAAACTGTTTTTTTGTAATATCAGTTTCCAATTTTATATATTTAATATAATAACAACCACTATATACTTAGCTAATTTTTATTAATTTTTTCAAACGAATATACTGATCAGAAATGATCAATAAAAAAGAGAAGAGAATCTCTAGTATTCTCACATGGTCATGTTCCAAGTGATTGTATACCATGTGACTTCCTTGATTCTTTATAATCATCAACATAGTAAAGATAATTTATTGAAATATTTTTCACACTTATATTATTACTAATTGTAGAATTACTTTTAATTTCCTTTCTTTACTCTTTCTCTTAATTTGTTTAGAAAAAAAAACCAACCTTTTATTCAACGGATCTTTGATTCAAGACCATAATTTTTTTTAAAAAAAAAAAATTAAGTTTCATATTCCATTTAGATCAAACAAATAAATTAGAATAAAAAAATAATCGTTATTCTTAATGTTCGAGTATCATTTGAATAATTAAATTGAAAGTATTAAAATATCTTGGCCACTTTCGAAAATGAATAGGAAAAAATAATGTGTAGGTAAAAAATTAAATAATCCTCTAGTCTATACTCTATTGTAATGTAATGAAGAATTCTTTTTTACTTTTTCTACCCTTGTTGACCTATGGATATGATGAGAAGATTTATGCCACTCTGTTGCAGATTTTGATGTTGAATATATTCTCCAAACAGCACGTGGATGTGCGTTGGAAGAAGCATCCAGGCCATCAAGAAATTAATATTATAACCCTACGTGAGAGCATCATTTATTTTTCATTAATATTAAAAATAATTTAAATCTTAATATTAAGGTAGAATATTATACTCTAGGGAGGGAGTACCTGCAGTAGGAGGAATTGATGTGGGCTTTGACATAAGGGTTGGAATAGGGGCAGCAGGTGTTGGAGAATAGATATGGGCTGGAAGGCCCATTGTCTGTGACTGATGATGAAACTGATAGTATGGGTGGTACACTGGCATCATTGCCTGACTTGGATACACTTGAGAAAAATGACCATTCATGTAGCCCCCACCATTGTAGCTTACTTTCTGTGCACCAAAAATTTAATATACTTCAATTTCCAAAAAGTCCAATGTTTCAATGCACCCTCATAATGAAAACTTACATGATTGTAGTTCATGTCTGTGGCAATATAAGCTGGAGAATACCTGCAAATATACCAACATTTGATGTAATTATGTCTGCATTTTTCAATTTAAAACAATTTGATCATGGTTATGTCAACTGTGTAAAATAAATATTGGAAATACATATCATACTTCTTTTTAGAATATGTCAAAGTAGTACTCCCTCATTTTCTATTCACAAAAAAGGATTGAAGATACTTATTAGCTTTGTCATTTAAAGTTAATAAAATTCTCGTTATTATCTAAAAGAAAATAAAAAAAGATCTATCATTTTACCTTGGGTAGCATTAATTATTATAACTTTAATTTTTTAATGTCCGGACTAATTTTCACCGTGGTACGCCCAAAAAGAAAGGAGGGGATCTTGTTAGTAAGAAAAAGGTCGAAGCTAATTAAACAAGAATTATGAAGATCCAAATTAAAAATAAAAAGATTAGAGAGTAAATTCATTTTTATTTACCCATAGAAAGGAAGAGGCTGATGATGGTGAAAGGGTGAAGCCGGAGGGGCAGCTTGGGGATAGTACCACTGCACGTGACTTGCAGGTGATGCTGAATTAGCCCTTGCTCCTACCACATTAGGTCCTTCAACATTTTTCAGTTAAAAAATAAATAAAAGTTACACTTCACATACTTTATTTATCATTAATAAAAATACCTCTTTACTTGACTAATTAAACTTAAATGCATCTTAATTTTGTAACATGAGTGATATTCAACCATAAATTCTCGTTTAATTTACAAATATTCTTACAAAAATTTAAGACAACTTGCTATGTCATATGACTGATTGAAAATTTATATAGAAATCTAGTTAGTCTAGTATTTTTAAGGCTATTAGTAATTTGAGAAAGAATGTTTTTATAATATACTTGTCTCATAAAAATTGAATGCATATAATAAAATTTACCATAAGAGGTACCTTGTTGTTGTTGAGGAGGAGGAGGAGGAGGGGGAGTGATAGAGGGAGAGGGGCGGGAACGACGGGCGCCGAGGGACGCGAGATTACAGTTGGCTCGGCGCCCGTTGATAATGGGAGTGGCATCCTCGCATGCTTTTTTGGCTGATTCTGCATCCTTAAAGGTCACCTATATATCCAAAAGAGGTGAAAAAAACCTTGAGTCATACACTATTTAATGTTGATAATAGTTTGTGATTGAGATTTAAATAAATTGATAACATACAAAGCCATAGCCTTTGGATCTTCCAGTGATCTTATCAGAGATGATGACAGCTTCCAAGATGTCACCATACTTGTCAAAGTGTTCTTTCATGGCTTCCTTAGGTGTTTCCCATGCCAACCCTCCTACAAACACCTTTGTAAGCGTCGTATCACCCATGTTGCTCATCGTCATCTATAGAGAGAGGACTAATGAATGAAGTTTAATTAGACTTCAAAGGACAGAAAATAGAGGACTTGAAAAAAACAACTTGTTCAAGACTATATAAACTTGAGAAACAAGAGGGGAGGGGGAAGTTAAAGGGGGATCGGGAGATTGATGCAATATTTATCATATAATATACATACTGTATGCACACTATACTTTAATATAAAAGGATTTATAATACTATTAATAGCCTAAAAATATATATTCACAAGTAATTAACTTCCCTTTAAAAAAATCTAAAAGGAATAATAATCTAAAACATAAGGAACATTACTTGCTTCAAAATGTTACACTCCTTATCCTAATTTATACGGCTTTTTCTTAATAAAAATTAAACTAAGTTTAACTAGAATTTTGCTCATCGAATCTTAAATTTTTTTGAAATTAAATTTATATATTTATAAATATAAGTCACTATGATTGATAATTTAAAATATTTATGGTCAAATATAGATTTGTTTGGATCTCAAAATCCGAAAAACTATCATATAAATTGAGACAGAAAAAATATATAACTTTTTATATTATCAGTGTATATAAACACATTTGCACATATACAATAAACACATAGAACTTAGTTGTATATAGTGCATTGTTGTGGGTGAGGTGGGGTGGTTGAGGTGTGGTAGGGTGGGATAGAGGGGTGGGGGTGGGGTGGAGAATAAGAAAATGGAGAAAAGCAGGAGGACAGAAAAGCATACAGTTGGACAATGGGTTGAGGCCATCAACGTGGTCTCCTTTTCTTCATCATCTTCTATCTGGCATTGTGTAATAACTAACATGCTACTCTTCATTAAACTTTACTTACCATATTAAAACCCCTACCTTTCTATATTGTGCTGTAATTTTTCCTTTCCAAATTTGGACGCATAACAATTTAAGTTTATGGTCCACGCGTTATTCCTTTCCTTTAACCAATTTATGATTTTTTTTATGTATTTACCTCAAACTTCTAATGCATATTTGGCTAGAAAGGGCAAAGGGGCAAATATACCCCATCAATTTGAGATTTAGAATATATGGATTTCTTATTGAAAAAGTGGTGCATAATGTAACATCTCTTACTCAAACTAACTAAGAATAAGCTAAGAAAACCAAGAATAATCAATTTTGAGAATAAATAAGGAAATCTGGAAAATTCCAGCTTTCAAAAGTGAGGTTTGGTCATTTTTAAATGGCCATAACTTCCAGTTCAGGAGAAGTTTGGATGAGTTCTTTATATGATTGGAAAGGTCTTGGGAAGATCTTTCCAACGCCACCAAGTCTGCGAAAATCTGATGTCGTATGAGGGAGATATGCCTTTCGGAAGTTGGGCTGTTGAGTTGAGGAAAATTCAATTCGGATTTTAATAATGGTAAAGTTGTATATTCACCCTAGTATTTTCTAATTTGTTTTTAGGTTATATTAGGGGTAAACCAAGTCACAAATCAGTTTTAGAAAAACAAAGAATGCTTAGGGCTTGGGAGAAAAGAAAAAAAAAGAGGAAGATCAAGAATTGTCCAACAAACGCTAAGATCGTTGCGTGGAATTCGTCGGGGTGATCCCTATCGTGGTATGTGCGATAATTTGGTGTTGGGTTCTTTCACCCACACCCCAATTTGATTCAACACAGCAAATTAGAGTTTATTTGAGTGAAAATCTTGAAGTTCTTGATGAAAAGTTGTGAAGTTCCTGTTGGTTGAATTGTAGTTGATCTCTCGTAGGTTAGATTCATGTTTCTGGACTTTTTCGAGTCTAATCTATTGGGTGATGAGGTATTTAGGGATTGTAAGTGTTTGGGGTGAGATGCATGGAATTTTAGGAGGCTTAGAGATGAAAACGGAGAAGAAAAGTCGAAGGTCCCGCCAAATAGCCCCTGGGGTGCCGCGCTTGCCAGAGCCTCTCAGAGCGCCACGACCCCTAAGAGACCTCGTTCTTTCCCTATCTTTACGTAATAGTTCCTAAGTGATGTACCTATTATTCCTTGTTGATTCCCACATTCTAAATGTACATCTAAATATCATGAAAGCATCCATAAACATGAGATCATGATCCTTGAATTCATAATTCAATTCAAGGAAAGTTAAGATCAAAGTCAAGGAAGTCAAGAGTCAAGTCTAAAAGTTAAGAAGCAAGTCAAAGTAAGTTCTTAAAGCATTCAAGAGTCTTAAACATAACATTTTCACTTTGTTTTAAGGTTCAAGTAAAGAGTTGAGTTTAATTCCCAAGTGCTACAAGGGAACTAATTATTCCCTAATAGTTAAGTTTCGAGTAAGCAAAGAGCATAAAATTGAGTTCATTTCTCAAGAGTTATAAAAGAACTAAGTAGTTCCTCACAGCTTAAACTAAAATGTTTTCAAACTTTTGAGAAAGAAAGGAAGCTAGACCTTCACAGAGCCTATGACTAGTTTTCATAAAAGAAAGAGGATACTATGATTTCCAAGAGAGTTTTTCTTTTAAAAGATAAGTTTTGAGCACTAATCTTAAATCACATAATCAGTATGTTTTAAAAACATAAGAGCTAGTATTGAGCACCGATGTGTGGATGCGAGTTAGGATTAACTCAAGTCTCCATGGAAACCATGTAGCCATCATAGGTAAAAAAAAAAAGGTCGTTTCTTTAGATGAACACTCTTCATAGTTTACAAGTAGATCTATAAGGCAACTCATGTCTTACAAGGTTAGGATGGCCGGGCAGCGTGGGCGGAGTAATGTCATATCATCAGTATAGCTTTTAAGTGATGGTTGTCGGTTAGAGAATCTCCAATATAAGTATTGTATTGTCATATACATCATTTATTTTTATTTTTACATACATCTCAGATATTATTTATATAATTATTTACATTTAGAGTTTATAGCATGTTTTCAGTCAACATTTATTTGTATTGCAATTACTTTTAAACTGCGTATATTGAATAAGACTTAGTAGATCATGAGTCGAGCAGAGTCTATGTAAGTGTTCCTTCTTACTCTTTTTCAAGCTTAAGTGTGTTTAATATTCCAAATCGCATACTCGTACACTCAATGTACTGATGCCAATTGGCATGCATCGTTTCATGATGCAGACGCAGATAAGCAGGATCAACACGCAGCGCACCGTTGATCCCGTTGAGCACTCCACAGTCACTAGGTGAGCCTCTTGCATTTCTGAGGACATACCTTTTATTGCTTTTCTAGCTTAGACCATTAGGATATTTTGGAGTCTGTCCAAACATCCATCTTAGTTAGTTTAGAGGCTTCGTAGACAGTTAGTAGTTCAATAGTCTTTTCATTTTCATTTTATGTTAAAGATTTTAGTACCATTTTTCCAGTTTGAATGTTTAAAAGTTTTAAAACATTCCAGATAGTATTTCTATTCAGTTTAGTTAAGTTCTTTCATTCTTATAAGTATGATTGTTGTCTTCCGCTAAGTTAAGTAAGTCAGACCAAGGGTTCGCTCGAGGCCAACAATGGTCACCGAGTGCCAGTTTGCCCAAGGTGTAGGCTCAAGGCGTGACACATATATACCCTCATTGTCTAATAAACTTTATGTATGTATGTGTGTGTGTGTGTGTATGTATATATATATATATATATCAGATTAATTTTTTTTAAAAAAATCTTAAAATTGATTTTTAAGTTCCAAAAATATCAAGTGACATAAAAAAATTACCTCATCCGTTTTTCTTAGGGAAAATTACGCGGAAAAGAAAACATATACTAGTTAATTAGTTAATAAGTTATAGTTTGAGTTAATATGGCTCACAATTTAATTTTAGCTTTAATTACGTCCCTTTTCCTCTTTTATACATATACAAATACAAATTATGCACATATATATACAATTATATGACATATATACAAATAAAATTAGCCTCTCTCCACTCTCTGACCTTTCTCTTTTGCCTCTCTCCTCTCTCTCTCCCAATCTTGCTTGCCTCTATCCTCCTACTCTCAATCTCTCTCACTAGATATACAAATACATATATATATATATATATATATATATATATATACATATATATATATATATATATATTATATACATACAAAATATTATCTGACAAATACAGTTCGCCTCTCTCCACTCTCTACCACTCTAGCTCGCCTCTCTCCTCCCTCTCCCAATCTCTCTCACCAAATATACAAATACATATGTGTGTGTGTGTGTATATATAATTATTTGACAAATATACATAGATAATTCGCTAGCTACAAATCATAATTAAAAAACTGTAGATATGAAGCGTAATTGAGCTAGTTTTAGTGGATATATGTGAGAGTTACCCTTCTTATCCACCCAGACCCTACCAAATTAAAAGAATTTCAGTCCTTCTTCTATTCAAACTCATTTTATGTCTTGAGTAGGCGAGGAATTTAAAAAATTATTTGGATCGAATTTAAAGATGTGAGAAAAGGGTGAGATAATATTTTAAAGACACGTAACAGTTTCGTAAATGAAAAAATCATTATTATACAACAACATTCCTAGTGAATTTCTGGGGAGGTAAAATGTACGCATACATTACACTACCTCGTGAAGGTAGAGAGATTGTTTCGGAAATACCCTCGACTCAATAGCAACAAATCCACGTATAAAAAATGGAGACAATGAAGAAAGTATAACAAGTAACAAGGCAAAGTCTACCGGGAATTAAGGTGCCAAAAACAACAATAAAAAGATGTGATAATCAAAACATAATAGACATCATATTAGGAGATTATTGAAAACAATTTTTAAAAAAGACATAAAAAGAACTAAAATAATCCAACTAGTACTATGGCAAACGCTAGAACATACTAAGCAAGAAAACACTACACTACTTGCTAATATTCTACCTTAATCCATGTCATTTCTTATCAAAGGTCATGTCCTTGATAACCTAAAACTCCATCATATCATGTCTTATCACCTCTTCCCAATCAATACTTCTTCCGTCTACATTTTTTTCTCCTCGCACCTTCTATAACAACCTCTCGCACCTCTTCAGTATAACGTCTAAGCATCTCCTCTTCACATTTACAAACCATCTCAATCTCGCTTCCTTATCTTATCACCACAAAGGTCACTCTCATATTATCCTAGATATCATCATTTCTACTCTTATATTAATCATGGTATTACCACATATCCACCTCATCATTTTCATCTCCAAGACATGCATCTTCTAGACGTGAAAATATTTGACTGGTCAACACTTTATCTTATACAACCATGTCGGTCTAATCATCTTTATATAGAACTTACATTTAAGTTCTGGCAGTACCTTTTTATTACACAATACTCTAGAAGCAAACCTCTGCTTCATTGATGTCATATCAATAAAATGTGTGATATCATTATCGATGTCATCACTCTCCTAGATTATTGACTAAAGATAATTAAATGTTTCTCTCTGGAAGATATTTTAAGTGTCAACCTCATTTTCATGTCAATATCATTCATTGATTTATTGAATTCACACTCCACATACTTTGTCTTGGTTCTTTTCAATTTAAACCATTTAGTTTCTAAAATTTATCTCCACACCTCTAACTTAGCACTAACTCCATCAAACTTCTTATCAATTAATACATATAATTTATAAATAGTATACACTACGAAACCTCCTCTTGAATGCCTTATGTCGGTTCATCCATTACCAAGACAAATAAAAACAAACTAAGAGTTGATTCTTGGTGTAACTCCATCTCCACAAGAAATTGCTCAAAATCTCCCCCAGCCGTTCTGATCCATGTTTATATCTTTCGCACATATCCTTTATTGCCCAAATGTAGGTCACTAATTCACCCCTTTCCCCCGGTCGTCTCCACAAGCCTTTCCTCGTGACTTTGTCGTATATCTTTTCAAGGTCATGAACATCATATTTAAGTTCTTCCTTTTTTCGATATCTCTATCAATTACTATCAATCACTTTACATGATAGATGACTTCTGTGGTCGATTGTCCTGGCATGAATCTAAACTGATTCTTGAAAATAGACAAACCCCTCATCTCCATCACTCTCATCTTTATTTTCATAAAGTGTGTCTGAATAACTTAATTTTTATAGTCATTTCAATTATACTCCACCTCTATTCTTCGAGCATCTTAACAATCCTAAATGACATTGAACAAGCTAGTTAACAATTCTAGACCTACTCTATTCATGTTCTTCAAAATCTCATTTGGTCCTGTCGCTTTTCCTTTCTCATCCTACTTATTAGATGTTTCACCTCTTCAACTTTAATACATCTACAATATCTGAAATTTTGATGTGGTGCTCGAACTTTCCGAAGCCTAGCATAATGTCTTTGTCCCTTTCTTTGTTCAACAGTTTGTAAAAGTATGTTTGTTCTCCGCCAGCACTGTCTTTTTCATCCTTGATTCACTTCAATTGATCCAAGTTACAAGCCTTCCCTCTCTCACCTTCGCGAGCATTTACAACTTCTAATCTTAAAATTAGTATTATAGTTTTTTTAAAAAAAATATATGCACCCTTTGTAAGATAAAAGGGGTTTACATGCATATTGAGAATTATTGTAACGCCCCAAAATGAACTAAGGTGAACTAGAGCCTTGCAAGTATTTCTTGAGTTAATTTTGTTTTAAAATGAGTTACTTTATTGTTCTTAGGCAGTGTGTGAAGTTTGTAGTTCAAACGTCCAAGGACGTCCATGATGTTCAGAAGGTGTGTCTTAGAAAGTGTTCTTGCATCTTGTTGTGTTTGAGTGAGTTTTACGTGTTTGTTTTCCTTGAAACTAATGTGGGATGTTAGTAAGACCTAGACGAATTATTTTAGGGGTTTAACATCCAGGTACGACCCCACCTAGGACCCACAAGGGGCCCTAGATGGAGGGCCCAAGACTTGGACAAAACTGCCAAAAATCACTACTCCATCGACGAGGCAGTCTACTGCATGGACCTATCGACGCCCTGTCGACTAGGGGGAGTAGTCCCATACTTAGTGGGAAGTCTATACCCCCATGTATCAGCCTTTGAAGTCATCGATGCCCAGCAGGATGGGACGTCGACCAGGCGACGCCCCATAGCTTGGGTCGTCGATTGACTCCTCCCAAAAGTTGCTGAAGCTTGCTGCCAACTTGGGGTGTTTTTTGTAAATTTATACCAATTATTTTATAACCCTAGGTAAATATTTTTAGTGTTTTAAAGATATATTAAGTTAGTTTTAATCCCTAGACCTAGACAAGACCCCTCACTTCAAATATTCAAACTCCCTCTCTAAAGAAAACTCTCTCAAAGTCACCATTGGAGCTAAGAATCAAGGAAGGCAAGGAGGGCTGGTTCGCACGTGTATCTTCACCAAAATTAGTGGGTTACCTTCTCTTTGAGGTATGGTATCCATCCTTGAACCCTCTTCCATTCAAGGAGTCATTTTCAAAAGATTTCGAAAAGGGTTTACAAACTCTATTTCCTTCTACCTTTGATTTTAAGCATGTGTCTTCTTGTAAAAGTGATATAATATTTAAATATGTTTATTCTTGTATGAATTGATGATTTCCATGTTAAAAACCTAATGAACTCATTTATATGCATATTTCAAACTTTTAGTTAAATAAGCATGTTTGGTAAGATATGAGCTGTGGTTTTCTTATGTTGTTGTTTTTGTTTAGCTACTACTCTAAGGGCCTTATTATGATGAAATATTAAAAAATTGATTATAATGGATGATGGTATTGTTAAATGATGAGTTGCCTATATTGTATAGCTCTTATGATGAATTGCTTTTGAGTGGTATGGTCCACCTTCTTGATGGCGGTGTTTATTTGATGAACTTGTTATTACTTAGTATGTTTTGTGAGTATGGATTTGAAGGCCTAGTATTTTAAATGAAGTGATATTGAAGATAAGACTTGTCATGTGTTTTGTGAAGTTGAATAGCATATTTGACTTAGATTATCCCTAGGTAAAGTGTATGACTTGTGAAGCATGTAAAGTTTGTAAATTGATGAATGTAGGACTAAAGCATGTATAGAAGCTAATGTTAGTGAAATAATGCTTATATGCAAGATGTGCTCCCAAGTACACACACACTTAAATGAATGTATGGAGCTAAATTGAGTAATTACAGGAGTTTCGAGGTGAACGCTCTTCGTGAGTTGAGATGAAGTGTTTATTAGCAACTTCACTACATCCTAAGAACTTTCTAAGATAGGTCGGAGGATGAATGCCCTTCGTGAGTTGAGATGTGGTGTTCACTATCTATCCTTAACCTGAGTTTAAAGTGTTTAGAATCTGTGGGGGTTATGTCTAGCACCGAGAGGTATGAAGAAGAGGTGGTTACACTTTGTGAGTTGAGATGTTGTATTTCAATGTACCTCTTAAGATGAGTACTCCTCGTTAGTAGAAAATGAGTACTTAGTATCAATCTCCTTATCCCTTAAATATGCGCCGCATAGGTGTAGCCATTGGGAAAGCCATGTAAAAGCTAAAAAGAATGACCTTACTCTAGGCAAGTGAGGATCCCTCATCCAATAGGGGTTAATTTCAGTATTTCATGTCTAGCTCTTATGGATTATGTCGGTTAAGCTAAACCTCCACAAAAGAATTGATTGAACTAAGTCTTCTAAAAGAATGTACTACTTAGGGTAGGTGGTACTATGAGACGCTATCTACTCATTGCACTAGGTAGGACCTTCCGAAAGGGAAGACTTGGTGCAAAACCTTCTAAAAGAATGTACTACTTAGGGTAGGTGATGATATGGGACGCTATCTGCTCATTGCACTAAGTAGGCATTCCGAAAGGGAAGACTTAAGTGGTTTTTTGGGTGTCTTTTGATGTCTTGCCATTGATTGAGGGGCTTGTTTCTCCCGAGTTGAGTTAGCCGAAAAGGGTAGTCTTGAGGATTGCTTTTGTGTGTATTGAAGGATGCATAAGCATACTTCCTTCATGTCTTACCTTAGTGAGTCTTAGGATAATACCGAGGTAGGGAAACTCTTGCAGAAAATGAGTTCACTTTCTCTTTCGCTTGGCCTTGGAAGTTCACTCATTTAGAATAGGATAATTTATTGTGAATGCCTTAAATGACTTATTGTTAAAGTTCAAATTAGTTCACTGTATGTTCTGGAAATTACTGTAAATGGTCTCTTTTGGTATAAAATTATGAAAACTCTTATCCAAGTGTTAAATGATGGTTCTTATAATGTTTTGCTTTTAAATTCATGAATGTTATACTTATTTGGCATGAAAAGTTATTTTACTCAAAATGTCCCTGTTTACATGTTTTTGTATATGTCATATTTGGTACATTGTTTTGTATTAACCTCATACTTTCTATACCTTATAAGTATAGGTTGAAGACTTTTTGATTAATTTATTCGTGAAAAGTTTTAATTCCGCACTACTTTTCATGTCTTATGTAATGAATGCTAGTTAAAGGGCTTGTACAAGACCCCAAAGGGTCAAGTACATCCGGTCACGAAACGAGGGTTTCTCCTAACTTTTAGGGAGTGCTTTCGGATCGTGACAATTATATCCCCTATAAATTACAATGTTCAGGGGTATATGTACCCTTTTTTCCGACTACTAATGTTTATAGAAAATAGGGCATTCTCTTTTGACATGTTTTCATTAATGCATGAAAAAAATTTAACTTCTGTTTTTATTAGCATTATTATATCATTTGTTTTACATTCAATGTCCACTTTTTCTTTTACACATTTTTTTTAAGAAACCATTATAAGAAGAAAAAAAATGTTGATTACCCTTTTAAACAATTATTTTTAAGTTTTACAAACTTTTTTGTACATTTAAAAAATATTACTTTTTTTGTCCCATATTTTATAATACTTTTAATTTTTCTAGAGTTAAACAGTTTAACTTTGACCAGACATTTGCGTATAAAATCCTCAATTTTTTTAAATAAAATTTATCTATTTATAAATAACGTAAATAATATTATAAATCACAAATTGATAATTCAAAATGTTAAAAGAATCTAGGAATATGTGAGAAGTTAAAATAGATTGAAAATGTGATGTCCTTTATGTTGAAAGCTGCCATGTCGATGATGAGTGGGTCCACGTGATCAAATATTTCAAAATCCAACTTCAAATTCTTGACTTTGACCCTTTTCTTACCTACAAATCTCAAAGAGCCTTCAATTGAATATGCTGCCAACTACTGCAAAAGAATTATTTATGAACCATTAACAACATGCCACGTCAACATCCATGTTAGCTAGATCTTGACTATATTTAAGAATGTCATGGGATCAACTTGTTCAAATAAAGGACCAATAATTCACTTAATTTAGAAAAGGAACCTAATATTATAAAATGAAAAAATTAGACACTAAATGACCATTATGCCACTTTAGATCAAGGTCCATGAAGCACTTCCTCCTCTTTTCTTGCTTTCATTTCTTCCTTCCTCGCCCTTTTTTTCATATTTAGACTTTAAAATTCAAATTTAAATTTGGATGTGCGCAAATATGAAAAGTAGATGAATATTATAAACTTGAAGTATTGAGAAGAGCTAATATAGAAAAATATATATTAGGATTGTTTAGAGGAGATTTGAGTTAGTCAGCATTGAAAGACTTCATGTTCAATTATTAAAGTTACTTCAAAGCCTGATTTTAAAATTTGATGTATCGTAAACGTGAATTGTTTCGAGCGAGTAATATATTAAAAGTTTTGAAACATTAAGGGGAGCTCATATCTGAAATTTGAAATTGTTTAGAGGAAATTTTGAGTTGGTGGGGAATGAAAGATTCCACTAGCTATTAAAGCTTCTTCACAACTTCATTGCTTAGAGGACATTTAAGTTGGTTGGGATTGAAACTCCAATGTATAAATATTGTATAAACATTGTTTTGAATGTATGTACATACCTAATACATAGTTATACATCTCTCTCTATCATGCTTGCACACACACCCACACCCACGCACGCGCACAAAGGCACGCATAGGCAAATATCCATAATTTGAAGACTTTGAATATACTAAATATGATCTTTAAGCTAACCTTAAAACAAAAATAATGAAACTATGCTCTAGTTCAGATAGTCAACCAATTGATCTACTAAAATTTTCTTGAAATTTGCGAAAGTATCCTTATTATGGAGTCATCTACGAAATGTTATGTCACTCCTAGACAACATATCATTTACAAAAAAACTAGACAACTCCGATCCTCAAAGCATGAACACATGCAAAACCACATTTTCAAAGATACCATAAGATTATTTTACCACACTTTTTGTATAGAATTCTACCATTTATAATATAAAATAATTCTAGGACTAAGTATTGCTCATTATCAAATACAAAATAAAATAATCTCTTAAAATTTTATGAGATTATTTTCCTTATTTATAAAATAAAATACACTTAATTGTGTTTAGTCTCTAATCATAAATAGAGTTACATTTTTTTGCACATTCCCATTAGTAGTTTAATCCGGAAATGTGAGAAATATGGTAGGAGGGGAGGGGTTACATTTGAATAATTGAATGTAAAATGATTCTTAATTACCATAACCTGTTAAGCAATTTAATTAAAAATTTAAGTGTAATTTTCTATTAATATATATGAACTGATAGTAGAAAACATGAAAGTGAAACAATGGTTTATTAGAAATTGTTTTAATCCTATAGTACACCTACTTGAAAAAAATCGAGTTAGTTCCAGAAGATTCAATATAAAATGTCAACAAAGATGAATTAAAGTAGTTGATGGCAAATCCATATAGATTTGGAACCAGTAGAGGTGTGACAAGCACTCTTTAAGTCAAAACAAATATATAGAGGGGATTTCATTTTTTTTTTCCAAGTATACATGTTTATGCTATTCTTGAAGACATGATCTAGTAACAAAAATTGGTTGTGATTGGAGGCACGTCATATTAGTTGGAAGACTCCCTCTAATTAATCTATTTTTTATTTTACCTTCTTATGTATTAAAAATTTAGAATAATATGACAAATTTATACTTGTTCACTAAAAAATACATACACTATTTTTACATCTTAAATTTGCCAATTTGGGCTCGTACTTAGCACGGTTACTAATTATTAGTTATGTGGATAAAAATGAGCAAAAAAGATGAATCAAAGAATATCATTAATAAAATAGATAAACAAAAGCTATATTTAGATAAATTGTATTAGGCAAGTTTTATGCGATACGCTTAATTCAGACAAAAACGGATCAACATAAATTCAAAAGATGTCACGTTCGTTGAATATTTTTACTAAATGTATGTATATAATTAAAGGCAAAAAGAGAAATAACGAATATATTATATACAATGACATCCCTCAAACACAAGCGTACACACCACTTAGTTGGCCAGACACGTGAATTCGAAGGGCAAGGTTGTGAGTGTTCGAATGTAGATCTTGTAAAAAAAATTCACCATTCTTACAGGCTTATTTTTTATTTATTTTTCTTTCACCTTCTTTCTCATCATTGAAATTAATTGAGAAAATACATAAAATCTTTTTTAAATTTGTTCGTAAAATTATTTTAGCATCATAATTTTACGAATGTTTAAGTACCCCTTAAAAAACTTTCATGTGAATTAAATACAATTTTATATATACAATATCAACTTTATGATTGGGAGGTGATATATACGCGGCCACATCATCGGGACCTCAGTAACACGTTGACAACACGTCAATGGTGAAAAGATTTAGTTTTATTTTCATTTTGTCTTTATTCATGTCATATTTTCTTTTTCATTTTTTTTTTATTCTTCCATACTATTTTCTTGTTTCCATTTTCCGTGTTGCTCGTCTTCTTCGTCGTTCCATTTCTCCATTACAATACTAAAATTAGAAGTTCCCTAGATAGAAAACTAACACAAATAACATGATTCTCTAATAATTTAACGAATATTGTATGTCAAACGGAGAAATATATATGTGTGTATATATATATATATATATCATTTAAGCTAGAGTTGAGCTTCAAAGGCAATTGTAGGAGTCATTGTTGTTATAATAAATTTAAGATTAACAGGTCTGAAGGTTTTCAAACCTTTTATCGTGGAGCTTCAACAGCAATTATCGGAGTTATTGTTGTTATAGTAGACTTAAGATTGACAAATATGAAGGTTTTCAAACCTTTTATCGTGATTGCTGAAATACGAGACACATAAAAAGAAGAATTTATTTTCGGATAAATGAAGAAAGCCAAGGAATTGGGTACAACCGGCGTTTTGTCCAAGTCACCTTGCCGGCGAGTAGTTGTCATTAGAATTTCTTCGTCAAGGGAATAGAGAGAAAGTTAAAATCAGAAAGAGGAGATGAAACAGAGTCATGGAAGACAAAGTGGGAGCCACTGGTTCTAATTCTTTTCTTAATTTGCCACGTCAGCCATTGAGGTGTGTTATTTAATTCATTACAAGTTCTTGAGAAGGTTACTAAAATATCCATAAACTTACCGTGCTAAATAAATTTTTGTGACAAGTTTAAAGGAAATTTTATGTATTTTCTCAAATTAATTAAAAATAATTTATCAAACACTTAATATTATTAATTTTGAAAAATTTATTTTTGAAGAAAAAAATCTCTTTAGAAAAGGTATGGTAGTGAAGGCAAATTGTATTTTATTCATATTTTGTTGTTGTTGTTTTTTTAAAAAAAGTATTATGATGTAACATTATTTTATTTATTGTTTTTCATTTTAAAAGGTGACACCTTGTTATAAAAATTTTGCGTACGTCAAAGGACTCAGAAGACATTGATGGAAGATAAATTCCAAATTATCTCTATGGATGATCACTCTCTAAACTAACTGAATCAATCCCGGAGAATCTTGTTTTCAAAGTTATTAATATTTTTTTTGGTATCATACGTGTATCTTTTGTCATGACATAATTGAAATATCAAAATTATTACTTACACCATTTTGCAAGAAATTCTGAACAAAGTTCATTTTTTCTTGTAACTTTGAAGTGTTTAATTTTTAAAATAATCATCTCTTAATTTTAGTTTAAAAAATTATTTTAAGATTATTTTTCTAAATATAACTTTTATTGAAAATCAAATATGGAAAGGGGTTCGAATTGTTTTCAAAAGAAGGCGTGAGATACTTTTGATAACCCACATAGTGACACCCAATGGATTGAAACATAAACATTTATTTCGCTAAATTCAGAGGAAAACTTTATACATAAAATAAACCTTATTTGAAGTGAAAATAAACTATTTTTAAATACTTAAATCAAAAAGGGGAAATAATAAATATACCCTCAACTATCATAAATGGAATTTACATACCTTTCGTCATACTTTTATGATATCAGTGTCCCCGCCGTCCAAAAAAACTAGAGCATATAAACTATTTATATTAACGGACATACACATGTTAATTTATTCACCGCGACTAGATATTCATTAAATATCAAATCAACAGATTAGATTGCGTCACGTATCTCTATTTAGTTTTCCTTTAGAGTTTAGGGCATACATGCTCGTTTTTTTATGACAGGGGCACAAATATTCCAAAAGTGTGACAGAGGATATTTGCATATCAATTATTTCATGCCTATGAATATATGTTGTATCATTAATCCAAAAAAAATATAATCAAATTTCTTCTAATTTTCTAACACAAAAGATCTTTTCCTATATATATATATATATATATATATATATATATATATATATATATATATATATATATATATATATATATATATTTATATTACTTTAACAAATATTTTGATCACTTTCTCTCTGTCTCTCCCCCTTTATCCTCTCCTCTTCCGGGAAAAGACCACCACCAGCTCACTGCTCGTTTCTTAACCATCAAAAACCCAATTCCTCTCTGCTCTTCTTCTCATCACCAAAACCCCCAATAAGGAAATGCCGGTGAAAAACGACACCACCATCTTTGTACTTTTTTTTTTTTAATATTTCTACGTGTATAATGTGTTAGTATTATATAATTAAGACGTTTCATTAAAAAAAAAATCAAAAACATAATATCCTATTGTATGACTTTATATGAGTAGAAGTCAAGTAAATAATAAATATCGATTACCACAAGCTAAATATCAAAATCAAACTTTTAAATAGCATGCTATACCAAATTAGTTTGACATGACAATCATTTAATTATTTTTTAAAAATAAAATTATCGAAACATAGTTGTCAATATTGTATCATATTGAGTAATTTTTCTAGATAGTCAACTATGTTTAAAAAATTACCTAGAAATATTACTTATATTTGTTTTAGGACTGCAATATCACCAAACTTTTACTTATTTTTCTCAAAATACATTTGACACAAAAAAAAAAAACATTATGCAATGTCATATCACATTACTCCTTTTTTAAAAGAATTATTATTAAAAAAAAAATTTTTTAAAAAAAAATTAGACATCTCATATACTATGCCTAGTAAAAAAAATTATACAAGAAATTGTAATATGACCTCCTCCTGTTCTTCAAGGAATAAATTAACGAATTTGCATAAGGAACTGTCTCCTAAGGCGCTATATGTCTTTGATGTCGAGTGTCGACCAAGGAAATCACCACGAGGTGAAATTCAAGTTTTCTTCTGATTCTTTTATTTTTAAGTGTAAATTGTGAAATAATTTGAATATCATGATATTGGAGTAATTTGCTTAAAATTTAGGAATTTTTGCTTGCTTATTTTTAAAATGGAGATTTCTATTGTCTGAATCTGCGTAAGCTTTGAATAAATGTTTATAGCTTGTGTGAGAATCTTTATTTTTTTTACCATGAACAAGAATACTAAAACCAGTTTATCCCTATATATCCAACTAAATCTATTGTCTTCTTCATGAGTTTCAAGGAAGTAGTTTAATTTTTTTCTCAATAGGAATACTAATTTTTCGTATGAATATAACTACAAATACTCGTAAATGAAACATATGATTTTCACCATAAAATTAAAGTAACTAGATTTTTATAGAAAATGAATTAATGTTCTCTTATAGATACATTAAACAAGTTGTCATTTAAAAAATTTTAAAATATTATTATTAAATTAAAAATATAATATGACATCCTAGTAGGAGAGAGATAATGTATATTTAGTCAAGTATATTTTGAAAAAATCGACAAAATTGAATGATATTATAATCCTAAAACATATATAAATAATATTAGTAGATAATTTCTCAAACATCAATGATTATCTAGATAAATTACTCTACTATATTCACCCACCTACAAGTTAGTAAAGTGTGTCTAAACTTTTTGTAACCAGAAGGAATAAAAAAGGCATTAATTTTATGACGATTCACAACCTAGAAGAGAGAATCACATATATAATGTACTATTTAAGATTAAATATTATAATAGGAGTTTTCACTTTCAAAATATAACAGTAATCTTTTACCAAAATCTAATAAAAGAGGTTTAAAAATAATGGTAAAACTATTTTCTCAAAACAAGGAAGTAGCATTCTCCCTTGCTATTTATTCCATAAATTTCTCCGAAATTTTTGCATTCCTCTATTCTCTTCTTTGAATAAAAATATAAAGGCATGTTAAATGATTTTTTCTCCTTCAAATACAATAATCAGTATTTTGTTTGACATTTATCCCATAAATTTCTCCTATATTTTGTCTTCTAATATTCTTTACTTCGAATAAAACAAAAGGCATGATAAATGTCTTTCTCTTCAAACACGATAGTCAATACTCCCTTCCTCGGAGTTGTTTGGATGGTAAGCACCCCTCACTTTCAATTCAAATGTTGCAAGTTTGAGTCATTGAGGGAGCAAAAAGGGTGGGAGTTCCTAGTGGAGGGTGAAAAAAAAATTGTCTCCCTAATTAGTTTTCTATTTTTAAATTGACACTATTTTACCCTATTAATTATAAAGTGAATGAATTAAAAATTTAAGATTTTCAATTCTTAATTTGTCAAAATAAACAAATAATTAGGTATAACTAAAAAAGTAAAAATGAACAAATAATTAAAAATAGAGAATCTATTTTTCATGATACTTATATCATAAATTTCTCCTAGATTTTTGTCTTTCCTTACTCTCTCATTTGAATATCTATTTAGAAATCCTGTTAAACATACCTCATTTTCTCTTCTTTTTTTTTTCAAGCTCCATTTATTAAATTCACTTCATTAAGAAAATTATTTATGGGGAAAGATCCCCTCTAATGAAAGTATGTTCAGTATTGTTCACTAACTTGTTGATCTTTTGCCATATATCCATCTAAATCATCTATGATTGAGATTTGCGTAAAATTTATCCGCATCGATGTTTACACCAATTCAATACATGCATGCCATGTGTTTAAAAATATAGTTCATTTTTTTATCCTTAATTAATTAACACGTGTTTTACTTCATTAAATCACATTAAAATGACAATTGAATTAGTTTGATGTGAAGCACCCGATGCAGGTAAGTTTTTTCCTTGAGATTTAGTCTTGTTTTATATATTAAAATTGATAAAATTATTATGGACATATATAATGGAAAATTACTTTAGGCTAACGACAATTGTTTCTTCCCAATTCATTTCGTTGTTATTAAGATACTGACGATAAAATGCGTGAGTTTGAAAATTGAGCTATCTAGCCGAGATAAGTTGGCCTTCGTCCCGTCCTAGCTAACAAAAAGTTTCTTTTACGTAGGAAAAATTGTGGCATGTCGCCCCACAACGGGAATTGTTGTAGTTGGTCTTAAGTCGTTAGAGCAGACAATGTGTCACACTTCGAGTCTACACCCTGGACGTAACTGACACTCGAAAATCATTGTTGATTTCCAAGCGAACCCTTAGCCTGGCTCATTACTCAGCGGAAGACTTATTCAAGAAAAATGATAACTCATGATGCAAAATAACTTTAAAAACTTAATTTAAACTTGACTCTAATATTTGTTTGAAAATAATTTAACAAGTATTAGTTAAATGTCTCATGGACTCACAACATTACAACAACAGAGAAAATAATTATAGACTCGACCTAAACTATGTATAAAGCTTCTACTATTACAGAAGGATTACCGAGACAAGATTCATAACATCTTAACAACTGAAAGTACAAAAATAAAACCATCCGGAAGCAAGGAGGCTTACCAAAACTAACTAGAATTACAAGTGGTATCAAAGGAGCATCGGTTGATGATCATGAATATATCTATCTGCATCATAAAAGATGCATGCCAAATGGCTTCAGTACATGGAATGTACGAGCATGTAAGAGAAATTCTAAAGTATAAACATAAGCTTGAAATGATAGAAAAGAAACATACTTACCTCTTCTCAAACTCACTTGACTCAACTCAAACTCTCCTCAAGGGTAGGATACTTAGCTCAGTAACAAGATACTCAACTCGAAGATACTCAGTTAAGATACTCAACTCAAAGATACTCAATACAAGATACTCAAGGATAAATCAACAATAAAAAATAGATGCAATATATGGAAAGCTTTTAAAACAATAGATAACAACTCAATTTGTATGTAAAAATACAATAATGACTCAACTTTATGTAAAATACAATAATAACTTTTATTTGGGAGATACTTTAATCGACAACTATCACTATGATCTATGTAATGATACACCATCTCCTTCACGCTGCCAACCATTTCCTATACCTTTATGGAGTATAAGACATCATCAACTAAATGAATTTACTAAGTTATGCTTAAAAACAATAAGAGAATTATCTAAAAAGTATGACTCTTTTAACCTATGTTGACATACATGATTTATGAGGAATTTGAATTGTCTAGACTTGTCCACATGCCGGTGTTCCTACTCCCAATAATATAACTCATGCTCATATGATCAAAAATATTTTCTCATCCTCAAACTTAGAGATTATTACCCAAAAGGTTCTCTTAAAAGAGATAGTGCTCAAAACTCCACGTGAACTAATTTGAAAATTGAGGTTTCCTCTCATCTTAAATGTAAAAACATTAAATCTTGAGTATGCTTAGTTCCCATATATTCATCTTTGATAAATGAAATTCAACTCTCTGTACTCTCATTCTCAGTTACTTAAATCTTAAAATAATTTATAAATAATGGTAAAAGACTTCTCAAAATAGGGTTCATGCCGACATATGAAATGAACGACTTATTTAATTTTTTCAATAACCATATATCGAACTCAATACTCGAAACTCAACAACTTCAGAACTCAAGGACTCAATGATACTACTTATCTCAAGAATGCTCGACTCATAGGGTTCATGCATGATTATAAGCGTGAACAACTCAACTCAAGGATCTTCATGTATAACATATGGTATTCCCATAATTTATAATATAATTTCAAAAGTATTAGGAACTCAATACTCATTTATAAATGAAATGAAAAGACTAAAGAAGCTAGTACTATATGTCTATGAAGCCTCTAAACAAAGAGGAATGTTGGGACAAGAACCTCAATCATCCCAATAACTGAAAACTAAAAATAGTAAATAAATGATAAATATGTCCTCCAGAATGAAGAGAGGTTCACCAACTGACTTTGAAATGCTCACTGGATCAACGGTACGCCGGATGCTGATCCTATTTACATGTATGTGTTTCATGCAACGATGCAGATCAATTGAAATCAGTATATTGAATGTACGAGTATGCGAGTTGGAATGATAAAATGACTTAAGCTTGAAAATATTAAAAATGAAACAATTATCTTGGCTCTTCTCAACTCATGAATACTCAACTCAATATTAAGCACTAAAACACATTTGAATATATATATATATATATATATATATATATATATATATATATATATATATATATATATATATATATATATATATATATATATATATATATATATATATACTGAAAACAATCTTAGTTCATTAAAGATAAAGCAATAACAAACTTAACTTTACTCATTTGAAGTAAATATAACTTCTGTGGAAGATTCTCTAACCGACAACCATCACAATAAACCTAAGTGATGGTACAATGTTTTCCTCACGTTGTCGAGGACCATCCTATACCTTGCCATCGGTATAGGACCTTACTTAACTTAGTGGATCCACTAGCTTAACTTAAGTGATCATCTACAAAGCATGATCATTTAATGCCCATGATGGCTACATGGTTTAAGGAGACTTGAGTTATTATAAACTCGCATTTCACATATCGGTGCTCAATACTACTCCAAAAAAATATACTTAGCTCATGTGTTTTTAAAACAAACTTCTTTCTCTGAGTTGAGATAATTGCTCAACACTTAGCTTTAAAATGTCTCTTGGAATGAATGTTCCATTTTCTTGCTCAAAACTCATTTGGAAAATCTTAGTTTCCTCTTATTTTAAATGTGAAAACATTTATAAAGTCTTAGGAAATACTTAGTTCCCATATAACGTTTTGAGAAATGAACTCAACTGTTTACTTATTACTTAGTTTGAAACTTGAGTCTTAAAACAAATCTTAGGGGATATTTAGTTCTCTTTTAACTTTTGGAAAATGAACTCAACTTTACTCTTTAATTAACTTAAAACTTTAGTATTAAAAAACAAAGTTAAAATGTCGCTAAAGACTCTTGAAAACCTTTAAGAACTTTGTCTTGACTTGCTTCTTAACTTCTAGACTTGACTCTTAACTTCTTTGACTTTGATCTTAGCTTTCTTTGAATTGGATTATGAATTTAAGGTTCATGATCTCATGTTTATGGATTATTTTATGATGTTTAGATTTTCCTTAGAGTGTTGCAATCAACTATGGAACATAGGTACATCACTTAGAAACTAAGACTAACATATGGGGGAGGAATGGGGAGAATTGGCCTCCTTGGCACTTTGAGAGGTGCACGGCGCTAACCCTCAAACTTCAGAGAGTAAGGTTGGGCGCTCTGGCTGGCGCGGCTCCACAAGGCCCCACGAGGCACCCCAACCCCTATCTCCAATTGTTCTCGACTTTTCTCCTTTGTTTTCATCTCTAAACCCTATAAACTTCCACTGTTCCTTCCCCAAACATTTAGGATCATTATTACTCTCAATACCTAATAAATTCAACCCGAAATCACACCTAAAAACGTGAATCAAAACTTCAACAACACAACTATAAGGAATTCAACTAAAACTTCAACAATATTCTTTAAGAACTCAGTTTCTTAACAATCAATAGTTTAGATTCACTGAATTGAACAAGATTGATGTGTGCATTAACTAACCCAATTCGATGTTATCTCACATATCTTTTTAGGGATCAACCCTGAAGAATTCCACACGCATAGCTTGAATATTCTTGGCAAATTCTTGTGTTTCTCCTCTTTTCTCCTTTGTCCAAGCCCTAACATGATCTTTCAAAACCAAATAAAATCTTATTTTACCCCAATTAATCCCTAAAAATAATTAATTTCATTAAGTAAGGAAAATACAACTTCGCCCTTCTCAAATACAATTTGAACTTTCCTTAATCCAATGGCACAATTCACTCATACAATATTGAAATAGCGCAAATTCGGCAGAATTGAAAAAATTATTCTAAGGGTTTCCAACCATATATGGAACTACTCCAAACTCATCCTAATATATTAATTATAGTCGTTTGAAAATGACCAAAACTCACTTTCCTTACTTAGACTATTTTTCTAATTTTTCTTACTCTTTCAAAATAAATATTTTCATATTCTAACCTCTTTTCTAGTCATTTCTAGTTGCGAGATCTTACAATATCTCCCCCTTGGGAACATTAGTCCTCGAATGAGATTACTCTTACTAGACTTAGGGTAGCAACATCATGTTCAAACACACACAAGCAAATGCAACCAAACGATCATGCTTACTCAAAATTAGACAGTACAAAGAAAATAGTACCTTGGTCTACACTTTCTCCAGATTAAAAGAGATGTGGATATCTCTTATTCATGTCCTCGTCAGCTTCCCATGTAGATTCTTCAACAAATTGGTTCCCCTAAAGGACCTTGACTGATGCTACCTCTTTGTTCTCAACTTGCGAACTTGGTGATCTAGGATTTGCACCAGAATCTCCTCATAAGACAAGTTAACTTTTATCTCTACATTCAAAGTTAGAATGATTAAGGAAGGATCACCCATACACTTCTTCAACATGGAGATATGAAACACTGGATGCACTGCTGCTAACTCTAGTGGTAGCTCCATCTCATAAGCTGCATTGTCAATCCTCTTGGCTATACGATATGGTCCAATATAACGGGGACTGAGTTTCTCCTTCTTACCAAACCTCATAACACCCTTCATGGTGAAACTTTTTGATATACACAGTCATCTACTTCGAGCTCTAACGACCTTATCTTAACATCAGTGTAGGATTTTTGATGAATTTGCGCCATTTTCAACCTCTCTTGAATTAGCTTCACTTTCTCCATAGCTTGGTGAACTAAATCTGGTCCTATCGATCCTGTTTCACCAACTTCAAACCATCCACTAGGATATCTACGTGTTCTCCCTAAAGAGCTTCATATGGAGCCATTTGTATGGTAGAGTGGTAACTATTGTGGAAGCAAACTCAATAAGAGGTAGGTGATCATCCAAATTACCCTTAAAATTAAACACACAAGACCTAGACATATCTTCTAAGGTCTATATAGTACCCTCTGCTTTCCCGTTAGTCTGAGAATGAAAGGCAGTACTTAAGCTAACCTTTGAACCCAAACCGTTCTGAAAAGATTTCCAGACTTTTGCCGTAAATTTTCTACCTCTCTTTGATTTAATGGAGATCGTAACTCCATGATGTCATACCAATTCTTGAATGTATAACTTAGCATAAACCTCTGCCAAATGGGTAGTCTTTACCCGCAAAAGTGGGCTATTTTTTTCATACTACCGACAATCACCCAAATAGAATCATGTTGCCTGCGAGACCTTGGTAACCCTGTCATAAAGTACATATTAATCATCTCCCACTTCCATTCTAGAAGTTCTATATTATGAGCTAAACCTCCAGGCCTTTGGTGCTCTACTTAAACTTGTTGAAAATTTGAGCACTTGGCAACAAACTCAACAATTCCCTTCTTCATACCTTCCCACCAATATTTTTCTTTCAAATCGCGGTACATCTTCATGGAACCCGGATGAATGTAACATATGTAGCTATGAGGTTCCTCCTTGATTCTCCCTTGGATTCCATCCACTCGATACACAGAACTTACCTTTATACCTCAGCACACCATCTCCCCATTGTTCAAAAGCCAATACTTTTTCTTATGAACATTCGCCTTCAAATCAAGAAAAATGGTATCTTGGTCTTGATTCTCTTTTACTTCTGACGCTAACGATGATTAGGCCCCATTTTTCACTACTATTCCTTCTTTTGTGGAATCCATGAGACAAGACTCTTAAGCTTGCAAGTCTACGCACATATTTTTCTAGTTCTTTCTTATTTTCTTCAAGATGAGCGGTACTACCCATAAAAAACCTACTTAAGGCATCAACAAACACATTAGCCTTACCTGGGTGGTAATGAATGCTCATGTCATAATGCTTGAGAAATTATAACCACCTCATTTGTTCGAGATTAAGCTCTCTGTGAGTGAACACATATTGTAGGCTCTTGTGATTAGTGAATATATCATCATGAATGGCATACAAATAGTGGCACTATTTTCAAGGCAAAAACCACAACAACTAACTCTAAGTCATGGGTTCGGTATTTCTTCTCATGAACTTTCAACTGTCTGGAGGCATATGCTATAACCTTGTCATTCTGCATTAGGACACAACCCAAACCAACTCTAGATGCATCACAGTACACTACAAAGCCTTGAGTACATTCCGATAAAGTCAAAACTAGGACAGTAGTCAACCTCTTTTTCAATCTCTGCAAGGTTTTCTCACATGCTTCAGACTATTGAAACTTAACTATCTTCTTATTTAACTTGGTAAAAGGAGATGAAATCGACAAAAACCCCTCAACAAACCTTCTATTGTAGCTAATTGAACCTAAAAAAACTCCTAATATCAGTTGGATACGTGGGTTTAGGACAACTCTGAACTTCTTCTATCTTTTGGGTATCCACTTTAATTCCATCACCGAAAACTATGTGGCCAAGAATGCCACATACTTAATCCAAAACTCACATTTTGAGAACTTGACATATACCTCCTTATCTTTTAAAGTCTGAAGAACTATTCTGGCATGACTAGCATGATCCTCTTCATTCATTGAATACATTAGTATGTCATCAATAAAGACGATAACAAACATATCTAGATAAGGTTTGAATACTCTGTTCATAAGATCCATGAATGTTGCAGGTGCATTGGTTAACCCAAAGGACATGACCAAAAATTCATAATGCCCATATCTGGTTCTAAAAGCTATCTTTGAAATATCACATTCCCTAACTTTCAATTGATGGTAGTCTGATTTAAGGTCAATTTTTGGGAAGCAGGAAGCACCCTAAAGCTGGCCGAAAAGATCATCAGTTCTTGAAAGAGGATATTTATTCTTGATGGTAACCTTCTTTAATTGGCGGTAATCTATACACATCCTAAGGAGCCATCTTTTTTTCTCACAAATAAGATCGGAGCGCCCAAAGATGATACACTTGATTGAATGAAAATCTTATATGACAAATATTTCAACTCTTTTAAAACTTCTTGTGCCATTACGTATGGCGGAATAGAGATAGGACGAGTATCTGTAATGATATTTATGCCGAAGTCTATTTCTTTCTCAGGAGGGACTCTGGGTAGACCATCAAGAAAGACTTCTGGAAACTCGTTTACCAAAGGAACTGACTTAATGGGGGTACCTGAACACTTCAATCATTAACTCGGACTAAGTGATAGACACAACCCTTTAAAACTAACTTTCTCACCTTAAGTTACAAAATATAACAACCATTAGGCAATGCTGAACTACTACTCCATCTATGACTGGCTTATGAAGAATCTGAAACTTGACAACTCGAGTTTTACAATCTATTTATGCATAATAAACATGAACCAATACATACCTAGAATGACGTCAAAATCTACCATGTATAACTCAACTAAGTCATCCATGGTACTCTTGTGATTGACGGGAAATGGTACAATCACGATATAATCACTCTACTAGAATAGAATTCTCAACATGTGTAAAGCGTTGAAGGGTCATGAAGTTTATCATGAATAACATCAAAACTGAAGACTTGGATCACAACAGTGACAATATCTTGGGATTCCTCTTGTTCTCCGCGACTAGTGATAGCATAAAAATGATTTCCTTCTCCGTATACCCCTGAAGCATCTTATCCATATACAACTCTTATCTAGAGAAGAAACTGAAGAAGATTAGGCTCTATTGCCCTCTTTATCAATTATGTGCCTCTTCTTAGGATATTCTCTTATAAAATGAAAATTTCGGCCACACTTGAAACAATCAGTGAAGCTATCACGACACAACCCTGAGTGTCTCCAACCACACTTGCAACATAAAGGAGTCTAAGTACCCCCTTGTTCCTTACCATCTTGCGATACTAAGGTTTATATCTAAAGTTTTGAGAATCTTGAGTATTGTACACATATTGGTTCCTTGGTGCAGGTGCACTAACAGATGATGAAGTGTGTCACTCTGCTTCTGTTATTAAGAAAAGCAGATCGCATTACTCTTTTTCTGCTCGGACTCATTCCTTGATGTCTTAGATCTTTTGTTCTTAAACTCTTCTTTATTCCTCATCTTGTCCTAGTAAACTTTTCGCACATGAATCATTACCCTTGCTATGTCGATGACACCTACCAGTGTGGTTGTATTACTTTCCTTACTTGATTGATGAGACAACTCAATAACAACAAGCTCATTCTAATCCTAATGTCGGCAACCATATCTTAGCTTCTCTTAGATCACGGGGGAAAGAAATGCTCGAAAAAGGCCTCCTCCAACAAAGTGCAACTCACAATTGGTTACGCCTAAGCATGAGTTAGAAAGAAACATAAACTCTAATGCACGAAAACAGTGTAACAAAGTGAAGGAACGCCTAGATGTTACAGCCTCCTAATTATAGATATGTTGCGCTTCACACCAATAACTAGGACTTTACAGACACAAATTCATAGACTCTCTAGGACTTTTGAACTTTGTGCTTAGATACCAAGTTTGTCAAGTCCCGAGCCTATCAGAGGGAGTGGATCACGAAGACCATTGTTGGCCTTGAGCGGACCCTTGGCAAAGATATCTTAACTCAACAGAAGACTTAAACACAAGAGATAACTCAAGAAATAAATTAAAAGTAATACTTAGCCAAAATGTCAACTCAATTCTTAATCATTTACAAGTGAAATGAAAAGAGTATAGCAACTAATAATATTTGTCTATGAAACCTCTAAACAAAGAGGGATGTAAGGATAGGACCCAAAATCATCCCAACAACTGAAAACTAAAAATAGTAATAAATGATAAAGATGTCCTTCGGAATGAAGGGGGGTTCACCAACTGACTCTTAGCTACTCATTGGATCAATGATACGACAGATGCTGATCCTAGTTACGTGCATCTGCATCATAAGACGATGCAGGACAACTGACATTGATATATTAAATGTACGAGTATGCGAGTTGAAATTCTAAAATGACTTAAGCTTGAAAAGAGTAAGAAGGAAACAATTACCTTGGCTTTGCTCAACTCATGGATACTCAACTCAACATAAAGACGTAAAACACATGTGATATATATATATATATATATATATATATATATATATATATATGTATGTATATATATATATACTAAAAACAATCATAGTTCATTAAAGATAAAGCAATAACAAACTTAACTTTACTCATCTAAAGTAATATAACTTCTGTGGAAGATTCTCTAACCGAAAAATATCACTATGAGCCTAAGTGATGGTACAATGTTTTACCTCACGCTGTCGAGGACCGTCCTATACCTGGCCATCGGTATAGGACCTTACTTAACTTAGTGGATCCACTAGCTTAACTTAAGTAATCATTTAATGCCATGATGGCTACATGGTTTATGGAGACTTGAGTTATTATGGAATTGCATTCCCCATATAGGTGCTCAATACTACTCCAAAAAATTAAACTTAGCTCATGTGTTTTCAAAACAACTTCTTTATCTGGGTTGAGATAATTGCTCAACACTAAACTTTAAAAACTCTCTTGGAATCAATGTTCCTTTTTCTTGCTCAAAACTTTTTTGGGAAATCTAAGTTTCCTCATATCTTAAATATGAAAGCATTTATAAACTCTTAAGGAATAATTAGTTCCCTATAAATGAACTCAACTCTTTACTCTTTACTAAACTGGAAACTTGAGTCTTAAAACAATTCTGAGGGAATACTTAGTACCCTTATAACTTTTGAGAAATAAAATCAACTCTTTACTCTTTAATTAACTTGAAACTTGAGACTTAAAAACAAAGTTAATACGTTGCTAAAGACTCTTGAAAACCTTTAAGAACTATGTCTTGACTTACTTCATAACCTCTAGGCTTGACTCCTAACTTTTTGACTTTGATCTTAACTTTCATTGAGTTGGATTATGGATTCAAGGTTCATGATGTAATATTTATGAATGATTTCATGATGTTTTGATGTACCTTAGAGTGATAGAATCAAATAAGAAACATAGGTACATCACCTTGGAACTGGGACAAAATGGTGGGGGGGAATGGGGAGAACTGGCGTCCCTCGCGCTCTTAGAGACGTCGGGTGCCATCCCTTAATCTTTAGAGATCAGGGTGGGGCGCTCTGTCTTAAGCGGTGCCCCAAGTCCCTATAGAAAGAGGTTTTCCTGTGGGGCTATAAGAGGTGCGACACCGTAACCCCTATTCCTAGGTTTTCTCGACTTTTCACCTTCATTTTTCATCTCTAAACCCTAAAGGTTCTTTATCCAAACACTTAGGATCATTAGTACCCTTAATACCCAATAAATTCAACCCGAAATCACATCCATCATGAATCAAAACTTCAACAACACAAATATCAATAATTCAACTAAAACTTCAACAATGTTCTTCAAGAACTTAATTTCTTTACATTCACATAGTTTGGATTCACTGAATTAAACAAGATTGGAATGTGGTTGAACTAACCCAACACTATGTGATCTCACATACCTTTTTAGGGATCATCCCCGATGAATTCCACACGCAAAACTTGAATGTTATTAGCAAATTTTTGGTTTTCTACTCTTTTCTCCTTTCACCATGCCCTAGCATAAATTCTCAATCTTTCTAAACTGAATGAAGTCTTATTTTACCCCCAATTAATCCCTAAAAATGAATTAATTTTATTAGGTAATAAAAAGACAACTTTGCCCTTCCTAAATCCAGACATGACTTTCTTTAATCCAACAGTCTAACTTTCGAAATGCATAACTCACTCATACGATATTGAAATCACGCAAACTCAGCGGCGTTGGAAAGATTATTCTAAGGGATTTCCAACCATATATGAAACTACTCCTAACTAATCATGAGATAGGAGTTATGTTCATGTTAAAATTATTTCTTATTCTTTCCAAAATAAATATTTTCAAATCTTAACCTCTTTTCTAGTTGTGTCTAGTTGCGAGATATTACATCCATATTTTTAATTATTTGGTGGGTCAGATGCCACACTGGTTATGGTACATGGACGAAGTTGTTCCGTGAGTATATTACATGTCAAATAACTCAAAAAATTCAATAAAAAATCACACAACAATAGTAAAAAGTATACACACTAAGGGTCTTATGGTACATGAACAAAGTTGTATGTGTTTTTATTAAATTTTTTGAGTTATTTGACATGTGACGTACTTGGTGACTGGCATGATTTAATCTGTTACGACTATACTTTTTGGTTGGAGAATTATTGTTTTATGTTGCATGCGTGATAATATAGTTGATGTGGAAAATCGCTAAATATTTTTCTCATAAAGTCATGAGGATTATAATATTAAGTTTGATGGCTGAGGGGAATGGGGTGAAATGGGATCTTAATGTTAAGTTTGATGATTGAGGCTTGGGTGTTATAATGTAAAGTTTGATAATTGAGGCTTGAGGGTCAATCAATGACGCTTATCAGTACATATGGTATATTGATAGTAATCTTGGTACATCCTTTGTTGGGTGTAGATATGTTACATATTGACTAGAATTCTCCTATGAAGCGGCGAATAATCATTCTCATCTTTTTGTGTATTTTTTTCTGGCGAAAGTTAAGTTTTTTGTTGTTGTATTCTATTTAGAGGCTCTTGTACATACCTAGATTAGATCTTAAAAGTTGGTTGTTTAGAATGTAACGACCTGATCCGTTATTATTCAAGTGCACCACGAGTCAAGTCCCAATTTTGTTTGAATATCGGTGCCTAATTAAAAATTGGGGAACACAATGAAATCATTTTAAATTGAATTGATCTAAACTGAATTTGGCCTACCATGACGGATAATTATACGTTATGGAGAAACACTTAGAGCCTGCATGACCGCTATAGTGGTGCTGACAGGATCAAACCCTAATTAATTAAATGTATTTTATTTCCTCTCACTTGCCAAGGGAGAAATAAGTGAATGTTACTATAAGTATTTATCTAATCAACCTTAAGCACAAGGGCAATGAAAAGGAGATATTTTCGCACAACAAAGGGCAAGACCCAATAATTTTCGGTCCACGCTCGTTAGGATTCACTCTCAAGAGTAAAGACTTGCTTTTAGAGTATTTCAACAATTGTTTGGTGCTTAGGTAGACTAGAACTTCTTAACTGAATAGTTAGACCTATATCTACTCATGTGATATTGTCTAGACTATCGAGACATATTCATGCATAAGTCTTCAGCACAAATCTGATGTTAGGATACATGATGACCTTAGAGAGAGGTGATTAAATAAAACATGGCGCAATACTAGATTATTGGAGACATGACATTAGATAGCTGATTATTGGAGACATGAAAGTAGATAGGGGTGCACATATGTGTATTAAAGTAAAATGTTAGTTGGTTGGAGTGTTGTCTTTATTTTTGAGAGACTTAACCATTTTCTGATAGTGTCTTGCTTTTGATTCCACCATCACTTACTGTTGATTGTGTCTAGCTTATCACATTATTTTGTGATTGTTATTATTTCTCTTATTAGTTTTTTTGATTCTCAAATGTGGTTTTCTCTCTTGATTATTTGAATATGTTATATTTAACCCTAGGATCCTCTAGAAATAGTTGTTTTGCCTCCACGAGGTAGAAGTATGGTTTGTATACCCTTACAAACTCTACTTGTGAGATTTCAGTATGTATATTATTGTTGTATTTTGTATACAATATTTTACGCATAATCCATATACCTATTAATATATATTTGTATATAACTTAACTTTAAAAAATCAAGTAAATCAAATTGTATGTCACATTATATATCCATTTTATGAACTAACATATGTTATTCCCTTAGTTGCCAAAGAATAGAACACTCTTCATTATGAAGAATCCATAAATAAATCAGAGAAAAATTAGGGTCTAAAGCATATAGAGATTGGCTAGAGGACACCCTATGACTATATGTCACGACCCAAAACGGGGACGCGACTGGCACCCACATTCACCCTCCTATGTTAGCGAACCAACCAATCTAAACCTTAACATTTTAATACAAGATCAACAAAAGAAATGCGGAAGACTTAACTCATTAATAAAAACAAATCAATAACTATTATTAATATCCCCAAAATCTGGAAGTCATCATCACAAGAACATCTATCTCAAATTACTAAACTCGGAATGTCTAAGAACAAAATTAACTAAAAAGCTAGTCCATGCCGGAAGTTCAAGGCATCAAGACTTGAAGAAGAAGACCCAGTCCAAGCTAGACGCATTAGCTCACCCTGAATTTCCGATGAAGTGAAGACTGGCTAGATCTACTGTTGAGTTGAAGTTGACGGAACGTTTGCTGCATTATACAAATAACAAGAAGAAAACATAAAAGTAGGGGGTCAGTACAACCACAAGTACTGAGTAGATATCATCGGCTAACTCAAAAATAGGGAACAGTATATATCAATAATAATGTAAATCAACTACAATACTCAACATGTAGCAATAACAATATTAATTCATCAATGAATATAACCGAGTTCACACATGAGGGCTCAAGCCCCAATACCATACTCATTTGGGAATTTAGTTCATTAGATTGAGTATATTCATTATCTTTCAAGATTCATTATCTTTCTTCCTCTTGTGTCGGTACGTGACACTCCGCTCCTCTAATTCTATCCTTGTGCCGGAACGTGGCACTCCGATCCTCATATACTATCCTGGTACCGGAACGTGGCACCCGATCCATATACTATCCTGGTGTCGGAACGTGACACTCCGATCCTCATATTCTATCCTGGTGTCGGAACGTGACACTCCGATCCTCATATTCATTCTATCCTGGTACCGGAACGTGGCACCCGATCCATATTCTATCCTGGTGTCGGAAAGTGACACTCCGATCCTCATATTCATTCTATCCTGGTACCGGAACGTGGCACACGATCCATATTCTATCCTGGTGTCGGAACGTGACACTCCGATCCTCATATTCATTCTATCCTGGTACTGGAACGTGGCACCCGATCCCCTAATTCATCAAGCCTTCTTTTACACTAAGGCATCATCATTCTCATTATATAATATATCAAGCCTTCTTTCATACTAAGGCATCATCAATCTTATTATAATATATCAAGCGAATTAGGGTTCTTTCAAGATTTGGGATTCAATAGCTTATCATGCTTTGTTAATTCATCACAATTTCATAATCATAATCATGCAAGCATACAATTAAGCACATAGCAGGGTTTACAATACTATCAACACATAACATTCACTATTAAGAGTTCACTACGAATATCGTAACATAAAAACCATAACCTACCTCCACCGAAGACTAGTGATAACAAGCAAATTCCCAAGCTCCTGTTTTCTCCTCCCTCTCGATCGATTTCTCTCTCTCTTTCTGTTCTTTCTATTTTTCTTATTCAAACCCTTTCTTTTACCATAATAAACATATAATTAAGTGCAAAAGAGGACAATAAAACCCACTAGTTAACTTAAGGTTACCTCTTTTAACCCTCAAGTAATTAGACTTATTAATATTAACCCTCAATCTTTATAATTAAGGAAAGAATAGTCCAAAACGACCCTTAAAACGTGTGGAGAAATCCTAAACTGCCTGGGACTTGCGCAACCTGTGACGGCCCGTCGTGCCTGCGATGGTCCGTCACGCAGGTCGTCGCAGTCTCTCAAAAACTCAAGTGAGCTGTGACGGTCCGTCACACCTGTGACGGTCCGTCCTGCTCTTCCGTCATGACGGTCAGAGACTCATTTCTTGTACCAAATTCTCAAAAGTTGAAGTGTTTTGCAACGGGAGCTCACGACGGTCCGTCGTGGCTGTGACGGCACGTCCTGCAGGTCCGTCACAATTTACAGAGAGTCGATTTTCAGTACCCAATTTCAGAATTTCTAAGTATGTTGCAACGATACACCCTCGACGGGCCGTCGTGCCTATGACGGTCCGTCGTGGTTTCCGTAGTATGGCCCAGTTTTTCCAGAATAAAATCTGCTGCTCAAAACGACTAAACAGGTCGTTACAATAGATACCAATTTACCCATCGTTCGTCCCCGAACGATCAAAAGAAGAAAAACAGTGGCGAAAAAGAGTATCTGAATCTGTAAACAGATGTGGGTATTTTTCTTGCATATCTGCCTCCTTCTCCCAAGTAGCCTCTTCAACCGGTCGATTCTTCCATTGAACTTTGATGGATGCAATCTCTCTCGACCTCAATCTGCGAACTTCTCTATCTAATATAGCAACCGGTTCCTCTTCATAAGTCAAGTTCTCATCCAACAAAACTGAATACCAACGGATAATGTAGTTTCCATCTCCGTGGTATTTCTTCAACATGGACACATGAAACACCGGATGCACTCCGGACAGCCCTGGGGGCAAGGCTAATTCATAATCCACCTCCCCTATTCGCTTAAGTACCTCAAATGGTCCAATATACCTTGGACTTAGCTTACCTCTTTTGCCAAACCGCATCACCCCTTTCATGGGTGAAAACCTTCAACAAGACTTGTTCACCTTCCATGAACTCCAAGTCTCTAACCTTTCGGTCTGCATACTCCTTTGTCTACTTTGTGCCGCCAAAAGCTTTTCTTGAATAGCTTTCACCTTCTCCATAGAATCTCCAACAGATCAGCCCCCCAAGGTCTAACTTCAAAGGCATCAAACCAACCAATGGGAGATCTACACCTCCTCCCATACAATGCTTCAAATGGAGCCATATCGATACTGGAGTGATAGCTATTATTGTATGAAAACTCTGCCAAAGGTAAGAAGCTATCCCAATAGCCACCAAACTCTATCACATACGCGCGAAGCATATCCTCCAACACTTGAATCGTTCGCTCAGACTGACCATCGGTCTGAGGATGAAATGCAGTACTAAGGTCCAATCTAGTACCTAATTCAGCATGTAAGGTTCTCCAAAACTTAGAAGTAAACTGCGTACCTCTATCTGATATGATTGAGAGTGGAAATCCATGCAACCGAACGATTTCTGAGATGTAGATTTGGCTAACTTCTCTGCATTGTAGGTCACCTTGACCGGAATGAAGTGAGCAGACTTAGAACCTGTCAACAATCACCCAAATAGAGTCAACTTACCCAATGTCTTTGAAGACCAACACGAAGTCCATCGCGATTCTCTCCCACTTCCATTCAGGAATGGGCATTCTCTGAAGTGTTCCTCCAGGCCTCTGGTGTTCATACTTTACTTGTTGACAATTTGGACATTTGGCAACAAACTCAACAATATCTCGCTTCATTCTACTCCACCAGAAGTGTTGCTTTAGGTCGCGGTACATCTTGGTTGCACCAGGATGTATAGAGTATCCGGAACTATGAGCCTCTGTAAGAATAGTGGTGATCAAATCATCGATACGGGGTACACATACCCTTCCCTTAATCCTCAAAACACCTTCTCCATCGATTATTGCTTCCTTAGCCTCTCCTTGCAACACTTTGTCTCGAATTCGCCTTAGTTTCTCATCATCAAACTGTTTCCCCTTAATCTGATCAAGAAAAGATGATTTTGCCTCTACACAAGCTAACAATCCTCCCTTCTCGTTTATTTCTAACCTCATAAGGTCATTAGCCAGAATCTGCACCTCTCTAGCCAATGGGCATCTAGAAACTTGCAAATGAGCTAGACTTCCCATGCTTCCGGCCTTTCTACTTAGAGCATCCGCCACAACATTCGCTTTTCCCGGATGGTACAGAATAGAGATGTCGTAGTCCTTCATTAGTTCCATCCATCTCCTCTGTCTCAAGTTCAAGTCTTTCTGAGTGAAGACATACTGTAAGCTACGATGGTCCGTATAGACCTCACACTTAACCCCATACAAATAGTGTCTCCATTGCTTTAGTGCAAATACTACCGCGGCCAACTCCAAATCATGGGTTGGATAGTTACGTTCATGCACCTTTAATTGCCTCGAAGCATAAGCAATCACATTCTTCTCTTGCATTAGCACTGCACCCAACCCAGAATAGGATGCATCACAATAAACAATGAAGTTTTTACCCTCTACTGGCAAGGTAAGAATTGGTGCGGTAGTCAACAAGGTCTTAAGCTTCTGAAAGCTTTCTTCACATTCATCTGACCATACAAATGGAACATTCTGCTTAGTCAAGTTCGTCAATTGAGAAGCAATAGAAGAGAATCCCTTGACGAATCGGCGGTCGGTAATAACTAGCTAACCCCACAAAGCTCCTTATCTCTGACACATTAGTGGGTCTTACCCAATTTTCACCGTCTCAATCTTAGATGGATCCACCATCACCCATCTTAGAAAACCACGTGCCCCAAGAAGGACACTGAATCTAGCCAAACTCACACTTGGAGAATTTCGCATAAAGCTTTTTCTTTCTCAACAACTCTAACACCATTTTCAAATGCTCCTCATGTTCCTTCTTACTCTTGGAGTATATCAGTATATCATCAATAAACACAATCACAAAGAGGTCCAAGTATGGCTTGAAGATCCCGTTCATCAAGCTCATGAAGGCAGCAGGGGCATTGTAAGACCAAAAGACATTACCACAAATTCATAATGCCCATACCTAGTTTGAAAAGCAGTCTTTGGCACATCCGTTGCTCGTATTTTCAATGGTGATAACGGATCTCAAGTCAATTTAGAGAAGACACAAACACCTTGTAACTGATCAAACAAGTCATCAATGCGAGGATGGGGTACTTGTTCTTAATAGTTACTTTGTTCAACTGTCGGTAATCTATGCACATTCGGAAACTCCCATCCTTCTTCTTCACAAATACACCGGAGCACCCCAAGGAGATGCACTTGGTCTAATGAAGCCTTTGCTCAACAACTCTTGAGTTGTGCCTTAACTCTCTTAACTCCGCGGGAGCCATTCTATACGGGGGTATAGAAATGGGGCGAGTACCCGGTTCAAGATCAATACAGAAGTCAATATCCCTATCTGGTGGCATACCAGGAAGATCTGCAGGGAACACATCCAAAAACTCACGGACTACCGAAACTGACTCAATTGAAGGTACTTGGGTAGTGTCATCCTTAAGATGTGCCAAGAAAGCTAGACAACCCTTACTAACCATCTTCTGAGCATGAATAAATGAGATGATACGCACCGGATTGGAAGTGTAGTCACCCTCCCACACTAACGGATCTGCCCCAGGCTTGGCTAACATCACTGTTTTAGCGTTACAATCCAAAATCGCAAAATTCGGAGAAAGCCAAGTCATACCCAGAATTACATCAAAGTCACCCATTTCTAACATGACCAAATCTACATAAGTGTTGCTCCCCACAAAATTTACCAAACAAGACCTATACACCTTTTTAACTATCACAGACTCACCCACCGGAGTAGAGACACGAATAGGCGTGTCAAGTAATTCACAATGTAAATTTAGACCATTAGCAAATGATGAAGATACATATGAAAACGTGGATCCAGGATCAAACAATACGGAAGCCATGAAATCACAAATCAAAAGGTTACCTGTGATGACAGCATCTGATGCCTCCGCTTAAGATCTCCCAGGGAAAGCATAACAATGGGCCCCATTATTTGTCTGTCCTTTGCCCCTACCATGTTGCGTAGTAGTGGCTCCGTTTCGCCCATCACCTCGGCCGTTTTGGTGGCCACCATTACCTCGACCACCGCGTCCTTCAGAAAAACGGCCTCTACCATGACCACCTCTACCTCTAGATATTGGGGGTCTGTAACTCTGTTTTGGACAATATCTCTTAATATGTCCAATCTCCCCACATCCATAACATTCTCTGGGTTCACGCATAGGTCTCTCGGAGAAGTGTTGACCGTTCTGAGGTGGACCCCCAACTACAGTCTGTAGTGAAGACTGAATGGGTCGAACTGAGTAACCTCCAGAACTCTGTCCTCTAGTATACGAACCGTTGAACTCACCTCCCTTTCGAAACCTCTTTGATGTCGATGTCATGGGGAAGTCATCTGGTTTCACTCCTTCCACCTCTATCACAAAGTCTACCACCTCTTGGAAGGATGTTGCCGTTGTTTATCTGTAAGGCTGAAATCCGCAATTCTGACCTCAACCCCTTCACAAAACGGCGGATCCGTTCTTGTGGACTGAAACAGAGTTGGGTGGCATATCTGGATAGTGCGCGAAATTTAGCCTCGTATGCATTAACCGTCATTCTTCCTTGCTCTAGACTCAAGAACTCATCCCTCTTCCTATCCCTCAAAGTCCGGGGATATACTTTTCCATGAACAAACTAGAGAATGATTCCCAAGTCATAGGTGGTGCCTCTGTTGGTTGACACTCAACATGTGAACGCCACCACATTTTGGCGTTCCCTTGAAACTGATAGCTCACGAACTCGACGCCAAACCTCTCTACTATACCCATCTTGTGTAGTAGCTCATGACAATCAACCAGAAAATCGTAGGCATCCTCTGATTCTGCACCCTTAAAGACTGGAGGTTTCAATTTCAAGAACTTACTAAAAAGTTCATATTGATCGTTTGTCATAATAGGCCCAGTAGTCAGACGTGGAAATGTGCCTATTCCCAATGGTGCATCCATGCGGGGAGCCATAGTAGCCGCATGTCGTATCTCTGAAGCCGGAGGTGTTGGTGCAGAAACCACTAGAGGTGTCTGACCCTGATCGGATAACCCGCTAAGATAAGCAAGTACCTGGTTGATCATATCTGGGGTAGGTTGGGGTGGCATTTCCTCATGTTGCACTTGTTCAGTCTCCCCTTCCTCACCCTCTCTTACCACATCCTCGGCCGGTGGAGGAGTCACTGCCCTAGTATCAGATGGGCTAGGGGCTCGTCCTCTCCCTCTAGAGGACGTCCTCCCACGACCTCTTCCACGGCCTCGTGCCGTTGTTCTCCCTCGAGCCACAGCCCCAGTGGCTGGCTCAGTCGTTTCATGTCTTTCCGTTGTTGCTGCTGGTGCGGTCGTTGCTCTAGTTCTAACCATCTGCGAAATAGAATGAAGATGGTCAGATACCAATTTGTATCACCTAGATACCAATTGGACTCAAGTAGTAGCACGAAAGAAAGAATGAAAGAATGGAATTTTCCTAAAGTCTTATAGCCTCTCAAAGAAAAGTAAAGGCGTCCCCCTACCGTTCCTTAAGACTCTACTAGACTCGTTCTTGTGTGATGAGACCCATGAACCTAATGCTCTGATACCAAGTTTGTCACGACCTAAACGGGGACGCGACTGGCACCCACATTCACCCTCCTATGTGAGCGAACCAACCAATCTAAACCTTAACATTTTAATACAAGATCAACAAAAGAAATGCGGAAGACTTAACTCATTAATAAAAACAAATCAATAACTATTATTAATATCCCCAAAATCTGGAAGTCATCATCACAAGAACATCTATCTCAAATTACTAAACTCGGAATGTCTAAGAACAAAATTAACTAAAAAGCTAGTCCATGCCGGAAGTTCAAGGCATCAAGACTTGAAGAAGAAGACCCAGTCCAAGCTAGACGCATTAGCTCACCCTGAATTTCCGATGAAGTGAAGACTGGCTAGATCTACTGTTGAGTTGAAGTTGACGGAACGTTTGCTGCATTATACAAATAACAAGAAGAAAACATAAAAGTAGGGGATCAGTACAACCACAAGTACTGAGTAGATATCATCGGCTAACTCAAAAATAGGGAACAGTATATATCAATAATAATGTAAATCAACTACAATACTCAACATGTAGCAATAACAATATTAATTCATCAATGAATATAACCGAGTTCACACATGAGGGCTCAAGCCTCAATACCATACTCATTTGGGAATTTAGTTCATTAGATTGAGTATATTCATTATCTTTCAAGATTCATTATCTTTCTTCCTCTTGTGTCGGTACGTGACACTCCGCTCCTCTAATTCTATCCTGGTGCCGGAACGTGGCACTCCGATCCTCATATACTATCCTGGTACCGGAACGTGGCACCCGATCCATATACTATCCTGGTGTCGGAACGTGACACTCCGATCCTCATATTCTATCCTGGTGTCGGAACGTGACACTCCGATCCTCATATTCATTCTATCCTGGTACCGGAACGTGGCACCCGATCCATATTCTATCCTGGTGTCGGAACGTGACACTCCGATCCTCATATTCATTCTATCCTGGTACCGGAACGTGGCACCCGATCCATATTCTATCCTGGTGTCGGAACGTGACACTCCGATCCTCATATTCATTCTATCCTGGTACCGGAACGTGGCACCCGATCCCCTAATTCATCAAGCCTTCTTTTACACTAAGGCATCATCATTCTCATTATATAATATATCAAGCCTTCTTTCATACTAAGGCATCATCAATCTTATTATATAATATATCAAGCGAATTAGGGTTCTTTCAAGATTTGGGATTCAATAGCTTCATCATGCTTTGTTAATTCATCACAATTTCATAATCATAATCATGCAAGCATACAATTTAAGCACATAGCAGGGTTTACAATACTATCAACACATAACATTCACTATTAAGAGTTCACTACGAATATCGTAACATAAAACCATAACCTACCTCCACCGAAGACTAGTGATAACCAAGCAAATTCCCAAGCTCCTGTTTTCTCCTCCCTCTCGATCGATTTCTCTCTCTCTTTCTGTTCTTTCTATTTTCTTTTATTCAAACCCTCTTTCTTTTACCCTAATTAACATATAATTAAGTGCAAAAGAGGACAATAAAACCCACTAATTAACTTAAGGTTACCTCTTTTAACCCTCAAGTAATTAGACTTATTAATATTAACCCTCAATCTTTATAATTAAGGAAAGAATAGTCCAAAACGACCCTTAAAACGTGTGGAGAAATCCTAAACTGCCTGGGACTTGCGCAACCTGTGACGGCCCATCGTGCCTGCGACGGTCCGTCACGCAGGTCGTCGCAGTCTCTCAAAAACTCAAGTGAGCTGTGACGGTCCGTCACACCTGTGACGGTCCGTCACACCTGTGATGGTCCGTCCTGCTCTTCCGTCATGACGGTCAGAGACTCGTTTCTTGTACCAAATTCTCAAAAGTTGAAGTGTTTTGCAACGGGAGCTCACGACGGTCCGTCGTGGCTATGACGGCACGTCCTGCAGGTCCGTCACAATTTACAGAGAGTCGATTTTCAGTACCCAATTTCAGAATTTCTAAGTATGTTGCAACGATACACCCTCGACGGGCCGTCGTGCCTATGACGGTCCGTCGTGGTTTCCGTAGTATGGCCCAGTTTTTCCAGAATAAAATCTGCTGCTCAAAACGACTAAACAGGTCGTTACACTATAATATTATGCGTGTGTAGGTAGATCCTTGACAAGTTGGTGAAAGTTGAAATGAACATGACATAACTTTGATGATCACTCATCACTCATCACATGGAGGTCCACATCACTATATATATATTAATATATATATATATATATATATATATATATATATATATATATATATATATATATATATATATATATATATATATATATATATATATATAGGATCTTAATATATGTAGTGTAATTTTGAGAAAACTACGTGGATAAGCAAATATATACTAGTTAATTAACTAATATATCTATATTTTGAATTAATTACGACTCACAACTTAACTTTAGCAATATTTTCGTTGCCTCTCTCCTCTCTCACCTCTCTCATCTTTTATTCAAATTATACATGTATATTACATACAAATACAATTAGCCTTTCTTCGCACTCTAGCTCGCCTCTCTCCTCCCTCTCCAAATCTCGGTTGCTTCTCTCCTGTTTTCTCATTCTCGCTCGCTAGATATACTAATACATATGTATTGAGATTGGTTAATTGATTATTTGATTAATTCAATTAGTTAGTCAAGATAATTAGCTTTGTGATTAAGTTGGTTAGAAAGTTATTTAGGTTGTCAGAAAGTCAGTTAAGTTGCGGTGATTAGTTGGATCAAGAAGATACATATATATATATATATATATATATATATATATATATATATATATATATATATATATATATATATATATAGTTAGTTGTGATGAATGGAAGTTCCAATCCTTATCAAAATATATCTACAAAAATCTACATAGTATTAGAGCGCTGATTCAATCCGAACAGAGAGATGAGAGATGTTGCAACTGCCACCATTGTTGTATCACAAACTGTTACAGTTGAAACTATTGATGATGTTGATCAAAAGCGAAAGCATCCCCTTCATCTTCATCACTCATACACTCCTACTAGTTTACTCACCATTATGCAACTTACGAGGATGGAGAATTATTCTCTATGGAGAAGATCCATGTTGATTAACCTTCGAGCCAAGAGTAAGTTTTTTGTTCAGAACTTGAAAGAACAGTGTTTATCATAGTGAATAAGAACACTGGGAGAAGTGCAATGCATTTGTATGTTCTTGGATCATGAACATTGTGTCAAAACAACGCTCAATGGTATTGTTTATGCTATAAATGCATCCACGGTGTAGAGAGATCTGAAGGGGATATTTGATGAGGTTGTGATACGCTCAAACTTACTTCTCAAATAAGAAGTAAAGTGGTCGTATTAAGTAAAGAACCCAACTAATGAGGTTAGGATCGTTCCCATGAGGAAAATAGTTCAGACTTAATTTCAATCTATTATTACTATTATTTAGTCAATTATTCCCTTAGAAAAGACAACAAAGGGGGGGGGGGTTATTTTTAAATGAATGAAGCTAAATCAAAGTAGAAAATTAACAGATTCAAATTTTGGAATTTAATCAATTAATAAAAGTAAATAGGGTTTACGTGTTCCCCATAGGTTCCTAACTTGATAATTCTAACAATAACAATTCTTTCTTAGTATCTTGCATGCAAAGTGATAAGTTATGTATTTCTAAATCCTTGGTCCGGCAAATAGAAAATTTCACTCCGCACCTTGGTCAAGCTACGTGTGTTGTTATAATAACCCTTACTTTTACCCCATATTAAGCATTATATTCGATATTTGACTAAGTTATTACCTCGTACCAATCAATACTAGCCTATTAGATAGTATACACTAAATCTATGTTGATAATTCTTTTCCTATTATCTACCTCCTTGGTTCGGCAAGTAGCATTAAGGCGAGTTCTAACGTTGGCCATCCGTTAAAAAGACTTCTAAGCGAAAGATCAAGACAGTATTCTGGAATTGTTATTTTAGTTAGGTTTTACCTCATTATTCGCCTATGGTTCTCACAACCCTAGTTATGGAGTATAGTTACCCATAGTCATAATCACAATATTCATATATGATATAAGAATTCATGCACTTACTTCAATGAGAAAGAATAAAATCTAGAAATTTACATGATTAATCGACAAAATCTCCAACAATCAACTCCAGAGAAAAGTGTGACAATCCAAAGCGTAATAATCAAAATAATCTCCTCACAAAGAATATAACATAAAAGTGTCTAATAACCAAAAGTCTAACCCCAAAAACGAGGTTTTTCAAACTATTTATAAAAAAACAAAAACCTAATAAAAGAAGGACTCTAATTGCTGGAAATATGTCAAAACGCGGTTGGGTCGACGGACCTCGCGATGGGTCGTCGTGGTCACGATGGGCCGTCATGGACTCCGTCGTCCCATACTTTGCAAATTCTTCTTCTGCTCTCTTCATTACCCTCTACGGCAGGTATGACGGATCGTCACAGGCACAACAGTCCGTCGAGGGTCTTCGTTCCATAACACTTAAACTCTTTGGAATTTGGGTACTGGGACTACTTCTCTGATCAACACGACGAACCAGCAGGACGGACCGTCATGGCTACGACGGTCCGTCACGCACTTTGTAACCCCACACTTGGTCAGACTTCGCCATCTTCCTTCAGCAGCTTCACTATGATGCCACCTACAGACCGTCACAGGCACGACAGACCTCACAAGTTCCGTAGGTGGTACTTTTCTGCATTTCTTGCTCAAAAACTTTCGCGTTCATCTTTAGACAGATTTCCTGCAAATAAAGTGAAACTTACATAAAAATTAATACAAAAAGTTTTTTGGACACACACTAAACTTAAGGAGCATTAAAAATACCGTGAAACCACGGTATATCAAGTTGACAGATCGAGAAGTTATCAACTGCATAGGGAGATTTGCACAATTCATCAAGGTAATTTGAGAATTTCAACATATTTCTCAAAATTTTGATTGTTATGGGATGAGTTTGATACGCTGGTTTATCCACCTTTATGCAAATTAAATAAGTCTAGAACTTATGTTGATCACCTAGCTTGTTTGAAGCTATTCTCTCTTTCATGGGATTGAATGAAGTGTATTTTCATGCACGAAATTAAATCATGATGATGAACCCTCTACCTAGTGTTGGAAAGACATATACTATGCTAATGGTAGATGAAGGCCAACACATATTGCAAGTTCATATGCAGGGGTATTTTAGATCTTGATCCAACTGCCATGTATACAGGGAAAGACATTCTAGATACAACTGTATTATATGCATGGAAAGAGAATTATCAAAGGAAATCTTAGGTTAAAAAAAAGAATTGGGATCAAATTTGTAATCGTTATAAGCTGCAAGACCACATCAAGGAGGATTGTTTCAGGCTGATTGAATACCCAGTTGACTGGAAGTTCAAGAAGAAGTTAGGACCACCAGCAAACCAAGTTCCATTTACTAAGCAACAGGACATGATAAATCATGCAAATGTTTCTTCTGATGATACATTTGGCTCTGTGCTCCAAGAGAAGAACATTTATCACAAGTTTAAACACATGATAGTCAAGGAGGAAGCAAGATCAAGATCCAAAGGTGAAATGGATATGACAAACATGGCACGTATAATTTCAAATCCTAAATCATTATTTATAACAAAAAGAAAAATAGAAAAGAAAAATAAATGGATAATGGATTCAGGTGCCACATGTCATATGACATCGTCTATGCCAAAAAAATAACATATACATCTAGATGTTTAGGCAGGAGGGTGCATTTATCTAATGGTCAATCTACCTCATTGTCCTATGTTGGTAAATATGAGACTATTGATGTTAATGTGTTGAACAATATTCTTGTGGTGCTGCATTATTTTATTTCAGTATCACAACTAACAAGACAATCAAAATGCTCAGTTAACTTCTTTCTCGAGTTTTTTGTTCTCTAGATTCTCTCCAATGGGATGGTGAGGGGGATTGGTTAGAAGAGTAATGGACTCTACTACTTCCCTATTCCTGTGTGGAGAAGGAATGAATGATGAAATAGTGTCCCTCACACAACCCTCAGATGCACACAAACTCTTTTGACATTGGAAACCCTTCAACAAAAGTCTTGTAACATGTAACTTTAGGAAGATAAAAAATAGACATTAATTCATGTAATAGATGTTTAATGTGTCCTCTTTCAAAGCAAACCAGATTTCCGTTCTATATAAGTATGTCTGGATTTGTTGAGGTTTTTGACTTACTTTATTCAGATGTTTAGGGACCATATAAAACTGCTACTCATTGTGATTGTAGATTTTTCTTGACAATTGTTGATGACAATTCAAGAATGACCTGATTGTATCTGTTGAAAAAAAGAGTGATGTCTTTCAAGTTCTAAAACCCTTTTTGGCTTTAGTTCAAACTCAGCTTAATAAGCATGTCAAAAAGATAAGATCAAATAATGGCACAGAGTTCTTCAATAATGAATGTGGTACTTTGTTTAAGTCTCTTGGTATTATTCAGGAAAGTAGTTGTCCTCACACTCCACATGCAAAATGAAATAGTGGAGAAAAAGCACATGCACATACTTGTGGTAGCAAGGGCACTAAGATTTCAAGATACTACTCCCATCAGATTTTGGGAAGAGTGTGTAGTAGCTATTGTTCATCTGATTAAAAGTAGGTGGTTTCGAAGGGAAAACTCTTTATGAAAAATTCAATGACCATAAGACAAATCTTTATCACCTCAGGACAATAGGATGTTTATGCTATGCAACTAGAATTGTTAAGCTTGATAAGTTCACCCCTAGATCTTAGGCATATGTCATGAATGATACTCAACAACTCAAACGGGGTATGTTATGTACAATTTGTCTCAACAGAAATTTTTGGTGAACAAAAATGTTGTTTTCAAGGAGGATGTGTTTCTTTTTCATCAGATGACCAACATACAACCACCTTTATTCTTAGGAAGCAATTGTCCTCCTGCGATTGATGATGAACTTGATAAGGCTCCTATACTCATGGAAGACAACTTGGTAAATATGAATGTTGATTCTCTAAGCATGATGTTCCTCACGTGGAAAATGAAGAGAATGAGGTTTACTGGGTTGATGATCTGTTGATTATACAAAATGACATTAGGTTATACACAAAGTCACCTAGATTATTCTTTGTTTACTAAAAGGAATGGATCATCTTTGGTAATAAGCTTAGTATATGTTGATGATATGTTAATTACACATTGGGTTAATATAAGAAACCAAGTGTGTGTTGCATAGTCATTTCAAAATTAAAGATCCAGGAAAGCTTAAGTAGTTTTTAGGAATTGAGTCCCTTAGGTCCAACAAGGGATTTGTGATGAACCCAAGGAAATATGCTTTGGAGTTAATAGCTGAAACATGACTGGAAATGTTAAATCAAGTTTGACACCATAGGAATGCAACTTGAAGTTGACCAATGTAGAATTTGATCAATATATTCAGACTATTGATATTATGTATGAGGATGTTTCCAGATATCAAAGGCTTATAGGTAAGTTGTTTTACCTTACCAACACAAGGCAAACATAGACTTTGTAGTACAGACATTAAGCCAATTTACTCAACAACCAAAAATGTCACATTGGATTGTTGCTGAGTGATAAGATACATTAAATTGGAACTAGGGAAGAGATTGTTGATAAGATCTGCTTAAAGACCTCACTTAATAGGCTAGTGTTATACAGATTGGGTTGCTTGTCCAAATACAAGAAGATTTGTTACTTGTTTTATATTGAAGTTTGGTGATTCACTCATCTCTTGGAAGTCCAAGAAACAAATTACAATTTCTAGGATATCTACGGTGACTTAGTACATGAGTTTGGATAGTTTGATAGCTGAAGTAATATGGGTTGTTCGCTTGTTTAGAGAAATGAATGTGAAATTGATTGAACCATCTTCTATCTTTTGTTATAGTGAGATTGCTATACAAATTGTTGTGAACCCAGTGTTTCATTAACGTACTAAACGCTTAGAGATTGATTATCATTTCATTCAATAGAAGATTCAGAAAGGACTCATCAAGACAACCTATATCAACACTAAAGACCAACAAGCTGATTTACCTACTAATGCTTTGGGAAGGACATAACATGAATTCTTAATAGACAAGCTTGGAATGTTGAAAACTTGTTCAGTACATCCATGTTGAGAGGGAGTGTAGGAATTGGTTAATTGATTAGTTGATTAAGTCAATTAGTTAGTTAAGATGATTAGCTTTGTGATTAAGTTGGTTAGAAAGTTAGTTAACTTGTCAAGGAGTTGTACATATACATGTAATGTAGCTGATGTATAGTTAATTGAGATGAATGAAAGTTTCAGCCTCGATCAAAATCTCTCTGTAAAAATCTTTAATATGTATATTAGTTACATATATATATATAATTTATTTGACGTACATACATATAAAATTTGTCTCTCTCCTCTCTCCTCCCTCTTACAATCTCGCTCGCCTCTCTCTTCCCTCTTACAATCTCGCTCGCCTCTCTCCTCCTTCTCATAATCTTAATTGTCTCTCTCCTTCCTCTTCCACGTTATTTTTCCTTTGCGAAATATAGTGAAGGATGAGGCCGATCCATTACAAGAGCCCAATGATGAAAAGAAAAGAACGTCCTATCAAGCCCAAATGACCACGTGAAAACATACTGAAATGACAGCGTTCAAACAATATTTTTGATTTTTCATTTTAATGTGGAAACTACAACATGGCCAGCTGTAAGCAACATTATGGAAAATAACTAAATTATCTGTTTGACCAGTCAAACCAAACATTGGGAGCACATAGTATGTTTACTTCAATTGTCAGTCCATTTTCTACTCAATTTTACTACTTCCTAGTTCCTCCGTCCCTATTTGTTAACGATAAAACCGATATTTTAAACTTTATATCTCTATATGTAATCGGTAAATAAAAACTAAGACTAAATATCTAGATGGCACCTTAAACATAACTGAGCATGCATGTTCTATAAGATAGCTACTCAAATTTAATAGAGGTATCTTATAAACATAAATGTCATACATAATAAATTACGTGTTAAAGTTAATTTTGAATGTATAAATATTTATTTTACTCTTGTTTTCATACTTTATTTATGAATTATCATCTAATATTTCAATCGTTCTTCCTCACATCTCCAATAATATTAGGCAAGAAAGATGTTTGGTATGATGAAGCTAAGAAGTACTACGATTTGTTGAGAAATCTCCTAAGCTGAAAAATCAAATCAATAAAGTCATTAGATTATAGATATGTTTTTGATTTAGTTTTGTTTAATTTTTAAATTTCAAAATATAGACAATATATGATTTGATTAGATTGAAAAAAATCGACAAATTATATACATAACTTTTATAACTATATATTGTAAATTTTATATGTAATTTTAAATATTTTGTATAGCTTCGATCATCAAAACATGATTTGTTTCACTAATTTTATAGCTAATAATGAAATTTAGGTAATCAAGCTCATTTCTTAAAAGAAAGATATGAATCCAAATCAATTGATGTAAACAAAATATAACTATGAGAATTTTATTTTTACGTTATACTTATTAAAAATATTTAAATTACCTAGACCATTCACTAATTAATCTATTTAATGCATGATAATCAAACATATTTCACGTATTTGGTCTCATTTATACAGGTGATTATACCACACAATTTTGTCAAATTTAAATATTTATATGATCACTAATTAGGTTTGAATGACATTAATCTTATAGAATGTGAAGAGAGTATATAGCCTAAAAACAACTAAAAAATATGTAGTAAACATAAAGAACCGAAACCACAAGTGACCAATCAAAACCTATTATTATGAAATTTAGAAATCTCCTTTAAGAAGAAATATGTAGGCTAGTTTTCAATCAAACTATTATGAGTCATTTTGTAGAGTATATTAGAAGAAGTAACACGTGTATTAACTTTGTATATTAATAGTATCTTATTTGATATGCATTTTTAATTTATAAACATTAATTATATATTTAATTGTGTATTGAGGAGTGTATTGCTAATATAGAAAATCAACAATATTGAAAATGCAAGGGAATTTAATGCATGTATTAGTATAGTTAAAGACAAATTGCCTCCTACAATTCTTTTTATCTTTTTCATCATATTTTTGGAGGCTATTTTCGAAATAAATATATATTTTTAAAAAGAAATCTGTAATACATGCTAAATACGCCAAATCAAATAATATATAATAAAAATATAAATATAAATAATATAAATCATTTAATATTATTCTCATACACTTTACTAAACGATATGATTCGAAAGAAATTAAAAGAATGATGTGAGTAAAGATGGAGTGGATAGTGATAGTGTCTGTGGGTGCAGACTAGACAGAGTGACAGTGGAGAGGAATAATGGAGCATGGTATAGTGGCAATTAGGAGGAGGCCTCACAAAGGGGTCATTTTGTGCTAGCTGGATACCCTCTTCCTCTTAGTTGGCATTCATTTTTACTCATACCTTTTTCAAAGTTACATCTTTTATTTTAATACAGAAAAAAAAAATTTAAGTCAATGTAAATTATTAGTTTTATTTTTGAATTATTAATAATTTTAATAATATGTTTTTATTTAATTAACTAAATTCACATCTGATTTGTCGTATGACATAGCAAATGATTTCAAACTATTGTAAGAGCATGAAAACTTTTACAAATAACAAGCTGAAAGAAGTGTTTTAAAATACTTGTAAACTTGACGAGAATTTAGAAATGTATTTCAATCATGTTACAACATCAAAAGTGTAATTAAATTCAGTTAATAAAAAAAGAGATATTTTTAAGACTATCAATAATTTAAAAACATGATTAAGAAAACGAATGATTCAAATTCAAGTAATTTTAGCTAAGCTGGCAAGAGAGATTGGAAGAACGAATCGATGATCTAATGCTTCCCCAATATCTTAACATACTAAAGATCACATGTAACTAATAATTTTCTTTAAATCTGGGGCTGTTTTTAATATTTCTCTAAAAATAAACTGAACAAATAACATGTTATTTGAGCGGGTATACAAAACTCGCTTGCTTTATTATAAAAGTATGATAGATATTGTCCGACTCTTATATTTTTAATCGGAGATTTTGAATTTGCAGCGAAGGTATTTAGGAGGATAGAGCTGTCAAAGCTCGTGCTAGCAAGAAATGATGGTCACGTCGTGGACAGGTGTGGGAATATTAAAACGAATTTCTACCCAAAAAAATAAGAATGTATTTATTTTTATATTTTAATAAAATAAAACTGAAATTACGGTCATCACGTGCAGCTGACGAGACCTTTGCCCGGTACTGGTCACGTGCCTTACAGAAGCACTTCTCCCTCAACACTTGTCTCTATGCTGTTTTTTAGAGTTTCATTTGATTTTATCAACTAGGCGTTTTGGATATGTAATTATATATTGTAATATGAAATTATCATTTGAATATGTGATATTACATTGATTTCATTTAGTGTTGTTATATTATTTGATCAAATATTAAATTCTTTAAAAAATTATGATTTGAGAATCTTGAATGATGATTTCAGATTTTTTAAATATAAAAATTGACTCGCAAGTTACAACTTAGTTTTGTAAGAATAACCCATATGTGTACTTACTAATAATTAATTTCATGTGTAAATAAAATTTATAATTTATATCATTAGTTTTTAAGCTATTTTTATCTCATATAATAATTATTTTCACTAACATAGAATTTATTATTACTTCAAATCAATTTCTTCTTTACGATTTATATTCACTAAGTTCGTTTATTTTTTATAAAATTTATTTACAAATCAAATTTGACCAACAAATGACTCTCAAAGTAGCAGTGTGGATTCGCCTTCTTAGTCATATATATGAGCGAGAAATACAAATTCAGCGTAAAAAGATTGATCACATCATGTGGAGGACTATATTAATTAAAATTAGTACACCACAACTTATATATGTTTAATTTTATTTTTATTGAATTAAAAGTTGATCAATAAATATTGTATTTTTTAGGAATTTCTTTATGATAAGAGCATTATGAGATTTTATTAACTTTTGCTTATTAGGTAAAATTGTATAAATAATTGGGACATTTTTATATAGTTTCACAACTTATGAAATTTTTATGTTTATGAGAAAACATACTAACATAAAAAGTCTAAATAACATTTTCAAATAAAACTTTAATTTCGTCTCATGATTTTATATTGCATGGTCAAATGGACCATAAGATTAATATATTTATATTTTTTATTTATATTTGAATATAAAGATAAAATATTTTTATATTTAAAACTACAAAGTTATTAAGATGATTTATTTTTGATATTTAAGTACCCATAATTTATTTATTTTAACATTAAACATAACAAAATACATTAATTCAAATAAAGAATAATTATATATTAGAAAAAAACATGAATTTAATATGATATAATTATTATTGGGAAAAGCATCTGATATACCCTGAACTTTGTTATTTAGAGCCGATATACCCCTTGTTATGAAAGTAATTCATACATACTTTTACTTATAAACAAATGACTCACATATACCATTTTCCTCTAACGGATATGAAAAAAGAATTAATCTAATTTTTTATTATTTTTTTCTAAAAAATATAATCCCATATGAGTAAATTTTATCCTCATCAAACATATTTTTTTTTTGACTTTTTATTATTTCAATGACTAATTTAGAATTATTATTTTGATAATCAAATTTATTTATGTTTCACTAATATTCTTGTAAAATTTATTGTAGATGACTAAATTTTTTTATCCGAATACAAAAATCAAATTACAATATAAACAAAAAATAGTTTAAATTTTTTTCTTTAAACTAAGGAATGAAAAAGAAAGAATAAGAACTCAAATAATTATAATAAAAGAAGTCAAAAAATAATTTATGTATGAAAAAAATTAAAATATACCTTGAACTTTGATAGAAAAATCATATATACCGCTAAATAATTTTTAAAAAAATTAAAGTAAAAATATAAATTTAAAACTAATTTTTTAACTTCCGCTAAATGAAGGGTATATGTGAGCTCATTTTGTAACGGTACGGGTATATGTGAGTTATTTGTATAACAGTAAGGGCATATACGAGTCACTTTTATAATGAGGGGTATATCAGCTCCAAATGACAAAGTTGAGGGGTATATCAGACCCTCAACTTTGTCATTATTATTTTTTCAATATATATTTATGTTTGCTATTATGATTATAGAGTACTTATGGATCGATTCAATCTGATTTATATTTTATTGATTTGTTTTCTCGTTTATCGGTTGTAAACATGTTAAATGAATAAGATAATTGTGATGAAATTTTGGTGAATCGGCTTACGATCCTTAACTATTCAATTTTTTGTTTAATCAATAAAAAATGTTCCTTTAATTTTTCCCCCTCTCTTGTTTCCACTAGTTGATATATATAGCTTTCACAGGGTATTTATTGCTAAAACAAACATTTTGAACTAATAAATACAAGGATAAGAAATAGATGGATTATTTATGATACTAGATAAAACTACTAAAAAGAAGTATTGTGAATGACTTGTGTAAACTTGTACTTTTATGTCACGACCCAAAACCGGGACGCGACTGGCACCCACATTCTCCCTCCTATGTGAGCGAACCAACCAATCTAAACCTTAACATTTTAATACAATATCAACAAAAGAAATGCGGAAGACTTATACTCATTAATAAAAACAACTCAAACTATTATTATTATCCCCAAAATCTGGAAGTCATCATCACAAGAACATCTATCTCAAATTTACTAATCTAAGAATGTCTAAAAACAAAATATAACTAAAAAGCTAGTCCATGCCGGAAGTTCAAGGCATCAAGACTTGAAGAAGAAGATCCAGTCCAAGCTAGACGCATTAGCTCACCCTGAATTTCCGATGGAGTGAAGACTGGCTTGATCTACTGCTGAGTTGAAGTTGACGGAACGTTTGCTGCATTACACAAATAACAAAAAGGAAAACATAAAAGTAGGGGGGTCAGTACAACCACACGTACTGAGTAGATATCATCGGCTAACTCAAAATAGGGAACAATATATATCAATAATAATGTAAATCAACTACAATACTCAACATGTAGCAATAGCAATTACTTTATCATTAACAATTTCCGTCAAGTTCACACATGAGGACTCAAGCCTCAATACCATACTCATTTGGGAATTAAGTTCATTAGATTGAGTATATTCATTATCTTTCAAGATTCATTATCTTTCTTCCTCTTGTGTCGGTACGTGACACTCCGCTCCTCTAATTCTATCCTGGTGTCGGAACGTGACACTCCGATCCTCATATTCATTCTATCCTGGTACCGGAACGTGGCACCCGATCGTGACACTCCGATCCTCATATTCATTCTATCCTGGTACCGGAACGTGGCACCCGATCCATATTCTATCCTGGTGTCGGAACGTGACACTCCGATCCTCATATTCATTCTATCCTGGTACCGGAACGTGGCACCCGATCCTCACATTCTATCCTGGTGTCGGAACGTGACACTCCGATCCTCATATTCATTCTATCCTGGTACCGGAACGTGGCACCCGATCCCCTAATTCATCAAGCCTTCTTTTACACTAAGGCATCCTCATTCTCATTATATAATTTATCAAGCGAATTAGGGTTCTTTCAAGATTTGGGATTCAATAGCTTCATCATGCTTGTTAATTAATCACAATCTCATAATCATAATCATGCTAGCACACAATTTAAGCACATAGACAGGTTTACAACATCATCAATACATATCATACACTATCAAGAGTTCACTACGATTATCGTAACATGAAAACCATAACCTACCTCCACCGAAGAATTGGAATCAATCAAGAAATTCCCAAGCTTGTTATTCCTCTTTGCTTCTCCTCTCTCGTTCGATTTCCCCTTTCTTTCTCTCTTGTTCTTTCTGTTTTGTTTCCTTATGTTCAAACCCTCTTTCTTTTACCCTAATTAATCATATAATTAAGTGTGAAAAAGGACAATAAACCCCTCCAATTAACTTAAGGTTACCCCTTTTAACCCCTAAGTAATTAGACTTATTAATGTTACCCCTCAATCTTTATAATTAAGGAAAGAATAGTCAAAAACGACCCTTAAAACGTGTGGAGAAATCCTAAACTGCCTGGGATTGCGTGACCTGTGACGGGCCGTCATACCTGCGACGGTCCGTCAGATGGCCGTCGCACCTACCCAAAATCCCACCGTCACCACGGACGCTGTGACGGTCCGTCACGCCTGTGACGGCCCGTCCTGCACGTCCGTCATGGCGGTCAGAAACTCGTTTCTCGAACCAAATTCTCAAACGTTGAAGTGTTTTGCAACGGAAACTCACGACGGTTCGTCGTGGATGTGACGGCACGTCCTGCAGGTCCGTCACAATTTACAGGGAGTCGATTTTCAGTACCCAATTTCAGAATTCCAAGTATGATGCAACGATTCACCCTCGACGGGCCGTCGTGCCTACGACGGTCCGTCGTGGTGTCCGTAGTATGGCCCAGTTTTTCCAGAATTAAAAATCTGCTGCTCAAACGACTAAACAGGTCGTTACAATAGATACCAATTTACCCATCGTTCGTCCCTGAACGATCAAAGGAAGAAAAACAGTGGCGAAAAGGAGTACCTGAATCTGTAAACAGATGTGGGTATTTTTCTTGCATATCTGCCTCCTTCTCCCAAGTAGCCTCTTCAACCGGTCGATTCTTCCATTGCACTTTGATGGATGCAATCTCCCTCGACCTCAGTTTGCGAACTTCTCTATCTAATATAGCAACCGGTTCCTCTTCATAAGTCAAGTTCTCATCCAACAAAACTGAATCCCAACGGATAATGTAGTTTCCATCTCCGTGGTATCTCTTCAACATGGATACGTGGAACACCGGATGCACTCCGGACAGCCCTGGGGGCAAGGCTAATTCATAAGCCACCTCCCCTATTCTCTTAAGCACTTCAAATGGTCCAATATACCTTGGACTTAACTTACCTCTTTTTCCAAACCGCATCACCCCTTTCATGGGCGAAACCTTCAACAAGACTTGTTCACCTTCCATGAACTCCAAGTCTCTAACCTTTCGGTCTGCATACTCCTTTTGTCTACTTTGAGCCGCTAAAAGCTTTTCTTGAATAGCTTTCACCTTCTCCATAGAATCCCTTAACAGATCAGTCCCCCAAGGTCTAACTTCAAAGGCGTCAAACCAACCAATGGGAGATCTACACCTCCTCCCATACAATGCTTCAAATGGAGCCATATCAATACTGGAGTGATAGCTATTATTGTATGAGAACTCTGCCAAAGGTAAGAAACTATCCCAATGTCCACCAAACTCTATCACACACGCACGAAACATATCCTCCAACACTTGAATCGTTCGCTCAGACTGACCATCGGTCTGAGGGTGAAATGCAGTGCTAAGGTCCAACCTAGTACCTAATTCAGCATGCAATGTTCTCCAAAACTTAGAAGTAAACTGCGTACCTCTATCTGATATGATTGAGAGTGGAACTCCATGCAACCGAACGATTTCTGAGATGTAGATCTTGGCTAACTTCTCTGCATTGTAGGTCACCTTGACAGGAATGAAGTGAGCAGACTTAGTTAACCTATCAACAATCACCCAAATGGAGTCATACTTACCCAATGTCTTGGGAAGACCAACCACGAAGTCCATCGCGATTCTCTCCCACTTCCATTCAGGAATGGGCATTCTCTGAAGTGTTCCTCCGGGCCTTTGGTGTTCATACTTTACTTGTTGACAATTTGGACACTTGGCAACAAACTCAACAATATCTCGCTTCATTCTACTCCACCAGAAGTGTTGCTTTAGGTCGCGATACATCTTGGTTGCACCAGGATGTATAGAATATCCGGAACTATGAGCTTCTGTAAGAATAGTGGTGATCAAATCATCGATGCGGGGTACACATACTCTTCCCTTGATCCTCAAAACACCTTCCCCATCGATTATTGCTTCCTTAGCCTCTCCTTGCAACACTTTATCTCGAATTCGCCTTAGTTTCTCATCATCAAACTGTTTCCCCTTAATCTGATCAAGAAAAGAGGATTTTGCCTCTACACAAGCTAACAATCCTCCCTTCTCGTTTATTTCTAACCTCATAAGGTCATTAGCCAAAATCTGCACTTCTCTAGCCAATGGGCGTCTAGAAGCTTGCAAATGAGCTAGACTTCCCATGCTTCCGACCTTTCTACTCAAGGCATCTGCCACCACATTCGCCTTCCCCGGATGATACAAGATAGTGATGTCGTAGTCCTTTAGTAGTTCCATCCATCTCCTCTGTCTCAAGTTCAAGTCCTTCTGAGTGAAGACATACTGTAGGCTACGATGGTCCGTATAGACTTCACACTTAACCCCATACAAATAGTGTCTCCATTGCTTTAGTGCAAATACTACCGCGGCCAACTCCAAATCATGGGTCGGATAGTTACGTTCATGCATTTTTAATTGCCTCGAAGCATAAGCAATCACATTCTTCTCTTGCATTAGCACTGCACCCAAACCCGAATAGGATGCATCACAATAGACAATAAAGTTTTTGCCCTCTACCGGCAAGGTAAGGATAGGCGCGGTAGTCAACAAAGTCTTGAGTTTCTGAAAGCTCTCCTCACACTCATCCGACCATACAAATGGAACGTTTTGCTTAGTCAAGTTCGTCAATTGGGAAGCAATAGAAGAGAATCCCTTGACGAATCGGCGGTAGTAGCTAGCTAACCCCACAAAACTCCTTATTTCTGACACGTTTGTAGGTCTTACCCAATTCTTCACTGTCTCAATCTTAGATGGATCCACCATCACTCCATCCTTAGAAACCACGTGCCCCAAGAAGGACACTGAATCTAGCCAAAACTCACACTTGGAGAATTTCGCATACAGCTTTTTCTTTCTCAACAACTCTAACACCATTTTCAAATGCTCCTCATGTTCTTTCTTACTTTTGGAGTATATCAGTATATCATCAATAAACACAATCACAAAGAGGTCCAAGTATGGCTTGAAAATCCCGTTCATCAAGCTCATGAAGGTAGCAGGGGCATTTGTAAGACCAAATGACATTACCACAAATTCATAATGCCCATACCTAGTTCGAAAAGCAGTCTTTGGCACATCCGTTGCTCGTATTTTCAGTTGGTGATAACCGGACCTCAAGTCAATTTTAGAGAAGACACAAGCACCTTGTAACTGATCGAACAAGTCATCAATGCGAGAAATGGGGTACTTGTTCTTAATAGTTACCTTGTTCAACTGTCGGTAATCTATGCACATTCGGAAACTCCCATCTTTCTTCTTCACAAATAAAACCGGAGCACCCCAAGGAGATGCACTTGGTCTAATGAAGCCTTTGCTCAACAACTCTTGAAGTTGAGCCTTTAATTCTCTTAACTCCGCGGGAGCCATTCTATACGGGGGTATAGAAATGGGGCGAGTACCGGGTTCCAAATCAATGCAGAAGTCTATATCCCTATCTGGTGGCATACCGGGAAGATCTGCAGGGAACACATCCAAAAACTCACAGACTACCGAAACTGACTCAATCGATGGTACTTGAGTAGTGTCATCCTTAAGATGTGCCAAGAAAGCTAGACAACCCTTACTAACCATCTTCTGAGCACGAATAAAGGAGATGATACGCACCGGATTGGGAGTGTAGTCACCCTCCCATACTAACTGATCTGCCCCAGGCTTGGCTAACGTAACTGTTTTAGCATTACAATCCAAAATCGCAAAGTTTGGAGAAAGCCAAGTCATACCCAGAATTACATCAAAGTCACCCATTTCTAAAATAACCAAATCCACATAAATGTTGCTCCCCACAAAATTCACCAAACAAGACCTATACACTTTTTCGACTATCACAGACTCACCCACCGGAGTAGAAACACGAATAGGCATGTCAAGTAATTCACAATGTAAATTTAGACCGTTAGCAAATGATGAAGATACATAAGAAAACGTGGAGCCAGGGTCAAATAACCCAGATGCCATGCAATCACAAACCAAAAGATTACCTGTGATAACAGCATCAGACGCCTCCGCTTCAGATCTCCCAGGGAAAGCATAACAATGGGCCCCATTATTCGTCTGTCCGTTGCCCCTACCATATTGTGTAGTAGTTGCTCCGTTTTGCCCTTCACCTCTGCCGTTTTGGTGACCACCATTACCTCGGCCACCACGCCCTCCAGAAAAACGGCCTCTACCATGACCGCCTCTTCTTCTAGCCATTGGGGGTCTGTAACTCTGGTTTGGACAGTACCTCTTAATGTGTCCAATCTCTCCACACCCATAACATTCTCTGGGTTCACGCGTCGGCCTCTCAGAGAAGTGTTGACCGTTCTGAGGTGGACCCCCAACTACAGTCTGTAGTGAAGACTGTATTGGTCGATTTGAGTGACCTCCGGAGTTCTGTCCTCTAGAATAAGAACCATTATACTCACCTCCCCTTCGGAACCTCTTTGATGTCGATGTCGTGGTGAAGTCATCTGGTTTCACTCCTTCCACCTCAATCACAAAGTCTACCACCTCTTGGAAGGATGTTGCCGTTGCCGCTATCTGTAAGGCTGAAATCCGCAATTCTGACCTCAACCCCTTCACAAAACGGCGGATCCGTTCTTGTGGACTGAAACAAAGTTGGGTGGCATATCTGGATAGTGCGCGAAATTTAGCCTCATACGCGTTTACTGTCATCCTTCCCTGTTCAAGACTCAAGAACTCATCCCTCTTCCTATCTCTCAAAGTCCTTGGGATATACTTCTCCATGAAAAAACTAGAGAATGATTCCCAAGTCATAGGTGGTGCCTCTGTTGGTTGACACTCAACATGTGAACGCCACCACATTTTGGCGTTACCTTGGAACTGATAACTCACGAACTCGACACCAAACCTCTCTACTATCCCCATCTTGTGTAGTAGCTCATGACAATCAACCAGAAAATCATAAGCATCTTCAGATTCTGCACCCTTGAAGACTGGAGGTTTCAGTTTCAAGAACTTACTAAAAAATTCATGTTGATCGTTTGTCATAATAGGCCCAGTAGTCAGACGTGGAAATGTGCCTATTCCCAATGGTGCATCCATGCGGGGAGCCATAGTAGCCGCATGTCGTATCTCTGAAACCGGGGGTGTTGGTGCAGAAACCATTGGAGGTGCTTGACCCTGATCGGACAACCCGCTAAGATAAGCAAGTACTTGGTTGATCATCTCTGGGGTAGGTTGGGGTGGCATTTCCTCATTCTGCCCTTGTTCAGTTTCCCCTTCCTCACCCTCTCTAGCTACCTCCTCAGTCGGTGGAGGAGTCACCGCCCTAGCATCAGATGGGCTAGGGGCTCGTCCTCTCCCTCTAGAGGACGTCCTCCCACGACCTCTCCCACGGCCTCTTGCCGTTGTTCTTCCTCGAGCCACAGCCCCAGTGGCTGGCTCAGTAGTTTCCTGTCTTTCCGTTGTCGCTGCTGGTGCGGTCGTTGCTCTAGTTCTAACCATCTGCGAAATAGAATGAAGATGGTCAGATACCAATTTGTATCACCTAGATACCAATTGGACTCAAGTAGTAGCACGAAAGAAAGAATGAAAGAATGGAATTTTCCTAAAGTCTTATAGCCTCTCAAGGAAAAGTAAAGGCGTCCCCCTACCGTTCCTTAAGACTCTACTAGACCTGTTCTTGTGTGATGAGACCAATGAACCTAATGCTCTGATACCAAGTCTGTCACGACCCAAAACCGGGACGCGACTGGCACCCACATTCTCCCTCCTATGTGAGCGAACCAACCAATCTAAACCTTAACATTTTAATACAATATCAACAAAAGAAATGCGGAAGACTTATACTCATTAATAAAAACAACCCAAACTATTATTATTATCCCCAAAATCTGGAAGTCATCATCACAAGAACATCTATCTCAAATTTACTAATCTAAGAATGTCTAAAAACAAAATATAACTAAAAGCTAGTCCATGCCGGAAGTTCAAGGCATCAAGACTTGAAGAAGAAGATCCAGTCCAAGCTAGACGCATTAGCTCACCCTGAATTTCCGATGGAGTGAAGACTGGCTTGATCTACTGCTGAGTTGAAGTTGACGGAACGTTTGCTGCATTACACAAATAACAAAAAGGAAAACATAAAAGTAGGGGGGTCAGTACAACCACACGTACTGAGTAGATATCATCGGCTAACTCAAAATAGGGAACAATATATATCAATAATAATGTAAATCAACTACAATACTCAACATGTAGCAATAGCAATTACTTTATCATTAACAATTTCCGTCAAGTTCACACATGAGGACTCAAGCCTCAATACCATACTCATTTGGGAATTAAGTTCATTAGATTGAGTATATTCATTATCTTTCAAGATTCATTATCTTTCTTCCTCTTGTGTCGGTACGTGACACTCCGCTCCTCTAATTCTATCCTGGTGTCGGAACGTGACACTCCGATCCTCATATTCATTCTATCCTGGTACCGGAACGTGGCACCCGATCCATATTCTATCCTGGTGTCGGAACGTGACACTCCGATCCTCATATTCATTCTATCCTGTACCGGAACGTGGCACCCGATCCTCACATTCTATCCTGGTGTCGGAACGTGACACTCCGATCCTCATATTCATTCTATCCTGGTACCGGAACGTGGCACCCGATCCCCTAATTCATCAAGCCTTCTTTTACACTAAGGCATCCTCATTCTCATTATATAATTTATCAAGCGAATTAGGGTTCTTTCAAGATTTGGGATTCAATAGCTTCATCATGCTTGTTAATTAATCACATCTCATAATCATAATCATGCTAGCACACAATTTAAGCACATAGACAGGTTTACAACATCATCAATACATATCATACACTATCAAGAGTTCACTACGATTATCGTAACATGAAAACCATAACCTACCTCCACCGAAGAATTGGAATCAATCAAGAAATTCCCAAGCTTGTTATTCCTCTTTGCTTCTCCTCTCTCGTTCGATTTCCCCTTTCTTTCTCTCTTGTTCTTTCTGTTTTGTTTCCTTATGTTCAAACCCTCTTTCTTTTACCCTAATTAATCATATAATTAAGTGTGAAAAAGGACAATAAACCCCTCCAATTAACTTAAGGTTACCCCTTTTAACCCCTAAGTAATTAGACTTATTAATGTTACCCCTCAATCTTTATAATTAAGGAAAGAATAGTCAAAAACGACCCTAAAACGTGTGGAGAAATCCTAAACTGCCTGGGATTGCGTGACCTGTGACGGGCCGTCATACCTGCGACGGTCCGTCAGATGGCCGTCGCACCTGCCCAAAATCCCACCGTCACCACGGACGCTGTGACGGTCCGTCACGCCTGTGACGGCCCGTCCTGCACGTCCGTCATGGCGGTCAGAAACTCGTTTCTCGAACCAAATTCTCAAACGTTGAAGTGTTTTGCAACGGAAACTCACGACGGTTCGTCGTGGATGTGACGGCACGTCCTGCAGGTCCGTCACAATTTACAGGGAGTCGATTTTCAGTACCCAATTTCAGAATTCCAGTATGATGCAACGATTCACCCTCGACGGGCCGTCGTGCCTACGACGGTCCGTCGTGGTGTCCGTAGTATGGCCCAGTTTTTCCAGAATTAAAAATCTGCTGCTCAAACGACTAAACAGGTCGTTACATTTTAAGACACAAATTCATATACTTCTTTCCAGCTATCTTTTTTGTGTCAATAGTGCTTATTAATTTCAAATCAAAGTAGAAATCTGAGAAAGCCCAGGAAATATTTTTTTGCCATTTAAATAATGAGAAAATAAAAAAAATAGCAAAAATAATAGATATATTAAACTCTTCAGTTATAGTTTTCGTAACTGTACCCTATAGCTATAGTTTCATTTGCAATGAAGGTTGTCGTTTATGCATTTCACTTGCCCGTTTGTATATTTTTCTTGCAAATATAAGTATATACAAATGGAGGCTGCATTTATATTTCACTTGTGAATATATAGATAGGGTAAATACATACAAAATTTGTATTTATACATTAGAAATTTTTCAGATTCTGTTTGTATATTTCACTTGCTAATATACAAATAAAGTAATTTATCATGTGATTTTTTTCATAAATCATAAACAAATAGTTAGTGTAAGCATATAAAATTTTGAATTTATACAATTAAAAATCAAATTATACATATTTTGAATTTATACAATTAGAAAACAAAATAATAAAATTTAACCACAAATAAAAAAAATAAACAAAACTGCAACTATATTACATAATATAGTTTAGAAGTTTTCTATTTAGCGTTTTCTATTTAGTGTAATTTTTTCTGTACTTAAATGATCTTATCAGGATATCAATTTAATCATTAACTAAAACTTAAAAAATTGAAACCGAAATGATAGTTCAATAGTTAATAAATCGTTACAAAAAATTAATTCAATAACTCAATATTAATAAATTAATAACATTTTTTTAATTTAATTTATTGGTAATTTGCACACCATTATGGTAGAAATTATTTGTAGTGATACGGTGCAAGAGACTTATAATGGTGGTAATGATACTTGCGGTGAAGGAGATGATTAATGTTATATTAATTAACTTGATAGCATCGTTGATAATGATGATGATAGTTAGAACGGTAAAGTTAATTGATGCAATTAATAGTTGAAGATGTTGGTGGTGGTGCTGGCTAAAAGATGTGTGGTAATTTATGGTGATGTTTAATAGTAGTTGCCGGTGATGCTAGTTGTGATGATAAAGGTAATTAGTAGTAAAAATTGATTGTATTAATGATAGTCATTTATAATAATGATGGAGGTGCTAACAATTTGGAGCCCACATTGAAGCTCTGACTAAATTCGGATCGTATTCTGCAGAACCCGTTTGAAGATGACGCTCTCAATAGGATTTTCTCCACATCCAGGACACAAACTTAAGAACTTTGGTTAAGGACTAAACACTCCTACCAATGTACCATTATAATGTCAATAGATAATTATAATGAAGAATACAATATGTATGGTAGTGACGTACCATTGTGGTTGCATTATCTAAAAATGTTTTGTTTGTAGTTTAATTATAAAATCAAATGACATCTGTGAGACAGTTTCATAGCTAGATGTGGGTGCTTGAAAAAATGGACTTACATTATTTAATATTTATTCCTCTTGCTCAACTCACACATGATTCAATACTCTCCTTTCAAGTAATTCGGATCACCCAAAGATCTCTAAAATCTCGTCTACAATATTTAACATGTAAGTTTGAATTATACAAATAGGGATGGATCTAATAACACTCAAAGGAGTGTCATGAGACACGCCTTTCATCAAAAAAAAAATTATTTAATACATATATAATTAAAAGATAGTAGAAGAACTATTATTATAATGTTATGATAAGTTAAGTTGATACAAAAGTATATGCCGTGCGGTTGGTTAGTGAAGCTTACCATTCGAGGGGCCTGAGTTTGAATCCAGACAAACTTATATTTTTTGTTTATTTTTTCCTTTGTTTTTTCTTTTCTTTTTTGGCCTTTTATTTCTTCTTCTTCTTTATTTTTTCCTTTGTTTTTCTTTTCTTCTTTTTCCTTTTATTTATACTGAGATTATATTGTTTAGCAAAATTATCCACAAAGATTTAATAGTATTGTAAAAACTCTAGCAAGGAACTTGAAATAACTCCATTAAAGCTTCTAGGAACAAGCTAAATTTGAAGAAGAAGAAAGAAAGTTGTTATTCATCTCTTATGGATCTTGCATATGATCCATATATATATACAAAATAGTGCAGTACTATTGCTCCTCTAACAAACTCTAATTCTTCCACTCACAGTTACAACACACACTAACTAACCGAATCTATTCCTAACTAACCATGTGCAGAAAATGCCAACTAAATGAATTAACAGAAAATAGGAAAGTTAACACTCCCCCTCAAGCTGAAGGGTGCAATATGTTAAGCACACCTAGCTTGCCTAACAGATGAAGATGTTGAGCCTGACTCAATCCTTTGGTTAATAGATCAGCAACTTGTTGATGTGCGTGTACATACTCTGTTTGAATTAATCCAGTCTTAACTTTATCTCTAATAAAATGGCAATCTATTTCGATGAGCTTGGTTCTTTCATGGAACATAGGATTTGCAGCTAATTGAATAGCAAATTTGCTATCACTCCACACTTTGATTGGCATTTGTATGAACACATTGAGCTCATTGAACAACCCTATCAACCATGTCATTTCTGCTACTGCTGAAGCCATGCTTCTGTACTCAGCTTCAGCTGAACTTCTAGACACTGTCTGTTGTTTCTTGGACTTCCAAGACACTAATGAATCTCCAAATTTTACTATGTAGCCTGTTACTGACCTCCTAGTATTAGGACAGGCAGCCCAGTTTGAATCACACTAACATGTTAATGTTGTGGCTGGTTGAGCCTTCAGCCATATGCCCTAACCAACTGTTCCTTTCAAGTATCTCACCACCCTGATAGTTGCTTTCCAATGAGACCTTTTTGGATGTTGCATAAACTGACTTAGTGTTTGCACTGTATAACTAATGCCAGGTCTTGTAATGGTAGCATACATTAATTTTCCCACTAATCCTTGATAAGCTGAATTATCTATTAGCACATCATCTCCTTGTAGTCCAGCAGTCTGATCAAATTCTACTGATGTCAACCTCAAGTTAGTTTCTAATGGTGTGTTTACAGGTTTTGTACCACTCAATCCTGTATCAGAAATAAGCTCCAATATGTATTTCATTTGATTCAAGATAACACATGTTCTGGACCTTAACACCTCAATTCCCAAGAAATATTTGAGTTCTCCTAGATCTTTGAGTTTAAACTTCTGATGCAACGCTTCTTTTGCTTCTCTAATTAATAACTCATTATCACCAGTAATGAGTAAATCATGAACATAGATCAGTACAATAACCATCCCCTCTGGCTTCTTCAAAGTGAACAATGAATAATCATAAGAACTTTGGATGAAGCCTGCAGATAACAAGGTGTTGGTCAATTTGATATTCCATTGTCTAGATGCTTGCTTAAGTCCATACAAGGATTTAAGCAATTTACAAACTTTGGTTGACCCTTGAGATCTGAAACCTTCAGGCATCTCCATATATACTTCCTCATCCAAATCTCCATGTAAAAAGGCATTGTACACATCCATTTGGTAAAGAAACCATCCTTTAGAAACAGTCACTGCAATAACACTTCTAACAGTTACCATTTTTGCAACTGGTGAAAATGTATCATGATAATCCAATCCTTCTTGTTGACTATAACCCTTTGGCTACAAGTCTAGCTTTAAATCTTTCTATGTCTCCATCAGCCTTGTATTTGATTTTGTAAATCCATTTAGAACCAACAGTATGTTTACCTAGAGGTAAATCAACCACCAACCATGTCTTGTTATCTTCAAGAGCTTTAACTTCTAACTTCATGGCCTCAATTCATCTTGGATCTTTACTAGCTTGACCAAATGTTTGAGGTTCTACTGAATCTGAAAAGTTGGCTAGGTAGATACTTTGATGACATATGATCATAACTAAGATGGTTTGCCAGAGGATACTTACTGTTCTGTCCAACAGCAGTAGTCATATAATCTTTCATCCAAATGGGAGGTTTGGTATGTCTAGATGATTTTCTAGTAGAAACTGGATCAATAGTTGAGTCTTGAATTAACATCTATTCATTCTGAATATTCAATATCTCATTAGGAACATCATTCAAACTGGTGGAAATCTGTGTGTCTGCTTGTATACAATCATCAGGTGTTGTACCTTCTGAATCATTAGTTTCTTCAAAGCTATCAGGTAATAAGTCATTAACAGGTGCCTGTGAAAGTTTTGAAGTGGCAAAAGGAAAGATGTGTTCTTGAAATACCAAATCTCTATTGACTAGGAACTTCTTAGTCTGTAAATCCATTAACAAATAACCCTTCTGAGTTTCTGAATATCCCATCATGATCACAGGTTTTGCTCTTTCTGAAAATTAGTCTTTTCTAGGAATAACAGAAGCATAACCAAGACAGCCTATAACTCTCAAATGGCTGATATTAGGAGGCTTAGAAAATAGTATTTCATATGGAATTTTGTTATGAAGATTTGATAATGGTAGTCTGTGAATAAAATACACAGCTGCTTGAACACAAATTCCCCAGAATCTAAGTGGCATACAAGACTGAAATCTGATGGCTCTAGCTACATTCAATATGTGTCTATGCTTCCTCTCCACTACACCATTTTGCTGTGGTGTGTGAGGACAGCTACTTTGATGTATAATGCCTAGGCTTGTAAACAATTCTTTGCACTGAGAGATGAAAAACTCTGTTCCATTGTCTGACCTTACTTTCTTGATGATATACCCAAACTGATTCTTTATCAATGTAAAGAAATTCTGTATAGCTACTATAGTTTCTGATTTGAGTTGTAATAAATGTACCTAAGTATATCTGCTGTAATCATCAACAACTGTAAGGAAATAATATTTCTTATCAAATTTGGGAACCGTATATGGTCCCCAAAGATCCATGTGTACAAGTTCAAAACATTTAGAGGTTTTTTATGCACTGATAGGAAATGACAATCTAGTTTGCTTAGCTAATGGACAGACTGAGCAACTAGTAAGTAAGTCAATGTCTTTATTATTATGTAATAGGTATAAACCATGTAGTACTTGGTTTGAAGGATGGCCAAGCCTTCTATGCCACAATTCACAATCTTGTAATGATACCTCTGCAACAATTTTCTGAGGATTTTGAGTTTCACATTTGCCCTTCATGCCAGAATCATTTCTGAATATGTACAGGATCCCTTCATCCCTACCAATCCCCTTCACCCTGCCACTGTAAAGATCCTGAAATATACAGAATTCAGGGTAAAAGGAAACAAAACAAGACAGTTCCCTAGTTAACTGTGATACAAACAATAGGTTGAACTTGAACTCAGGTACACACAACACATCTTTGATCACTTCATTGTTAAACAAATATGTATCTCCTATGTGTGTTATAGAGGCCTTATCACCAGTAGGTAAGTTCACCTTGTCTTGGTGAGAACTAGTTGTACATTTACTATTTTTTAGCAAATGCTCATTTGTTGTAATATGATGAGAAGCACCAGAGTCTACTATCCAACAATGAGAGGCAACATTAGTTGAAAAACAATTTGTCATACCTGTCATGTTGGCCTGCTTCACTTCCTTTTTATCTTTCCCTAACATGTCCATTATTTGCTTATATTCTCCATCGCTGAATGCATGTCCTCTAGCCATAAAAGCATTGTTTACTTCATGATGACTAGAAGAAGCTTCTCCAGAGTTATCTTTGGATATATTGTTAGCGTCTCCAGCATAGTTATGGTTATTTCCTCCAGATGAAGAATGCATTTGGCCTGACCTTGAATTATTTGAAACCAGATTCTGTGTTTCCAATCATTTGGATAACCAATTAACCTGTAACAATTCTCCTTAGTATGCCCAGTGTACTGACAATGTTCACATCTTCTTCCCTTATTATTCTGACTTCCTTGCATATGATCCATATATATATACAAAATAGTGCAGTACTATTGCTCCTCTAACAAACTCTAATTCTTCCACTCACAGTTACAACACACACTAACTAACCGAATCTATTCCTAACTAACCATGTGCAAAAAATGCCAACTAACTGAATTAACAGAAAATAGGAAAGTTAACAAGTATATATGGAAGGTGACACCGCTTGTAAAAAATTTCTACGTACACCACTATATACAAGAACCATCTCAACATTTAAATACATTCGATCATTCATGAATCAACATGTAATAAATGCAATATAATAAATAAATTTTTTTTACTCACATAACCAACACATGAAGAAAAATTAAACATGTATCATGCATGGTATTGAGGGGTGGATCAACACATACACTATCAGGTGCTCGAGCACCCATTTCCCTTTGACAAATAATTTACATATCTATGTAAAATATATTGAAAATTGATATGATGTTTTCATGAGCACCCATTAACCAAAATGGATGATCGGTGCTTTGGTTCTTAAGCTAAAGTTAAAGTATGCGTGAATACCCTTGAGTGCGAGGGTTTGAATCCTTGTAGAATCAATTTTTTAAAAAATAATCATCTACAAGATTATTAATATGTTTGAAGAAATGTCTCTTTGTGTGGGGAAATGGTCGAACTATGGGTGATTGGCTATGTTGTTTGAAGATATAGGTTTGCATTGTAGTTTGGAGGTTGAACCCATTGGTGACCATCTAAAGATGATATCAATTTTCACTAAGACATTTTAACTAGGCTTTGTTCATTTTAGACAATTTATGTCGATGGGTTCAACCTAGTTTGGAGGAAGGTATTGAAGGATGTAACAACCGAATACCTTCGTTATAGAAAAGTCAATGACAAAATTTTTAGGGGTCGAAAAACTCTTTGATAGTATTTAAATTTTTCCCAACCTAATCCAAATCTGGACAAAATCGGAGTCTTTGAGGTGTGGAAAATCTGGTAACAATCGGGTGAATCATTTATGATTTTGATTTCTTGAGTAGTTAGATAACTCATTAAGGAATCCGTACGAACTTAAGAAATAGAATTTGGGTGAGTAGAACTCCCGTAATCGAACTTAGAGTATAGGGTTTTTTTTATAGAGCGTCGTGGATTAGAGGTGTATTGTGAAATGAGGATCTTGGAATTCTTTAAAAGGTTCTCTATTTCGTTTTGGCCATTTTGGAGCTGGATTAGGCTGCTCTAGCGGGGCCTCTACAACGGGAAAGAGGAACTGTGGCGAGTACGACGAGACTTAATATCGTAGCTGAAAGACGAATGACTCATTGGTTCAAAAATGCCTCTATGGCGGGGATTTGGGTCGCTTTGGCGTCGCCACTACGACTTAATATCGTTAATAAATTTCTCAACGATTTCATTTGACATTTTTCGACTTTTTGAGCTAAGTGGCGAACTCCAGGCGACTCCTATCCATTTTCACCATCCTTGAGGCTAAATGTAAGTTTTTCACTCCCCAAATCTGTTTCTTGATCCGTAGAATGTAATAGAATAGATTAATGATGATGGCGAATGGTTTTGATATAGATTCAATGGTAGATAAATAACCCTAAATTGGATGATTGAGATCATGAGTTTGACCTAGGGTTCATAGAATTCTTATAGTATTGGGTAATTAACGATTGTTTGTTGATTCCCATGTTATTATGCTTGTTTGTAGACCAAGAACAAGCGAAACAAATCCAAAAATGAAATGATCAAGTTTCTAGGGTTCAAAGCTTGTTTCGAGGTAGGTGATAGTTGTAATTCTATGATTCTGTGATGTATTCTTGTTATTACTTCATTATCATGCAGGTACGTATGCGGATAGTGCATTGTTGATTCACACTTAATGTAAATGGCCATGAATCACTTGAATGTATGACTTGGAAGTATACTTGTATTTGTGATTGTGGTGTGTTGGATTGGATTGCTACGTGTTGGCATAACTATCTGAGATCAGATTGTCACGTTCAAGCATAAAAATGGAATCGAATTGCCACATTTCGATATAAAAATGGGATCCAATTGCCACGTTCTGGCATAACTTTGGGATTGGGTACAACGTTCCGATGCACTAATAGTTTGGGTTTAGGTTCCATGAGAGGACCAACTACTTGTGATAAATGTTAAATTGTTTGAAGCATATAATATTCAATATTATACATGTTCGATATATTACATGATTATGTTGTTGTAATTAACTTGTTTATGATGCACTTAGTGCGATAGCCGTGTGATCATACTAATACACGACGATTGTGTACTGATACTACACTTGCTCTTATTTTTGTTGAGAACGGGGCATTTTTCAATAGCTATTGACGTACATCGCTTAGAAGATCTGTGATCATTACTTCCAAATTCAAGGTGAGCTAGCATCTTTCGAGCTGCCATGGAATTCCCTTTATTCTACATCCACCATTTTCGATTTTCGGACTTAGACATTACTCTAGCTTGTTGTTTAGCTCATTAGATTGGGGTTGCATCCATTCTTGTTTTAAACTTTATTATCATTTAATAGTTTTGGTACATTGACTTTCAGGTTCTAGATTGTTTACTTCCGCATTTGTTTAATTAGTTCTTTAGAATCCTTGTTGAAGTTTATAAAAACTTCTTAATTAGTTTATTTAACTTGTTTCTATAACTTAAATGCATTAGTTATTAATTTAGTTGCTTGAGTTTTAATTATAGTAAAAGTTCTCCTATCAGAAGATTAGTGTGAACATCAATTACGACGATTTGAATCATGACAAAAAACCATCAATAGAGAAAGATGTGCAAGATATGAGTGAAACTTCTAAGTCAAAGTCATGTTGTAAAATAAATCATCCTTGTAATGTGCAAGATGGGGTCGGTGATATATCTACAGAACTTGGAGAAGTGGCAGCCACAATAAGTAAGATAGCTAGTACTTGATTAGATGTGACAATGTTATAGGAAGAAATTATGACAATTGAAGGGCAAGGGTCGCTTAATGCCATTAAAAATGAGATATCTATTTTAGACCCTCAAATTTGAAAGATTCAATTTTTTTAGTAATAATAAAATTATTATAAACCTTTAACAACAACAATAAAAACATGCTATACCTTTTAATTATTTTTAAAATTTGTTTTGAAATATTACAAAATAATTTTTCTTTTTAATTAAAATTTAAATTTAATTTTCACATAATATGTCTTGATACTATAAAATTAAAAAATTATTTTGGTGTATGCATATATATATATATATATATATATATATATATATATATATATATATATATATAGTTTAAATCATTAAAAAATAAAGTTTTTAGTAAAACGATAGAAATAATGCATATTGTAAATAAAAAAATAAAAAATAATTAAAAAGTTAGACCTCCATTTATTTTTGATTTTATGCCACTAATGGAAGATAATGAGGAAGAGTAAAATGACTCTTAAGTTAAGATATTCATGATGAAACATTAAAATCTCCGTAATTGTTATTGGAACAATCCAGTCTGCAACATAAGTAAATAGAATACACATTAATCGAAACTCGAAAGAACATAGATGGAGAGGGTATCTTCTATTATTTATCACTGCGCAAAAGGAATTATACTTTTCTTTGCTTAAATTTAAATTTTGTATGTCTAAGCGAGTGTTGTTTTACCGGTTGACAATTTATTAGTTTCTTTGTTTAACGACTTTATTAGTTCAAGTAATTATACCTTATTGAACTATCAAAAAATATTCAGAATTATATTATTAGATTTGGGGTGGGTGAGGCGAATCATAAGAAAGCATCATAATTTCGTGGGACAGAGCATATGAAATTATTTCCTTAAAAAGTATTTCTTACTTACCAATTAAATATGGAAAAATAAGCCAAAAAATAACTCTTTTCAAGAAAAATATCTATTAGAAAAATATTTTCTTTTTCATTAGACACTTATAATATATTTATAATAAAGTTTTAATACAGGAGAAAAATTTATAAAAATCACACTTTAATATATTCTTATACATTGTGTCACTTTTTTTTTTCAAACAAGCGTAGAATATTATAAGAAAAAATTATTTAAATATACATGTTATTTTATCATAATCTCTAAGATTACCCATCATTTAAAAAGAAATATTCAAAAATCTCTCCTTGGATACATCGTTCTCCTTTCGCTGATAAATCTCAATCCGCTGTCGAATATATCCCTCCCTTCTATATAGATTCCTCACCTATGTATCAAGGTGTGTGTTGATGTATATGAATGTCTTATCCTTTCTAATATATCCCTTTCCTCTCGGATACATCTCTCACATATATATCCAAAAGTCCAGTGATATATCCGTTAGTCTAGTATTATTTCAAAATTTCTAAAAGGGATTTTTGTAATTTGAAAAAGAGTATAGGGAAATAATGTAACTAGCTCTTAACTCCAAATAAGTACTTCTTTTGTCCCGTTTAATATAACACACTTTCTTTTTTAATCTGTCTCGAAATATAATGTAAAAAAAAATTAACTTCAAAGTTTTGCTCTTACCTACAATGAAATGAGGTATAGACACCAATACAACGAGATAGAAGGAGACAACTGATCAGCAGAAACAATTTTGTCTGAAGCTGCCTATACTTATCAGTCTGCCTTTTTTGAAAAAAAATAGATACATGTTAAACAGGAGCGACGAAATAGGGTACCCGGTGAAACTTTCTGTTGCATTTCCGGTCTGAGGTTACCATGGGCCTGATAGTCCATGACTATAGGAATACGGTACCTGGCACAAACAAGAATTTCCAAATTTTGAGCAAGACATATGGACTAGGCGCAAACAGTAGAAACTAGAAAATCCATATAACATTCGCTTCTTTTTTTTTTGGAAAATCAATATCAAAAAACACTAGAAGAATAGAACAGATCCAAATGTTTGGGCACTTAGGTGCTGTACAAACTATAATAGATGGTTTGTTCCAAGTGACATTCAAAACCAAATGGTATGTACAGAGCGGAAGAAAATTAAAATCAAAGTATAGCAAACAAATATATTTGCAGAAATTAGTACGAATCCTTTAGGCGTCTAGTCCTCTCAAACAAGTACCAACAATGTTGTTAACAGTTTAACACAGATATCAGCAAGAAGAGAAACCCTGGCATCTTGTACCAGCAAAAGACTAACCACTGTTCTGCAAAATGACAAGAAAGGATTTGTGTCAAACTTTCAGACCATGCATCTCAATTGACACTCTTAGAATGCAATAACCTGAAGTTCCTCTCAGCAAAACGAAATGTTCTTATTTTTTCCTTTCTCTCAAAGATACTGATTTCCTAATTTCTTATCAGTTTCCAAATAAATCACATTTAGACAGCCTTTTCTTAAAAAAACTTTCAGAGCACGTTAGAAAGAACCATAAACTGTCAAGTATTTACACAACCTACTCTTAGTCCTGCAATCACAATTGGGACTCTCCATAACCCTCAGTTCCACACAAGAATCCAACATCACTTCTCGGCCTGTCATTAAAGTACATGACTAACCAGTTCGAAGTTGGCGCAGAGGGTGATATATTTAAGGTCAAGTTTGTGTTTGTGCATGATGGTAAGATTTGGTTATGATTAAGGACAAAATATAATTAAGCTTGGCAGGTTAAGGTGGTTTATTATGGAAAAATTGGGTACCACTACAATGTTGGTTTTGCTCTTTTTACTTCTGGGAAAAGTAATCTAATAAGGTGAAAATTTTACGTCACCAAACATAGAGGGGGAGGGGGGAGTTCGGAAAACTTGACACAGTTAAAACTAAAAACTTCACATAAAGAAGATATGGAGTAGAAGTGGTTTACGATTGCACAAAGTGTGGGCAAGCATGTCACAGAACAAATACAGGCAAGCTTGATGCTATGATGGCAAGCATCGGTTTTTTTTTTGTTTTGGTTGAATATATAGGCAGCCTCCTAATTGCCAATTTTATTTTTTCATTTTGACAGCTAAATGAAAAACTTCTCAGCGATGTGTTTTTCTCTGTAAAAAGAGCAAGACCAGTAAGAAAAACACATCACTGAGAAAAAAAAACAAAGGCCAAAAAGAAAAAGAGAAACAATGACGAAAATCGATAGATTCTCTTATCAGGGGCACTCAACACGCATTGTGTCGCTGCTGTAGTCCCTCACTAGGAAAGTGCTTTAATGGCCCTGTCCACTGGTTCATTCCCTCACAACACCACCTCTATCACAGCTTACAATTGTCCTCTGTCGATGACTATAGATGCCCATTAGGTCCTTGGGCCTAGATATTCTATCTTTTGCCTCTGAAATTGTTCTAAAATTTTGAGAATTTCATGGGTTACTGGAGAGAGAACTTGCATGGGTTTCTTATGGACATGAACTTAAATGGTGAAGGTGTGGGCTTTCATTCGGGTTTCAGTTTGGGCTTGGGCTTTGCGGTGGTGCCAATGCCGCAAAGTGGAGGAGGAGCTGGGTGGGACAGTAATAGAGGTAGTTTACATGGCGGTGGAGGTGGCATAGTGACGGTGGATTGGAGGCCATTTGCAGCGGCTACAGCGGTCGAGATACAGTGGAAAATAAGTAGATTGAAGAAAAAATTTGAAAAATACCTTATCAAAAAAATAAATAAATTGAAAAATGAATTTTCACACTCTCATAAGTGGTGTCACACTGTACCAAGTAAGAAATTTGTCTTCACTTCAAGTGCTCAGTAGGTACTTTACTTGGCTTAAGTGTAAAAATGGAGAGGAAAAAAAACAAGTTTAAGCGGTCACCTATGTATTCAGCTTTTTTTGGGTATGCATCCAAAGTTCTTTGTTCATCCTACATGAACAAATAAATAAGTGTGATTAGAAACTGAATAAGCTACAAGGAGAAATATGCCAATTTGAATAATCTAAGAGCAATCGAGCCTCAAGAGTGCCATAACATGCTGAGTTGCTGACATTCATGTAATTGTAAAAATTACAAAAGAAACACAAGAATTATCAAACTTTGAGACAAATCAATTACTATATGGCAAGAGGTGGAAGATGCCAAGAACAATTGAAGTCCGTTGGAGCTATGTTTCTTGGACCCTTCAAAATCCTTGACACATCCATGATCAATTTGGTTGAGGGTGTAGCCATGTAGGTGTGGGATCCACATCAAATTCAATCAACTTAACTTGAGTGTTTTGACTGCATTTATGATCAAGAAGTATAGATCGATCTGGTATTTAGTTTATTTTTTGGGTTTATATTCATATATATAGCTATATAAAATAAGATAATATTTTGGTATTACAGGAGATAACTTATAAATAAGATAATAGATATCTCGGATCCGTACCCTGAATCCTAAAATTTATATGATAAAAATCCAACCTTCAGATCCACACTTGTATCTCATGCCCATACCCGGCTCCGAGCAAGTGTTTGAGAAGAGCCTAAATGCAACCTATGTGGCATTGTTCCCCAAGAAGGTGGGAGTTGTGGAACTGAGAGATTTCAGACCTATAAGTTTGATAGGTGTAATATACAAGATCATTTGCCAAGATACTAGCACAAATGTTAAAGAAAGTGATCAGTGAGCTTGTTATTAAACACCAGATGGCCTTCATAAAAGGTAGGCAGATTATTGATGCAGTACTTATAGCAAGTGAGTGTGTGGACATCAGAGTTAAAGGAGATGATCCAGGAATTATGAGCAAGCTGGACATAGAGAAGGCTTACGATCATGTCATATTGGGATTCCTTATCAGGATTCTAAAACAAATGGGTTTTGGGGAGAAATAGCTGAATTGGATCGATTATTGCATAAAAACTGTTAGGTTTTCCAATTAGTGAATGGAGAACCTGCTGGTTTTTTCCCATCCGAAAGTGGTTTAAGGCAGGGAGACCCACTCTCTCCTGTCTTTTCATCCAAGCCATGGAGGGCTATAATAGTATGATGAGAGTAGCTACCCAAAACAATTGGTTAAAAGGCTTCAAGGTTCGCAACTCCTCAGGAAGGGAGATGCAGATTCGTCATCTGATTTATGCAGATGACACAATTACTTCCAGTGAAGCCAAGGCTGAACAGGTTGCCTTTATAAGAGTGACTCTGGTGGTTTTTGAAGCAGTCTCGGGTTTATCTATAAATTGGAGGAAAAGCAGCATCTTTCCAATTAAAGAAGTTCCTCAACTTCAGAGCCTGGCAAGGATATTGGGGTGTAAAGTAGAACAGCTTCCCACTACTTACTTGGGCATGCCATTGGGGCACAATCACAAGGAGCTAGAAATTTGGGGCGGCATAATTGAAAAGACAGAGAAGAAATTGGCCAATTGGAAAGCTCAGTATATCTCTTTGGGAGGGAGAGTCACTTCAATAAACTCTGTGTTGGACTCTCTTCCAACTTATGTTATGTCTTTATTCCCTATGCCTGCCAAAGTGGAAGAAAGACTTGACAAACTGAGAAGAGATTTCTTGTGGAAGGCAACAAAGAAGGGAAGGGTTTGCATTTAGTCAAGTAGCAGACTGCATAGTTACATAAACAATCTTGCACAGTTACATAAGCAATCTGGTGGACTTAGAATCAGAAACTTGGGGTTGCAGAAAAGATGTCTCTTGTCAAAATGGCAATGGAGGTTCAACACTAAGGAAGAAGCACTATGGAGGGAGGTGATAGTCAACAAGTACGGGTTGAATGGAAATCGGGTCTCCAACTCTGTGAATAGCAGTTATGCAGTGTCAGTTTGGAGAACAATAAGAAATTTGTGGCCGATCTAAGTAGAAACATAGTCTACACGGTGGGAAACAAGACGAGAATCCTATTCCGGAAAGAGAATTAGAATGGAAATGAGACACTGATAGTCTTTTTTCCTGACCTATTCTCCTTGTGTACAAATCCGGACGAAACAGTGGCTGGGGTATGGTCTATTTATGGATGGAATATTGTGTTTAGAAGGCATTTAATGACTTACATGTTCTCAATGGGTTATCGGCAGAAAAAGATTCTATCATATGGAAACACTCTAGAGATGGTAGCCTTTCTGTTAAAAAGCTATATATTAAGGAGCATCCAGGTGGTAAGCTTGGCCCCTGGAAGCAGGTTTGGAGGAATAAGGTGCCAACCAAGGTAGAGTGTTTCTCTTGGTTGGTTGCCAGAAGAGCATGCTCCACACATGAGAAATTGAAAAGGAGAGGGGTTTCTATGTTGCCTCTTGGTGCTCTCGCTGTAATGAGACTGAGGAAACCAACAACCATTTGTTCCTCCATTGCAAAGTGACAACACAATTGTGGTAACTTTTTTTGGGACTATCACATACAAAATGGTTTATGCCTGAGCATACAACAGATCTACTTAGTTGTTGGATCAACAGAGGGGGGAGAAAATCTAAGAAAAAGTGGTGGAGTATAATAACATCATGCATTTGGTGGTGTATTTGGAAAGAAAGAAATAGCAGATGTTATGATAGCAAAGCTAATCCAATAGAGAAAGTCAAATGGAACTCTGCTTGACTACTTTCTATTTTTGGTGTAAAGAGGAAGGGATAGAAGAAGCTGCACAAATTTTGGATTTTATAGGCACTTTGTAATCTATTAGCATCACTTTTGTTTTTTCTCCTGTGGGAAACTAATTATTGAAGGTCTCCAACATATCCTTGATGCTGATGTATACAACATTATCTTTATCAAAAAAAAAAATTAGATACACTCAGAAGAGACTTCCTTTGGAAAAAAGGCAAAGAAGTAAAGGGCTCCATCATTGTATTCAAAAGGAAGTTTCTTCTGAGTTTATCGAATTTTTTTTTTCTGATAAAAATAATGTTGTATTCATCAACATTAAGGATATGTTGGAGACCTCCAAAAAATAGTTTCCAACAAGAGAAAAAATAAAAGGCTAATAAATTACAAAGTGCCTATAAAATCTAAAATTTGTGCAGCTTCTTTTATCCCTTCCTCTTTACACCAAAAATAAAAAGTAGTCAAGCAGTTCTATTTGACTTTCTATTGAATTAGCTTTGTTATCATAGCATATGTTATTTCTTTCTTTCCAAATACACCACCAGATGCTTGATGGCATTATACTCCACCACTTTTTCTTAGATTTTCTTCCCCCTCTGTTGATCCAGCAACTAAGTAGTTTTGTTGTATGCTCAGGCATTCTGTATGTGTAAAATAAAAAAAAGGTACCACAATTGTGTTGTGACTTTGAAACGGAGGAACAAATGGTTGTTGGTTTCCTAGTCTCATTACAGAGAGAGCACCAAGAGGGAATATAGAAACCCCTCCTTTTCTATTTCTCATTGAAGAATACTACTTACCAATTGTCAAAAAAAAACTTTTCTAATGGTTTGTCTCTCCATTTTAATTTCATGACATGAATAAAAAGTCAAAATACCGAGATAGCACCTTGAACTTGACAAAAACTTTCTTTTAGATGAGAGCGACCAACGGAACACCTGAAGTACGTGCAAATTGTGCCTATTGAACACAACAGTGAGGGGTTGTTTGGTATAAAAGGATAACGAGAGTTAATCCCGGTATAAAATTTGAGTAACATTTAATTCCTTGTTTAGTTACGAAGTTTAGGATAACTTATCTCAGGGTTAATAATTAGTATGGGGATAAGTTATCCCAATCTTTGGTTGGAATAGTAATTTCGAGATAAAATGACAAAGATATCTCTTTAAATACTTTTTATACATCACTTTTCACATTCATGTATATTCACATTATTTTTAATACCATGTACAATATGACATTCACAACCTTCACCACTTCTTATTTTTATGATAATTCTTTATATTTGTCTATTAAATAATTACATTGTACAAATATAATTTTTGTTTATGAATTTATTTGCCTAATTCTAATGGTTACTTATATTTTGATTTCCCTGCAGTTGAATTACATATATTTAATTGTATATTATTTTAGTCACTTGAAAGCTTGTATTTTGTACATCAATTAAAATGGAGTTAATTTTAATATGTTACAATTTAAGAGATATGCTCTTAAATGAAGCAATACAAATAATAAATACTCATTTACTTTAACTAACATAAGATGGAAGTTCTATTTAGCCTAAATAAGAAGAAAATTTTTATTTAAAAATACATTTGATACCATCATGGGAATGCACACACAAAAATATTTAAGTGAAATAAGATGAAAGTATTATTTTTAAGAATGAATAAGTAAAACTTGCAAAGAAATGTAAAAAACTAACAAAGTGAAGGTTATTTTTGTAAACAAACAACTTCTTCTTAAAATTTATGCAATGCACACTATTTTGAATATAACCAAACCATCAATAAGAAATAATCTCAGAATAAACAATCCCAACATAACTAATCCATCATTACTAATCACAGTATAACTTATCCCATCATAATTAATTTAATCATAACTTCAAACCAAATGACCCCTAACAGTCACCAAATATGGGTGACATTGCCTTGTGCTTTTCTGAAAATGAGTTGGACACCGAGATACCACCAGCGATCGAAAATCATTGGACACTTCGGATACTAAACTCTTTACCAGATACTACAATACTTCCTTTTTGTTGAAGATACCACCCAAAAATAGTGAACTTACAACAACTAATCTGGCTTGATGCCTATTAATTGTAAATTGTCTAGCTAGACTCCACCAGAGATAGCAAAGCTTCAAAACTTAAAAACCTTTTTCCGCAAGTCAATATATTTTCTAAGTTTATTATGCCGAAGCTGGGTAATCCAGTTAAAGCCTATCGATTTCTGGCATAACAAGCTCTTTGGTTAAGTACCGGCCATTTACATAGGTTAAGAATGTCTTTGAAGAAAAGTTCAGGTATTTCCTTGATGTGTTTGTGATAAAATTGTAAGTATGTCATGTGTGCTCCTAAGTTGCATGTCAGGGTCTGATTTTCTGAAATGTGTGAAAAATATACTCAAAAGATGAAGAGAACAACAAAGAATGAAGAGGAAAGCCATGTAAGCAGATTAGGGTTTTGGTGAACCAAACTTTAGTTGAAGTATTAAGCTCCTTGTCACTATGTTGCTCGGATACAGGTGTGGCACCCAACAGTACGGATCGAGAAGTCAGATTTGTCATCACCTAAATCCTAGGATTCAGGGATAGGAATAGGGGTACGGGTACAGGTGGCAAGACACAACTATTAAAATAATATATTTCAAAATTTCTTTTTTTTCCAACTTCACTTCAAATAGTATTTTTTTCATGAGATCTCAACCAAACAGCACCGTTGAAATGAAAGTGAAATAGAAATACTAAATGAAACTTTGGAAGAATGGGCCACCATGTTATAAACCGTACAAGTATTTTTCTAATTCAATTTGTAACTTGTGAAACTCTGGAGTCAATTTGAAAAAAGGAATCTGAATGAAACTACTATGCTAGCGTTTCACCACAAATTCCCAAAAAAAAATTGGCAAATCATTTTTGGGAGAAGTTTTTATTTTACCATGAATACAAATAGGAGTTTTTCTTTCTTTTTTTTTACTTTTTGTGAGTAATTTGGAGTGAAAAAAAGTGAAAGCACCTTTATGTTATTTTCAGATTTTTGAATATTCTAGAATTCAAATTCAAGTTGAACTCTGGAATTTTATGGCCAAACGTGTTTTCCGGAGTTGAACCCTGGATAAAAGTGAAAAAATTTCATATGATTGTTTGGTTTGAAGACAAGTTATGCTGAGAAACATTATGTTGGGATAAGTTATGCTAGGATTAGTTATGCTAGGATTATCTCTTATTCTGTCTCGTTTGTTATATTCAAAATGAAATGCATCGCATATTTTCTAAGAACAAATTATTTGTTTATAGAAATACCCAGTTTTTTATATTTTCTTTGCAAGCTTTGGTAATTTATTCCTATAAAAATTTCATCTTATTTGACTTAATATTTTTGTGTGTTTATTTCCATGATTGTGCCGTATGTGTTCAAAAATAAAGCTCTCATCTTATTATATTTATGAAATAAAAACTTCCATATTATTTAGCTTAAAAATAAAACTTTCATTTTATTATTTATGTCACTTCACTTGAACACTATCACTCTTAAACTAAAATATTAAAGTTAAACTTCATTTTAATTGATATATAAAATACAAAATTTCAAGTGACTAAAGGAATAATTAATTAAAAACATGTAATCTAGCAGTAGAGAAATCAAAATATGAATAAAGATAAAAATTGGTTAAATGAATACAGCATGTAATATATTCATAAGTAAGAATTATATTTATAAAGTGTGAATTTTTAATGGAAAAATATGAAGAATCGTCATAAAGATAATGAGTAGTGAAGATTGTGAATGTTATTATGCATCATATCAAAAATGATGTGAATATACATGAATATGAAAACTAAAGAGTGATATACAAAAAGGGTTTAAGGGGATACTTTTATCACTTTACCTAGTTTATCTCGGGATAAGTCATCTGATATTACTATTCCACCCAAAGATAGGGATAACTTATCCTAGTACTAATTACTAATCCTGGAATGGAGTTATGCCAAACTTTGAAACCAAATAAGGGATTATCAAGAGTACTCAACAATTATCAACAATTATCCCAGTATTAAGTTCCCTTATACATATCACCAAACGACCCCTTAGTAGTTTATCCATAAGATAGTTCATATAAAAACTAAGTGTTCTAGTAAATATCTAAATATATATAGAACATAAGCAAAACAAATACCTAATCAACATATACTTCTTCGCCATAGATTTCGTCAAAGCACCCATGATACATTTGACCAAATCAAGTGTCGATCCCACATGGACACCAAATTGTGTAGGATTGACATGGTTGCGTGTATTTTGAAGGATCTCATCAACATAGCCTCGGATTGTAATTCTGAGATCGCGAATTAATGGGTACTCATTTCAAGGTTCACTAGTTGTAGGTAACACAAGTATGTGAAACATAAATAGACAATTAAGGATTCTTAATAATTTAAGCTTCCCTTGCTCATCCGGCCACTCGCTATTCCAACCCTTCCCGGCCCAAAAACCCCTCAAAAGAAAAATAATTGAGCCGAGGGTCTTTAGAAAACAACCCCTCTACCAGCGTACACTCTACCCTCCCTAGACCCTACTTAGTGGGATTTTACTGGGTATGTTGTTGCTGTAATTTGCATATATTACCGGACTTGTGGAAACAGCAGTATTTTGACTTCTCTGCAATTTTTTACTTGAATATATAAGGGAATTAATTGCTTCTTATTTCGACAATGACTTATTTCTATAAGTGTCGCATTAAGGCATACTGCAAAGATAGAGAGAATGCTTTGACATTCCATCAAAAACTCTATATTTTGGACATCATGGAAGGGAAGGACCAAAGCTACGTTGAGGGAGTTCCAGCTACCATTTCTTCCATGAAGGCTAGTTTCTTAGTGAATCTGTTTGGCTGGAGCAATCATTGTAATGGAAATAAAATAATGTTAATCAGTTTTGGAAATTTGTTGGCTCTAGGTTTATTTATATATGAGTCAATGTTACTTTCTAAAATGTAGCATCCACTGATGCAACACAGCAACAAACTGTTTGTTGCCTGATATAGAAAATGTGTCACAAAACGCAAAAGAGATCCTGCTAAGTCATGACATGAGGGGTGAATTTATTAAAGAGAAGCTGCCTGTAAAACATTTAAAGATGAAAAGCAGATCATTAAAAAGACTTTTTGGGTACGAGAAAAACTTACTTAAAATTCATAATTGGGAGTTTCCATAGTCTAAGCCTTGTGCAAAAGAACCTTCATACATGAACTGTCAATTTCCACAAAAAGTATTGTGTCTTATTAGATAATATCCACGTAAGAACTACTACATGGTGAAGCAAATGAGCCACAGAAAGAACAAAATAAAATACAACCACCTTACCTGCGTATTGGACCCAAGCTGACTTCCAACTACATCTTTTCTAACAGATGCATCACCAACCCTTGCAGATCCCTTGGCATCTCCCTGATATTAGTTTCAAATTACAATACAATTTTAATGAAAAATCAGAGATGCAGAAAATAAGGAAATCTATCTCAGTGATGTGGAGAACTGTGTACCTCCATCTACAACACCATTGATTGACCCATGCAACCCAGCAGAGAAAGTTGTCCAGGAACCAAAGAAACAACATTTACTTAGTTGATTATGAGAAAAAACTCAACAAAACCTTAAAACAACAATAGTGCAGTCCATATAAACCAAAAATACACAGTGCAACATTAAGAAGATGGCAATTGGCAAATGCAATAGTCCATATATTCTTTTATCAATTTCCTCGCAAACCAAATGATGAGGAAGCCTAATAGAACATAAAATAAAGACAATAAAGCAGTTCATATGAGAAACCAGTCCCAAAACCACTAAGGGCGTGAAGAAGAGTTGCATTTACCTCTCTGTATCGAGTCAAATAGACCTTCAGTGGTTCAATGTAGTCCTCAAATCCCAAGGTAGCCAGGGCTGATAGTAAATCATCTCCGTTGATCGTCTTTCTCTTCTCTTTCTGACACTTGTCACTAGCTCTATAAAATAAAAGAGAACTCATTTGAAAAACAAGCAAGAAGAGTGGTTGTTACTTCCAAATGTCATCATTCTACTAAATCTCAGTATGTATATGTATGGAAGTCCACCCTCTGATAACAAACATTTGAAAATGTAACATGTCTTCTACTTCTACACAAGTACCCACACATATATTTGGACTCTAACTTCCAAATACTGGCAACGTCTTTCCATATATTTATTTATATAAAGACATCTAGATCAAATATACAACTTTTATTGAAACTGGTAAACAACATCTAATGTAAACGTATATGATCCAGAAAAAGAAATAGCAGTAAAACAATACCATCCATAAGATCTTAGCTACGTAGATACTTTTAAAGAAAGGTAAATATCATGTTTAAAATGACATTGCGTATGAGCTACAAGACCTAACAGTAAAAGGAAAATATTTGATCTCCCAAATTCTGACACACACACGACTCTGAACTCAGACTAGTGGAAAGCTAGCATGCCATGGATTTGATAGAATGGCATAATTGGGACATGTAACCTTGTCAAAGAAAGGTAAAATAGGAAAGAGGACTTGTATTTTTAGTGAAGGGACTGCAGTGCGAACATCTAAACAGGGATATAAACAACTAGGTATGGCATGATCACTTGAATAACAATGCACAGAGCAACTCAGCACAATCACAGGCAGAATTGCAGCACTGGATTACCTTCTACTATTGGGGATATTTTCCTACGAAAAACAAAGAAATGAGGGTTTTCTTGACAATAGCCTTTTTTTTTTAACTCACAAACCGAAAAGCAAAAGCAGCTATTCAATTTGGGTCAACTATAATCCATTCTTAAAAAATGTCACAAGTACAAACAATAAAGTCTCTGACAATGCATTGCATTCCAAATTTTCTTAGTGAACATGGGGAAGAATTGTCACACACACCGGGTCGTTCTTTTTTATGGATTTGCCATCGAAAGTGGTTGATAACATGCTTCCATGCCCACCTTATTTCCATTTTATTTTTGCATTCCTCCCTCCATACTTCTCCTCCATGTACTACTATTCTTGTCCTCCCCTTTTACATGTTTGTCTGAAGGGCTTCATTAAAATGGCAGGTAACTCTACCTACCTATCGTATTGTCACGTCCTCTTTTCCCGTAATATTTCCATTCAAATAGATGAGTTTTCCCATATTAAGGACACCATGCATTTATGATTCCCTTGTCTACTAATTGTCAACACATCTTTCATTGTGTTCTTTTTCCCCGTACGGAGCAGAAGGTGACAACATGTCTATGATTATCCAGCCTCGTAAATGCCATGCCCAATTCAGCTTGATATTGCTAATCATTGAGGAGGTGGCAGGCAGGAACAATGAAAAGGAATTAAACAGAGAATTACAGCAGCCAAGGAAGAGTGGGATGGAATCTCCAGTGGGGAGTTTTGGTTGTCATGTAATTCATGGAAGAGTCATAACCATATATCATAAGTAAGCTATTACCTTCCCACCTTTGTTAATTGCTATGTACTAAACACCAACAAGCAGTGTTCAGGGAAGCGTGAAGCGGTAAAAAGCGATAAGGCTATGCTTCACGCTTTAGGCGATGAAGCGCTCGCTTTAAGCGATGAAGCGCATACATACTCATTCTAGTCTGTGAAGCGTAGAAGGCTCGCATCACTTCGCTTCATCGCTTTCCTGAACACTGCCAACAAAACATCCTATTGATGTTGAAAGAATTCTTTCTAAGGGTTATCTTTATCATGTATAAAAAATTTGGGAAAGGAAACACAAGAAACACCACGAAAAATTGTAACTCTTAGAGACTCTTGAGCTAAAAAGGTATACGAAGTAGTTATCCATCTCCATACACATCAAAAACACAAAACAAAAATAAAATAGAAACTCTAAAATGGAACCAATTGTGCCTAAAGGAATTCCAATAAAATTTCTTGAAATGATATATTACCAAAATTATAAACATCCATGCATAGAGTTTAAAACTTCAAAAGTTACCCAGTACAATGCCACAAAATCTCAATTGACATAGCGATTTTAAGAATTAGTATAAACTTACTATAAAAATCACATTCCTCCATTTCGGGATGTACAATTGAACACTGAATACAGGTAAATAACACATTTCTATAATTCACTGAAGCAATACAGACAAAATAGTAACTCTAAATGGAACTGTATGTGTCTAAAAAGGAATTCCAACAAAATTTATTGACATGATAAATTAGAAATATTATAAACATCTGATTTAAAACTTCGAAACTTACCCAGTACAATGCCACAAAACCTCAGTTGATCTTTATGATTCAGTTATAAACTTACTATAAAATTCGCATTAGTGCATTTTAACATATAGAATCGAACCATGAAACGAAATAGAAGCTTACTCGCTAGTAATAAAACTGATGAACTCAGATACGCATTCCTGAACCGTGTCTTTAGAATCCTTAGCGATCTTCCCATTAGCAGGCAATGCCTTCTTCATTATGCGTCCAATATTAGCGATCGGTAGGTACCTATCCTGTTCTCGCAAGTTGGACTGAGGACTCGGGTCACCGCCACTCTCATGGCTTCCGCCGCCGCCTCCTGGACTTGCCGGCTCCGCCATTCTCAGTGTACCGGAACCCTAAATCTATGGATGATCGTAGGTAGAGGTTGCTCAAACAGAATATTTTGTTAAGTTTTGTTTGACAAAGGAATTTGGCGGAAAATGGATGCTGAGCTTTAATAGCTTTCTGCGCTATACACAGATCCAACGGCAGGGACGGCCGGAAGAAGAACCTATTTTTACGCACAAGGCCTATACCTTTTTTTCTATACTTCATTTTATATATATATAAACATGTTCTTTAATTTAGTCTAGAATAATATGGATTAAATGATCTCTTAGAAAGGAAAAGGCTTTAAAATATCCATAAATTATTCGTTCGGCTCAAAACTATCCTTTCCGTCATACTATTGCGTCAAAATTACCTTTTTATTGACAAAAGTTGTTAAATGCCACATGAATACCATATGAATGTCAAATTGCATGCCAATAGGATTTCACTGTCACGTAGACTAAATATAAAGGGTCAAAAATACTCTTAAGTTATCCGAAATAGCTCATATTTACCTTTAAACTATATTTCGACTAAAAATTACCCTTCCCGTCAAACTATTGAATCAAAAGTACCCTTCTTATGAACAGAAGTTGTTAAATGTCACGTGGATGCCACATTTCATGCCAATAAGGTTTCACTGCTACATAGACTAAATCCCTAAATCCTAATTACTTCCCCCCTCATTTCATTATTTCAGAAATGATATATTCACTCGTTCTCCCTCATTTCGCGGCTAGGGTTTCATACTTTTCTTCGTGGCTAGGTTTCAAAGTGGATATTCGTACTTGTAGGCTAGTAAATATTTTTTTCTTATTTTATTATCTTTACGATTTCAAAGCATGATATTTAGGATTTCATAACTTTCCCCTAATTTCGCAGCTAATGCTTCGTAGCTTTCTTCGAGGCTGAGTTTCAAAGTGGATATTCATAGTTATAGGTTAGTAAATATTTTTTCTTATTTTATTACGTTTACGATTTTAAAGTATGATAGTTAGAATTTCACAACTTTTCTTGCGGCCAAGGTTTCATAACTTTTTTTCGGAGCTGAGTTTCAAAGTGGATTTTTGTGATTTTAAACACAATAAAATAAGAAAAAACTTTACTAACCTATAACCACGAATATCCACTGTGAAACCTTAGCCATGAAATGAGGGAGAAGAGGTGAAATCGTTTTGAAAAATAATGAAATGAGGGGAAAATGAATTATTAAAATTTAGGGATTTAGTCAATATGACACATGTGGATTTTAACAACTTCCGCCAATAAGAAGGTCACTTTTGAACCAATAGTTTGACAAAAAAGGTAGTTTTGAGCCGAAATATAGTTTAAGGGTAAATATGATCTATTTTGGATAGTTTAGGGGTATTTTTGACCCTTTTTCTTTTAGTCTATGTAGCAGTGAAAATCTATTGGGGTGCCATGTGGCATTCATGTGTCATCCACATGGCATTTAACAATTTCCATTAATTAGAAGGCCACTTTTGAGTCAATAGTTTGACGGGAAGGGTAGTTTTGAGCCAAAATATATTTTAAGGGTATATCTGAGCTATTTTAGATAGTTTAAGGGTATTTTTGACCCTTTTCCGCTCTTAAAATTATTCGCATAATTCACTTATACATCTCATCTAACACTAGTATCTATTGAACAATTGTACCTATTCAAAAATTGTTCCTGTTAGATATTATTTTTGATAATCAACCAAAAAAAAAGAAAAAAAAAAGTGTGTGATACATTTGAGCTAAATGACCAAACGAGTAATTAAAAAATGGCATGTGTCATTGGGTCCCCAAAATTATTTTTAAAAAATTATTTAAAATTATTTCAACCATATTTTATATCAATTTTTTTAAAAAATGATGAAAATGTTAACTTATTCTAAGAACCCCTCCTCGACCCGTAACCCTCTTTCATTTTCATCTTCTTCCAAAAATATATTTTTTCTCAAGTCACAAAACCTTTCCTTTCAACTTTATCTTCTTCCCAAAACACATTATTTCTCAAATCGCAAAACCTAAGATTAATTTTTTTTTAAAAAAAGATACATTGTCATACTAAGAGTGAAGAAGAACGAAAATTTTATCGGCGGTTATTCATCTCTACATCGATGACCAAAAAAAATTGATAACTAAAAATTAATTCTTTTAAATTTTTGAATATCATTTTTGATAAATTTAATGGGTTTATATTTGAATTTGAGTAAAACTATTTGTTCGAAAATTGTGATTAAAAATATCGACTAACTTTTTTCATACTAAAATTATTTATCTTCTTTCTTCTTCTTCATATTTGTTCCATTACTTATATGAGATTTGAAATAAATCATTCAAAAAAAAAGTCTTTCTTTCATATCTGAATCGTATGATTTCTTTTTAGTTGATTTTCATTTATCTTCAGATTTGGAAAAAAAAATTATGTATAAAAAAGAGAGATAAACAATGTCGGAGCTAAAATGGAGAAAGTTTTGCAAATTAAATTTTGAGGAAGATGAATAGTAGGGGGTGGGGTGCTCTTCTTCTTTGAAAAAAGTGTAAATGAAAGAAGAAAAAACGTTTTTAAGTTAATTAAAATGCTCAAGTGTAAATAAAAGAAGAAAAAAATGTTTAAAAAAAACTATAAAAAAGGCTAGTTTGAATCTTTTCACACGCTTCAGGGAAGTGCAAAACATATTCTTTGCCAAATCAGTGTTTTATGTTTAATAGGTACATGATTTGAACAATTTAAGTGCTCGATAGGTACAAGTTCTAGTTAAGGTGTCTAAGTGAATTAAGCGTACAACTTTAAGGGGTTGTCGATGACTTAATTTAGTATTTATATTCATATAAGGCCAAAGTCATATGCGGCCCCTCAAACTTGTCCTCATTATTCATTTAGACACTTTAACTATACCTACTACCTATTGAACACCTCTACCACCCCAGATTTGAACCGTACAACCATTTTTTGCCTACATGGCAAATCATTTGTGAGTCAAGCAAATGGGGCGCGTGAATTGGTTGTTCTCTCATTTTTTACCCTGCCTTTAAGACCTCAAGTGTTAACTTTATACTTCAACGTTAAAGTTAAAGTGAAATCCCCAATTTTTCTTTCCAAAATCCATTTTAGAACCCTAAATCCTCAATTCTCTCTTCTTTTTCTAAAGGCAAAAGTATTCATTACCCCCCCCCCCCTGGACTTGAAGCTTTTTATTCAGTGTACACCTAAACTTTATTTTGTTTCAATTACTCCCCTGAACTTGCTTATTCATCCAACACATACACCTTTTATGTCAACCTGGCATAGAAACTGAAATCAAACTCTACAAGGCACGTGAGACAATGATTTTTTGCCACATCATAAAGTTACAACGGTAATATACGTAAAAAATATATTTTTTCTTTAATATTTGGCTTATTTTAAGAATTTTTCTCTATCTATTCTCTAGCTATTTTTTCTTCTTCATCCCTTCTCCCCTTTCAAATTTCGGATTTTTTTCACTTTTTTGTTTTAATTGTTATTGCTAAATTCATGAACTATAACTGGAGACTTGTATGTTTATGTGGGGCTCCTCCAATTCTGAAAATTTCATGGACAAATGACAATCACAGACGTAGATTTTTCGGTTGTAGACACTATGGGGTATGTATTGTTACTCCTTTTTTGCTTTTTATTTGACAAGTTCGTATTATGCAATTTCATTTTTTTAACTTTGATGTTATGAAATGCAGTCCTCATTTTGAAATTCTTGTAAGTTTTTCGATTGGTATGATCCTGAATTCCCGACCCAAGTGAATATTGTAGTTTTGGGTTTGTTGAAGAAAATCAGCAAACAAAAAGAACAGCTCAAGTGCAAATGGATATTGAAACTGATTTTGGGTATTAGTTTGATATGCAATGTGATATTGTTCTTTTAGTTAGTGTGCCGTTGAATTATTTTTTTGAATGCAATTGTTATTAAGGCAAAATCATTTGGTTTTAGGGTACTTATTTGTAGATTAGTTTGGTTTGGTGTTCTAGTAATGTATGTTTTTGCTGATTAAAGCTATATATATATATATATATATATATATATATATATATATATATATATATATATATATATATATATATATATATAAGGCAATTGACTTATCATTTTTCATCAATCTACAATTACATGTAATAATAGGTAATATGATACCATAAAATAATAACATGAAGGCAACAAACATAACATAACTAGTGTTTTCTTGATCATAAAAAAGAAGCATCATAGTGTTTCATTGTTTCAACCAACAACCACAATAACTTAAGTTAACCAGCAAAACATAAAACAATCACTACTTTAAGGTTAGTTGAACAACCACACAAACACCAAAACACTAAACAGTAACTACTTTAAGTTTGGTTGAACAACCACAGAACCATCAAAATATAAAACACTATTTCAAGTTTGGTTGAACAACCACATAACCATCAAAACATAAAACACTATTTCAAGTTTGGTTGGACAACCACACAAACACCAAAATAAAAACATTCAGTAACTTAAGTTTGGTTGTTACACCCACACAACCACACAACTAAGAAGTTTTCTTTGAGGGTGATTTTCCTTTGGCTTGTGACCTTGTTTGAATGTCATCAGCTTTTGATCTGGTTTGAATACGACGCAAAACACTTTCGACTTGAGTTTCTCTTTGAGTCATGGCCTGTTTGCCTTTCCACTTCAGTCCTTTGGTAGTTCAAAACCAATTTCACCTGTCACATGCACAGAACTCACCGCACCAGTATTAACCCTCCTCCTGCTAGACAATCCTTGCTGCAATATTAACTACATAGTTATTTTGGGACTCACATTTAGAAGACATATAATTTTGACAGTTTTATAAGACACATTAATACACGTATATCCAGTATCAACAACAAATACACCTTGTCCAACAACTTTAGGCCTCTTGTAACCACTCTGCACCTCTTCTTGTAATAGTCTTACTGGTGCTTACTCTTTCATACTGATCTTCATCCCTCTTTTTTTCAGTGGTGGACTAATATGAGTGGAAAAAGAACACAACAAGAGATTAAATTAATAAGTAATCTAACATAATTTATAAAATCAAATCAATGTAAATGTACCTCTTGAGTGGGTGTTGGTGTAGACTTAGGTTTAGGATTTTTTGGACAATTTATCTTGTTATGATTTGGTCCTTTGCAAATTGAACATGTCATTACTGTGCCCATTCTTGGCAACTTTCCAGCTTTTCTCACTTCACCAATTTCTCTTCTTCTATTCTTTGGTGACCTACTAGGCATTTGTCTTGCCTCATTTGGTTCAACCATTGGGTTTCTGCTTTCAGGCCACATTTCTATGTTTGGGACTGGTTGAATGAAATGAGAATATGTCTTCATGTATGTGTCTTTTCTATACCAACTAGATATTGCTTGTGATGCATCCATGTTCAAGTGGTTCATTGCGGCTATACCATGTGCACATGGGATACCTTTTAATTCCCATGATCTGCAACTACATTTTTGTTGACCCAAGTTCACAGTATGCTTGTAGACCCCTTCTAACACTTCAAATCCAACATCACCATTCCATTCAATGTTGCAATGCATTGATCTTGTTACATGTGTATTGAATACCATCATTGTCATTGGAGATATTCCAGCTGTCCATGTTTCAGCAAATGCTTTTGACTTACTCACTCTACACATCACCTTAACTCTAATCTCTTCCAACATAGTTATAATGGTCTTGAACCTAGGTCCCAAGATCCAAGAATTGAAACTCTCTGCCATGTTGTTATCTATACTATCACACTTTGAAAATGTTTGGATAAAAGCTTTACACCATGTCTCCTTGTTGTATTTGATAAGGGATTCAACTATACCTATTCCCAGCTTGGACAGGGATTTATATTGTACTTAAATTGTGACTCAAATGTTGATCTAGCACAAGCCCAAAATTTCTTCCTTCTCTCTAAGCCTCTGAAGTTTTGTGACCAATTTGATAATATGTGTCTAGCAAAAATTTTGTGCTCACATTCTGGAAATAGTTCATCTACAACAGCTATTAATCACTGTAGTTGCAAAGCAAAACAATAAAGTGAAATTTTGGTCAAATTAAATTAGCAATTAAATTAAACATAAACAAAAGAAAGATATTCAATTACCTTTTGCATATCACTCATGATAGTTAGCTGGGCACCATTTCCTATATTAAGATCATCTTTCAGAATGGTCATGAACCATTTCCGTGTCAACTTGCTTTCAGTATCAATTACCGCCCATGCTATTGGATACATTTGGATGTTTGCATCTTTAGCAACAGCTACCAAAAGTTGACCCCTATAAATTCCCTTTAGAAAACACCCATCCAGCCCTATACATCTTCTGCATCCTTGTTGAAAAACCCTTTTCATAGCATCAAAACAAATATAAAAAGAGTGAAATTGTTTCATCTCATTTCCTGATTCTGAATCTTTAAGCTTCACAACACAAGTGCTACCAGAATTTGTTTGGAGTAACATATCCTTGTAGTCTAGGATTCTGTTAAATTCTGCCACATGATCCCTCATAATTTCCTTTAAAATAATTTTTCTTGTTTTTAAACAAACTGTCTTGCCTACATGAACATTCAACTCTTTCCTCACCAATTCTTGTATCTCCCACCCTTTTATACTAGGTTGAGAATAATCATATCTTTCAGATACTTGCATAAGAACTTTGAATTACATAAAATATTATTGGTGGTCCTCGTACATTTGTGCCTTGAATTGTATGTCGTGTGTAACGATCCAATTGTTTTTTATATAAATAAGAATAAATAGGTATTTAAGGGCATAATGGTCCTTTCACGTTTTAAATAAATAAATAAATAAAGAAATAAAAACAGATTTGCATTTATTTATTTTAAATTTTATTTGACTAATTCTTGAATTAGTCTCCTACTCCTAATAGTTCTCTCTCTCTCACGCTTCTTAACTCTCTCTCTCACGTTCTCCATCTTTCTCACGTTATTCTGCCAAATATCAACAGTTCTTCACGGTTGAAGAACTCACATGAAATTTTAAGAAAAAATCAAAGCAACCAAAAACATTAAGGCGAAGAGAAGTTGTTCTTTGAGTGGTGTGGACGTTGAAGTAACTTGGACTGATTTTTGGAGAGAGTTTTGGGTAGCGAATTCTTCGTTTGAACATCAATAAAGGTATGGGTTTCTCTCATGGAATTCTTTCTCCAAGAGTACTTTCTTTTGAATGTTTCTTAAACTCTTGAAACTAAGGTTGTTCCCCTTCGTATGTCCTTGTCCTTAGCTCCCTAACGAATTTGTAGGATGGGTATGTTGTGCTGCTAGATTTTTGCATGAATGATGTGTTTAAATTAAATATGAATGTGTTTATGTGCGGGAAATCACGATAATGATCATCAAAATATGACCGGAAAAGTTGATGTATGGGTTTTCTTATCTCTTGGCTCCTTTCCCAAGAGGCCCCTTACAATTCAAACTATTCATCTCGAAACTAAGGTTGTTCCCCGTTGCATGCCCCTGTCACTAGCTGCCTATGATCTTAGGTTGGGTATTCTTGTTGGTAGAATTTAGGGACACTTGTTTGTGGTGATGATCTCGTTTCGAGTATGTGTTCATGACTATGTGTTTATGTTTTGTGTCTTTTGGGAATATGTATGTAAATACGTATGTATTTGTGCAAGATTGTGATCATGATTTTGAGTTTTTCTTTAGCATGCTAATAGCATAGAGGTTATTCGTGTTTTGTGTGCAATTAGAGGCTCTTAAAAATCGAATATTCACATGGTTGAAAGACTATAAATTCTAGTTAAAACAAATGATCAAACCATCCCTCTAAACTTGTCTTAAGAACTTTAACGAATGTATAAGAAACAAATGTTAAATTAACCAGTAAAAATGATGTACAAAATTGTGGAGTAATGTCCCAGAACCTGGAAATAAGTTGTAGAGGAATTCTGGAAATTTTGAACAAAAAAATAAATAAATAAAAATAGGTGAGGTCTGCAGGGATCGAACCCGAGACTTCACCAAAGTAAGCCTTAATAAAAGGAATGTGCCAGATGGGGCTCGAACCAGGGGTTGGGGGGCCGGCGAAATTCGCCAAGAAAAAAAAAAAGGGGGGGGGGGGCTGGGGGAATCGAACCCTCTCCCCTGTATTGCGCGAAAAAAAAGGAGAAGGAAAAGAAGTGGGAGCTGGGGGGATCGAACACGCGACCTGGGGGGAGGAGGAGGAGAAAATTAATTAAGAAAATAAGTGGGAGGCGTGGGAATCGAACCCACGACCTCCAGCTACGCGCGAAGGAAGGAAAAATGGTGAAAAAGAGACGTGAGGCGTGGGAATCAATCCCACGACCTCAAGGCTGAAGGAGGGGCGACTTTAATTAAGAAAAGAAGTGCGGCTGTGGGGATTCGATCCCACAACCTCACTATTGCTCGCTCCATTTAATTAATTTAATGATAGAGGGGCTGTGGGGGTTCGAACCCACCACCTCACAGCCACCTATTTAGCGAAAAAGAGAGGAAAAAAATAAGGGGGCTATGGGGGTTCGAACCCACAACCTCCCCATGAGGCGAATTTAATGAATAAATTAAAAAAAAGAGATTTAATTTAGAATTCTAATTAAAATAGAAAATTAATTCTTTTATGTAAATATTGAGATTTAATTTAGATTCTAATTAAAATAGAAAATTAATTATTTTATGAAAATGTTGAGATTTAATTTAGAGTTCTAATGTTATGAATATTAGAAATAAAGTCAATGAAAAATATAAATGCTATCAAAATGATTCAAGAGTTGGGTTCCCGTGCCCAGACCTCCGTATTGATACATAAGTCATACATGAGTAAAATATTCGAGAATAATGTCATCCACTTTGATCAATAATCAAGATCTTGGTATATATACAAGATACATAAGTCTTGTAATACATAATCTTAGGAAAGTAAGAATCACTTAACGAACTATGAATGAAGACCCATGGCTTGTATATATAGACACATAAGTCTAACATACGTTCAAAAATTAAGTGAACCTAAGATGTACGTAATGAAATGATGAATCTTATAAGGGTTAAGTACGAATGTAAGATACGCTAAATGGCCAAGTGCATTGGCATATGATGAGATGAACTATGAAATGAAGTAATGAACACTCACGTAATAAGAGGTGAATAACTATGAAAAACAAAGGTGCTAATAATGAAGAATGTGGTGACAATCATGATGTGAGGCTAATGTATATGATGAGAGCAATCTCAAATGAGCCTAAGTAAATGTTACCAATACGTACTCACCAATGAGACTGTAAGATAATGAAGAGACCAATCTCTATGAACACTCTAATGAAAATATTGAGTTTAAAACATTTAATACTAATGATGAGATGAGAAATCATCTATTGAGCTGTGATGTCCTCGTACTAGAAGCCAACTTCCATGATGTATGAATTGAATATAATGGAACTTTATACTGAGCACCGATAGGCTAGCTATGAGCGGTGATGCCTTCTTTCGGGAAGGGCGGAGGTTCACGTAACTCTCATGAGATGAGACTGTCCGGCTTGCTGGGTATGGGTCTCCATACATCTCCTAGTCTTTGAACCTATATTGCCACTATAGGGATCTGGCGGGGTTAAATTCCCATATACGCTAGCATGTTATTGAATCGCTTTGGCCGGTGATTCCACCTCTTTTCAGTGTGGGGGAGACACTGGATTTCATGATGCTCACATGATCTATGTCGGTTAAAATTAAAGTTCCCAATGAATGAATGAGGACAGCCTCAAATGAATCATATAAAGAAATGAACGATACTGAAGGTGTTAGGATAGGATAATCAAGAGGTGAGCTAGATTCAGGTAATGACATTAGGTTATTCCTGATCATTGCACAGCAAACCCGATGAAAGTCTTAAACTACATCCTAGGTATAGCTGGTGTTCGCACTGGCCTATGAATGAATTGAAATGAAATACGTATGAAAGAATGAAGCAGACTCTGTGTTTGCTAAAGAAGGCTCCCTAGTTGAGGTCCCATATGTTGAGCCCTCATTTTGGAAAGTCTTAAGGTTATGTCTATGATAATAAGGTCTCATGGTCTATGAATGAATAATATGAAAGAAACTATGTGTTATATGTTATGTGCTATATGAAGATGTTATGTGTTGTGTGCCATACGATAATTATAATGATGCATGTCACTCTCATGGCATAACTTTCCCAATCTCAATTTAGCAAGTCCACTGACTTGACTTCCAAACATCATGTTGTTAGGAGGAGCTCTTCTTCCTCATGCATGTCCCTGGTGTGTGCTTCCATATACCCATACTTAGTACAAGTGTGTACTAATTCCATACAAACATCTACTTTTAGGTGCAGGCACAGGTGGGCGGTAGAGCTACAGGTTCGTTGTTGCAGCTATTCGGACGTCAGCATTTATCCGGAGTTCGGTAGGTCCTCATGCTTTCGGGGATGCTACTGTTTTACATTCTAGCATAGTTTTAGATTTGAGATAGTGGAGCATGTTCCACTAGCGTTTCTTTCCTGTTTGGTTCAGACTTTGTATTGGTGCTACTTTTGCCGATATACAATTAATACTTAATGAATTATTTCTTTCAGTTGTTTATCTCTTAAATGTTAGATGGTTTATGATGAACGATTATGAAATATTAAGAATTTTTAGCAAGTATGATTAAAGAATAAAAAATTTCAATTTTTCCGCTAAAATTAACCTATGTAAAGTAAGAATGACGTAAGTAGGCTTGTTTGCGACCTCTGAGAGGTAAACGACGCCGGTCTCGTCTGAGGTCTAGATTTCGGTCGTGACATCGTGATTGTAAAGTTCTCACTCCTTCCTTGCTTGCTTGCATACAACAGCCATGGACAACCGCTTTTACACTTCACTCTCACTCTAGTACTCTCATTCACATACTTATCTAACTCAACTCCTTTTTTTATAGCATATTTTGTAACTGCCTCTCTAAATTGCTTTACACTTTCAAATACCAAACCACACTGTCATATTACAATATCACAAGAAGAATCATATACCAACCTATAACTCTTCTTTCTCCCCCTTAAACTCTCTCCTTCAAGTTCATCATCAGAAACAGGTTCTTCTTCATCACTTTGAAGACTATCACAGTCAGAACAGTCATAGTATGGCTAATCCTCTGTTAGCTTACCCTTGAAATTCTTTTTCCCTTTTTCAATATCCCCATACCCTTCATCAAATCCAACTTCACCTAAAAAACCTTTTGTTTTTTTCTTCTTCTTTCTCCTCCTACTTTCTCTAAGTTTTATCACATCTTCCTTAACAATTCTCAACTCCTCATGCATATCACTTCCATAGTCAATAGACTGTTCAGAACATATAGAATCACTGTCTATGTCTTCCTCTACATTTTCTTGGGCACTTGGCTCAACTTCTTCTTGAAAAGAAGGTTCAGTTCCTTGTTGGACAGTTGGTTCAACTTCTTCTTCAGTATCAGTCCAATCTATTGAAGAATAATCATCATCACTTTCTTGTTCGACCCTTGCAATCCCATCATTTTCAAGTCTTTCAGTAGCTGGAAAGGAAGAAGAGGAACCTAACCCTAGATCTGATTTTTTTGGTTGTGCAGTTAAAGATTCCCCATGTGCATTAAAAGACTCAACCACTTGACTTAAAGATTGACTAATTTGACCTTCACTAGGACCAACATCATCCAGGATAGTGTTATCACACACATAATATCTACTGTGTCCCATCATGCATAAATAATGTCATGCTACAAATGTCCATGTCATTTTTCAATATGCAGGATGGTGCTGCATATGTTTTTCCTCATTAATCATATCAGGAATTGATAAATGATCTTCATCCACATTCTCTACATATTCAGTCCTACCCCCGAACATATACTGGACCTACCTCACTCACCAAGATACCCCTAAATTTGAACCTTAAATTGAGGTACTTATTATTCATAGTGTCAACCTATAACCACAATAAAAATTAGTATATTGTACAATGCAAGCAACAAAATCGAAGCATATACAATAACACGAAAACATAAGCAACAATTGGTACTTAGTATAGTAGATGTATTACTCATCAACATACAATAGGCATCCCACACAAAATACTTAAACAAATTATAAAATACCCCACCATTTAACAATACTAGAAACCCTAATACTTAGAACCTTAATTTTACCAAAAAGCCTTAATTTTTTAAATTGATTATCAGAAACCTTAATGCTCATGCATGAATAAGGTAAAAAAATTCATAATAATACATTCATTAAGTGAAAATTCTAGTTGAAAACTATTAGACCCCTAATCAGAAACTCAATCGGAAACTATGGCGAAACGTTAAATGAAAAATAGGGCAAAATATGAATGAAAAAGTAAAGTAAACATACAAAAATACATCAAGCCTTCACAAAATCGAGTGGATAATCACTTGTTAACAATTTTAGACAAGGTACAAAGAAAATCGACCAATCGACCAAACACTTCACGAAATCTAGCAAGTCTTTACTCCAGAACTGCAACTGGCACAAATCTACTCGTTACTTTGTCGATTACACTTGCCAAATCTACTCGTGAGAGGTTTGGAGAAAAGCAAAGAGGTTTAGAGCAAAACGGAGAAGCTTCGTTGAGAAGTTTTAAGATTTGTGAATTGTGAAGGTTGGTATTATCTAGGTGACAAAATATTTATCTAGGTGGCAAAATATTTATCTAGGTGTCGTGCGCGTGTAGACACGATCGTAGTGAGTGGACAGAAAAGGTGTACGTGTTGGATGAATAAGCCAAGTTCAGGGGGGTAATTGAAACGAAATAAAGTTTATGTGTACACTGAATAAAAAGCTTCAAGTTCAGGGGGTAATGAATACTTTTGCCTTTTCTAAATATCCAACGTTTCTCTTTTCTAAATCAATTCTCTTTTATCAAATGTCGCAAAGTTGAATGAATATCCAGAAAATTGATGTATGTAAGTGTGGTTATTATTTTCGACCGAAAACTTCGAGGACTCCATTAAATCCAGGTCATTAATTTTTTGAATGCAAAGCATCATAGGTTTGTAATTATTCGAACAAAAGTTATTGTTGTTGTACTATTTGAAAAATCAACATTTTTGTATATTTATTACGGCTTATTACTGTTATGTGGTTTGTAGGAGTATGGTGGATGTGGATATTTTAGATGGATTGATCTGTCCTTGAAAATGCTGATGAATCATCCTTAATGAATAGATTCATAGACGGTCAAAATCTGATTGATCGACTAAAGAGAAAAGTGAAAGCTCAAAGAAGTAAAAGATTCTTTGAAATTTCAATTGAATGAAAATGAAGCAAAGTTGATGGTATTGAACAAGAATCTCAAGACAGTTAAACTCCAAAAAGGTTGGGAAAATGTCAAATTTAATCAAGTTGTGATTGTTTTTCTTTGTCTGCTAACTATTAAATGGTTCTTTTATATTGTGTAGTTCATAGTAATTTGGGATTGTAGTACTTAATTGTATAATTTTGCAGTAGTTAGGAGGCTATTCTAGATCAATTAGTGATGTCTTAATTGGTATATGACCTTCATATTTTGTATTTAATATGAAGTTTGAATTGAATTGATCACTGTCGAATTGATCACTTGCCCTTTGTTTTGAAATTTGTTCTGAAATTCAATTGATCAATGTCGAATTGAATTGGTCACTAGTCTTATTGACAAAAACACAAGGCATACATTTAGAGGTAGTGTAGTTGTTGTTCAAAAAGAGATCTAATAACACAAATGCATGGCTGGAAAATACATAACACAAAGTAATGGTTGAAAAATACATAACAAAAATGCATTGAGAGGTAATCAAAAACCATTGTCTTACATGGTTCAAAAATACATAGTATTGCTAACACAAAAACAATTTTCAAAAATACATTAGACGAGTGTTCAAATAAACTAAATTGTAACTTGTTTTTCAAAAAGACCCTTTTAACATGGGCAAAAATCATAACAACTTTCCAAATTAACTACTTCTAATTTTTCTTTTTAGCTTTCATTTGTTGCAACTGTAAGGTGCTGATTGCATATTTTCTCTTCCATTTTAGGCCACGGATTTAAAATCAATGTTTATATTGGTTGGTGAAGCACTTTTCAATTTTGTTGACCTATGAAAAATCTTCTCACTTGATTTACCAGGCTGCAATATAAGAAAAAAAGGGTAAGATAAGGTAAGATTATAAGGCTATCAGAACATACACAAAAAAAGAGTAAACATATTCAGTAAACATACAGTAAATACTTGGGCTCCAATTGTAGGATCAGAGTAAACATCAAAACCAGTTGCAAACCTTTTGTTTTCTCCAGTAGCAGCAGCAAATGAGGCAGAACTGTATGATCTCTTGTGACCTGATAAAGGTGACAATTAACTAGAAGAACTAACCCTTTCAGTAACAAATGAGGTTTCTCTTGCATTAGCTTTTGTTCTTCCCAATCCTCTTTCTGTCCCAACTTGAACTCTATTTTGAGCAGGTCTTGGCACACTTGTGTCAACACAAATAGAAGTTGGTTGACTTGATTGTGTAGTTTCTTATGTGATTCTGGAAGTAAATGTGATGTACCTCCCATTGTATATGGACCTTCCATTGTAGACTATATAGCATAAATAAGGATATATGATAACTTGTAGAACAAATAGAAAATGCAAATGAGTTATTAAATGGCACAGTTCTTGGCACAGTAGTGGTATCAGGATAAACAGAACTTTGTGTTCTAACCTATTGAGCAAAAATAAGGACATATGAATAACTTATACAATAAAAATTAATGCAAATGAATATGTAAAATAAATCTTACTCCTGTTTGAGAATAACTTTGTTTGCTTGAATTTCCTTGACTTGTAGGTTGAGAAGTGCTCCCCCATACTATGTCACCACAAAATAAAACATATGATTATAAACTTTAAGTAATTTACAAATGTTAATATAACTAATATTACTTGCTCTTGCACACACAACTTTGTTATGATCAGTTTTCTTACATATAGAACATCTCATCTTTACTCCTTTTCTTGAAATTTCCCCCCATTTGTTTGGTTTATCCTTACTCTTTCTTCTCTTCTTTCCAGGTCTATATGACATTTTTCTTGATTTTGTAGGCTCAATTGATGGATTTGTAGTTTTAGGTCACATCCTCATATTAGGAATAGGTAGGATGAAATGGTTGTAAGCCTTGAGAAATGTTTCCTTCATATACCAGTGCTCTACATATTGGTCAGGATCTTGGCTCAAGTAATAATAATCACAAATAGTATGAGGGCAAGGAATACCTCTCAACATCCACAACTTACAGTCACAATGGTTCTTCTCCAAGTCAACAACAAATGAATATTCACCATCACTAATCTCAAAATCATTCACTCCATTCCATTGAACATTACATTTATTTGAATACTCTTTTTTTTCTCTAGTATATCCCTTGCCATAGGTGAAATATCTGATATCTATGTTTCATCAAATTTGATCATGTGTATATGTGTGTTCATTATTTTATGCCTAATATCCTCTAACACGGTAATAATTGATTTATGTAATTAAAATCCAGGAATTGAAAGTCTCACATATGTTATTTTCTACAACATCACACTAGGGTGAGTATGAAAAAAAGCCCTACACCAATTTATGGGATCATAATGTAGTAAGTCCTCTGTTATATCCTTCTTACCTAACTTAGACATTGCATGAACTTTTTCACCAAACTTGATTTCAAACGAGGCCTTTAAGCATCTCCAAAACTGTTTCCTTCTTTCTCCTTTCCAGTTCACATGCCAGTTATTCCATATATGTCTAGCACACATCCTTTTCTCAACATTTAGTAACAATTCTAACAAGACAGGAATATGTCCCTAACAAAAAATATATAGATAATAAGTAACTGAAGTAATAAAACTACAACTAAAATATAAGAAATCGTGTAACCAATACCTTTTGCATATCTGATATTAAAATCAAACCTTCACCAGTTCCCCAGTTTAGATTAGCAATTAAAATAACTAATGAACCATCTCCAACTATGTTTTGTTTCTATATTCACAAATACCCAGGCAATAAGACACATTTGATTGTTCCCATTTTTTTTGAACAGCTACTAATAACTCACCCTTACAAGCTCCTCGAGAAAATAACCATCAAATCCAATTAAATTCCTACACCCCTCCAACCATCATTGCTTAAATGCATGAAAGTACACATAAAAATACACAAAAAGGTTCTTTCCTGATTCAATTTCCTTATCAATTTTTATCCAACAAGAGCTTCCAGGATTGGTTTGTTTGATCATATCTGCATAGTCACATAACCTGGGAAATTCCAGATTCCAATCACCCATGTCTTCCCTCATAATCTTTTGTTTAGCCTTGTAACAAAGAGTCTTACCAACATAAAGACCCAATGTCTTTCTAACCAAATCTTGAATTTCCCAGATCCTTATTTATGGTTGAGATGTAATTTTGTCTTAAACTTTCTAAGCAATTAACTTTGAATTACACAGCTTGTTCCTGTTTAGTGGAATACATTTGTGAATAGGATGATAGTTCTTCACAATGAAACCACCTGAGTCCTTGTCAATAGAAGCATATAACAACCACTCACAGTTAACATTTTTGCATTTCATCTTCACTCTATGTTTTTCATTAGGCCTTAGCTTTAACTGCCTCATGACCACTTTGTTAGTGTATAATGGAATCGTCCTACTAATAAAACTAAAAAGGATTAAGATATAACGGTCGGCGGAGAAGACGAAGGGGGTTGAGTTTAATTTGTTGGAGAATATGACTAGGGTGGGTGGGGCAAGTTCTGCAAAGTAATTTTTTTTTAAAAAAATAATTTAATCCTCTTTAATAATTATTTGGGGAAAAATGTCAGGTGTCATTGATTCATTGACTAATTTTTATTTTTATTCAAAATTCATTATTAAAGAATTATTTGTGTCAAATGACAATGTCTTCATTTGATTTGGTACTTTGACACGTCATCGGCGAGTGAGTTACACTCACTTTAAATTTTTTATTGCTTGTGAAAAAAGTGTCAAAATACCCTTGAACTAGAGGAAAAGGTCTAAAAATACCATTCATCCATCTTTTGGTCTAAAAATACTCTTCCATTCATCTTTTTGACTCACTTATACCCTAAAAACTAACAAAATTCTCTCTTTATTCTTTATTTTTTAAAAATATCTATTATGTGTCATTCTCCTATTGGATAATATAAAGAGCTACCTCAATTAGATTATTTATCATTATTTGTTCTAACCAAAGCAATATACTTCTTCAAGATCCGATTTTCTTTTTGTAGTTTTCGATTATTTTTTATTTTTGGATCCAACTCCTTTCAATTTCCAAGTTTTATTTGAACTGAATACTCACGACATAAGAAAAAAATTAACAGCTAATGTTTGATTATTTAAATCAAGATTCTAAACATGATATAGATGATTAATATTTTATAAACAAATTTATCATGTCATAATCATAACAATATATTATTTATTCACAAATATATTACACAGATTTTTCTCTATTTTCCTACTTATATTTTTCATGGCTACGACCAGCCATCTGTTTTTTTTTTAAATGAGTTAATATTTTAAGTAAAATTGTTTGTGGAACTTTTTCTTCGAAAAGTAGTTATCACATATTAGCAAAAAAATTGAGCTGAGTTTTTCTATTTATTTATTTATTTTTAAAAAGGAAGATAGATATTGTGGCACTATTAATATTTCTATAGTATATTAAATATTTAAAATAAACTTCTAAACTTTTTTTAGAGCATATACAAAAATTACTAGATTTTTTTAATAAAAAAAATTAGAATTTTGAAGAGGTATATAAATGTAAATAGATTGTGGGGAAAAACTAATGGAGATGAGATTTTATTTTTATTTTATCTAATAACAAAATGACAAATAATAAATTATTTTTTAAGAAAAATAATTAAATTTTGGTTGTTGTAAGCTAGTCAAAAGGTGAATGAAAGGGTATAAGCGATCCAAAAAGGGAGAAAATGACATAAATAGTCTCTTAACTGTAGGAGTGGATCTAATATGGTTCCTTAACTATACACTTGACGGATATAGTCCTTTAACTATTCAAAATTTAGTCAGCTTTGGTTCATTAACTAAACACTTACTGATTTTAGTCCCTTAACTATAAAATTACCGACTTTAGTCCTTTAAGTATTCAAAAACTTATCAGGTTTGATTTTTTCGCATTTTTAAATACAAATAACTTAGGTTTATATGAACGAAATCCATGTCTCGAGAAATTAAATCTTTTAACAATTTTTTTCTGTTGTTTCTCTCTCTCTCTGTGTGATTCATTTTTCTTCAAATTAAGCTTATGGGAAGAACCTTAACCTTAACGATTCAAATAAAATTCACGAGCAAAGAAAATATAAGTCATAATGTTATTCAACAAATGATAAAATGAAGCATATTTATTTCTACTAATGATTTGAATATGCTAAACTTTATTATAAAAAGAAAAAAATTATTTCCCATTAAATTCAATGTTTGTACTCCAAAGACTTCATTGAACGAAATTTGTTTAAAATTTTAGAAATTGAAATTTATAAAATGGTATATTTGTAATTTTTTGAAATTGTTTTTGAATAAATCAATTTTATTATTCTATTCATTTTATTTTATGTAAATAATTTGAGTAAATCAAATAAAATCCACACTAATTAAAATATTCAAGTGCGACTTCAAGTCATTAACAATAATTATATGCTTAATTTTATCCTCCATTGAATAAAATTAGGACTTATATCTTGTTTCCTCAATAATTTTATTTTGAATCATAGACATTATTGTTCTTTTTATAAAAGTAATTTGAAGAAAAAGGGTGGGGATAGAGAACAACTTTAAAAGTGGGTTAAAGACTTAATTTTATGAATATTTTTGTTAATATAAAGCTATTTGTATTTTAAAAAATGGACAAAGATCAAACCTGATAAGTTTTTGAATATTTAAAGGACGAAAATCGGTAATTTATAGTTAAAGGACTAAAATCGACAAGTGTATAGTTAATGAACCAAAGTTGACAAGTTTTTGAATAGTTAAAGAATTTTATATGTTAAGTGTATAGTTAAGCGACCATTTTAGACCTATTCATCTAGTTAAGAGACTATTTATATCATTTTACCGCCAAAAGGTGAATGAAAGGGTATAAGTGAGCCAAAAAGGTAATGGAAGGGTAATTTTAGACCAAAAGATGAACGGAGAACATTTTTAGACTTTTTCCTATAATTCAAGGATAGTTTTTGCCCTTTTCCAATTTATATATTATGTTGTTTATATACACTGAACTATTTTTAAAAAAGTTCTCTCATATGTTTCAATTGATCATTTAAGTCCTAAATTTATTATTCTATAAAAATAATTGATATTTTAATCATAATAATATTATCAATGTATATTTTTATTTTATTTTTCACTGTGTGCTGACGCTATTGGGCTGGACCCTTCCCCATAAGGCCCCAAGGTCGGGACACAAGCGCCCTCTAGCTACCCATATGTGAGATGCCGTCTTAGCCTTCCCTGACCAGGATCGCTCCCACACCTGTAACGTTTGTGATCGGCCTCCTCAACTGTGTATCGATCGAAAGGCAGGGCGGCCCCCCAACCAAGGGAGTGGTTACGTCCAATATGTTTCCCCCCCCTTATTCCCGACATGCTATGGTACCCCAGAGTGGATAGAAGTGGGTCGAGTCCGTATCGCCGCGAAGAAACACGTCCAGATCTGATCTATTTACTCGACAATTCATCCGGTGACTTCACGATTGCTAAAGAAGCCCCAAGAAGCATCAAACATTTCCGATGAAATATTTAATATTAATGTTAAAGTTCTAGTAAATGCAAATTCATGTCACAAAATTTTATCGAATGATAGGGTACCGCCTAAATATGATAGTACTTAAGATTTTAGAACATTTAGTTTTTCTTTTTTTGATTTTGTTATTGAAGTGGTAAAAATGTGAACAAAACCACAAAAAAATGGTAGGAGGGAGTTTATGCAGTATATTTTTTTCTTTCTGATATTTCACTAAACATATTTTTTGTTGCAGTGATTTGATTCAAATTATTAATTATTCATTTATTCAGTGAAATGGAAACAAAAGAATATCACAAAATTATATTGAGAAGATGTTATAACAAATTCCGATTAGATGGGAAGTAAATAGGCTTCACATTTTCATCTGTAAGTAAAATTGTAACAACTATACAACAACAAATAATAATATGACTTAATTGCAGAAAAGCATCAAACAGGAATTAGATATTTATCAAGGAAACAAAAACAAAGGCTAAAGTACTACTATATCAATATATCTTCTGACCTGGTACTTGAATACAAATAATCGTTCATGATTAATAAAATCCCTAAAAGAGTAAATTTATTTTCCTATTTTTAATCTTTTAATTTGTAAAGCTTGTAAAGTATCCTCCATAATTTTTGTAGGCATTGTTTTTAGTATTAATTAAGATCTTGTATACCCAACTCACCTTTCTCATAAGTATTGGGTTCACATAAATTCGACATCAAATTCCAAATATATGTGGCGAAAGTCAAATTTTTGAAGGTAAACTGAATTATATTAATTTAATATCTAGTAATTACAGTTTACATATTCGAAAACTTAGGAATAATACTACAATTTATGATTCTTTTCATCTAAACATGAACTAACCTTTTAGAGATGGGCCTTTACAAAAAGATGTTCATTTGGGCATCCAAAAAATTTGAAAAGGCTATTTATTTGCTTAAAGGAACTTGATTCCTCTTTACTAGTCAGTTGATTAATAAAAAGATGGTGTAGAACCAAATAATGTTTCAGAATATGTTGTATTTATAATGTCACTAGATATCATCAGAAATGTGATGTAACTATGAATACTCTACAGTTGCTATGTACATATGAATACCAGATTAACTAGTTCTACTTGACAGGCCTAATGAAGAGTTGTTTTTATCAAAGTAAACAACTGTTATTGAACTATTCACCTTTGTTTGAGTTAATTACGGTTCTCCTTATAATCAAAACATAAAGTTAATTGTACACCAGAATAAATGTAACAGGGTTGTGTGAAGGGAAGATATCGCAGGCTAAAACATTGTGTTTTTAAGATACGACCTTTCCAATCGTACCACAATTAGCACATATTATATGAGGGGAAGATCTACCGGTCATTAAATAGAGAAACTGGATACCCTTCCATGCTTGCCATTTCCATGACCTCCTTCTGCAGAAAAAACAACAATGAGTCTTTGTTCGCTACTTGTGCAATACAAGAGGCTTCACAATTTTGTAATTGTTCCACTACTTGTGCTTAAGTGACAAACATGGTGCAAGTAGACCAATGATTACTGTCTATATAAGGAAAAAGTACACAAGAGAACAACTAAAAGGAAGGCCGGGGGCATCATACTCTTGAGGGGTTTTGCCATGTCAATTTTCATAGGTAATTTCTGCTTGTACCCAGACAGCAAGAGCTCAAGACGGGGAAATGAGAGTGAAAGAGAGAGTATACTCTGCCCGGGTGAATATTTACAGCCCTATCTGATTCAGGTAATAGCGTCTTCTTTTACAATCAAATTATTTTGTTTAATGCTTCTACAAGCACGCCATAAGAGGATTTCTCAAAATGGAGACTCGACATAAATGTATACTGCTTCTGATCACATTGGTGTATACCCTTTTCAGTATGTTAAGAGACTATTTCAGTGTACAAGATTATGCACTTGGTTTGTGTATCTGGTTGGGGAAGCAGGATGAATACTCAATCTTATAACTTAAGTAATGATTAGTAATGTAAGGGTGGACAAATGTACGTTAAAAATGGTACAGAATCAAACAAGTAATCTCTCTATTAAATGACATAAAGATTAAGAAAAATATCTCTTTTATTACCTGGATGAATGCAGTGATCCGTCCAGGAGCATTCTGAAATTTCACAAACATCAGTAAGGGGATTATTCAATGAGCAGCTTCAAAACTTCTTTTATTTATCAAGTTGTTAGTGCATGGATTTGTCATACCTCAAATCGCTTCTCCTCCCAAGATACGTCAGTCCAAGTTTGTGTATCAAGTGATCCCCACGAACTAGGAGCTTGAATAACTTCCACATGCTGCAATAGCCTCAAGCTACCTGTAATAATAGTTCAAATAAGTATGCTAACAGTAAAAATAAATCCTCCTACTGTAACACAAATTCATGATAAACAAGCTTCTACCACCCTTCACTTCTAAACTGTCAGCAATATACATAATGGAATGTTGGGCACAATTTTCACTCTTATCTTTCACTTTTAAACCGAGTACAACCTTATATTGCACTTAACAAGCATGAAGTTGAACTGGAAAACTGATGGGCAATAGGTTTAAGTATTAGGACCACAGCTCAAATATGTATACTACAAATTCAGTTTCCACTTGACCAGGTAAAGGGAAATAGCTTTGGAGCACCCAGCATAGAATAAAGTAAGCTTTGAGTATATAATGCTGAAGAAATGATAATTATTTGAGCTTATGACTGAGCCACATACTTGTAATGAATGCTTCTGACCACGTTTCACGCTCTGACCATGCAGGTGCAATTTCTCTGACTGGGATTTTGTTTCTTGAGCATATGCTGGACAAAAACATGATTATCATGGTCATTATTTAACAAAGTACAATTTTAATGAGATCTGGAATAACCTTTTTTTAAGAAAGAAAAAAGCAGCTCCTAGCAGACAGGTCACTAATGTTTTTTTCTTGACAGATCACTTAAACCTAATAGAAACAACACAATTTAATCCTTTCAATTCTAAAGTCCATATTTCATATTTCTTTAATAAACACCAGAGCCTCAATAGCTTCATATTGTCCTTGCGGTTCAAATATGGGCAGCACGCACAAGGACAAATACCAGAGTCCAGACCATTTTATATAGCACTCCTTTGGGAACATATATGATGGTGTGCAAATAAAAGTTCTCAATGCCAAAGATGTACTGCTAAAAGAAATTACTAATTAATGAGTTATTATTAATTAACTTACCTCCAATTATTATATAAAGAGATTTCTGTACAAGATCTGCTTCAATAAGACTCCCTACCAGTAAAGGAAATTCTTTATGGTACAGTATGTAATATGTGCAGAACACATAGGATTAGGGCAACAGAGAATGTTCTAGAATGACTCTGTGCCAACCATATCAAACATTAGGCATAACCAAGTCAACACAACAGTAACCCCTTCCAAGTAGACCAGCATTTATTACATTCTACAGATGAATAAGTTGCTCAAAATGCGAGATGAAGTTCCATACAGTAACCTTAAGTTCTAACTTTAAATATGTCAAGTTCCGAAGGCCAGAGAAGGAACGCACTCAAGAATTACTTGGCGTACAACGCCTGGAAGGACACCATCTCTTATAGGGGCAGTCTGCAATTCAATTGAAACTGTAGACTTGTGATTATCACCATTAACATCCTGCAGCAAAATTTTTAGTAATTTCGGTAAGATAAAACATGATGGACTTTGTATAAGTTATACTCTATTCACATAAAGTTAAAGCGAAATGATAAAACTTAAGGGTGTGTTTGGTATGCAGAGATAATTTCCAATTTGCTCATGTTTGGTCGATCGAAATTTTTCTCTATAAAAACAAGTTCCTTAAAAACGAAGAAAATAATTTCCCTAATGCAAGTAGGGAAAAAAACTTTCATTGGTGAAGTTTGTCTCCTCCCACCTCCAAGCAGTCCCCTACCCCCACCCCTCCCCTTGACCATCCTATCCTATGCCATCCCCAAACTCCCACTCCATTCCACCCCCATAGTATTTTTCTAAATAACACATAAATGCTCCTTGGACAATATGTTTTTTTTTACATAAGCTTTTCACATCAAGTTAAGAACATCCTGCATTCACTTTGTGAAGGAGAAGATGGAATGTCGTCACTAAGGATTTACCTTATCCTCAGCAAAATAATACTAATGCACAACTTGGGGATAGCTTGGCTAGTAATTGCTGTAACTCCTGCTAGATAGAAGTTAATATGCCTTCAGCGCAGATGCTGTGTCCATTTTAAAGTAAAGGTTAACACTTTTTTCCCTTGAGCTGTAAAAGAGCTTCTTCCCTTATTTTTTGAAATCAGCACTAAGATGTGTTGTATCATGTACATCCAAAAAGCAAAAGTATAGCTACTTCCTTCTAAGTCAACCTACAAATCAATCGGTGGTGATTCAGCCTCGTGTACATATTATTCCCTACACCAAATAAACAGGAGAAGTATATAACTAGTCTGGACCTTCAGCAAGGAGTTGGTACATCTTCAAAAGCACCCCAGATTTCTTTCCAGATAGACCACTAAATGCATGCAGGGATTGTGTTCCATATTTTCTTCAAGCTTCACTCAAACTTTTATAGCCCCCGTGATTTTTTTCTATAGCTCCAATAACCTTAAAATTCAGGAGTAGTTCGGCTAGTCCAAGTCATTCCAGTGTGCCCAGAAGTAAAGCTTACAACTTTTTGATCAGTACAATGTAAGTTCTATTAATTGTTACTTTATCAAAAAGAACTTTCATTATTGTTAGAAGACTAGCAACAAGATGGCGCTTATCTGAACTAAATTTAAATATACAATCAATAACCTTCCTGTAATTGACAATTAAAATTTGTCAAGCTATGTTCATCCTGTACAACTAGAAGATAAGCCCATTATTATAGATCTTAAGTCTCATAGAAAGGTTTCAATCTAAGCACTAAATTCACTGATGAATTATTTATGTATGGCTCAAAGATGCCACAAAGTCAGGTCATATAATTACAACAGTGAGTACTCTAAATCTAGTGTAAAATTCAGATTTTACAATTCTCCACCAACAAAAACAATGGCTGTCTTAAAAAGACCAATTGTTCCCTTCAACAAATGAAATCTCTAATTAAACAACTACGGCTTTACATTCTTAAACTGATGAAACTCAACTTCCCAGAAAAACCATCAATGAACTAATAAATTGGTACACCTTTTACAAGATCAAATAAGATCTCAGTGGCAGTTGTTATTAACAAAATCAATTGAACAGAAATGGTTTTGGTCATCTGAAATCTAGCCATGATAAAAGATTATACAGAATAAGAAAAATTCCAACTTTTCTTAGTGCAACACAAAACTTTAACAAAATAGGACTAGGTCGACCTAATAACAGTTTCCTAAGGACACTTACCTTGTGGCAAACAACAAAAAGATTAGTCAAACAACCCTCTAAGATCTGATTGCCATTGTTTGACAACAGGAGCTCGTTGACAGAAGGTGGCCTCAGCTTCTCCAATTGTTTCCTTTGCCTACCTATAACGAAAACAACAAATTTCCATTACCAAAAAAGATTATGTCAACAAAGTTCATCTCTTCCCTATATCTTCAAATCAGATACTACAGCAAAATCACCATCTTTTTCTCCTTTTTACCCCCTCTAAAGGAGTTCCCACCCTTTTTTCTCCCTTGGACTCAAACTCACAACCATAGGGTTGGAAGTGAGGGGTGCTTACCATCGGAGCAACTCCCTCTCGTCAAACGAAATCACCATCCATTAGTATCAACGGGAAACTCCATGAGTACATCACGGTTAAAAGGAAAGCAACCAGCTGTTCATGCACAATTACCTAACCCAATCTGAGTATTTGGCATTTGCAACGCGTCTACCACGACCTACAATTGCCAAATGTGCTGCATTTTCGTGAATACCAAAGAGCGGAGGAACATAGGAACCAACATGGACATAAACATCAAAAGCTGTAGAAAACTTTTCCTCAAGTTCCTCCAAACTATCAACATGTCCACTGACAAGACATGTAATGGCCAATTCCTCCCCACTTGTTCTTTTGTCCAATACAAGAGGCAGAGCTTTTTTCATTGAATCATCCACAAGAGATTGAACCAATGAATCCCACATGGTTGGTTTTGTTGATACTAAGGAAAAAGGGACTCTACATGTTTCTGAATTGAATAAAAGTTCTGGGTTAGAGTTCAAGAGAATTTTTAGAGAATCAGAGAGTCTGCTCATATGCCTTTCCCAAAACAACAACAGTGAACCACCACTGTGAGTTCTAGTTGTTGTATATGCACCTGAAATGGAAAAAGTATTGTACCTTTAAGTTTCTACCATCTCTACCATTTATTTGTTGAAAAACCCTATTTGTTACAACAACAAAAGAAGGTAAAATACCTTGGTGGGCTTCAAGTAAGGTTGTTACTGATGGGTATTCTGCCAAATTTGGAACTAACCCATTTTTGAAGAGAAATCTGCACTTGCTGCTACTCATCATCGCCTGAAACAAGAAGCTGAATGGCCTATTTCCGAAGACATGAAATTTGAGAAAAATCTGCTCATGTATTTATGGTATTTTGGTTTGAGAAAAAGACTTATTTATGTTATTATTTAATTATTAATTAAATTATTTTGAAAATAAAAGACTCAAATATGTAAGCTCAACTTTGAGAATAGCATTTTGTATTGAAAATGATTAAGGGAATATTCAATATGCTTTATGTAAAAGGTTCACAGACTCTACTAGTCTATTTGCTGAGGTTACGAATTTGAAGGAAGGGTGTGAGCTATGTGTTGAAAGACTATATCTACCAGTTATATTGATAAATTCTTTGTCCCCAATAAAAATATTAAGTGGAGATTGGAATTGGCCCTGGAATATTGTCATGATTAGAAGGAGGATAAAAGAGTTGATTGAAGAGGGTCTCATACAGCTTCAATACACACAGAGAAGGCAACAACGCTGCAGATTTTTTTATTCGAAAATAGACAAAGTTGCAGATTTTTTAGCTAACTGGTGTTTTAGTTTTGCATGGACAAAATGCTTTGATTCATTTGCAACATTACCAAGGAAGGCTAAAGGCATAATTATCTTAGAGAAACAACAAGTTTCACATATGAGAATCAAAAGACTTAAAAGACAAGCATCAGATGAAATGAGACAAGATTTATAGTTCGGATACAATAATATTGTCTAACAAAAGAGATAAGCAAGATGGAAAATAAACAATCAACACAACAACAACTTACTGGCAGTACATTTCAGATCAATTTACAGATTTGTACAGTGGGATAAGTACAAGTCAATGATACATCCGTTTGAAATCTATTAAGGTGGTATCAATCTCACTAGAGTTTCATTCGAAATTAAACGAAAGTATCAGGATGCGTACCATATAGATACTTAAAGCTGTTAGATTTAATTTCACTTGATTTGTGAAAGAAAAGTTAGAAGCTTGGAGTGAGCTCCATCGGAATTTAAATATATAGCACCTGATGAGAGTTTAAAGGTGACTTGAAATGTATTTGGCTCAAAGCTTCAGATTTGTTACACAAATTAGGTGATAAAAGATGGCATAGCAAAGCTATAAACACAAGCTGGAAGGTAATTTATGATGGTCAACTTACCTGAGAGGAAGATTCCGGTGAGTAGCTGTAGAAGAAGACCGATGGACGCAACAAGAGATCGTTTCACTTTCCTTTATCAGAATGTCAACTTTTTATTCTTTCCCTTTGCACTTTTAAGTTAGACTAGATACAATATGCCCGTGAACAAATGGAAAACAAATACATTAGTACAATTGATTTTAGAAGTTAAATCTCAAGCGGAACAACTTAAAGTTGGCAAAATATGAATAAAATTAGAAAATTAGCAATATACACAAGATTCTTGGATCATTGAATTTCTCGACTGCTTGCAAGTCACAACTCATGTTTCTCGGCACTATTTCATGCCAGAATACAGCGCTGCAACAATCAAAATCAGAAACGTTGGTTAGTAAAACATAGCCAAAGAACACAAGTAAAGTCAGACATTTCATGGTTCATATATATATATATATATATATATATATATATATATATATATATATATATATATATATATATGATAAAGCAAAAACAAGACCTCAAATCAGCTTTACATGTTCAATAATTCCTAACTTTTCATTATTCTACAACAAGAATACTAACCACAAGTCACAACTATAAAGTTAAAGGTTTTGCAGAGATCCCAAAAAATCATGTAATAAACGAAGATTGAGATATGCATAGAAAATGAAAGACGACGATTTTTGAGAAGATAATGAGAGTTGCAAAGATTTCTTTAGAAATCAAAAAAAAATTGTAACAGTTGTGGGATTCTTCTCAACGTAGGCATAAAGCAGTGTGAAACATGCAGTTTTAGTATGGTAATTGCAAAAGCACAATAATCATATTGATACTAAAAGAAGATCTAAATCAAGAACCACACTTGAAATTAAAAGAGGAAGCAAGGTAGGAGGTGTGGTTATATTGGCTATAGTTTGGTAATTTCTAAAGCAGCTATATTCTTCTATCTACTCCCTTTGTTTCATTTTAAATGATTTTTATATCAAAAATAAATATTTCATTTTACTCGTTCATTTTAACAAAAGTTAGAATAGTAATCTAAGCTAGGAGTCGCTCCTTTTAAACTTTAAGTAGTTCACTTAAGGAAGCATGAATGTAAGCGAACGAAGTAAAGTGAAGAAGGTAAGTGACAACAATCAAAGAAAGCTGAGCGGGACAAACAAAAGTGAAGGAAATTGAACGCACTAATAATCACAGTATGTTACAGGGATAATGATAAGTAGCTAATGTAATGATAGTAGGCACACACTTGAAAATAAATTAAAACTGTAGAACAACAACTTCATTTTTTTCTAGATACTCATCTCTAAATTTCAAAAGAAGTCTTCGATCTAATTTTTAATATTTGGCAACACAGGACTATATTAACTATGAAGTTTCAAATTAATCCATAATACGTGCATATAGTTATACTTGATAATATGTTGGTGAATACATATATAAAACAATTATACTAGTGAAAAATTGATAAATATAATAGTGTCACGATCCAAAAATGGGCGTGATGGCACTCGTCTTATCCCACCAAGACAAGTCAGCCTAAAACTCAACCATTACAATAAAGTGCGGAAGTAAAATATAAGTAACTTAATAAAACCCCCAAAACCTGGTAGTTACGTGTACAAGCCTCTAAAGTATTACAATTGATTCAAAAGAAAAACTCAAGTCTCTAATGAACTTGTTTCTAGAATAGAACAAGATCATAATTAAGGAGAAAAAAGTCTGCTGCGATGGAAACAACTACCTGACAAATCTCCAAGAAGCCTCAGAAAAGAAGAGAATGACAAGTACAACAAAAATCCAGGCTCATAACCTACAAAAATTTGTAGAAGCAAGGGGTGAGTACCAAACCACACGGTACTCAGCAAGTAAACGTCTAAACACAAGCTAAGGGGATGAAATACGGGTACCCCTACCTCCCCAACCGAACCTCCACAACTACAACCTGCATAGAATTCAGTCTAACCTAACAGTTCATATTTACATAGCACGTACTCTACAACAACACTTATACAAATTACATATATATCCTCCACAATCACACTTTATCAAATTACATATCCTCAATAACAAGCTCAATATTATCAATCACAAATTCCGCAGAAAGACAATCACAAGATCAGCAAAACACAATATCAAGTTCACCAATGATAAGTATGTGTAATGCAATGTCAAGTATAATGATGCATGTCTGACCTAGTGATACACACCCGCTGTCTCTCAGTCCGGGACCCATGGGGGACATATCTGTCCATGCATCTGTCGCGACGCACGACACGACCCTCGATAATAGTAACCATCGCGGCGCGCGATACGTCCCTCGAAATATAGTATCCATCGCGGCGCGCGATACGTCCCTCGAAATGGTACATCCTCTTCAGTACCCATTCTTTCTCAATGAACATAACACTTGTCACAACCAATGCCTCAGAATAATGTAGATGACAAGTTCACACATATAATGAGGAGATGACCATTTTCATAACATCATACAATTCACAACCACACAAACATGAAGTTACATTAACAATGTGTCACGACCCAAAAACCGAGCCGCGACTGGCACCCACATTTACCCTCCTATGTGAGCGAACCAACCAATCTAACCCTTATCATTTCAACATATATCGACAGAAAGTAATGCGGAAGACTTAACTCATTAATAAAATCAAATCAATAACTATTATTATCCCCAAAATCTGGAAGTCATCATCACAAGAACATCTATGATCAAATTACTAACTAAAAATGTCTAAGAAGCTAAAAATACATAAGAAGCTAGTCCATGCCGAAAGTCAAGGCATCAAGACTTGAAGAAGAAGATCCAGTCCAAGCTAGAAGCATTAGCTCACCCTGAATTTCCGATGTAGTGGAGACTGGCTTGAATTACTGTTGAGTCGAAGACGACGGCGCGTTTGCTGCACTCCACAAATAACAAGAGAAAACATAAAAGTAGGGGGTCAGTACAACCACAAGTACTGAGTAGATATCATCGGCCAACTCGAAATAGAAGATAATATATATCAAGTAATATTATAAATCAACTATAAACTCAACATGTAGCAACAACAAGTACTATAATCATCAACAAATACCATCAAGTTCATCCATGAGGGCTCAAGCCTCAATTCCATACTCATTTGGGAATTAAGTTTATTAGATTGAGTATATTTATCATCTTTCAAGATTCATTATCTTTCTTCCTCTTGTGTCGGTACGTGACAATCTGATCCACTACCACTATGTATCGGTACGTGACACTCCGATCCCTTAATTCTACGTGTCGGTTTGTGACACCCGATCCCCTATATGTGTCGGTACGTGACACTCCGATCCCCTATATGTGTCGGTACGTGACACTCCGATCCCCTAATTCTACGTGTCGGTTCGTGACACCCATCCCACTAATACTATGTGTCGGAACGTGACACTCCGATCCACTAATACTATGTCGGAACGTGACACTCCGATCCACTAACCTCATTCTATCCGTTCATCAAGCCTTCTCTATACCAAGGCATCATCAATCCCATTACTTTAATTTATCGAGCCTTCTTTTATACCAAGGCATCATCATTAAATACGTAGATTAAAGTTTCTTTCAAGATCTGGGATTCAATGGTTTTCATTATGCTTGTTTTATCAAATTCACATAATCATATTCATGCAAGCATACAATTAAGCATATAGACAGGTTTACAATACCACCAATACATATCATTCACTATTAAGAGTTCACTACGACTATCGTAAAAACCATAACCTACCTTCACCGAAGACTAGTGATTAAGCAAGAATTTTCCAAAGCTTGTTCCTCTTCTCCTCGATCGATTCTCCCTCAATTCGTTTCTCTTCCCTCTTCTTTTTCTTTCTATTTCTTTTATTCAAACCCTCTTTCTTTTACCCTAATTAACATATAATTAAGAATAAAGATGGCAATAATAGCCCACTAATTAACTTAGGGTTACCTCTTTTAACCCCCAAGTAATTAGACTTATTAATATTAACCCTCTAACTTTATAATTAAGGAAAGAATAGTCCAAAGCGTCCCTTAAAACTTAACCAGAAATCCGACTCCAACTGGGATTACGCACCCTGTGACGGGCCGTCGTGCCTGCGACGGTCCGTCCTGCAGGTCGTCGCCAAGTTCAGAGACCCAAATTTCCACCAAGGGTCTGTGACGGTCCGTCACACCTGTGACGGTCCGTCCTGCAAGTCCGTTACGAAGTTCAGAGAGTCGATTTTCAGTACCCAATTTCAGAATTCCTAAGTGTATTGAAACGAGACCCTGCGACGGTCCGTCGTGCCTGTGACGGTCCGTCGTGGGGTCCGTTGCCTCAGCCAATTTTCCAGAAATAAAATCTGCTGCTCAAAACGACTAAACGGGTCGTTACACAATGATTCAACAAGCCTTCAACCCTTTCTCAACACAACACACATAAACAATTAATCACATTGCCTTTTGTTATCTCCATTCTTTTCATCATTAGAATTAATCAATGTGGACAAGTCAATCCATCACCAATCCTGTTACTCCCAACATATACCACAAGGACATACACGCATTTCATACACTTAACAAGAGTTTAGAAATCCACTTGCCTCAAATAGTCAAACAATCATTGGGACTTGAGCCTCCCCTTTTCGTTGAACTCCCAACTCAAAGCAATCTATTCAAATAAATGACTACAATAAGATTTCAAAACTAACAACACTCATATTACTATGTGTTTAGCTTTGACCCAAAAATTCACCAAAATTTATAGTCAAGTTTGTAATCTTGATGTCTATTAACATAAAAATTCTCATATTTTTCAAATTTCAAACCTAGAGTTGAGTTTCAGTTTCTCCAATATACTAGATATAATAATATTCATATAACTTTATACCTTTACATTTAATTACATATGATAATTTATCAAACTAGGATAATTATATAATATGATGAATATAAGACATATTTGAAAATTAAAAAAATAAGAACCATTACGTTAATCTCTATATTCCATATATACATACCTATAATCCATAAATAATTGAGAATGTGAATTGGCAAAATTGGCAATCATCGGCCAATGATTGCCATTAATGATTTAAACCTAATTTTTTTCATATGTGTTTTTCTCTTTCCCACATAATAATAATAATAATAATTTATCTTATAATAATATTTATATATATTTATAATCTCAAGTTAACAAGTTCAAATATTAGTATAAATTATACACGTTTTAACCTAAAAATTTATTTCTAGTTACACAAAAATTTAATAGAAAGGATAAGAATAATTACCTTGACGCCATCAGATGAAAATATTGATTTTTCTCCTCCTTTTCCCTTTTCTTTTCTCCCTTTCTTTTCTTTTCTTCTCTGCGTTTTTTTTTCCAGATCGTTTTTTTTCTTTCTCATGCCCTTGCGGCTTTTCACATATTAGGGCACTTTGCCCCCCCCTTTTTTTTTTATCATTTTATTCATTTATTTAATTAATTCCTTTTCCATTTTTTTTTAATTATTTTTTTTAGCAATAAAATAATCTTTTATTAAATCTAAAATCATGTCACTCATTATTACAAGTCATATAAATTATTTATAAAATCTACTAAAAAGGTTAATATAAAAAAATAATAGTTGGAATTTCTAAAACGACTAAGAGGGTCGTTACATTATCCACCACTAAAAATCATGTTCGTCCTCGAACATAAAATAGGAGAAGGAAGAATTATTGACGTTATCAAAAATCTAATGCATGATCTTCTAGATTCGTTGTTCATCTCTCCATGAAAGCTTATCTTTAACACCATTCTATCAAGACCAACTACCAAGAACTGAACTATAGAGAATTTGACAGATCTACATATCAGAAGTGATTGTCAAGCTACATACTAACCCATGAACCGAATTTAATCTGAAACCCACTGGAACATAACACAATCATCACAACAAATCTTTTCTTACATAACAAGGATAACGTTCTGAATCCATACCCACTACAATCTGAAGTGAACCTAGATCAACGATCACATACACCTATTACACAAACCATCATAGACCTTATCAAGATTCCCTTAATTTATTTATTATTTTTTTTTTAATTTTTTTTTCCACCCAAAATCAACCAGTCTGATCTCCATTACAATTTTACCCATGCTGGATTTGCCAAACCCTGCATACTTCTCACAGTACTCCATCAAAACCAACACTATTAATATTAACAAATATCATAACCACACCAACCATTTACCTTACTTTCACACCGTCATTAGTATCACATTCTCCTTAGCAAGCACATTGTAGTCTCCAAGACTTTGAACCATGGTTTCTTATTTTTCCATTTAAGCGTCCCATAATAGAAATAAGTCACACCCAAGACCGATAACACTAGTTTCAAATCTATATTTCTTCTTTAGGGTAAAATAATTAAGTCACACTTAATGTCAACTTCACCTAAACTTTCACATACCATTTTCAACTACCATCTGTACCATCATTTACCTCATGCGATAACTCAAAGAAACCCTTGATCACTCCAATATTTATGTATACTATAATCTCATAACCTCTACTCACCATAAAATGCCTATGTAACACAGTATAACAATCTATTTTGTCTCGTCAACAAAATAATTTTAATCCCCTCCAATCCTCATTAATCATGTAAACTGTAGGTCCACACTATTTAACATCCATTTGTTACTTAATCACATTCTGAACAATCTAGCTCGACATAACCATGTATAATCTTCCTTACGTCATTTATTGTAACCCAATCAAAACTTAATATTTAGAAAAGTTAATAATAAACCCATAGTAAGTAGGTGCCGAACTAGTTCACATCTCATAGTCATATCTAAACTCAAAGGAAAAATCACTACAACCATCACCTCCGAATCCAATGTTTATACGAGAGGTCTTATTATTCCTTTGTCTTTCTCAAAATCTTTCCACGGCGGAAATTTCAAATAACTTGAACTCTTCAATACACCATAATTTTTCTCCTTTTTCCTAACTCACTTACCAGTCTTATTTTATTTTATTTTATTTTATTTTATTTTGGCTAACAATATGGGAAACCTTAGGTATAACAATCAAAAGTAACCAAATGTACTACTCAATTTTTAAGTCCTTCTAAATGCTTCATACTCAATGTGATCGATCATTTCTTACCTTACCAATTCATACCTTGACAAGATAAACTATGACAAATCTAAACTTGCCATGTAAACTTGAAGTTTTGATCCCAACCATGTAACACAATCCCATTATCTTACAACATTAGCTCATAAAAAAAACATTTACTTAACGTATTTACTTATCGTTGATCGCCTCTTCATTGACCCTACCATATATTTGTCTAAAAATCTTATCGTACTCCTTACCAAATCAAAACCACAAAAGATCTGATAATCATACTCGAGCTGAACGTCCGTACACTCCTTTCTCAAGTTTTATCCAATATATATATATACGTTTTTTTTATCAATCTAATGAACGTGTGACACTATTACCATAACCAAAATGAAACAGATGAAATCACGTATCCTTGAACTAAATTCTCAACTCTCTAAAGATATATATTTGTCCTTTATAATTATAGTAAATATCTATTATCTCGATTGTCTTTTTCCAATGACTAAAATACTTCCCACTAATTCTTTTCCATTTATGACTCTAGCTTCTTTCAATTCTATTCAAGCGAAATTTTCAACACATCATACAACTTTTCATACAACCACATTGTTCATCAAATAGTGAAAAAACACAACCTTAGATGCTCGCAAGTCGTTACTACCATAAAAACTCGTTTAACCCTCAATTCTTATTTTATGATTTAGTCTCAATCGCAATCCATCACAAACTCCTATTATTATCATACTTAGTTAGCTCTTGTTATCACCACGAAGTCAACTATTTCATCAATATGAATCCTTAAACCCAGTTATACCAATCCAATCCAAAGAACTAACCTACTTTTATCCGCACTTCCTTACTAAAACTCTTAATTGTGTTCACATAAGTATACTCTTTAGGACTTCCTTTACTTATAAGCTTATCATCCATATGTCCACTTCCATGGAGTTTACGATGAAATCAACACTCATTCACAATCCACAAAATACATTTCACAATCTGAACATATCAATATCATACCAAAGATCCACTACTAAAAGCTTCCTTATAAATAATGTTTAACACATCCACCCGTACCAACAAGCTAGTTGGGTTCTCAAATATGAGTTCAACACCAAATCTTATCATATGAGCATGTATACCATAGATAACTCCTTAAGTAGTTAATATTTTCACCTAACAATCAACATGTCCGTTTTCATGTACCACTAGTAATACATCGTGAAAATTCATTACATCCACCACTAGAACATATCATATCTATTGAGAAGATCATTTTCAAATAGGTCACACACCTTATCCATCAAATAGCTGTAAAATATTACCAGATTAGTTTTGTATCTAACCCAAGCTATATGTATTCTTTCGTAATCAAGGTTAATAACAAAAGTAACACACTCCATAATTCTAACCAAGTACCCATCAGTACCATTGTAATAGTCGTATCATGACCTTCTTTGGTATACACTCAATCTGTGAAATCACAAAAGGGATTCTGACCTGAATTGGTTCAACATCATTTGCTAAGCAACCCATTAATGGTATGACAACTATATCAATTGTATTACACTATTTATTATCTAGTCAATTCTTCAAACATTTAAAATCTAATTGTCGAACCACTCCATATTTTGCTTATACGAGATAAGTACTATATTTATTATTATTATTTTACAATGATAACTAACCTTACTCAACTCTTTCAAATATGATCACGCATTCGTTTCATAAGTATATCATATTAACCTTAATACCAGATCTAACATCAAACCAATACACGACATGCCAATGATTCACAAAAGGAACTACGCACGAGTCATCACATAAAAGAGAGGGAATAGAGTGAAGCGATACGAATCAAAATGGGACGAAGTATGCACAATAGGGATCCAAGAAGTGAAGATATTTCCTAAAAGTCATTATAGCCTCTCAAAGATAAGTACAGACGTCTCCGTACCGATCCTCGAGACTCTATTTAAACTCGGCTTGTATACACGTGAGACCTATGAACCTGGGGCTCTGATACCATTTTGTCACGACCCAAAAATGGGCGTGATGGCACTCGTCTTATCCCACCAAGACAAGTCAGCCTAAAACTCAACCATTACAATAAAGTGCGGACGTAAAATATAAGTAACTTAATAAAACCCCCAAAACCTGGTAGTCACGTGTACAAGCCTCTAAAGTGTTACAATTGATTCAAAAGAAAAACTCAAGTCTCTAATGAACTTGTTTCTAGAATAGAACAAGATCATAGTTAAGGAGAAAAAAGTCTGCTGCGATGGAAACAACTACCTGACAAATCTCCAAGAAGCCTCGGAAAAGAAGAGAATGACAAGTACAACAAAAATCCAGGCTCATAACCTACAAAAATTTGTAGAAGCAAGGGGTGAGTACCAAACCACACGGTACTCAGCAAGTAAACGTCTAAACACAAGCTAAGGGGATGAAATACGGGTACCCCTACCTCCCCAACCGAACCTCCACAACTACAACCTGCATAGAATTCAGTCTAACCTAACAGTTCATATTTACATAGCACGTACTCTACAACAACACTTATACAAATTACATATATATCCTCCACAATCACACTTTATCAAATTACATATCCTCAATAACAAGCTCAATATTATCAGTCACAAATTCCGCAGTAAGACAATCACAAGATCAGCAAAACACAATATCAAGTTCACCAATGATAAGTATGTGTAATGCAATGTCAAGTATAATGATGCATGTCTGACCTAGTGATACACACCCGCTGTCTCTCAGTCCGGGACCCATGGGGGACATATCTGTCCATGCATCTGTCGCGGCGCACGACACGACCCTCGATAATAGTAACCATCGCGGCGCGCGATACGTCCCTCGAAATATAGTATCCATCGCGGCGCGCGATACGTCCCTCGAAATGGTACATCCTCTTCAGTACCCATTCTTTCTCAATGAACATAACACTTGTCACAACCAATGCCTCAGAATAATGTAGATGACAAGTTCACACATATAATGAGGAGATGACCATTTTCATAACATCACACAATTCACAACCACACAAACATGAAGTTACATTAACAATGATTCAACAAGCCTTCAACCCTTTCTCAACACAACACACATAAACAATTAATCACATTGCCTTTTGTTATCCCCTTTCTTTTCATCATTAGAATTAATCAATGTGGACAAGTCAATCCATCACCAATCCTGTTACTCCCAACATATACCACAAGGACATACACGCATTTCATACACTTAACAAGAGTTTAGAAATCCACTTGCCTCAAATAGTCAAACAATCATTGGGACTTGAGCCTCCCCTTTTCGTTGAACTCCCAACTCAAAGCAATCTATTCAAATAAATGACGACAATAAGATTTCAAAACTAACAACACTCATATTACTATGTGTTTAGCTTTGACCCAAAAATTCACCAAAATTTATAGTCAAGTTTGTAATCTTGATGTCTATTAACATAAAAATTCTCATATTTTTCAAATTTCAAACCTAGAGTTGAGTTTCAGTTTCTCCAATATACTAGATATAATAATATTCATATAACTTTATACCTTTACATTTAATTACATATGATAATTTATCAAACTAGGATAATTATATAATATGATGAATATAAGACATATTTGAAAATTAAAAAAATAAGAACCATTACGTTAATCTCTATATTCCATATATACATACCTATAATCCATAAATAATTGAGAATGTGAATTGGCAAAATTGGCAATCATCGGCCAATGATTGCCATTAATGATTTAAACCTAATTTTTTTTCATATGTGTTTTTCTCTTTCCCACATATTAATAATAATAATAATTTACCTTATAATAATATTTATACATATTTATAATCTCAAGTTAACAAGTTCAAATATTAGTATAAATTATGCACGTTTTAACCTAAAAATTTATTTCTAGTTACACAAAAATTTAATAGAAAGGATAAGAATAATTACCTTGACGCCTTCAGATGAAAATATTGATTTTTCTCCTCCTTTTCCCTTTTCTTTTCTCCCTTTCTTTTCTTTTCTTCTCTGCGTTTTTTTTTCCTGATCGTTTTTTTTTCTTTCTCATGCCCTTGCGGCTTTTCACATATTAGGGCACTTTGCCCCCTTTTTTTTATTATTTTATTCATTTATTTAACTAATTCCTTTTCCATTTTTTTTAATTATTTTTTTTAGCAATAAAATAATCTTTTATTAAATCTAAAATCATGTCACTCATTATTACAAGTCATATAAATTATTTATAAAATCTACTAAAAAGGTTAATATAAAAAAAATAGTTGGAATTTCTAAAACGACTAAGAGGGTCGTTACAAATAGACAACCTATAAATATACAAAAGGAACAATGTTCTTTGTATACACTTACAAATTACTTTGGTGTATGATAAAAATCACTTTAAAAACTTGTAATAATGTAATTACTACCAACATATATGATATGTTTATCACTTCTAAGAATGTAAATATCCAAATTTCTTTAAGTAATAACTCACAATAAATGAATATAGTAATACTTGTGTATATTTTGATATGAAAAAGACTCTAGCATACATTTAAACTATTGAATATATTGATAAAAAGATACTACTGAACATATTGATTTTCTAAAGTAGATATCCAAGAGTATATGTTTTTAGATGAACTATACATTTATACAAACATACATTCATCTCTTCCTACCACTACATTGAATGTAATAACCCCAACAAAAAGGTTTAACAAAGTAGCTACCAAAACAGTAAAGCAACATGATCATATATCAATAGAAGAGTTGATAATGTTTGACAAAAAATAAAATATTAGTTTTTGTCATCAGCATTAAATAGAAGTTAAAAATGAAAACCAGCGCAAGAAACTAATAAATTCTAACAAGTTGATTATTATCGATTTTTGCGGGTGGCCTGATCATTCTGGGTGGTGCCTCAATCTCGCTAGCAGCCCCTTCTTCCTCCTTCTTCGCTGCATATTCTCACAATAGTACACCGTATTTGATGCGCTGTAACTTAGAATCAAGATATTGAACTGAAATACTTTCACCTTCACTTAGGTACTCTACAAATGCTAGCTAATATATCTGACAATCCCTGATAAATGAGGAAAATACATTAATTATTAAATAAGATACTATTTTTATAAGTATATTAAGAGAATGACAACACTTACTACAACCAACTTCAGAAAACATAATAACAACATAAATCTAAATACTCTAGAAAGTATTCAAAAATGTAAAGGTATTCAAATACAACAAAAGATATTCAAATTGTAATGACACACTATAAATATTCAATGGTTATATGTATGCCACAATATACCAATTTAGAAGGTATATCCTCTATATAAACTTACTTGTTCAACTTACACTACATTCATATGACTACATCGTATTATAGTCATCTTCAAAAAATAGAATGACAACATATATATTTTTTTCCATTCACAGTCAATGATGTACCTTCTTTCCTCTTACAAGAACCACCTCTTTCTTATTCTTCCATCAGACTCAATGTTATAGGGTTATTCAACGATTCCGATTTCTTCTGAATCTCTATTGCAACAATGGAGCATGAAATTTGTGATTGCTTTTGTGCTATACACAATCAAACGAGAGCATTCCCAACAAATAATTATCTGGATAGTTTGTACCTCTTGTGACCCTCTTGAGAGTATCCAATTCCGACATAACAATATTGAATACAACCTCCAACTTTAACCCTAATAATCTGCCAAAACGTAAAACTATATAAAATATTCAAAAAAAAAAGAGGAAAAAATGGGAATTAGAAGATATCGGTCGAAACTAGTAACAATTAACAATTGAAGAACAAACAAACTTGTTGATTGTGAGGATTTGATGAGCGAAGAGTCTGTAATTTTGTGGATCCTACTAGGAGATGGAGTTGATTTAGGAGTAATATAATTGATTCGGGGATAAAGAATTTAAATTAGGGATAATGAAAGAATGCTAAAAAAGTGAAAATAGGGAAGCAAAAGTGTGAAAAGTGGGAAAAAGTAAATTTTATGTGTGTGAATTACATTTTGCTATTTATTAATTTGGCCAAATACATAAACAGATTCCTAAATTTGTTGGATTTTTTCCCTTAGATATCTCAACTATGTCATTTTTCTATTGAATCATTGAACCACCCATAATTTGTTTCTTTAAAACATTGTTGGTTGATTTTGATCGGCTTTTCTATTGTAAATGCATTCAACTGTGTTCGAATTGTAATAATTTTGATTGAAGGAATGAAGACTAACCGTGTTAGTCTCATTTGTTTTCTTATGTGTTCAAATGACTTAAGTAAAACACAATTATTCTCGAACATTTTCACTATCAATTGGACTAATGAGTTGTGGAACAACATATGTATCCTCTATCAATACCCCTCATAAATCCGGTTCAACATCAGACAACGGTATTTGCTTAAACGGAACAAATTATGGAGATTCAATGATTCAATAGGAAAATGACGTAGTTGAAGAATCTGAGGGAAAAAACCCAACAGGTTTAGGGATCTGCTTATGTATTTGGCATATTAATTAAATATACCTATAAAATATAAATAAATTATAGTGTAGCTATATTATTTTATTATTAATATTTATTTTGAGGTAGTTTTTCCAATTTTAAATTACTCAACATAAATGGCTTTGTACATTGTAAGTTGTTTAAATTTCACTTGTTTAATTACCATTTTTTTAGAAGACCATGAAAAAGTTGGAGATTTGTAGTGGTATGAAATTTTTATACATACTCATAAAATATTTTTTTATCAATAACGTTACTGCGTACTAAAATATTTTAAAGAACTAATAAAATAATTAAACTTAGCAAAAATTGAGTTGAGTTGGGTCTCGACTCATTATCTGCCCCGTTTTGGCTCAATTCATATTAATCCAATCAAATTCAGTTTGGATTGGATATTGACCCGTTTGTTGTCTTGACCCATTATGATTGACCTAAAATTGATCCAATTTGCTCAATTACCGTCCCTAACAATGCCAAAGATTAAAAGAGAAGAAAAATCAATGAAACAAATGCACCTATACAAGAAAAAACTAATTAAAAACTATCAAATAGTTATACTCTTTTGAATGAGTCGCGATTTAACAGAGCAAATGAAGATAAGCCAAGAAATGCCTAATGTTACAACCAAATTGTAGATAGCCATGTGTATTTACCATTTTTCTATGAAATAATAAGATTAGCTATAAATAGTAATTATTTTTAGCATTCACTACTAACATTACTAATATGATAATTACATATCATAAACTAGTTGTACCGTATAAGTTTTATTTAATTTTAATAATTAAATAGATTCATCTTTCATTAGATTACATGTTGCGCAACCAAAATAATAACATTTTTCCGTAGAATCTTATAAATTTGTCCTTTTATGTTCATTAGGGTTACTACCTCCACTCGTTTCAATTACGAAAATTACAGTAGCATAAGATAGGGCAAAGGGACATTGACTTTCTGCCTCAAATACGCTCGTTCAAAATCTTGGTATGTATATATATTAATTTCTTTATTAACATAAATGTTTATGATTTTACATGCTGTATTAGAGCCTGAAACTTGAACTAATGATTTTCACTCTTGAACTAACTTTATCTTGTTATGAGAGGCGAACTCACATTTATATGTATGGGTGCATATACATGTATATCTATATCTGACCAAAAAAAAAAATTAACAGCGCACTCTTAATGAGTATAGAGCTATCCTTGTGCTAGAGAAATCACCCACTTAGTGTTTGAATCTAGCTAAAGCCCTTATTTCTTTTTAAGTTTAATGGGGCACCTGGAGTCTTCAATTCTAAAGTTCATTTTTTGTTTGTTATAGACACAAATTTTAATTTTCTATTATGACATAGATTTTAAACAATCGCTATTAAGATTAAAGAAAGAAAAATGTGTCAGAATGAACATTTAATAAACTACAACTTTGATAGATTTAATGCATCATGTTAGGAATCTAACTAAAACAAACAAAATGATTCTTATTTAGTACTAGAACCCACAAATTCCAAAAATAAATAGTTAGGGAAAAACATAGTCAAGTTTTTTAAGTATTAAATCTTTTTTAGGTGGTTTAAAGAGTGTTGAAATCAAATGACAAATAAAAAATAAGAAGGAAAAAAATTAATCAGTTTTCAACATATGTCATTTCTTAATTGAACATTTTAACATTAGTTAGTGGAGAAATCAAGAATGTATCGATGATTATAATGTTGAGGTACAAGCTCCTTACATAGGAGAAGAGACGTATTCTAGTTATACTAGGAGTCCTACTACAATATAAATGATTATATGAGTAGTAATTTATTACAAGTCAAATAGCTTATCCTAGTCAACTCCTATAATGTTCAGTAGCTTAATCGTATATAACTTAGGATTTAGTAGTCTAATCCTAGTATGAATCCAACTATAACTCATCAACCTACTTCGATGGAGTTGTTCCTTTGACGTGTTCCATCAGTCATCAAGCCTCCTTCAACACTTCCCCTCAAGCTAGAGAGTACAGGAATTGTATCTCCTAGCTTGCTACAAAAACCAGAAAAAACATATTTTGTTAAGGCTTTGGTATGAATATCAACTAGTATCATGATCCTTAGACTTCACAAATTGAGTAAGAAATTGTCCCCTGGCCCTTTTATCACGAACAAAATGATAGTCCAGTTCAACATATTTGGTTCTAGCATGCATAACTGGATTAATTGTCTTGTACAACACACTCATATTATCATAATACAACGTAAAAACAGATCGAAGGAATACCACAATGTCATGAAGAATATAAAAAATCCAAGTTATTTCTGCAGCAGTGGAGGCTAGTGCTCTATACTCATCTTCAGGGCTCGATCGAGCTACTGTGGTCTGTTTCTTGGAGGTCTAAAAAATACAATTTGCATCTAGGTAGATACTATAACCTGTAGTTGATCTCCTAGTTGTGATACAACCTCCCAATCAGCATTTGAGTAGCCGTACAACCTACATGGTGATTGTAAAATAATTCAAAGTGCAAAGTGTAGAGTGCCTTTGATGTACGTGAGTATCATTTTTACCCCTTAAAGATGTTCAATGTTAGGGTTTTGCATAAAGTGGCTTGCTAAATTCACAGCATGAGTGATATCAGGTCTTGTGAGGGTCGAATTTGAAGACTCCCTACTATCATTTTGTAAAATCATGCATATACAAGACTTCCCACAGCTTCATGCAAACCATGTTTTCTAGCCAAAGGAGTGGCTACAGCCTTTGCCAAAGTCATATCTATATTGGCCAATAGCTCAGCAACATACTTGCTTTGATTTAAGTGAATTCCACCTACGAAATAGTTTACCTCAAATCCTAGGAAGAAGTGTAAAGGGCCAAGATCTTTCATAGCAAACTTCTTTCCAAGTTGTAGAACCAACTCTAAGACATGAGATGAATTACTTCCTATGAAAATAATATCATCCAAATATAACAAGAGAAATATCTTGCCTTTGTGAGTTTGGAAGGGTCAGTCTTACTACAAATAAAACCAAAGTGTAAGATATGCATGATAAACCTATCAAACTAGGCTTTTGGGGCTTGTCTAAGACCATACAATGCCTTTTTAAGTAGACATACATGCTTAGGATACTAGGATCAATAAAACCAGGAGGTTGACTCATGTACACCTCCTCTTGTAAAGAGCCTTGGAGAAACACATTTTGACTTCTAGTTGTCTAATTTTCCTCTTTGAACTGACAACAATTGATAGAACCACCCTAATAATTGTAGCTTTAACCAGAAGACTAAATATTTCTTCAAAATCCAGCCCTTCAAGATGAAGAATCCCATTGCCACAAGTCAGGTCTTAAATCTATCTATTGTCCCATCAGCTTTTAATTTTGTCTTAAACATCCATTTTGATCCAACCAAGTTCATACCAGGAGATTTAGGCACAAAAATCTATGTCTTGTTAATATGTAAAACATCAATTTCTTCTTGCATCGATGCAAGCCAATAAGGTGATTTTAGTGATTCCTTAGTAGTATTTGGTTCTCTCACAATTTCTTTGCTGCTGCAAGCAACAAGTAACAAGTGTCGTTCCTTCGCCTTGTTCCTGGTTCAGGAAGTACCTCAACTATTACATCAACCAAGATAGTGAACTAGAGTGTAGCATTGTCAAGTTGTTGGTCAACTGATAAATCAACTAAAATGGTTGCTTGATGATGATCATTGGCTGGACCTGTAAGAGCAACTTGTTCCTCACTTCTACTGGCAGATTCAAAATTTGCATCTGGAGTTTCGATGCTAATGTATGGATCATCAACTTCAACCTATTCCTCAACATCTGATACTGCGCCTGAGAGGTCAATAATACTCTCATCAGCAATGGGAATATGAGGTGTACCAACATTATCACTAGTAATGCGTAGGCTAACAACATGTATTTCCCTTGAATCATAATTATCAGGTGTCTGTAGTTTAGAGAAAGATTCAACAAAAGTAGCAAGGTGAGGTGAGACATTAATGTTAGTCTGAGATTGATTTGAAGACACATAGGGTAATGCGTTTTCATCAAGCACAACATGTCTGGATATGTAAACCCTCCTTGTAGAGGGATGATAACATCTATATCTTTTGTGTAAGTTGTTGTACCCTATGAACATACAAGGATATGTCTTTGGACTTAACTTATTGTTACCCTTAATATATGGAAAACGTCTACGCCCAAATACTTTTCGGCTGTTGTAATCAGGTTGTTCCCCATGAACATAATAAACGGAGTCACCATCTTTCGGACTGATAAAGGCAATCTATAAATGAGAACTATTGCAGTGAGGAAAGCTTCAACCCATAGAAACAGAGGTAGTTAGCATGAAGTAGTAGAGTTAAGTCCGTCTCCACAATATGCCTATGTTTTCTATGTGCAACTTCATGTTGTTCAGGTGTGTTAGAAAATGAAATATATCTCACAATGCCATGATCTTCCAAATGCTTAATGAAGTCTATTTGGATAAATTCACCACCTTCATCACACTGAAAAATCTTAATCTCTTTAGCAAATTATTTTCCCACCATTTTATGAAATATATTGAGACTTCTTTTTCAATGGATAAATACATGTATATCTTATGTGCTCATCATAAAAAATACATAATATTTCATATGATGGGAAGATTCGACAGGAGCTGGTCCCCATAAGTCACGATGAATTTTCAAAATGGGTTTTTTCTCAATTTTATCTCTCAAACCAAAAGAAAGTTTACAACTCTTTCTCAACTGACAACTAGAACAAACAGTAGGCATTTTATTCTAACTACTAACATTGATGCAACTATTACTACTCAAATTTTTTTAAAAACTTCAAACTAGGGTGTCCTAATCTAGTATGCCACATGTTGTTTGACGTGTTCTAGTCGTGTGCAGCAGTCAAGGCGTAGAGATTGTTGTCTTGCAAAGCATAGAGTCTATTCCTTTTAGATATCAATAAATTCAAGAGTACAACAATTATCCTTTGCAAGCTTACTAACTGAGAGTAAATTTTTGTTGATCTTAGGGACTAGCAGAACTTCCTTTAACTTTAAACCTGTTCCAAATATGTTTCCAACATGTGTAATGTCTAACTTTGATAATTCCCAATAATTATTTTATTTGATTCAGTGTTTTGTTTAAGATCAGTTAGGATACCTGAGTTATGTGTCATTTGGCTACTTGCTCCTGAGTCCACATACAAGGTGTCATCAGTAGTGTTTTATAGATTAGTAGTAGTCAATGCTTGTGGTAGCTCATCTGTTGGCTTGGTAAGAGTAGTCTCACCTGTAAAAGCACTTAAGAGTATTATGGTTATTCCTACCACAAATTTGACACACATCATAATTGTCCCTTTCATGACTTTCACTTGAAGGACTGTTTTGAGGACCTGGTTTGTTTCTGGTGTTATAAGGACATGTTCCTTGTGCAGCAGTCTTGAAGCCTCTTTATCTTAAATTGAAGTTATTGTTTCCTCTTCTTTGAGAGTAGTTTACTCTTCCCCTGCCTCTTTGGGCAGAGAATGTCATGTTATGGTTTTGTTGAGGCACTTTTTCTTCATCCTCCCTCATATCAAAACCCCCGAGAGCATGAAAAAACTGATTAAGAGTAGGATATGGTTTCTTACATAACATGACAGTCCTGAAGGTCTTGTAAATATGACGTAGACCTCTAGCAAAATTAATCACTTTTGTTATCTTCATCTACAGGCTTGTGAATGGTTGCTAGACCGTCACATATGTCATTAAATTCGTTAATGTATTCGTCAATTGTTTTGGTTCCTAGCCTCACACTTTGCAGTTGTTGATTGAGATAGAACTTCTTATCTTTAGTTGCTTGAAGATATGTTTCTTCCAAGCATTTCCACATCTCCTTGGCAGTTGAGCAACCTACAATCAGGTACATGTTTTTTTCTGTCAAGGTGCCTGAAATCCAACTCCTTAGTAACACATCCTTCTCCTTCCAGTCATCAACAATGTTTTTGTCTTCAACACTCTTCTCGCCTATTAAAATTTTCTCAGTAGTCTTTCAGGTGGAACAGGTCGCTTAACGTGGTTATGTGATGAATCAGGTTAATCTAATCACTTGAATCAACTGAGTCATTTATGTCCTTCATATTAGATAGTTCATTGGCTTAAGTTTAACGGAGTAAGACGAAATAAAATAATGAAGTGAAGAGGTCGAAAGAGTGTTGGTAGAAGGGGTCATTGTAGTTTGATAAATTTGGTTGTTTTTTATTTTGATCTAATACATTAAAGAGCGAAAAAGATTTATTGCTCTGATACCATGTAGAAATATCACGAAAGTATGTAGAAATCAAGGATGTATTGATGATTATAATGTTGAGTTACAATCTCCTTATATAGGAGAAGAGTCCTATTCTAGTTATACTAGGAGTCCTACTACAATACAAATAATTACATGAGTAGTATTTTATTACAAGTCAAATACATTATCCTAGTTGACTCCTATAATATTCAATAGCTTAGGCGTACATAACTTAAGATTTAGTAGTCTAATCCTAGTACGACTCTAACTTTAACTCGTCAGTCTGCTTCGATTGATCTGTTCCTTCGAAGTGTTCTATCAGTCGTCAAGCTTCCTTCAACAGTTAGTACACATAATTGATAAATAAACTCAGTGAAGGCTCAAGATAGATAGTGTCCTAAAAATAAAAATAAGTTGGAGGCCGAAATTTTAATAATTTTTTATTTTTATGTGAGATTCAAATTATTTATTTATTTTTCATAAAAATAGTTTTATTTTTATGATGTTAAACTAAAGATATATTTATACCAAAACCTTTTTTTAATCTTGTGGACTTAAACATATCAAGTTGAAGTTAAATATAAAATTGATCCATATAAAAGAGTTCCATACAAATTAAAGCATTCTTTGTTTTTACTACAAAAAGCTTAAGATAATTTTATTGTTACTAAAGTTAGGCCTTTCAATTTTGGGGGCCTAAGACATATGCCTCATCTTTAACGACATTGAGACAGGCTCTGAAGAAACCCTAATTAAAACAACAATAATAACATGAATAATTTTTTTTCAAAATAAAAGAACTATAGTATACTCCAATAATGGGTGTATCTAAATTCATGGTATAATGATACTAAGATAGCAACAAAATTAAGTTATTTCAAACTTCTTTCCTCTTAAGATTGTAGTTTTATAAAAAATTTACACTATTAAGAAAAAGTAAAATATTTGTGTAATTCTAATTATGTTGTCTTGAGAAAACATAGGTTAGAGGTAACATATGGACTTATGGCTTTGTCTTGAATAATGAATATCACCTTGTTCAATTATCAAAAAAATAATAATTTATAGGAATCTGATTTCTTATTCAAGTCTTGATGGTTTTAGGTTTAATTTCGGGTTTGGATATGAATATTTGAATTAAAAAATAATACCATTTCTCATTATTTTGGTGTTCTTATTAATATCTTATACAAAAATTAAAATTTCATGATGTACTTTTTTTATTCAGTTTCACCAAAATATTGAAATCAAGTGTGTAGTTCACTAAATTAATATTTTCTGCTTCTTGTAGAACAAATGTTTGGGGTCATATATCCCAAAAGAGGTTAATTGTAATACTAGTAATAGTTGTACCAGAGTTAAACTTACGGTCAAACATTGTACTAAAATTTCATACAAATACTATTTTTATATATACTACCAAATGACACCTTTAGTGCTGAAGGAAGTGTCAAGTATTATCTATTCCTATAGTGTTTTTGTATAAGCACTCAATACAATAAATTTCTAGTACAATAAGTATAACATCACTAATTTATACTTCTAAGTTCTCTTAAAATTCTATACAAAAGTACGTTATATGCGTTTGATTTAACCTAAGCCAAACAAATTTACATCAAGAGTTGCGGATTAAAGAAATCAATGCAAACGTCAGCTACAGATAATTTCTTTTGCATTTTTTAAACATGGAAAAAGGTTACATTTTCCTCCTATTATGCACCTTTTCTTTTAATCTTAGAGTTGTGACATGTTTGTTTGTTGTTCGTGTAGCGTTTACTCTGACCTTACCTATCGTACTTTTCTTTACTTTCTACAGATTATCATGCCTCCTAATGAACAAAGACTTAGTTTACCTTCTCCTGATCGACTTAGCAACCTTAACATTCATTTAATTGATGACATTCTAAGTAGGCTGTCTTTTCGAGATGTTGTTAGAATTAGTACACTTTCGAAGGACTGACAATATATTTGCTGGAGAACTCCACATGTGAAGTTTGATCAATCAGTGTGGAAAATACCCGAGGACTTGACATCCCCTACCATTGGATTTACTTGGATTCTTGATAGTTTCCTCAGGTTTCATAGAGGAATAATATTGAACATCACCCTCAATATTATTTATCTAAAAGTGTGTCCTAATGTTGATCGTTTGATTTTTTCCCTCGACACTGATCACATTCAACATTTTGTCCTTAAACTTCCATTTACTTATCCTCCATACAGGTTGCCAAACTTTTTTTTTGATTGTTCAGCATTAAGGCATTTGTATCTCAAGGAATGTGAAATACAACTTCCTTGTTTCTTTAAGGGATTTATTAAGTTGATTAGGCTAATATTGAAATCTGTCACGTTATCTTCTGATATGTTTGAAAGTTTGATCTCTAATTGCCCGTTGCTTGAGGATTTGGTGCTAAAAGACATAGACAATCCGTACCTCATGAGTATTAACGCTCCTAAGCTAAGGTCATTTGTCTTTCGTGGCGATATACAATTAATACATCTTGAAAATGTCCCTGGTCTTTCCAATGTTCTGTATGCGCCTAGAGAATTAGTTTTAGAGGACGAAGATGATTTTGTCAATATTTTTTTTGTCTATTCCTGCTCTCGAGTGTTTCAGCTGGGATCTTTTTGAGGTAATAATTCTTCATTTAATTAATGGTAATGCATTTTCATTTGTACTTTTTTTTGGAATTTCAGTCATCCTTATTTTTGTCATTTTATTCGTAGGTCGATAATGGATTAACTAAAGTTATACCAACAAGGCTTCCATCAGTTCTTAACTGTCAGAAACGCCTGTTCATGTCTTGGATTACTCTTGGAGAGTTTGTTGAGCTTTCGTTTGCTCTTTGCATTATAAAGAGCTCTCCAAATTAGGAAGAAAATGAAATTAAGGTTGTCACTAATGTTTATTTTTCCTCTCTAGCTTTTCCATGTTTTTATATTCGTATGTAATGACTTGATGGTTTTCTTCTTCATTTTTCTTAGGAATGTATCCTTAGTGATGGAGATTATTTCGAATCTGTGCCCCAGGAGGTTGTTGATGAGATTCTTGCAAGCTTTTCGGATATCACATTTAATCATCTGAGGACAGTTAAGCTTTATGATATACCACTAGAAGAGGTTGAAATGCATCTTATCAAGGTTTTATTGGCAAAGTCTCCAGCACTGGTGAAAATGGTAATCAAGCCTCGTCAAATGGAAACTAACAAATCTCTCAACGTACTTTCGGAGATAACAAAGTTTCAACGGGCATCATCAAAATCAGAAGTTGTGTATCTTGTTGATTAGTATCGTTATCTTAATCCTTCTTAATCTTTGGCTAAAATATTTTGGTAGTACAGACAGAAACAAGACGTTTGGTTGATGGAGTAGCAACGCTGTGTCATGCCTTTGCTTCAAGGTACTATAAAGATTTTATCTGCTTGGAGACATAGAATTGTGACCTGGATGAATGTTTTGAATACTCTATTTGGGAACAGAGATGGTTTTACATTTCATGCTTGTTATTGATTTAAGACTTTGGTTGTTTATTTTGAAATTATGCTGTCTGTTGCAGAACTAACAAAGATTTTGCATGACATTCTTGTTATTGATTCATCTCTGAAATAAGACATGGCTTTGGAAGTTGGAACTATCACGGGCTAATTCTTCTACTATATATATTCTCTCTATTTTAATATTTGTGATGCATCTTAAATAAGATATATTACATACTTTAACATGTAAGATGACCGTATGATATACAAAATATTTAAACGAGAAAATGTATTTTACTTGGGAGTTAATATATATACTCTTAGAATCATTAATAAAAAACAAAAAAAGAAGTTTTAGTTGTTAAATACGAAAGTAAATTGTCTCTTTATTTTAGATGGGGGCACAAAGGTCGATTTGATTTAATTTTTAATTAAAAAAACCTAAACTAACTATTTCATTTTATTAGTTCTAAAAACTAAATCAAATCATATAAAGTTGGATTTTTCAGTTTCGACTTTAGTTTATTTTTTTGATTTTTTTTATAATTGCACGATGATTGAAAAAGAGATTAAATATATTTTCAAAATTTTCAAAAAACGATAAAATTCACATAAATAAAAAAATACTTTCAACATTCGTTACAAAATAAATTGTTAACTTCAAAAGTGAAACTATAATAGTATAATTGTAACTTTCATCCTAATACAAAATAAAATAATTTCAAAAGCTTGTCTCTTCAGTTTCTTCCAATACCTCCATTTAAGAAGACAAAGAGAGCAGAGTGCTTCACATTCATCCTCTCTCAGGTTCTTCTTCTTCTCTGTTAACACAAACTCTCTGTTTTTATGGTTCTTGTTCTATAGAATTTTGATATCAAGATTGCATTTTTATTTTTTGGGTATGCTTTAATATGATTAAATTGAAGTGGGTTTTGCTTAATACTTAATGGGGTTAATGTTTTTCAAGGACATGGTGTGTTGGTAGGTGTAGGTCTATCATGGATGTATTTAAGTAGTGGCGGAATTAGGATTTTCACTAGGTTGAAATAGGAATAATAAGTTTCTAAGTTTTGAATAACCAAAACAACACTTATTTTACTTGGATTTGATACACTTATTTTCTGCAGATTCTTGTTGTAGTAGTCATTTGATGTTATGATTCCAAATGGGAAAAAAAAACTTTTACCTCCGCGATGTACTTAGCAACCTTCCTGATAGTGTAATTGATGACATTCTAATGAGGTTGCCTTTACGAAATGTTGTGAGGACAAGCATCTTATCAAGGAATGGAGATATAATTGGCATAGACTTCCGCAACTGAAATTTGATCAAACACTTTGGAAAACAACAGAGGACTTGATGTCACCTACAACTGGATTTACTAACATTGTCTATCACTTCTTGGCAGTTCATGTAGGACCAATTACTAAATTTACTCTTGACATTCCCGATCTAATAACATGTCCTAATATTGATCACTTGATATATTTCCTCTCAAGGAATGGCATCTTGTCTTTAAACCTCCGTTTAGGAGTAAGCCATATGAATTGCCTTCTGCATATTTTACATGTTCACAATTGAGGTATCTGTTTCTCAAAGACTGTCAAATACGTCCCCTCCGTTCTTTGAGGGATTGATTAGTTAATTATCTTAGCACTAACTGAAGTCACAATTTCTTCTGAATTTCTTGGAAGTATAATTTCACATTGCCCGTTGCTTGAGCATTTGGTGCTGCGACACGATGCTATTACAAATAACATTGAAATTAGTGCTCCCAAGCTAAGGCCATTTATCTTCACTGGCAATATAAAATTTTTACATATAAAGAATGTCCCTCTTCTTTCCAAAGTTTTATATGAGCCTACAGAATTTTTGGGAGAGGTAGAACATGATATTGACAAGATTTTTGAGTCTATTCCTGCTCTCGAGAATCTGTGCTGGAATCACGAGTCTGTTTAGGTAATATAGCTCCATAACTTGCATTTTCATAACTTTCAGTCATCCTGATTTTCGATATTTTCTTCCTAGGATGTGTATATTGGACCAACTCCCTTATGCTCTTTTCTGTCTTAAACGCCTTCACATATCTTGCATTAATCTAGGATTACTCTTTGATCTTTCGTTTGCCTTTTGCTTGATAAGAAGCTCTCCAAATTTAGAAGAAATTGAAATCGAGATTGTTAATTATGTTTACTTTTCTCTCTCTTTTTCGTATGTATTTGACTTTCTTATGGTCTTCAATTTTAAATCAAGGCTGATGGTTTTTCTTAATCTTTCTTAGAACTATTTTGAACATGCGCACCGGGAGTCTGTTGATGATATTCCTGAAAGTTTCTTGGATATGACATTTAATCACTGAGGATAGTAAAAATTTATGATGTAATAGGAGTAGCAGCTGAAATGCAGCTTATCAAGGTTTTATTGTCCGAGTCTCCAACACTGGTCAGAATGATAACCAAGCCTTGTGAAACAGAAGATAAAGAATCTTTTAAAGTACTCGCTGAGGTTACAAAATTTCAGCGTACATCATCTAAAGCAAAGTTGTGTATAGTGTACATTAGAATCCATATTACGATCCTGTTTGATCTTAACTAGTCTTTAATCAGATCATAATGTTTTGCTAAAATAATTTGAAATCGTAAAAAGAATGTTGATACAACAGAAAGGTGTTATTTTGCATTTACCACTGTGAAGACCATCAGTTTGTGAACATAAGTGAATCTGGATGTATGTTTTTGATTAATCTGTTTCAATGCCTGTTCTTTCAATGATCTATGGGATGACGCTTTGGTTGGTTATTGATCTTTTTAATATATTCATTGTGGTCCTCATGGTCATTGTGCATTGTTTTTTATTTGATATGATCATGACATGAGTTGAGAGTAAATGGAATAGTGAGGGTTCATATAGTCGATTTCAACTAGTTGTTTTATGAGTGTCGACGACGTTGTTGACACATTGTTCTGAATAGTGAGAAAGAATGAAATTCGATCAAATCCCTTGATCTTAATGGTTAGTAAACAATACCCCTTTTGAATAGAAAATATAATCCCTTTCAACAACATTTTTCAATGAGAATTATGATACAATATGCATTATGAAGCTGAAATTGAATTTCAACAATATTAGTCTTACAAGCTCAATGTTACAATTCCACATCCCAGAAAAATTATCACTAAAAACAGGAAATGGGAAAAAAAGGGGGGTGGGGGTGGGGGTGGGGTCAGTTGTTCATAAATAAGTCTTTTTCTTATATAGTCAGAACATATCCCGTTCCTTTATGCAGCTTCCATATAATCATCTATATATACAAGCTCAATTGAACCCTACCGTAGACAAAAAGTCTGGTATATAAGTGGAGGAGAGTAATGGGGCGGGTCTATCATCCACTGAGTTATGAATCGTGCAGTATTGACCCTCCAGGACTTCTTGGTTATAAAAAAAGAACAAAAAAAACAAGCTCAATAACATACAACAATATTACTTGATCATTCTATCTTAGATGCCCTTTTTTTTTCATCTACTTGACTATCTTTCATAATCTAAAGCATAAGTTGTGTATCTTGTTGATTAGTATAGTTATCACAATCCTTCTTAATCTTTAGTTAAAATGTTCTGGAAGTACAAACAGAAACGAGACCTTCGGTAGATGGAGTAGTAAGACTGTGTTTTGCCTTTTCTTTTAAGGTACTAAAAAGATTTTATCTGCTTGAAAACATAGAATTGTGAATGTTTTGAATACTCTGTTTGGTAACAGAGATGGTTTTTACATTCATGCTTGTTCTTAAATGATGTATGATTTGAGACTTTGGTTGTTTATTTCAAAGTTATGTTGTGTGTTGAATTCTCTTAGGGAGCTTGAAACATTGAGTGAAAACTTACTTTTGGCTAGTAGGAATTTCTTTCCTGTTAAGGGATTAGTCCAAGTTAGATCGAGAAGTATTTATGTCGGACATGATTCATCCTCATCTGTGAAGAAGAAACTCGAAGATTCATCATTCAATTTGGGGTTCTTGTGTTGATGTTTATTTTGGAGCATCATAATAGAAATCTTAGATATTAATGTGATTATAAATTATTTTATTAAAATTTAGAGTGAAAATATGTCTTTTTTATTTTATATTAGTTATTTGTTTTTCTCATTGCAAAAAATCATAAATAAAAATGATAAATTTCATTAATTTCGACTTTAAGAATCTTTTTCTAAGTTTACAAACTTTATTACATTTACAAAAATAAAAAAGGAATAATTTTAAGGATAAATGAGATCAAAATGATTGGAAGAATTATCTATAACAAAGTGAACAATTAATAAAGGACTATAAAAAGACTTTCTTTTCGAAACAACCTAAAAAAAGAGTAAATATCACATAAATTAAGGGAAAAAGAAAGTAAAATTTAATGTGATTATATATTTAGAGAAATTGGCACGTATATTTAGTTACTGAAAATTTACATTGATCTGTCCAATTTAATCCACTTATTTTTTTTTTCATGCGACATTTAATACCTCAAAATAGTTAAATTTGATTGTGTAGGCTAGTTACAAATTCAATTTTCTGATGTTATGACTATTTTAATTATAAGAAATCGTCATTTTTATGTATAAGAGATACAGAAAATACCAAGAGATATCATTTGTTCAATATTATAGACACAAAATTTGTACATTTTAACTATTTTTATAGGGCGAATCTAGAAGGAGCAAAGGTATATTCATTAGATTTTTCTTGACAACAAATTTATATGATATATATAAGATTCTTTTTGGTGTTTATAAATAAATTTTAAATTCCTCTGTATAAATATCTTTGTACATTGTAAGGCGTTTAAATTTCACTTGTTTAATTACCTTTTTTTTAGCAGACTATGAAAAAGTTAGAGGTTTTATAGTAGTATGAATTTTTTATACATATTCATAAAATATTTTTATCAATAATGTTATTGTGTACTAAAATATTTTAAATAACTAATAAAATAATTAAAAACTTAGCAAAAATTGAGTTAAGTTGTGTCTTGACGCTTTATCTGCCAAGTTTTGGCTCAATTCATATTGACCCAATTTGCTCAATTACCGTCCCTAAAAATGCCTAAGATTCAAATAGAAGAAAAATCAATGAAACAAATGCACTTAAACAAGAAAATTTAATTAAAAACTACAAAATAGTTATCCTCTTTTGGATGAGTCGCGATTTAACAGAGCAAATGAAGATTAGCCAAGAAATCCCTAATGTTACAACCAAATTGTAGATAGTCATGTGTATTTACCATTTTTCTTCAAAATAAAAAGATAAGCTATAAATAGTAATTATTTTAGCATTCACTAAAATATTACTGATATGATAATTACATATCATAAATAAGTTAGACCATATAAGTTTTATTTTAATAATTGAATAGATTCACCATTTCATTAAATTACATGTTGCGCAACAAAAATAATAACATTATCCGTGAAATCCTATAAATTGGTCCTTTTATGATCATTAGGGTTACTACCTCCACTCGATTCAATCACAAAAGTTACAGTAGCGTAAGATAGGGCAAAGGGACATTGATTTCGTTTTCTGCCTCACATATGCTCGTTCAAAATCCTGGTATGTATGTATATTAATTTCTTTATTAGCATAAATGTTTATGCTTTTACATGCAGTATCAAATCCTGGAACTTGAACTAATGATTTTAACTCAAGAAGTAACTTTATCTTGTTATCAGAGGCGAACCCCCATTCATATGTGTAGGCGCATATACATCTATATCTATCTCTGATGAAAAAAAGATATAACTAATAGCGCACTCTTAATGAGTGTAGAGCTATCCTTGTGCTAGAGAAATTACCCACAAAACTAGGGTTTGAATCTCGCTAAAGCCCTTATTTCTTTTTAAGTTTATTCGTGCACATGAAGTCTTCAATTTTTAAGCTCGTTTATGCTTGTTATAGACACATATTTTTATATTCTATAATGACATAAGATTTTAGACAACCACTATTAATATTGAAGAAAGAAAAATGTGTTAGAATGGGCATTTAATAAACTACAACAATATTTTTTTGATAAATTTAATACCTCATGTTAGGAATCTAACTAAAAGAAAGAGAATGATTCTTATTTAGTCCTAGAACCCACGAATTCCAAAAACCAGAAAAAACCTATTTTGTTAAGGCTTTGATATGAATATCAGCTAGCTGATCCTTAGACTTTACAAATTGAGTAAGAAGTTGTCCCCTGCCCCTTTCTCACGAACAAAATGATAGTCCAGTTCAACATGTTTGGTTCTAGCATGCATAACTGGATTAATCGTCATGTACAACACACTCATATTATATTAATACAATGTAGGAACATGTCGAAGGAACACTCCAAGGTCATGAAGATGATACAAAATCCTAGTCAATTCTGCGGCAGTGGAGGCTAGTGCTCTATAATCATCTTCAGTGCTCGATCGAGCTACTGTGCTATGTTTCTTCGAGGTCTAAGAATACAATGTGCACTTATGTAGATACTAAAACCTGTAGGTGATCTCATAGTGTTTCTACAACCTCCCCAATCAGCATTTGAGTAGTCATACAACCTACATGGTGATTGTGAAAATAATTCTGAGTCCAAAGTGTAGAGTACCATTGATGTACCTGAGTATCATTTTTACTCCTTGAAAATGTTCAACGTTTGGGCTTTGCATAAATTGGCTTGCTAAATTCACAGCATGAGTGATATCAGGTCTTGTGAGGGTCAAATATTGAAGACTCCCTACTATCATTCTTTAAAATGATGCATATACAAAACTTCCCACAGCTTTATGCAAACCATGAATTCTAGCCGAAGGAGTGGCTATAGCCTTTGCCAAAGTCATCTCTGTCTTTTCCAACATCTCAGCAGCATACTTGCTTTGGTTTAAGTGAATTCCACCTTCGAAATAGTTCACCTCAATTCCTAATAAGAAGTGAAATGGGCCAAGATCTTTCATAGAAAACTTCTTTCCAAGTTGTAGAACAACCTCTAAAACATGAGATGAATACTTCCTGTGACAATAATATTATCCACATATAACAATGAGAAATAGTTTTCCTTTGTGAGTTTGCAAAGTAAATAGGGAAGGGTCAGTCTTACTATAAATAAAACCAAGGTGTAAGAGATGCATGTTAAACCTATAAAACCAGACTCTTGTGGCTTGTTTAAGACCATACAATGCCTTTTAAGTTGACATACATGCTGAGGATACTAGGGATCAATAAAACTAGGGGGTTGACTCATGTACACCTCCTCTTGTAAGAAGCCTTGTAGAAACACATTTTTAACTTCTACTTGTCTAAATTTCCACTTTGAACTGACAACAATGGATAGAACCACCTTAATAGTTGTAGCTTTAACCACAGAACTAAAATTTCTTCAAAATCTAGCCCTTCAAGCTGCGAAAATCCCATTGCCACAAGTCTGGTTTATACCTATCTATTGTCCCATCAATTTTTAATTTTGTCTTGAACACCCATTTTGATCCAACCAAGTTCACACCAGGAGATTTAGGCACAAAAATTTATGTCTTGTTAGTATGTATAACACGAATTTCTTCTTGCGTTGCTGCAAGCCAATAAGGTGATTTTAGTGCTTCCTTAGTAGTATTTGGTTCTCTCACAATTTATGTGTTGCTGCTGTTATTCTTATAGTAACCTGTATTTATAAGGTTAACCAATGAACAAAAACAGAAATAAGATGAAGCAGAAAATATATAATATACAAGAATTAATCCGAGTCCACAGAAACTACTGTGTGTCCTTAAGAAATTTAATCCCCTCACTGTACCCAAGGTTATGTATTAATTTCTCCCAAGATAAAACGGATTAAACCTGTTAAAGAAATAGCGGTACCTCAAACTTCTTTAACTTCAATGAACTTAAGAACAATAACAAGTCACACAGACTCAGTCGATCGACACTTTATTTTTATTTGAGAGAAAAATAAATGCAGAGAGGGAAAATTTTTAGTTTTAGAAAAAATCGAAAATTGACTTCCTTTTATAGCCATTTTCAGCATGGAACGTGTCTGTTCAGTGAAATCTGTTCAGACCCATTTTATCCAGAAAGTTGTGGCTTTTGAAAAAAATAACAACTTTTCAGAAAATTGTGTCTGTTAGGAAAATAACGACTTTTTGGAAAGTAACGACTTTTCAGAAAGAGTAACAACTTTTTGGAATGTTACCGTTACCCACAAATTTATAAAAGATAATTTTAACAGGATTTATTTGATTTAACAAAAATTGATTAAATAAATTTTGTCCAAAAAATTTATCAATCAATCACATCAGTTGCCAAATCCAAATCCAAATCCAAATCCAAATCCGACCGAAGCCGAAGCCAAAGCCGAGGCCGAGGCCGAGCGACGACGGCGACGACGGCGTGAGGAGACATCTTCTTCTTAGCTCTTTAAGAAGTAATGGAAGTGTTTCCTTCTATAAGGACAACAATTTCCCTTTCTTTTGACGATATGGGATAAATAACTTCTCATTTGCACTTTGCAAATGACTTTTCATTTTCCCTCCTAAGTAGTTCCCTCAGTTTTCATATTCTCTCTTTTCTTTTCCCATTCACACTTGGTAAATCCCAACAGCTGCTAGCAAAAAGTAACAAGTGTTGTTCCTTCGCCTTGTTCCTGGTGATCATATGATGCCCTTGTGGTGCAGGAAGTACCTCAACTGTACATTAACCAAGATAGTGGACTGGAGTGTAGCATTTTCAAGTTGAAGGTCAACTGGTACATAAAGTAAAGTGGTTGTTTGATGATGATCATTGGTTGTACCTTTAAGAGCAACTTGTTCCTCACTGCTGATGGCATATTCAAAATTTGCAGCTGGAGTTTCAATGTTAATGTACGGATCATCAAATTCAACCTGTTCTTCAACATCTGATACTGTGCTTGAGAGGTCAATAATACCCTTATCATCAATGAGTACATGAGGTGTAGCAGCATTATCACTAGTAATGGGCGGGCTAGCAACCTGTACTTCCACTGAATCATAATTATCGGGTGTTTGTAGTTTAGAGAAAGATTCAACAAAAGTAGCAAGGTGAGGTGAGACATCATTGTTATTTTGATATTTCTTTGGAGACACATAAGGTAATGTGTTTTCATCAAACACAACATGTCTGGATATGTAAACCCTCCTTGTAAAAGGATGATGGCATCTATATCCTTTGTGTAAGCTGTTGTACCATATGAAAGAACAAGGATATGTTTTTGGACTGAACTTATTGTTACCCTTATTTTATGAAAAACATCTACACCTAAACACTTTTAGGTTGTTGTAATCACGTTGTTCCCCAAACAACTTAACAAACGGAGTCACCATCTTTATGACTGATGAAGGCAATCTATTGATGAAAACTACTGCAATGAGGAAAGCTTCAACACATAGAAACAGAGGTAGGTTAGCTGAAGTAGTAAAGTTAAGCCAGTCTCCATACTATGCCTGTGTTTTCTCTGTGCAACTCCATTTTGTTCAGGTGTGTTAGGACATTAAATATCCCACAATGCCATGATCTTCCAAATGCTTAATGAAGTCTATTTGGATAAAGTCAACACCTTCATCACACTGAAAAATCTTGATCTCTTTAGAAAATTATTTTTCCACCATTTTCTAAAATTTTATAAAGACCTCAAAGAATTCAGACTTCTTTTTCAAAGGATAAATCCATGTATATCTGGTGTGATCATCAACAAAGATGACATAATATTTCATATGTTGGGAAGATTCGACAGGAGTTGGTCCCAATAAGTCACGATGAATTTTCAATAAGGGTTCTTTCTCAATTTTATTTCTCAAACAAAAAGGAAGTTTACAGCTCTTTCTCAACTGACAACTAGAACAAAAAGTTGACATTTTATTCTAACTACTAATATTAATGCAATTATTACTACTCAAAACTTTTAGATACTTCAAATTAGGGTGTCCTAATCTAGTATGACACATGTTGTTTGACGTGTTCTAGTCGTGTGCAGCAGTCAAGGCATAGAGATGGTTATCTTCCAAAGCATAAAGTCCATTCCTTTTAAATCTTTTGTCCAGCAGTGTCCTTGTCCTCTTGTCCTAAACAACAAATTTTGTTTCATCAAATTCAAGAGTACAACAATTAGCATTTGCAATCTTACTAACTGAAAGTAAATTTTTGTTGATCTTAGGGACTATCAGATTTTTCTTTAACTTTAGACCTGCTCCAAATATTTTTCCAACATGTGTAATGTCCAACATTGATCCATTTCCCACAATTATTTTATTTGGTTCATTGTAGTGTTTAAGATAGTTAGGATACCTGAGTTATGTGTCATTTGGCTACTTGCTCCTGAGTCCACATACATGGTGTCATCAGTAGTGTGTTGTAGATTAATAGCAGGCAATGCTTGTGGTAGCTCATCTTTGGCTTGGTAAGAGTAATCTCACTTGTAAAAATACTTAGAGCAGTATGGTTATTCCTACAAAATATTTGACAGGCGTCATAATTGTCCCTTTCATGACTTTCACTTGAAGGACTGTTCTGAGAACCTGGTCCATTTTTGTTGTTATAGGACATGTTTCTTGTCCTGCAGGGTTGAAGCCTCTTTCTCTTGAATTGATGTTATTATTTCCTCTTCTTTGTGAGTAGTTTCCTCTTCCCCTGCCTCTTTGGGCAGAGAATGCCATGCTATTGTTCTTTCTCCTCCCTCATATCAAAACCTCTGAGAGCATTAACAAACTTATTAAAAGTAGGATATGGTTTCATAACTAACATGACAGTCCTGAAGGTCTTGTAATTATGACCCAGATCTCTAGAAAAATTAATCATTTTTTCTATCTTCATCTACAGACTTGTGAATGGGTGCAAAACAATCACATATGCCTTTGAATTCCTTAATGTATTAGTCAATTGTTTGTGTTCCTAGCCTCACACTTTGCAGTTGTTACTTTATTTGGAACTTCTTATCTTTAGTTGCTTGAAAATATGTTTCTTCCAAGCATTCCCACATCTCCTTGGCAGTTGAGCAGCCTACAATCAGGTACATGCTTTATTCTATTAAAGTGCCTGAAATCCAACTCATTCGCAACATATCCTTATCCTCCCACTCATCAACAATGTTGTTGTCTTCTGCACCCTTTCACCTGTTACACTTTTCTCAGTAGTCTGTCCATTGAAACAGGTCGCTCAATGTGGTTCTGTGATGATTTCGGTTAATCTCATCACTTGAAACAACTAAGTCATTTGTGTCCTCCATATAAGATAGTTCATTGTCTTAAGTTTAATGGAGCAGGACAAAATAAGATGATAAAGTGTAGAGGTCGAAAGAGTGTTGGTAAAATGGGCCATTGCAGTTTGATAATTTGGTTGTTTTTTATTTTGATCTAATATGTTAAAGAGAGGAAAAACTTTATTGGTCAGATACCACTTATAAATCTCACGAAAGTATGTAGAAATCAAGGATGTATTGATTAATATAATGTTGAGTTACAATCTCCTTATATTGGAGAAAGTAATATTCTAGTTATACTAGGGATCCTACTACAATAAAAATAATTACATGAGTAGTATTGTATTACGAGTCAAATATATTATCCTAGTTGACTCATATAATATTCAATAGCTTAGTCGTACGTAACTTAAGATTTAGTAGTCTAATCCTAGTACGAGTCTAACTCTAACTCGTCAGTCTGCTTCGATAGACCCGTTCCTTCGACGTGTCCCATCAGTCGTCAAGCTTCCTTTAGCAGTTAGTACACATAATTGATAAAAAAACAAAAAACTCAGTGACGGCTCAAGCTAGATAGTGTCCTAAAGCTAAAAATAAGTTGGACGACGAATTATAATTATTTTTTATTTTTATGTGAGATTCAAGTTATTTATTTCTTTTTCATAAAAATAGTTTTATTTTTATGATATTAAACTAAAAATATATTGATACCAAATTTTTATTTTAGTCTTGTCGTCTTAAACATATCATGTGAACGTTAAATTTAAAATTGATCCATATAAAAGAGTTCCATAAAAATTAAAACATTCTTTTTTTTTGCTACAAAAAGCATACGATAATTTTATTGTTACTAAAACATTAGGCCTTTCAATTTTTGGTAGCCTAAGGCATATGCCTCATCTTTAAAGGAATAGAGCCACCCTCTGAAGAAACCTAATTAAAACAATAATAACAAAAGTAATTTTTTTTTCAAAAAAGAACAATAGTTTACTCTGATGATAGGTGTACCTGAATTCATTGTGTAATGGTAGAAACAAAATTAAGTTATTTCTTGTTTCTTCCTAAGATTTGTAGTTTTTAAAAAATTATACTATTAAGAAAAAGTAAAATATTTGTGTAATTCTAATTATGTTTTCTAGAGAAAACATAGGTTAAAGGCATATGGACTTTTGGCTTAGTCTTGAATAATGAATATCACCTTGTTCAACTATCAATATTTTTTTTTTTAAATTTATAGGAATCTGATTTATCATTCAAGTCTTGATGGTTTTAGGTTTAATAATGGTTTGGATATGAATATTTGAATTAACAAAATAATACCATTTCTCATGATTTTGGTGTTCTTATTTATAGCTTATACATAAATTAAAATTTCATGATGTACTTTTTTATTACGTTTCACCAAAATATTGAAATTAAGTGTGTAGTTCACTAAATAAATATTTTATGCTTATTGTAGAACAAATGTTTGGGGTCATATATCCCAAAAGAGGTTAATTGTAATAGTAGTATTAGTTGTACCAGAGTTAAATTTACGGTCAAAATTGTACTAAAATTTCATACAAACTATTTTTATATATACTACCAAATGACACCTTTAGTGCTAAAGGAAGTGTCAAGTTTATCTATTCATTTATAATGTTACAACTAACACATGTCATTCCTATAGTATTTTGATGTAAGCACTCAATACTATAAATTTATAGTACAATAAGTATAACATCACTAATTTAAACGTCTAATTTTTTTTCAAATTCTATACAAAAACACTTTATATGTGTTTGATTTAACCTAAGCCAAACAAATTTACATCAAGAGTTGCAGATTAAAGAAATCAATGCAAATGTCAGCTAAAAATAATTTCTTTTGCATTTTTTAAACATGGAAAAAGGTTACATTGCCTCCTATTATGCACCTTTTCTCTTAATCTTAGAGTTATGACATGTTTGTTTGTTGTTCGTGTAGCGTGTACATTGACCTTACCTATCGTACTTTTGTTTATTTTTTACAGATTATCATGCCTCCGAATGAACAAAGTCTTAGTTTATCTTCTCCTGATCTGTAACGACCTGTTAAGTCGTTTTGAGCAGCAGATTTTATTTCTGGAAAACTGGCTGAAACGACGGACCCCACGACGGACCGTCACAGGCACGACGGACCGTCGCAGGGTCTCGTTTCAATATACTTAGAAATTCTGAAATTGGGTACTGAAAATCGACCCTCTGAACTTCGTGACGGAATGGCAGGACGGACCGTCACAGATTCTTCAGGGGAAATTGAGCCTCTGACCCTTGCGACGACCTGCAGGACGGACCGTCGTAGGCACGACGGCCCGTCACAGGGTGCGCAATCCCAGTTGGAGTCGGATTTCTTTACACGTTTTAAGGGACGTTTTGGACCGTTCCTTCTTTAATTATAAAGTTAGAGGGTTTATATTAATAAGTCTAATTACTTGGGGGTTAAAAGAGGTAACCTTAAGTTAATTAGGGGGTCATTATCACCATCTTTCATTCTTAATTATATGTTAATTAGGGTAAAAGAAAGAGGTTTTGAATAAAGAAAATAGAAAGAACAAGAGGGAGAGAGAGGATCGAACGAGGGAGAAGAGGAAAACACAAGCTTTGGAGAAATTCTTGCTTAATCACTAGTCTTCGGTGGAGGTAGGTTATGGTTTCTCTTACGATATTCGTAATAAAACTCTTAATAGCGAATGATATGTATTGATAATATTGTAAAACCCTGCTATTTGCTTGATTTGTATGCTTGCATGAACGTGATTACTAATTGTGATTATATTAAGCATGATGAAGCTATTGAATCCCAAATCTTGATAAAAACCTAATCTCTTGTTAATGATGAGGCCTTAGTATAAAAGAAGGCGGGATGAACTAAAATAATGAGTTTGATGATGCCTTGGTGAGAAAGAAGGCTTGATGAATTGATAGAAGGAGATTAGGGGATCGGAGTGTCACGTTCCGACACATAGAATTAAGGGATCGGATGTCACGAACCGACACGTAGTATTAGGGGGACCGAGTGTCACGAACCGACACGTAGATTTAGGGGATCGGGTGTCACGAACCGACACGTAGATTTAGGGGATCGGGTGTCACGAACCGACACGTAGATTTAGGGGATCGGAGTGTCACGTTCCGACACATAGTAGTAGGGGATCGGAGTGTCACGTACCGACACAAGAGGAGTAATGAATATGAGGGAGCGGAGTGTCACGTACCGACACAACAGAAATAAAGATAATGAATCTTGAAAGATGTTAATATACTCAATCTAATGAACATAAATCCCAAATGAGTATGGTATTGAGGCTTGAGTCCTCATGCGTGAACTTGATGGTAATTGTTAATGATATAGTACTTGTTGCTACATGTTGAGTATCATAGTCGACTTTATGATATTACTTGATATATATTGTCTTCTATTTTGAGTTGGCCGATGATATCTACTCAGTACCCGTGCTTTGTACTGACCCCTACTTTTATGTTTTCTTCTTTGTATTTGTGGAGTGCAGCAAACGCGCCGTCGTCTTCGACTCAACAGTAATTCAAGCCAGTCTCCACTACATCGGAAATTCAGGGTGAGCTAATGCTTCTAGCTTGGACTGGATCTTCTTCTTCAAGTCTTGATGCCTTGACTTCCGGCATGGACTAGCTTCTTATGTATTTTTAGCTTCTTAGACATTTTTAGTTAGTAATTTTATCATAGATGTTCTTGTGATGATGACTTCCAGATTTTGGGGATAATAATAGTTATTGATTTGATTTTTATTAATGAGTAAGTCTTCCGCATTACTTTCTGTTGACATTATTTTGAAATGATAAGGGTTAGATTGGTTGGTTCGCTCACATAGGAGGGTAAATGTTGGTGCCAGTCGCGGCTCGGTTTTTGGGTCGTGACATGATCAACTTAACAACCTTAACATTCATTTAATCGATGACATTCTAAGTAGGTTGTCTTTTCGAGATGTTGTAAGAGTTAGTACACTTTCGAAGGACTAGCAATATATTTGTTGGAGAATTCGACATGTGAAGTTTGATCAAACTGTGTGGAAAACACCAGAGGACTTGACATCCCCTACCATTGGATTTATTTCGATTCTTGATAGTTTATTCAGGTTTCATAGAGGAATAATATTGAAGGTCACCCTCAATATTATTAGTCTAATAGTGTGTCCTAATGTTAATCGTCTGATTTTTTCCATCGACACTGTTCACATTCAACATTTTGTCCTTAAACTTCCATTTACTTATCCTCTATACATGTTGCCCAACTTCTTTTTTTATTGTTCAGCATTGAGGCATTTGTATCTCATGTAATCTGAAATATAATTTACATGTTTCTCTCAAGGATTTAATAAGTTGATTAGGCTAAAATTGAAATATGTCACATTATCTTCTAATACGTTTGAAAGTTTGATCTCTTATAACCCGGTTCTTGAGGATTTGGTGCTAAAAGACATAGACAATCTGTACCTCATGAGTATAAATGCTCCTAATCTAAGGTTATTTGTCTTTCGTAGCGATATACAATTGATATATCTTGAAATCCTGTTCTTTCCAATGTTTTGTATGCGCCTAGAGAATTGGTTCTACAGGATGAAGATGATTTTGTCAGTATTTTTTCGTCTATTCCTGCTCTTGAGTATTTCAGCTGGGATCTTTTTGAGGTAATGTTGCTTCATTTTACTTAATGGTAATGCATTTTCATGTGTACTTTTATTTTTGACTTTGAGTCATTCTGATTTTGTCATTTTATTTGTAGTTCGATAATGGATCAACTAAAGTTATACCAACAAGGCTTCCATCAGCTCTTAACTGTCTGAAATACATTTTCATATCTTGGACTACTCTTGGAGAGTTTTTTTAGCCTTCGGTTATTCTTTGCATTATACGAAGTTCCCCAAATTTGGAAGAAATTCAAAATTAAGATCGTCACTAATTTTTATTTTTCTCTCTATCTTTTCCATGTTTTTATATTCGTATGTATAATGTTTTTTTCTTGATTTTTCTTGAGGGAGTATCATTAGTGATGGAGATTATTTTTGAATCTGTGCCCCAGGAGGTTTTTGATGAGATTCCTGCAAGCTTTTTGTATATCACATTTAATCATATGAGGACAGTTAGTTTTATGATGTACTATTAGAAGAGGGTGAAATGCAGCTTATCAAGGTTTTATTGGAAAAGTCTCCAGCACTGGTGAAAATGGTAATCAAGCCCCGACAAGTGGAAACTAACGAATCTCTCAATGTATTCATGGAGATAACAAAGTCTCAACGAGCATCATCTAAAGCAGAAGTTGTGTATCGTGTTGACTAGTATCGTTATCACAATCCTTTTTAATCTTTGGCTAAAATGTTTTGAAAGTGCAAACAGAAACAAGATGTTTGGTTGATGAGTAGTAAGGCTATGTTTTGCCTTTTCTTTAAGGTACTATAAATATTTTATCTGCTTGGAAACATAGAATTGTAAAAGTTTTGAATACTGTGTTTGGGAACAGAGATGGTTTTTACATTTCATGGATGCTCTTATATGATATATGATTTGAGTTTTTGGTTGTTTATTGCAAAGTTATGCTATTTGTTGAATTCTCTCAGGAAACTTACTTTTTGGTTAGTAGGAACTTCTTTCCTATTAAGGGATTAGTCCAAGTTAGATCAAGAATTTTTATTTAGGACATACTTTTAGACTAGTAAAGTCTAGGATAACTTTCAATGTTATTCCTATATGAAACCAGAGGAAACAATCAAGAATAGGAATAAATCCAATGGTAGGGGATGTCAAGTCCTCTGGTGTTTCCCAGACCTTTTGATCAAATTTAACCTGTGTCAATTTTGAACAAGTATATTGCCAATCCTTAGAAAGTGTACTAGTTCTTATAAATCTTGAAAAGACAACCTATTTAAAATGTCATCAATTAAATGAATGCCAAGATTGCTAAGTCGATCAAGAGAAAGTAAACATAGTCTTTGTTCATCTAGAGGCATGATAATTTGTAGAAATTAAAAAAGAATACGATTTATAAGGACAGAGTATATACTACACGAAGGACAAACAAACATGTCACAACTTTAACAATAAAAGAAAAGGTGTATAATTCGTAGATGACACTTGCATTGATTTCTTTAATTTGCAACTCTTGATGTAAAATTTTTTGGATTAGGTTAAAGTAAACACATATAAAGTATTTTCGTATAAAATTTGAAGAGAATCTAGAAGTTCAAATTAGTGATGCGATACTTATTGTACTACAAATTTATAGTAGTGAGTGTTTACATCAAAACAATATATGAATATCATGTGTTTATGCAACATTATAAAACAATAGATAATACTTGACACTTCTTTCAACACTAAAGGAGTCGTTTGGTAGTATAGATAAAAATAGTACTTGTATTAATTTTAGTACAAATGTTTGACTATAAATTTAACACTGGTACAACAAATACTACTATTTCAGTTAACCTTTTTGGGATATATGATCCCAAACATTTATGCTACAAGAAGAATGATTATGTATCCTTAGTGATGGGGATTATTTCGAACTTATTCCCTATGAGTTTATTGATGAGATTCATGCAAGCTTCTCGAATATCACATTTAATCACCTGGACAGTTAACTTTTATGATGTACTATTAGAAGAGAGTGAAATGCAACTTACTTTTAGGAATTTCTTGCTTATTAAAGAATAACTCCAAGTTATATCGAGAAGTATGATGGACATACTCATTCCTTATCTATGAAGACGAAACTCGAAGAATCATCACCCAATTTGGGATTCTTGATTGATGTTTATTTCAAAGTTATGTTGTGTGTTAAATTTCCTTGGGTGAGCTTGACGCATTGAGTGGAAACTTACTTTCTGTCTAGCTAGTAGATATTTCTTGTCTGCTAAGGAATTAGTCCAAGTTAAACCGAGAAATATATATGTTAGACATGATGCTTTCTCATTTGTGAAGAAGAAACTCGAGAGGAATCACCCAATTCGGGATTCATGAGTTGATGTTTATCTTGAAGTTATATTGTGTGTTGAATACTCTTGGCGATCTTAAAGTACTGAATGGAAACTTACTTTTTGTACAGTTAGTAGGAATTTTTTTTTGCTTAAGGGATTAGTCTTAGTTAAACGGACAAGTATATATGTTGGACATGATCCTTCCTCATCTGTGAAGAAGAAACTCGAAGATCATGTCCAACATATATATACTTGTTGGTATAACTTAGACAAATCCCTTAGAAAACAAGAAATTCTTACTAACCATACAAAAAGTAAGTTTCCATTCAATACTTCAAGCTCGCCAAAGAGAATTTAACACACAACATAACTTCGAAATTTACATCAACTCAAGAATCCCAAATTGGACAATGCATCTTCTTAAGAAAGGAACATGTCCAACATACTTCTAGTTCTTACTTGGACTAATCTCTTAACAAGCAAGAAATCTGTACTAACCAGACAGAAAGTAAGTTTCCACTCAATGTTTCAACCTCTCCTAAGGAAATTCAACATATAACATAACTTCAAAATAAATATCAACTCACGAATCCCAAATCGGGTGATGCTTCTAGAGTTTATTCTTCATAGGTGAGGAAGGATCATGTCCAATATATATACATATTGGTATAACTTGGACTAGTTCCTTAGACAGACAGAAAGTTAAATTTACAAAGTTCTAGAAAGGATAGCATGAACAGAACAGTTTACTCCTAACTTTGTTTGTGGTGTTTCAGAGTTGATTTTCGATAGCCCCTCGACTTAAAAGAAATGTTATGCAATAAAACCAACATCTAAAAAACAAAAAAATAAAATAAAGGAAAATAGGGTTCTTTCTACGTTCCAGAATCCCAAGAAAACTAACATCTACCACAAAAAAAGTACAAAGTGGAAGATAGGGCTTCTATTTCACAAAATTAACAATACCCAAATGAGAAAGATTTGATTTTTAAACAAAAAGAGAAAGCAAATTTCAAGCTTATGAACAACTAAAATTACTACTGTAAACATCCAAAAAAGTTAGAAAAGTATCAAAAGTTAGAAAAGTATCAAAGAGGGAACTAAAAAAGGAAAGGGGGAGATAGGTTTTCTCCTTAAATTAAATTTTACAGAATTGTAATATGGAGTGGGGTGGGTGGTGGGGGCAATTAATTATGTTGGTTCCTTAGTTGTATTGTCTTGTCCATATCAATTTACGTGATACAATTTAATTCGACATAAAAAAAATTTAAAAAAGAAAAGAAAATTAGAATGTGACATATAATAGAAATCGTATAGATTAATGTGATTATAAATTTATTAAAAATTTAGAGATAAAATATGTAATTTTTATTTTAATTTAGTTATTTATTTTCTTATTATAAAAAATGATAAGTTTCATTAATTTGCACTTAAAGAATTTTTTCTGAAGGTTTACAAACTTGATTAATTTACAAAATTAACAAAGTAATAATTTTAAGAATAAATGAGATCCAAATGATTGAAATAATCATGTATAATAAAGTGGAATTTAATATAGGACTATGAAAAGACTTTCTTTTGGAAATAACTTTAAAAAAAGAAGCAAACATCACATAAATTAATGGGAAAAGAGATTAAAATTGATGTGATATGTCCAATTCAGTCCACTTAATATTTTTTGCATGTGACGTTTAACACCTCAAAATAGTTAAACTTCATTTTATAGGTCAATTACAAATTCAATTTTCGGATTTTGTGATCTTTTTTAATAAAAAAATCATCATTTTTATATATAAGAGATATAAAAAATACCAAGATATATCATTTGTTCAGTATTATTGACACAAAATTCCTGCATTTTAGCCACTTTTATGCAAGGGCGAATCTAGAAGGGGCGAAGGTATATTCATTTGAATTTTCTTGACAAAATTTTTATATGATATATATAAGAGTGTTTTTTGTTTGTTTATATATAAATTTTAAATTTCTCAACATAAATGGTTTTGTAGTAAGGCGTTTATATTCACTAATTTGATTACTATTGTTTTTAGACGACCATGAAAAATAAGAATGGCAATAAGGTGAACTGGATGCGAGGAAGGATAGGTTTAAGGGTATGTGAGGCGGGGAGGGCTTAAGGTTATGTGGGACGGGTCTAAAGCGGGGTGGGTTGAAGTGGATTTCTTTTTAATTAATGTGGGTCAAGGTGGGCTGCGGGTATATGTGATTTTATGTGGGTTCAAACTTAATTTTAACTTCTTACATGTCATAGAATGACAGAACATTATTTATTAAGATAAATTCATTAAAGCTACTAAAATATTCAATATTATCAATGAAGATGGTTCATAAAAAATAATACAATTTCTTGAATGATTCTCAATTGACCTCTAAAAAATAAAATTTAAAGTCACTATCCTATTAAATTAATACAACTTAAGGAAAAAAATGATTTTTTTTTATGAATTTTATTTTTAGTATCAAACATAACTAAGAAAAAAGAAAATATTATAACAATAATGCAGGGCGAGTTCATGTGGGACAGGTCTATGCGGGGTAGGGTGGGGCAGGGAGGGTTGAAAATGAAAATTTTTGCTATGCGGGGCGGGGCGGATTTAAAAGTTTGTGGGTTAAGCTCAACCCGCACCACCCCTGCCCTACAACGCCCCATTGTCATCCCTAATGAAAAAGTAGGAGGTTGTGTAGTATAATTCTTTACATATATCCATAAAATAATTTTATCCTAATGTTATTGTGTACTAAAATATTTTAAAAGAACAAATAAATTAATTAAACTGGGTAAAAATTGAGTTGAGTTGAGTCTTGACTCATTATCTGCTCCTTTTTGGCTCAATTCATATTGATCCAAATAATTCAGTTTGAATTGGATCTTGAACCATTTGTTATCTTGACACAATATGATTGACTAAAATTGATCTAATTCGCTCAATTACCATCCGTAACAATGCTTGAGATTAAATAGAAGAAAATCAATGAAACAAATACACTTATACATGAAAAACTAATAAAAAACTATCAAATAGTTATCCTCTTTTCGATAAGTTGCGATTTATTTGAGCAAATGAAGATTAGCCTATAAATGCCTTATATTAAAATCAAATAGTAGATAGTTGTGTGTATTTACTATTTTCTATGAAATAATAATATTAGCTATAAATAGTAATTATTTTAAGCATTCACTACTAATATTACTAATATGATAGTTGCATATCATAAATTAGTTGTACCATATAATTTTTATTTTATTTAAATAATTTAATAGATTACATCATTTCATTAGATTATATGTTGGGCAACAAAACAATAACATTCTCAGCAGAATCCTTTAAATTGGTCATTTTCTATTAGTTAGGGTTAAAACCTCCACTCAATTCAATCACGAAAGTTACAGTATCGTAAGATAGGGCAAAGGGAGATTGATTTCGTTTGGTGCCTCAGATACGCTCGTTCAAATTCCTGGTATGTAAATATATTAATTTCTTTATAAGCATAAATGTTTATGTTTTTACATGCCGTATCAGAGCCTGAAACTTGAACTAATGATTTTCACTCGTGAAGTAACTTTATCTTGTTGTGAGAGGCGGACGACATTTATATGTGTGGGTGCATATACATGTATATCAATCTCTGGCAAAAAAAAGATATAATTTACAGCACTTTTAATGAGTGTAGAGCTATCCTTGTGCTAAAGGAATCACCCACAATACTAGGGTTTGAATCTAGCTAAAGTCCTTATTTCTTTTTAAGTTTATTGTGATATGGGGGCGGGGGGTTATATTTAAACTTCACTTAGTACACTACCAGTAGTCGATAGTCGACTTACCTGCAAGTTGCTAGGAAGATAATCAATATCAGAAAGTTGCAGTAAATAATTGACACAAAAGGTTTTATCCTTGTTCGGATCACCAACGCGGTGTCTAGTCCAGTCCCCTTGGGATTTAAGGGTTTTCCTTAAGAGATTTGAAGAGATCTTCGTTTTACAGAAATTTGAAACTTTATCATGTCTCATATGCAAATCAGATTTCTACCTTGACAATGCCTCAACTTGTATACCTACACTCATATTCTTTCTTTTCTCTTTTATTTTCAATTGTATCACTCACGTGTTTACGAAGCTATATGAAAGAGAAAAGAAAACTATTGGCTAAGCTCAAGTAAAGTTGCATAGTTTACAATACAAATCTAGGTCGGTTTATGTAGATGATGATATGTGCTCTTGTAAGGAAAACCCCAAGGGATTTATCTCAATGAACGATCAATTTAGGGAGTCCTTGATTGAGGCGATTTAGTTGATTTGTATCCATGAAGTAAATTGCTTCTTCTGCTTTCATTTTGCTGGTTTGATATTTTTCTTGTATGATCAACATACTTTTTATCTTGTGGCTTGATTTATCTCTCTTTCCTTTCTTGATGATTTGGTTGTGATCTCTGCAAAGTGTGCAAGTATTCTACTTCATTTAGACTTTCATTTATATGTTTATCAACCATATATTGCTTTCCTTCTTTTGTTCCTTAGATTTAAGGCTTGCCTTTTCAATGCTACTTTGCAACTTCAAGAAAATATTTTCCTTCTTGAAGTCGTTTGCGCTGATGATTTCCTTTTTGAATTTGTGACCTACGAAAATTGAGATCAACGCGTTACTTGTCTATTTTCAAAATCAACTAACTCTAAGTAGTTAACAATATTCCCCTTTTTATAATGATAAGATTGATCACAATTTTAATTGTAATCTTGACAGTCAACTTTACTGAGAAAGTTAGTTGTACTTCCATGAGGTTTCATGTCTTAGTTCATTGATGTATGCAGCTCTCTCTGTCTTATCTCCCCCATCTCATGGAGCGGTAAGAAAGATAGATTTGTTTTCTTCCCCTTTTAATAGTATAAAAGAATTGTGAAAAGCATACGAGATTAAAACAAAGACAGCAGATAACAGAGTAGTCTAAGAGTCAGAGAGACAAAAAACCAGTAGTCCAAGAGATAGAGAGGTACATGCCCCAGAAACTTAGTACCAAACACATCTTCGAATAACTTCAAAGTCATCAGTCCATGTATGGAATTACCCCAGAAACTTAGTACCAAACACATCTTCGAATAACTTCTCATTGATGATAAAGCGTTTACTGAGCACCAATGATTTTAACTCGCCACTGTTAGGTGAGATGCAGAGATTTGCATAGAACATGCGAACTGCTTCATCAAAAAGCTCAAGACCACACAAAGTAAAAAAGAGAGACAATTTCTGAGATTTGAGATAGGAGCTGACCGGGCAGTGCTTCTCCCTTAATCTTTCCTTCTCTTTTTGTTTTATTAATGTTAACTCTTTGTTTACAAAGCTTTATCAAAGATGAAAGAATATTAAAAATAAGTTCAAGTAAAGTTGTTATTTTGACGAAAAGATGAAACAAAAAATCTAACAATAAAGAACACCAAGTTTAACGTGAAAAAACCCTTCCAACCGAAGGTAACAACCACGGGATCGACAAGATCCGAATTGCTTCACTATACCAATAAGAGGGTTACAAATAGCCTCTGTTCCGGATCTAAAACATGATCTTGATTACCTCCGAATCCAATCTCCACCATCCAAATCAACCAACAAGATGTCAGGAACACCCAGTCCAAATTGCAGCACGATCCAACGATTAGTTAATCAAAAAATATGATTTGAATGTTGCTCATCGGAGAAAAAAACTGCAGCAAAAGAACCCTTTTCCTTGTCTCTTTTCTCTTGTTGAAAGCTCTCTCAAAAATCTCTCTTATGTTCTAATGTCTTTCAAAGACAATATCAATGATCAATTGAATTATTCTCTCAATACCATCCTCTATTTATAGATTTTTGCTTTTCCTTACAAAGCCAAAACGAACTACAAATATAATTACAATTCCAATCCTTTTCCTAATAGAATTGGAAACCAAATAAATAGAATAATTCCAATCCTTTTCCAAGTAGGATCAGTCCATGGGTCTTTGGATGGAACATGGGCAATAGCCCAACAAACTCCCCCTCCAGCCAAGGGGCCAAATGGACTTAAAGTGAAGTAACTTTTGACAGGCTTCCTGCCTGCCACACTTCTAAAAAACTCATGACTGTACGATGAGTTCTTTCCACTAATATCTAGGAGTATCTAACATGACTTCATCATAACCTTCAGGTTGTCCCATGTTAGTCAATAGAATATACTCATCATGAGAATGACGTGCTGAGCTTCGCTTCTCTCTAGTAGATCTTCTACAAGAGGTTTCTGGAGCATCTGAAGTGATCATCTACCATGAGTTGGTTGATTATCAACAACAACATCATCAATAGAAACAATTATATTTTCTACACTCTGATCATTATCTGGATTATTACCTTAGGTTCCCTCATGTGCATAAGATATATTAATAATAAGAATTGGATCAACATCAACTAAGCTCTGATCAGCATGAGAATCTAGTTGCTCAGTCTTGTCAATATCTTCAGTAGTTTGATCTTCAAAGAGCGCAACATCACGACTTCTAATGAGCTTCTTATCAATTGGATTATAAAAGTGATATCCAAACTCATCTTGACCATAACCAATGATGATGCACTGCTTAGTTTAAACATCCAATTTTGACCTCTCATCTTTTGGAACATGCACACAAGCTTTACACCCGAACACTTTCAAGTGATCATAAGAGACATCCTTATCACAAATTTTTTTTGTGGAACATCACCACCCAAAGCAACAACAGGAGACAAATTGATAACATAAGCAACAGTGTTAAGTGCTTCAACCCAAAATGAATTTGGAAGTTTAGCCTATGAAAGCACACATTTATCTTTCTCAACTAAAGTTTTGTTCATCCTCTATGCCAAACAATTTAATTGAGGAGTCTTTGGAGGAGTCTTCTGATGACGAATTCCTTGTGATTTGCAGTACTTATCAAAGGGACCAATATACTCACCACCATTATCAGTGCGAATACATTTTAATTTATTTTTCCCGTTTGTCTCAGATAAATCTTGAAACTATTTAAACATATCAAGCACTTGATCTGTGGATTTTAAAGGATATACCCAAATCTTGCGAGAACAATCATTAATAAAAGTAGCAAAGTTAAGTGCACCACCTTTTGACTTCACTTTAAAAGGACCACACAATTCTGAGTGTACTAGCTCCAATAGCTCAGACTTTATTGAAGGTGGATGAATGTGAAAAGAAACTCTTCTCTATTTCCCTGCTAAGCAATGAACACATCTTTTCACGTTTGCTTGTTTCATACCAGCAAGAAAAATCTTTTTAGCCAAATAGGTATTCCACCTTTCGCGCATATGACTAAGCCTCTTGTGCCAAATTCTGATAAAGCCTCGCTCTCAACCAAATTTATAGAGTCACCAAGAATCGATCCTTGTGTCACGTATAAATTTGAATGTTTTTTTCTCGAGCTAAAATCAATGAGTCTTTGGTGAGCTTCCATTGACCATTGAATAAGTCATTATGATAGCTATCATCATCTAGTTGTCCTACAGAGAACAAATTTAAGGGAATGTCTGGAGCATGCTTGACATTCTGATAACCAATATTGGTTTTCAAACAAACAATGCCAATAACGAACACCTTAACCTCACGAGCGTTACTCATCTTTAACACCTCAGAGTTAACAGAAGAATAAGATGAAAATAAGTCTTTTCTTGGTGTGACATGTGATGTGGCTCCAGAATCTACTATCCGACTTGTATCTTGAGATACAAAATTGATGACGTCTTTATCACAAGCGAAGAGAAGGTCATCTTGGACAAGAGGAACAACATTATTTTCATTGTTTTCTTCCTTTTTCCCTTCTTTAAGATCTTGCTTCAATTGTTTGCAAAATATTTAAAAATGTTCTGTCTTCCACCATGATAACATATAATATTTGGATTCTTGAATTTTGATTTTCTTCTGCTTTTACCTCTACTCCTCGGGTCTCTTGTCTTATGTCTCTCTCGATCTTCTGTATATAGAATATCTGAATGTGAAGATATGTCTTGAGATTTTTTTCTAACCTCTTCATTCAACACACCACTTTTTTCATATTCCATAATCACCTTTCCACCAGTGGTAGAATTTGTTAAAGAAACACGAAGAGTTTCCAAGAATCCGGTGGAGTATTAAGAAGCCAAAGTCCTTGTATTTCATCATCAAAATGAACACCCATTTCTGATAGCTGATCAAGAATACCCTGAAAATCATTTATATGATAAAGAATAGAACTTCTCTCCTTGTACTTAAAGGTCATCAATTTCGTTAACAAGAACAACTTGTTATTGCCAGTTTTTGAAGCGTAAAGCGTCTCCAACTTTTCCCACAATGTTCTAGCATATGTCTCATTCACAATATGGTTACGAACATTATCTTCAACCCATTGTATTATATATCCACAAACTTGTTAGTGCTCAAATTCCCAATTTTCATTGGTCACATTCTCGGATTTATGAGCAAAATAACTGGAAGATGCATCTACTTCACGAACAATAGATCTTTAATCTGCTTTTCCGTATGTTGTAGTTTCTTCCGTTTAGACATACCATCTTGCTCATATTTCCCTCCATATAGATAACCTTATCTATGATACCAGTTGTTGTGACGAAAAGATGAAACCAAAATTCTAACAATAAAGAACACCAAGTTTAAGGTGGAAAAATCCTTCAAACCGAAGGTAACCACCACAGGATAGACATGATCCAAATTGCTTCACTATACGAATAAGAGGGTTAAAAATATTATTCTAATGGCTACACAACAAGTTCCAAAAAAGAACAAACAATAGCTACAGCAACAAAAGATAAATAGAAAGAAACATCACTCAAACTCAGCTTCTGTTCTAGATCTATAACAGGATCTTGCTGACTTCTGAATTAAATCTCCACCATTTAAATCAACCACCAAGATGTCAGGAACACTCAGTCCAAATTTCAGCACGATCCAACGATTAGTTAATCGGGAAACACGATTTGAATATTGGTGGTCGGAGAAAAAGACTACAACAAAATAACCCTTTTCCTTGTCTCTTTTCTCCTGTTGAAAGCTCTCTCAAAAACCTCTATTATGTTCTAATGACTTCCGAAAGAAAATATCAATGAGCATTTGAATTATTCTCTTAAGACCATCCTTCTAATTATAGAGTTGCACTTTTCCTTACAAAGCCAAAACCAACTACAAATAGGATTACAAATCCAATCCTTTTCCTAATAGAATTGGAAACCAAATAAAGAGAATAATTTGAAATCCTTTTTCAAGTAGGATTGGGCCATGGGATTTTTGCTGGAAGATGGTCAATAGCCCAACAGTTATGTGCTTCACACAACTGGCAGATGAGGTTTTATATAGTGTAAGCTCTTAGGAGAAACCCAAGGGTATTTGAATCAAGGATATTTGATCTTATCCTTGAGTCATTTGTAATTGGTATGTTGAATCATGTCCATATTAGATATGTGCATGATAGATCAATTCTTTCCTTGCGTGAGGATTTTGAGTCTTGGCTAGCTAGTCGTGTGTGATTTAATCCTTTATTTAAGTTGATTTATCTTGTACTCTTTGTAAATATTGGTATGATGGCTTTTCCTTAACATTTCCCCTTGATTTTATCTTCGATATCCTTGATTGATTTTCCTTGAATGCGGCTTTGATTTCACATGTTATGAGATTTGATCTGATTGAACAAATATTTACATTCCATTCTTAACTGGTGCGCCTATTTTTAGTGTGATCACTGAGAGCATCCCGATTGTAGCCTTGTACTTTTTTTGTATCTTGTTTACTTCCAGCATCAAGAACCTGGTCAGTATTGTCATTATTAAAATGTTTGAATATGAGGTTAACAAAACATTGTCAAGTTTGTAAATATTTGTTTTATTTTATTTTTTTTGAAAAAAAGCATAAGTACTCCCTTGAACTATGATCGAAATTTTAAGAATACACATTTTCTTTATATGTCCTAATACCTCCTAGAACTATTTTGAAATGTAATAAATACACAATTTTTGGTGTTAAGGTGGCTTAGAGAGTGTTGAAAGTAAATAACAAATAAAAAATATGAAGAAAGAAAAAAATTAATCAATATTCAACATATCTACTTTCTTAATTGAACATTTTAGCATTAGTTAGTAAACATAATTGATAAGTAAGCTCGGTGACGGCTCAAGCTAATTAGTGATCTAAAGTCAAAAATAAGTTGGAAGCCTAAATTTTAATTATTTTTTTTTCAATGTGAGATTCAAGTTATTTCTTTCTTTTTGATAAAAAAGGTTTTATTTTTTATGATCTTAATATATATATATATATATATATATATATATATATATATATATATATGTATGTGATCTTGTGGTCTTAAACATACCATGTGAAAGTTAAATTTAAAAAATGGTCCATAAAAAAGAATCTTAAACAAATTAAAACATTCTTTTTTTTTTTTTGCTAAAAAGCTTAAGATAATTTTTTCATTACTAAAAGATTAGGCCCTTCAATTTTGGGGTTTAAGGCATATGCCTCATCTTTAAAGGCATTGAGTCACCCTCGGAAGAAAGCCTAATTAAAACAACAATAACAAGAAATATACTCTGACGATGGGTGTATCTAAATTCATTGTGTAATGGTGGTGGAAGCAACAAAATTAAGTTATTTCAAACTTGTTTCCCTTAAGATTGTAGTTTTTCAAATAATTACACTATTAAGAAAAAGTAAAATCTTTGTGAAATTCTAATTATCTTATCTTGAGAAAACATAGATTAAAGGCATATGTACTTATGGCTTAGTCTTGAATAATGATCACCTTGTTCAACTATCAATATTTTTACTTATTTATAGGAATATGACTTCTCATTCAAGTCTTGATTGTTTTAGGTTTGATTATGGGGTTGGATATGAATACATGAATTAACAAAATAATACCATTTCTCATGATTTTGGTGTTCTTATTAATAGCTTATACATAAATTAAAATTCAGGATGTATTTTTTTATTATGTTTCACCATAATATTGAAATTAAGTGTGTAGTTCACTAAATTAATATTTTATGCTTCTTGTAGAACAAATGTTTGGGGTCATATATGTCAAAAGAGGTTAATTGTAATACTAGTATTAGTTGTACCAGAGTTAAATTTACGGTCAAACATTGTACTAAAATTACATACAAACTATTTTTATATATGCTACCAAATGACACCTGTAGTGGCAAAGGAAGTGTTAAGTATTATCTATTCATTTAAAATGTTACAACAAACAAATGTCATTCCTATAGTATTTTCATGTAAGAACTCAATACTATAAATTTCTAGTACAACAAGTATAACATCACTAATTTAAACGTCTAAGTTTTTTTCAAATTCTATACAAAAATACTTTATATGTGTTTGATTTAACCTAAGCCAAACAAATTTACATCAAGAGTTGCGGATTAAAGAAATCAATGCAAACGTCAGCTACAGATAATTTCTTTAGCATTTTTTAAACATGGAAAAAGGTTACATTTGCCTTCTATTATGCCCCTTTTATTTTAATCTTAGAGTTGTGACATGTTTGTTTGTTGTTTATGTATTGTGTACTTTGACCTTACCTATCGTACTTTTGTTTACTTTCTATAGATTGTCATGCCTCCGAATGAACAAGGACTTAGTTTACCTTCTCCTGGGGACCTAGCAACATTAACATTTATTTCATCGATGACATTCTAAGTAGGTTGTCTTTTCGAGATGTTGTAAGAGTTAGTACACTTTTGAAGGACAGGCAAAATATTTACCCGAGGACTTGACGTGCCCTACCATTGGATTTATTCCAATTATTGATAGTTTCCTAAGGTTTCCTAGAGGAATAATATTGAAGGTCACCCTCAATATTATTAGTCTAATAGTGTGTCCTGATGTTGATCGTTTGATTTTTTCCCTTGACACTGATCATCTTCAACATTTTGCCCTTAAACTTCCATTTACTTATCCTCCATACAGGTTGCCTAACTTCTTTTTTAATTGTTCAACATTGAGGCCTTTGTATCTCAAGGAATGTGAAATACAGCTTCCATGTTTCTTTAAGGGATTTAATAAGTTTATTAGGCTAATATTGAAATCTGTCACGTTATCTTCTGATACGTTTGAAAGTTTGATCTCTAATTGCCTATTGCTTGAGGATTTGGTTTTTTGTTTTTCGTGGCGATATACAATTGATACATCTTGAAAATATCCATGTTCTTTCTAATGTTCTGTATGCGCCTAGAGAATTAGTTCTAGAGGACGAAGATGATTTTGTCAATATTTTTTCTTCTATTCCTTCTCTCGAGTGTTTCAGCTGGGATCTTTTTCAGGTAATGTTCCTTTATTTTACTTAATGGTAATGCATTTTCATGTGTGCTTTTTTTTTTTTGGAATTTCAGTCATCCAGATTTTTGTCATTTTATTGGTAGGTCGATAATGGATCAACTAAAGTTATACAAACAAGGCTTCCATCCATTCTTAACTGTCTGAAATGCGTATTCATGTCTTGGATTACTCTTGGAGAGTTTTTTGAGCTTTTGTTTGCTCTTTGCATAATACGGAGCTCTCCAAATTTGGAAGAAATTGAAATTAAGGTTGTCCCTAATGTTTATTTTTCTGTCTATCTTTTCCATGTTTTTATATTCGTATGTAATGACTTGATGTTTTTTTTCTTGATTTTTCTTAGGAATGTATCCTTATTGATGGAGATTATTTCGAATGTGTACCCCAGGAGGTTGTTGATGAGATTCCTTCAAGCTTTTCGGATATCACATTTAATCATCTGAGGACAGTTAAGTTTTATGATGAACTATTAGAAGAGGTTGAAATGCAGCTTATCAAGGTTTTATTGGCAAAGTCTCTAGCACTGGTGAAAATGGTAATCAATCCTCGTCAAATGGAAACTAACCAATCTCTCAACGTACTCGCGGAGATAACAAAGTTTCAACGGGCATCATATAAAGCAGAAGTCGTGTATCTGGTTGATTAGTATCGTTATCACAATCCTTCTTAATCTTTTGCTAAAATATTTTGAACGTACAAACAGAAACGAGACGTTTGGCTGATGGAGTAGCAAGGCTGTGTTTTGCCTTTGCTTTAAGGTACTATAAAGATTTTATTTGCTTGGAAACATAGAATTGTGAACCTAGATGAATGTTTTGAATACTCTGTTTGGGAATAGATATGGTTTTACATTTCATGCTTGTTATTGATTTAAGACTTTTGGTTGTTTATTTTGAAATTATGATGTGTGTTGCAGAACTAACAAAGATTTTGCATGACATTCTTGATATTGATTCATCTCTTAAATAAGACATGGCGTTGGAAGTTGGAACTGTCACGGGCTAATTCAGGTAGAAAATGAAAAACACATGATGATTTACATAAAAAACTTGCAAAAGGAAAAAGAAAATGAAACTTTAAATGTGTCTTAATTAGATTTTCCTTATTTTTTTCCTCTACTATATATATTCTCTATATTTTAATATTTGTGATGCATCTTAAATAAGATATATTACATACTTTAACATGTAAAATGACAGTATGATATATATAATATTTAAACGCGAAAATGTATATTACTTTGGAGTTAATATATATACTCTTAGAATCATTAAGAAAAACGAAAAAAGAAGTTTTAATTGTTAAATACGAAATCAAATTTGCTCATTATTTCAGATGGGGCACAAAGGTCGATTTGATTTAATTTTTAATTAGAAAAAACCTAAACTAACTATTTCATTTTATTAGTTCTAAAAACTAAATCAAATCATATAAAGTTGGATTTTTCTATTTCAACTTTAGTTTATTTTTTTGATTTACTTTATTATTTTATAATTACACGGTAATTGAAAAAGAGATTAAATATATTTTCAAAATTTTCAAAAAAACGTTAAAATTCACATAAATAAAAAATACTTTCAACATTCGTTACAAAATAAATTGTTAACTTCAAAACTGAAACTATAATAGTATAATATAACTCTTATCCTAATACAAAATAAAATAATTTCAAAAGCTTGTCTCTTTAGTTTCTTCCAACACCTCCATTTGAGAAGACAAAGAGAGCAGAGTGCTTCACATTCATCCTCTCTCAAGTTCTTCTTCTTCTTTGTTAACACAAACTCTTTGCTTTTATGGTTCTTGTTCTATAGAATTTTGATATCAAGATTGCATTTTTATTTTTTGTGTATGCTTTAATATGATGAAATTGAAGTGGGGTTTGCTTAAAACTTGATGGGGTTAATGTTTTTCAAGGACATGGTGTGTTGGTAGGTGTAGGTCTATCATGGATGTGTTTCAATAGTGGCGGAATTAGGATTTTTACTAGGTTGAAATAGGAATAATAAGTTTCTAAGTTTTGGATAACTAAAACAACACTTATTTTACTTGGATTTGATACACTTGAGCTGTTGGTCTTCGAAAACAATCTCTTTTTCAGTACACATGTAAACTAGGTAGTGTGTACTCTAACAGGCCAGTTTCGAGATTCCTTACATATTGTGTTCTTGTTTATTTTCTTCAGATTCTTGTTGTAGTAGTCATTTGATTTTATGCTTCCAAATGGGAAAACAAAAACTTTTACCTCCGCGATGTACTTAGAAACCTTCCTGATAATGTAATTGATGACATTCAAACGATGTTGCCTTTACGAAATGTTGTGAGGACAAGCATCTTATCAAAGAAATGGAATATAATTGGCATAGACTTCCACAGCTGAAATTTGATCAAACACTTTGGAAAACAACAGAGGACTTGATATCACTTGATATATTTCCTCTCTAGGAATGGCATTCAACATCTTGTCCTTAAACCTCCGTTTAGGAGTAAGTCATATGAATTGCCTTCTGCAAATTTTACATGTTCACAATTGAGGTATCTGTTTCTCAAGGACTGTCAAATATGTCCTCATCCGGTCTTTGAGGGATTTGATTAGTTAATTAGCTTAGCACTAATTGAAGTCAATATTTCTTCAGAATTTCTTGGAAGTATAATCTCACATTGCCCGTTGCTTGAACATTTGGTGCTGCAACACGACGCTATTACAAATCACATTGAAATTAGTGCTCCCAAGCTGAGTCAATTATCTTCACTGTCAATATAATGTTTTTACATTTAAAGAATGTCCCTCTTCTTTCTAAAGTTTCATATGAGCCTACAGAGTTTTCGATAGAGGTAGAACATGATGTTGACAAGAGTTTTGAGTCTATTCCTGCTCTCGAGAATCTCTGATGGAATCACGAGTATGTTCAGGTAACATAGATTCATAACTTGCATTTTCATAACTTCGAGTCATCCTGATTTTTGACATTTTCTTCCTAGGACGTGTATATTGGACGGGCTCCCTTATGCTCTTTTCTATCTTAAACGCCTTCACATATCTTGCATTAATCTAGGAGTATTCTTTGATCTTTTGTTTGCTCTTTGCTTGATAAGAAGCTCTCCAAATTTAGAAGAAATTGAAATCGAGGTTGTTAATGATGTTTACTTTTCTCTCTCTTTTTCGTATGTATTTGACTGTCTTATGATCTTCAATTTTAAATCAAGGCTGATGGTTTTTCTTAATCTTTCTAAGAACTATTTTGAACATGCGCGTCGGGGGGCTGTTGATGATATTCCTGAAAGTTTCTCTGATATGACATTTAATCACCTGAGGACAGTAAAGATTATGATGTAACATGAGTAGAGATGAAATGCAGCTTATAAGGGTTCTATTCAAGTCTCTAACACTGGTTAGAATGATAACCAAGCCCTGTGAAACGGAAGATAAAAAATCTTTTAAAGTACTTGCTGAGGTAAGAAAATTTCAGCATACATCATCTAAAGCGGAAGTTGTGTATAGTGTAGATTAGAATCCATATTACGATCATGTTTGATCTTAACTAGTCTTTCATCAGATCATAATCTTTCGCTAAAATATTTTAAATCGTAAAAAGAATGTTGATACAGCAGTAACACTGTTATTTTGCATTTGCCACTGTGAAGATCATCAGTTTATGAACATAGGTGAATCTGGATGGATGTTTTTGATTAATCTGTTTCAATGTCTGTTCTTTGAATGATCTATGGGATGACACTTTGGTTGGTTATTGAACTTTTTAATATATTCAATGTGGTCCTCATGGTCATTGTGCATTGTTTTTTATTTGATATGATCATGACATGAGTTGAGCGTAAATGGAATAGTGAGGATTCATATAGTCGATTTCAACTAGTTGTTTTATGAGAGTCGACGACGTTGTTGACACATTGTTCTGAATAGTGAGAAAGAATGAAATTCGATCAAATCCCTTGATCTTAATGGTTAGTGAACAATAACCCTTTTGAATGGAAAAGATAATTCCTTTCGACAACATTTTTCAATGAGAATTATGATACAATATACATTATAAGCTGAAATTGAATTTCAACAATGTTATTCTTACAAGCTCAATGTGAAAATTCCACATCCCAGAAAAATTATCACTAAAAACAAGAAAAGGGGGGAAAAAGGGGTGGGGGTGGGGGTGGGGCAGTTGTTCATAAATAAGTCTTTTTCCTATACAGTCAGAACATATCCCATTCCTTTATGCAGCTTCCATATAATCATATATATACAAGCTCAATCGAACCCTACCGCAGACAAAAAGTCTGGTATATAAGTGGAAAGGAGTAAAGGGACGGGTCTATCATCCACTGAGTTATGAACCATGCACTATTGACCCTCGAGGACTTCTTGGTTATAAAAAAAAGAACAAAAAAAACAAGCCCAATAACATACAACAATATTACTTGAGCATTTTATCTTAGATGACCTTTTTTTTTGTTTCATCTAATTGACTATCTTTAAAAATCTAAAGCAGAAGTTGTGTATCTTGTTGATTAGTATCGTTATCACAATCTTTCTTAATCTTTAGTTAAAATGTTTTGGAAGTACAAACAGAAACGAGACCTTTGGTTGATGGAGTAGTAAGGCTGTGTTTTTCCTTTTCTTTAAGGTACTAAAAAGATTTTATCTGTTTGGAAACATAAAATTGTGAATGTTTTGAATACTCTGTTTGGTAACAGAGATGGTTTTTACATTCATGCTTGTTCTTAAATGATGTATGATTTGAGACTTTGGTTGTTTATTTCAAAGTTATGTTGTGTGTTGATTTCTCTTAGGGAGGTTGAAACATTGAGTGGAACTTACTTTTTGGCTAGTCGAATTTCTTTCCTGTTAAGGGATTAGTCCAAGTTAGATCGAGAAGTATTTATGTCGGACATGATTTGTCCTCATCTGTGAAGAATAAACTCGAAGAAGCATCATTCAATTTGGGGTTCTTGTAATGATGTTTATATTGGAGCATCATAATAGAAATACTAGAAATTAATGTGATTATAAATTATTTTATTAAAATTTAGAGTGAAAATATGTCTTTTTTATTTTATATTAGTTATTTGTTTTTCTCATTACAAAAAATCATAAATAAAAATGATAAATTTCATTAATTTGGACTTTAAGAATCTTTTTCTCAAGATTTACAAACTTGATTACATTTACAAAAATAAAAAAGGAATAATTTTATGAAAAGACTTATCTGTAACAAAGTGAACAATTAATATAGGACTATGAAAAGACTTTCTTTTCGAAATAACCTTAAAAAAGAGTAAATGTCACAAAAATTAAGGGAAAAAGAATGTAAAAATTAATTTTATTATTTATTTAGAGAAATTGGCACATATATTTAGTTACTGAAAATTTACTTTGATCTGTCTAATTTAATCCACTTAATTGTTTTTGCATGTGACATTTAGTACCTCAAAATAGTTAAATTTGATTGTGTAGGCCACTTACAAATTCCATTTTCTGATGTTATGACTTTTTTGATTATAGGAAATCGTCATTTTTATGTATAAGAGATACATAAAATACCAAGAGATATCATTCGTTCAGTATTATAGACACAAAATTTGTACATTTTAACTATTTTTATGTAAGGGCGAATCTAGAAGGAGCAAAGGTATATTCATTTGAATTTTCTTGACAACAAATTCATATGATATATATAAGATTTTTTTTGGTGTTTATATATAAATTTAAATTCCTCAGTATAAATGTCTTTGTACATTGTAAGGCGTTTAAATTTCACTTGTTTAATAACCATTTTTTCAGTAGACCATAAAAAAGTTAGAGGGTTTGTAGTAGTATGAATTTATTATACATATTCATAAAATATTTTTATCAATAACGTTATTGTGTAATAAAATATTTTAAAAAACTAATAAAATAATTAAACTTACCAAATATTGAGTTGAGTTGTGCCTTGACTCATTATCTGCCCAGTTTTGGCTCAATTCATATTGATCCAATCAAATTTAGTTCGGATTGGATCTTGACCCATTTGTTATCCTGACTCATTATAATTGACCTAAAATTGATCCAATTTGCTCAATTACCGTCCCTAACAATGTCTAAGATTAAAATAGAAGAAAAATCAATGAAACAAATGCACTTAAATAGGAAAAACTAACTAAAAACTACCAGTTATCCTCTTTTGGATGAGTCGCGATTTAACAGAGCAAATGAAGATTAGCCAAGAAATCCCTAATGTTACAACCAAATTGTAGATAGTCATGTGTATTTACCATTTTTCTATGAAATAAAAAGATTAGCTATAAATAGTAATTATTTTTAGCATACACTACAAATATTACTAATATGATAATTACATATCATAAATAAGTTGTACCATATAAGTTTTATTTTATTTTAATAATTAAATAGTTTCACCATTTCATTAGATTACATGTTGCGCAACAAAAATAATACCATTTTCCGTGAAATCCTATAAATAGGTCCTTTTATGACCATTAGGGTTACTACCTCCAATCGATTCAATCACAAAAGTTACAGTTGCGTGAGATAGGGCAAAGGGACATTGATTTCGTTTTCTGCCTCAAATATGCTTGTTCAAAATCCTGGTATGTATATATATTAATTTCTTTATTAGCATAAATGTTTATGCTTTTACATGCCATATCAAAGCCTGGAACTTGAACTAGTCATTTTCATTCAAGAAGTAACTTTATCTTGTTATCACAGGCGAACCCACATTCATATGTGTGGGCGGATATACATCTATATCTATCTCTGACAAAAAAAAAGATATAACTAACAGTGCACTCTTATTGGGTGTATAACTATCCTTGTGCTAGAGAAATTGCCCACAAAACTAGGCTTTGAATCTCGCTAAAGCCCTTATTTCTTTTTAAGTTTATTGGTGTACATGAAGTCTTCAATTTTTAAGCATATTTTTGCTTGTTATAGACACATATTTTTATATTCTATTATGACATAAGATTTTAGACAACCACTATTAAGATTGAAGAAAGAAAATGTGTTATAATGGGCATTTAATAAACTACAACAATATATTTTTGATAGATTTAATACATCATGTTAGGAATCTAACTAAAAGAAAGAGAATGATTCTTATTTAGTCCTAGAACCCACGAATTCCAAAAATAAATAGTTATGGAAAAACATAATCAAGTTTTTAAGTATTAAATCTTTTCAGGTGGCGTAGAGAGTGTTGAAAGCAAATGACAAGTAAAAAATATGAAGGAAAGAAAATTAATCAGTATTCAACATATGTCCTTTCTTAATTGATCATTTTAACATTAGTTAGTATAGAAATCTCACAAAAGTATGTATAAATCAAGGATGCATTGTCCTAATAAACTCCTACAATGTTCAGTTTCTTAATCGTACGAAACTTAGGATTTAGTAGTCTAATCCTAGTATGAATCTAACTCTAACTCGTCAGCCTGCTTCAATGGACTTGTTCCTTCGACGTTTTCCATCAGTCGTCAAGCTTCCTTCAACACTTCCCCTCAAACTAGTGAGTAGAGAAATTTTAACTCCTAGCTTGCTGCAAAAACAAGAAAAAAAACCTATTTTGTTAAGGCTTTGGTATGAATATCAGCTAGCTGATCCTTAGACATTACAAATTAAGTAAGAAGTTGTCCCCTGCCCCTTTCTCACGAACAAAATGATAGTCCAGTTCAACATGTTTGGTTCTAGCATGCATAACTGGATTAATCGTCATGTACAACACACTCATATTATATTAATACAATGTAGGAACATATCGAACGAACACTCCAAGGTCATGAAGATGATATAAAATCCAAGTCATTTCTGCGGCAGTGAAGGCTAGTGCTCTATAATAAGCTTCAGCGATCGATCGAGCTACTGTGCTCTGTTTCTTCGAGGTCTAAGAATACAATTTGAACCTAAGTAGATACTAAAACCTGTAGTTGATCTCCTAGTTTTTCTCTAACCTCCCCAATCAACATTTGAGTACTCATACAACCTACATGGTGATTGTGAAATAATTCTGAGTCCAAAGTGTAGAGTACCTTTGATGTACTTGAGTATCATTTTTACTCCTTGAAAATGTTCAATGTTTGGGCTTTGCATAATTGGATTGCTAAATTCACAACATGAGTGGTATCAGGTCTTGTGAGGGTCAAATATTGAAGACTCCCTACTGTCATTCTTTAAAATGATGCATATACAAAACTTCCCACAGCTTCATGCAAACCATGTTTTCTAGCCAAAGGAGTGGCTACAGCCTTTACCAAAGTCATCTTTGTCTTTGCCAACATCTCAGCACCATACTTTCTTTGGTTTAAGTGAATCCCACCTTCAAAATAGTTCACCTCAATTCCTAACAAGAAGTGTACAGGGCCAAGATCTTTCATAGAAAACTTCTTTCCAAGTTGTAGAACCAACTCTAAAACATGAGATGAATACTTCCGGTGACAATAATATCATCCACATATAACAAAGAGAAAAATTTTTCCTTTGTGAGTTTGCAAAGTAAATAGGGAAGGGTCAGTCTTACTACAAAAAAACCAAGGTGTAAGAGATGGATGTTAAACAAATAAAACCAGACTCTTGTGGGTTGTTTAAGACCATACAATGCCTTTTTAAGTAGACATACATGCTGAGGATACTAGGGATCAATAAAACTAGGGGGTTGACACATGTACACCTCCTCTTGTAAGAAGCCTTGTAGAAACACATTTTTGACTTCTACTTGTCTAAATTTCTACTTTGAACTGACAACGGATACAACCACCTTAATAGTTGTATCTTTAACCACAAAACTATATATTTCTTCAAAATCTAGCCCTTCAAGTTGTGAGAATACCATTGCCACAAGTCTGGACTTATACTTATCTATTGTCCCATCAACTTTTAATTTTGTCTTGAACACCCATTTTGATCAAAACAAGTTCATATCAAGAGATTTAGGCATAAAAAATTATGTCTTGTTAGTATGTAAAACACCAATTTCTTCTTGCATTGCTGCAAGCCAATAAGGTGATTTTAGTGCTTCCTTAGTAGTATTTGGTTATCTCACAATTTATGTGTTGCTGCTAGCAACAAGTAACAAGTGTCGTTTCTTCACCTTGTTCTTGGTGATCATATGATGCCCTTGTGGTGCAGGAAGTACTGTAAATTAACCAAGATAGTGGACTGGAGTGTAGCATTGTCAAGTTGAAGGTCAACTGGTACATAAACTTAAGTGGTTGTTTGATGATGATAATTGGTTGGACCTTTAATAGCAACTTGTTCCTCACTGCTGCTGGCATATTCAAAATTTGCAACTGGAGTTTCAATGTTAATGTATGGATCATCAAATTCAACCTGTTCTTCAACATCTGATATTGTGCTTGAGAGGTCAATAATACTCTTATCATCAATGAGTACATGAGGTTTAGCAGCATTATCACTAGTAATGGGCGGGCTATCAACCTGTACTTCCCCTGAATCATAATTATCGGGTTTCTGCAGTTTAGAGAAAGATTTAACAAAAGCAACAAGGTGAGGTGAGACATCAATGTTCGTTTGATATTGCTTTGGAGACACATAAGGTAATGTGTTTTCATGAAACACAACATGTCTGGATATGTAAACCTTCCTTGAAGTCTCTTTCTCTTGAATTGAATTTATTATTTCCTCTTTTTTGTGAGTAGTTTCCTCTTCCCTTGCCTCTTTGGGCGGAGAATTCCATGTTATTATTTTGTTAAGGCACTTCTTCTTCCTCCTCCATCATATGAAAACCCCTGAGAGCATTAACAAACTGATTAAAAGTAGGATATGGTGTCTTAACTAGCATGACAGTCCTGAAGGTCTTGTAATTATGACCTAGACCTCTAGGAAAATTAATCATTTTTTCTATGTTGATCTACAGTCTTGTGAATGGTTGCAAAACCATCACATATGCCTTTGAATTCCTTAATGTATTCGTCAATTGTTTGTGTTCCTAGCCTCACACTTTGCAGTTGTTACTTTATTTGGAACTTCTTATCTTTAGTTGCTTGAAAATATGTTTCTCCCAAGCATTCCCACATCTCCTTCGCAGTTGAGCAGCCTACATCATGTACATGGTTTCTTCTGTCAAGGTTCGTGAAATCCAACTCCTTCGTAACATATCCTTATCCTCCCAATCATCAACAATGTTGTTGTCTTCTGCACTCTTTCAACTATTACACTTTTCTCAGTAGTCTGTCCATTGAAACAGGTCTCTCAACGTGGTTCTGTGATGATTTCAGATAATCTCATTACTTGAAACAACTAAGTCATTTATGTCCTCCATATAAGATAGTTCATTGTCTTAACTTTTATGGACCAGGACAAAATAAGATGATGAAGTGAAGAGGTCGAAAGTGTGTTGGTAAAATGGGCCATTGCAGTTTGTTAATTTGGTTGTTTTTTATTTTGATCTAATACGTTAAAGAGAGGAAAACATTATTGGTCAGGTACCACTTATAAATCTCACGAAAGTATGTAGAAATCAAGGATGTATTCATTATTATAATGTTGAGTTACAATCTTCTTATATAGGAGAAGAGTCCTATTCTAGCTATACTAGGAATCCTACTACAATACAAATAATCACATGAGTAGTATTGTATTACAAGTCAAATACATTATCCTAGTTGACTCCTATAATATTCAATAGCTTAGTCGTACGTAACTTAAGATTTAGTAGTCTAATCCTAGTACGAGTCTAACTCTAACTCGTCAGTCTGCTTCGATGGACCTGTTCCTTCGACGTGTCCCATCAGTCGTCAAGCTTCCTTCAACAGTTAGTACACATAATTGATTAAAAAAAGACAAAACTCAGTGACGGCTTAAGCTAGACAGTGTCCTAAAGCTAAAAATAAGTTGGAGGACGAATTTTAATTATTTTTTATTTTTATGTGAGATTCTAGTTATTTCTTTCTTTTTCATAAAAATAGTTTTATTTTTATGATATTAAACTAAAGATATATTTATACCAACTTTTTTTAATCTTGTGGTCTTAAACATATCATGTGGAAGTTAAATTTAAAATTGATCCATATAAAAGAGTTCCATACAAATTAAAAAATTCTTTTTTTTTGCTACAAAAAGCTAACGATAATTTCATTGTTACTAAAACATTAGGACTTTCAATTTTTGGTAGCCTAAGGCATATGACTCATCTTTAATGGCATAGAGACACCCTATGAATAAACCTAAGTAAAACAATAATAACAAAAGTAATTTTTTTCAAAAAAGAACAATAGTATACTCTGATGATGGGTGTACCTAAATTCATTGTGTAATCGTAGCAACAAAATTAAGTTATTTCTTTTTTCCTCCTAAGATTTGTAGTTTTTTAAAAAATTAAATTATTAAGAAAAAGTAAAATATTTGTGTAATTCTAATTATGTTTTCTTGAGAAAACATAGGTTAAAGGCACATGGACTTATGGCTTAGTCTTGAATAATGAATATCACTTTGTTCAACTATCAATTTTTTTTTTAATTTATATGAATCTGATTTATAATTCATGTTTTTGATGGTTTTTGGTTTAATTATGGGTTTTGATATGAGTATTTGAATGAACAAAATAATGCCATTTCTCATGATTTTGGTGTTCTTATTAATAGCTTATACATAAATTAAAATTTCACGATGTATTTTTTTTATTATGTTTCACCAAAGTATTGAAATTAAGTGTGTAGTTCACTAAATTAATATTTTATGCTTCTTGTAGAACAAATGTTTGGGTCATATATGCCAAAAGAGGTTAATTGTAATACTAGTATTAGTTGTACCAGGGTTAAATTTACGGTCAAACATTGTACTACAATTTCATACAAACTATTTTTGTATATACTACCAAATGACACCTTTAGTGCTAAAGGAAGTGTCAAGTATTATATATTCATTTATAATGTTAAAACAAACACATGCCATTCCTATAGTATTTTGATGTAAGCAGTCAATACTATAAATTTCTAGTACAATAAGTATAACATCACTAATTGAAACGTCTAAGTTTTTTTTTTTCAAATTCTATACAAAAATACTTTATATGTGTTTGATTTAACCTAAGCCAAACAAATTTACATCAAGAGTTCCAGATTAAAGAAATCAATGCAAATGTCAGCTAGAAATAATTTCTTTTTCATTTTTTAATCATGGAAAAGGTTACATTTGCCTCCTATTATGCCCCTTTTCTTTTAATCTTAGAGTTATGACATGTTTGTTTGTTGTTGGTGTAGCGTGTACATTTACCTTACCTATCGTACTTTTGTTTATTTTCTACAGATTATCATGCCTCCAGATGAACAAAGTCTTAGTTTACCTTCTCCCGATCGACTTAACAACCTTATCATTCATTTAATCGATGACATTCTAAGTAGGTTGTCTTTTCGAGATGTTGTAAGAGTTAGTACACTTTCGAAGGACTGGCAATATATTTGCTGGAGAATTCCACATGTGAAGTTTGATCAAACAGTGTGGAAAACATCCGAGGACTTGACATCCCCTGCCATTGGATTTATTCCGATTCTTGATAGTTTCCTCAGGTTCCATAGAGGAATAATATTGAAGGTTACCCTCAATATATTAGTCTAATAGTGTTTCCTAATGTTGATCGTCAGAGTTTTTCCCTCGACACTAATCACATTCAACATTTTGTCCTTAAACTTCCATTTACTTATCCTCCATACAGGCTGCCCAACTTCTTTTTTATTGTTCGACATTGAGGCATTTGTATTTTATGGAATGTGAAATACAACTACCATGTTTCTTTCAGGTATTTAATAAGTTGATTAGGCTAAAATTGAAATATGTCACATTATCTACTAATACGTTTGAAAGTTTGATGTCTAATAACCCGTTGCTTGAGGATTTTGTGCTAAAAGACATAGACAATCTGTACCTCATGAGTATTAATGCTCCTAATCTAAGGTCATTTGTCTTTCGTGGCGATATACAATTGATATATCTTGAAAATGTTCCTGTTCTTTCCAATGTTCTGTATGCGCCTAGAGAATTGGTTCTAGAGGATGAAGATGATTTTGTCAGTATTTTTTCGTCTATTCTTGCTCTTGAGTGTTGGAGCTGGGATATTTTTGAGGTAATGTTCCTTCATTTAACTTAATGGTAATGCATTTTCATGTGTACTTTTTTTTGACATTGAGTCATCCTGATTTTGTCATTTTATTTGTAATTCGATAATGTATCAACTGAAGTTGTACTAACAAGTCTTCCATCAACTCTTAACTATCAGAAATACCTTTTCATATCTTGGATTACTCTTGGAGAGATTTTTAGCTTTCATTTATTATTTGCATTATACGAATTTCCCCAAATTTGGAAGAAATTGAAATTAAGGTCGTCATTAATCTTTATTTTTTTCTCTATATTTTCCATGTTTTTATATTCGTGTGTAATGACTTGATGGTTTTTTTCTTGATTTTTCTTAGGAATGTCTCCTTAGTGATGGAGATTATTTTGAATGTGTACCCTAGGAGGTTGTTGATGAGATTCCTGCAAGCTTTTCGGATATCACATTTAATTATATGAGAATGGTTGAATTTTATGATGTACTATTAGAAGAGGTTGAAATGCAGCTTATCAAGGTTTTATTGGCAAAGTCTCCAGCACTGGTGAAAATGGTAATCAACTCTCGTCAAATGGAAACTAACGAATCTCTCAATGTATTCATAGAGATAACAATGTCTCAACGGGCATCATCTAAAGCAGAAGTTGTGTATCTTGTTGATTAGTATCGTTATCACAATCCTTCTTAATCTTTGACTAAAATGTGTTGAAAGTGCAAACAGAAACAAGATGTTTTGTTGATGAGTAGTAAGGCTTTGTTTTGCCTTTGCTTTAAGGTACTATAAAGATTTTATCTGCTTGGAAACATAGAATTGTAAATGTTTTGTATACTCTGTTTGGGAACATAGATGGTTTTTACATTTCATGGAGGCTCTTAAATGATATATGATTTGAGTGTTTGGTTGATTGTTGCAAAGTTATGTTATTTGTTGAATTCTCTCAGGGAAACTTACTTTTTGGTTAGTAGGAACTTCTTTCCTTTTAAGGGATTAGTCCAAGTTAGATCAAGAATTTTTATTTAGGACATACTTTTAGACTAGTAAAGTCTAGGATAACTTTCAATGTTATTCCTATATGAAACCAAAGGAAACAATCAAGAATGGGAATTAATCCAATGGTAGGGGATGTCAAGTCCGCTGGTGTTTCCCAGACCTTTTGATCAAATTTAACCTGTGTAATTTTTGGGCAAGTATATTGCCAATCCTTAGAAAGTGTACTAGTTCTTATAAATCTTGAAAAGACAACCTATTTAAAATGTCATCAATTAAATGAATGGCAAGATTGCTAAGTCGACCAAGAGAAGGTAAACATAGTCTTTGTTCATCTAGAGGCATGATCATTAGTAGAAATTAAAAAAGTATACGATTTATAAGGACAGAGTATATGCTACACGAACAACAAACAAACATGTCACAACTTTAACAATAAAAGAAAAGGTGTATAATTCGTAGATGACACTTGCATTGATTTCTTTAGTTTGCAACTTTTGATGTAAAATTGTTTGGATTAGGTTAAAGGAAACACATATAAAGTATTTTTGTATAGAATTTGAAGAGAACCTAGAAGTTCAAATTAGTGATGCGATACTTATTGTACTACATATTTATAGTAGTGAGTTTTTACATCAGAACACTGTTTGAATGACATGTATTTATGCAATATTATAAATCAATAGATAATACTTGACACTTCTTTCAACACTAAAGGAGTCGTTTGATAGTATATATAAAAATAGTACTTGTATTAATTTTAGTACAAATGTTTGACTATAAATTTAACACTAGTACAACAAATACTACTATTTCAGTTAACCTTTTTGGGATATATGACCCCAAACATTTATGCTACAAGAAGTATGATTATGTATCCCTTAGTGATGGGGATTATTTCAAACTTGTGCCCTATGAGTTTATTGATGAGATTCAAGCAAGATTCTCGAATATCACATTTAATCACCTGAGGACAGTTAAGTCTAATGATGTCCAATATATATACATATTGGTATAACTTGGACTAGTTCCTTAGCCAGACAGAAAGTTAAGTTTCCAAAGTTCTAGAAAGGATAGCATGTACACAACAGTTTACTTCTAACTTTGTTTGTGGTGTTTCAGTGTTGATTTTCGATAGCCCCTCGACTTAAAAGAAATGTTATGCAGTAAAACAAACATCTGAAAAACAAAAATAAATAAATAAAGGAACATGTGGTTCTTTCTACGTTCCAAAATTCCAAGAAAACTAACATCTACCACAAAAAAAAAAGAACAAAGTGGAAGATAGGGCTTCTATTTCACAAAATTAACAACACCCAAATGAGAAAGATTTGATTTTTAAACAAAAAGAGAAAGCAAATTTAAGCTTATCAACAACTAAAATTACTACTGTAAACATAAAAAAAAAGTTAGAAAAGTATCAAAAACCATTTTGCGCACACGTTATCCTTCAACTGCTGAACACAAATTTGTATGATTTTGAACTCTTCAATTTCATCACCGTGGAGTGAAAAAGGGAACTAAAGAAGGAAAGGGGGAGATAGGTTTTCTTCTTAAAATAAATTTTACAGAATTGTAATATGGAGTGGGGTGAGTGGGGTGGGTGGTGGGGGCAATTAATTATGTTGGTTCCTTAGTTGTATTGTCTTGTCCGTATCAATTTACGTGATACAATTTAATTCAACATTGAAAAAATTAAAAATAAACAGAAAATTGGAATGTGACATGTAATAAAAATCTTATAGATTAATGTGATTATAAATTTACTAAAAATGTAGAGATAAATTCTGTATTTTTTATTTTAATTTAGTTATTTGTAGGTCAGTTATAAATTCAATTTTCGGATTTTGTGATCTTTTTTAATAAAAAAATCGTTATTTTTATATGTAAGAGAATAGAAAATACCAAGAGATATCATTTGTTCAGTATTATTGACACAAAATTCATGCATTTTAGCCACTTTTATGCAAGGGCGAATCTAGAAGGGGCCAAGGTATATTCATTTGAATTTTCTTGACAAAAATTTTATATGATATATATAAGAGTGTTTTTTGTTTGTTTATATATAAATTTACAATTTCTCAGCATAAATGGTTTTGTACATTTTAAGGTTTTTATATTCACTAATTTGATTACCATTGTTTTTAGACGACCATGAAAAATAAGAATGGCAATAAGGTGAACCGGATGCGGGGCAGGATAGGTTTATGGGTATGTTAGGCCGGGCGGGCTTAAGGTTATGTGGGGCGGGTCTGAAGCGGGGTGGGTTGAAGTTGATTTCTTTTTAATTAATGTGGGTCAAGGTGGGCTGCGGGTATATGTGATTTTATGTGGGTTCAAACTTTATTTTAACTTCTTGCATGTCATAGAATGACAAAACATTATTTATTAAGATAACTTCATTAAGGCTACTAAAATATTCAATATTATAAATGAAGATGGTTCATAAAAAATAATACAATTTCATGCATGATTCTCAATTGACCTCTAAAAAATAAAATTTAAACTCACTATCCTATTAAATTAATACAACTTAAGGAAAAAATGAATTTTTTTTATGAATTTTATTTTTAGTATCAAACATAACTATGAAAAAAGAAAATATTATAAAAATAATGCAGGGTGAGTTCATGCGGGAAGGTCTATGTGGGGTAGGGTGGGGCAGGGAGGGTTGAAAATAAAAATTTTTGCTATGCGGATTAAAAAGTTTGTGGGTTAAGCTCAACCCGCACCACCCCCGCCCTACACCGCCCCATTGTCATCCCTAATGAAAATGTAGGAGGTTGTGTAGTATAATTCTTTACATTTATCCATAAAATAATTTTATCCTAATGTTATTGTGTACTAAAATATTTTAAAAGAACAAATAAATTAACTAAACTGGGTGAAAATTGAGTTGAGTTGGGTCTTGACTCATTATCTGCTCCTTTTTGGCTCAATTCATATTGATCCAATCAGTTTGAATTGGATCTTGAACCGTTTGTTATCTTGACACAATATGATTGACTAAAATTGATCTAATTAGCTCAATTACCATCCGTAATAATGCTTGAGATTAAATAGAAGAAAATCAATGAAACAAATACACTTATACATGAAAAACTAATCTAAAACTATCAAATAGTTATCCTCTTTTGGATAATTCGCGATTTATTTGAGCAAATGAAGATTAGCCTAGAAATGCCTAATATTAGAACCAAATAGTAGATAGTTGTGTGTATTTACTTTTTCTATGAAATAAAAATATTATCTATAAATAGTAATTATTTTAAGCATTCACTACTAATATTACTAATATGATAGTTGCATATCATAAATTAGTTGTACCATATAATTTTTATTTTATTTAAATAATTTAATAGATTACATCATTTCATTAGATTATATGTTGGGAACCAAAAACAATAACATTTTCAGTAGAATCGTTTAAATTGATCATTTTCTATTCATTAGGGTTAAAACCTCCACTCAATTCAATCACGAAAGTTACAGTAGCGTAAGATAGGGCAAAGGGAGATTGATTTCGTTTGCTGCCTCAGATACGCTCGTTCAAATTCCTGGTATGTAAATATATTAATTTCTTTATAAGCATAAAGTTTATGTTTTTACATGCCGTATCAGAGCCTGAAACTTGCACAAATGATTTTCACTCGTGAAGTAACTTTATCTTGTTGTGAGAGGGGGACCCACATTCATATGTGTGGGTGCATATACATGTATATCTATCTCTGGCAAAATAAAGATATAATTTAGAGCGCACTTTTAATGAGTGTAGAGCTATCCTTGTGCTAAAGGAATCACCGACAAAACTAGGGTTTGGATCTAGCTAAAGCCCTTATTTCTTTTTAAGTTTATTGTGATATGGGGCGGGGGGTTATATTTAAAATTAACTTAGTAAGCTACCAGTAGTCGATAGTCGACTTACCTGCAAGTTGCTAGGAAGATTAACAATAACCGAAAGTTGCAGTAAATAATTGACACAAAAGGTTTTGTCATGGTTCGGATCACCAACGCGGTGTCTAGTCCAGTCCCCTTGGGATTTAAGGGTTTTCCTTAAAAGTTTTGGAGATCTTCGTGTTACAGAAATTTAAAATTTTATCATGTCTCATATGCAAATCAGATTTCTACCTTGACACTGCCTCAACTTGTATACCTACACTCATATTCTTTCTTTTCTCTTTTCTTTTCAATTGTATCACTCATGTGTTTACGAAGCTTTATGAAAGAGAAAAGAAAACTATTGGCTAAGCTCAAGTAAAGTTTCATAGTTTCAGTACAAATCTAGGTCGGTTTATGTAGATGATGATATGTGCTCTTGTAATGAAAACCCCAAGGGATTTATCTCAATCAAGGATCAATTTAGGGAGTCCTTGATTGAGGCGATTTAGTTGATCTATATCCATGAAGTAAATTGCTTCTTCTTCTTTCATTTTGTTGGTTTGGTATTTTTCTTGTATGATCAACATACTTTTTATCTTGTGGCTTGATTTATCTCTTTTTCCTTTCTTGATGATTCGGTTGTGATCTCTGCAAAGTGTGCAAATATTCTACTTCATTTAGACTTTCATTTATATGTTGATCAACCATTTATTCCTTTCCTTCTTTTATCCCTTAGATTTGAGGCTTGCCTTTTCAATGCTACTTTGCAAGTTCAAGCAAATATTTTCCTTCTTTAAGTCGTTTGCGCTGATGATTTCCTTTTTAAATTTGTGACCTACGAAAATTGAGATCAACGCGTTAAGTGTCTATTTTCAAATTCAACTAAATCCAAGTAGTTAAAAATCTTCCCCTTTTAATAATGATAAGATTGATCACAATTTTAATTGTACTCTTGACAATCAATTTTACTGAGAAAGTTAGTTGTACTTCCATGAGGTTTCATGTTTTAGTTCATTGATGTATGCAGCTCTCTCTGTCTTATCTCCCCCATCTCACGGAGCGGTAAGAAAGATAGATTTGTTTTCTCCCCCTTTTAATAGTATAAACAAATTGCGAAAAGCATACGAGATTAAAACAAAGACAACAGATAACAGAGTAGTCTAAGAGTCAGAGAGACAAAAAACCAATATTCCAAGAGATAGAGAGGTACATGCCCCTATTGAAAGTTTGTGCAAAAAGTAAAGGTTCAGCCAGTAGAGTTAATGACCAACCCAAAAGTACTTGAGGGAGTTATTCACTTACTCACAGAAGGTGTTGTACGAACGTTCCACATTCCACAGAAGATTGGAGTATGAGGTCTGAACTGTAACAACAAGTACATTGTTGGAGAAGTTGACTCCACTCTTCAGAGAGTCAACTTGTTGGATCAAGCGATTTACCTTTGAGATACCTTTCTGCTTAATCATTTTCATGGAAATGCGCAACTTACTGATATCAGTATTAGAGTCTTTCTGTAAATGAAATACTTTTCCACAGCATCATGAAAGGTCTCCAAGTTTTGTTCTACAGCTAAATGTCTATTTTTGACCTCCTCGTTGTCCAGAAATAAAAGAGCGGCAAATCCACCAAGATTTTTTAGGGTTCAGGAGAATTCGCCCGAGCTTTGACTGAGTACTTTTTTACTCACTTTTCACCAACCTGCACATACCCCATACTAGAAAAAGTATGAGAATAATAATTTGCATTTATAAGATAAGGGGTAAACATAGAAGGATCCATAAAACTGTTCACAATAACCCTCGAGATAAGCAAGACATAGGGAAGACTTGACAAGAGATTCAAGTCTTCAACACTTTACCACATATACGACTTGAACCATTCTATCCAGTTTATGCGGTTTTTTTTAAGCAGGAAGTAGAGAACAAATACATCACGAGTAGAGATATTACTCAAGGAGCCTTTGTTGGGAATAAGCGTTGTGGGCAGTATATGTGCGAGAATATGATTCACAAAATATAGATATAAGGGCCCAGAGTCAGAAATGTGAGTGTCGGGTTCAACCACGACTCGCTTTTCACCATCTAGAGAAACTTCAAAGTCATCAGCTCATGTTCCGTTCATGTATGGAATTACCCCAAAAACTTAGTACCAAACAGATCTTCGAATAACTTCTCATTGATGATAAAGTGTTTACCGAGCACCGACGATTCTAACTCACCAGTGTTGGGTGAGATGCCGAGATTTGCATAGAACAGGCGAACCGCTTCATCAAAAAGCTCAAGACCACAAAAACTAAAAAAAAGACACAGTTTCTGAGATTTGAGATAGGAGCTTACCGGGCAGTGCTACTCCCTTAATCTTTCCTTCTCTTTTTGTTTTAAAAATGTTAACTCTTTGTGTACAAAGCTTTATCAAAGATGAAAGAAGATTACAAATAAGTTCAAGTGAAGTTGTTATTGTTAAGAAAAGATGAAACCAAAAATCTAACAACAAAGAACACCAAGTTTAACGTGAAAAAACCCTTCCAACCAAAGGTAACCTCCACGGGATCGACAATATCCCAATATCTTCACTATACCAATAAGAGGGTTACAAATATTCTTCTAATGGATACATAACAAGTGTAAGAAAATAACAAACAATAGCTACACCAACAAAAGATAAATAGAAAGAAACATCACCCAAACCCAGCCTCTGTTCGGAATCTAAATAGGATCTTTATGAACTCCGAATACAATATCCACCATTCAAATAAACCAACAAGATGTCAGGAACACTCAGTCCAAATTGCAGAACGATCCAATGGTTAGATAATCAGAAACATGATTTGAATGTTGCTCGTCGGAGAAAAAAACTGCAGCAAAAGAACCCTTTCCCTTCTCTCTTTTTTCTTGTTGAAAGCTCTCTCAAAAACCTCTCTTATATTCTAATGTCTTTCAAATACAATATCAAGCAGCAATTGAATTATTCTCTCAATACCATCCTCTATTTATAGAGTTATGCTTTTCCTTACAAAGCCAAAACCAACTACAAATAGAATTACAATTCCAATCCTTTTCATAATAGAATTGGAAACCAAATAAAGAGAATAATTCCAACCCTTTTTCAAGTAGGATTAGGCCATGGGCCTTTGGATGGAACATGGGCAATAGCCCTACAAACTCCCCCTCCAGCCAAGCGGCCAAATGGACTTAAAGTGAAGTAACTTTTGACAGGCTTCCTACCTGCCACACTTCTAAAAAACTCATGACTGTCTACGATGAGTTCTTTCCACTTATATCTATGAGTATCTAACATGACTTCATCATAACCTTCAGGTTCTCCCATGTTAGTCAATAGAATATACTCATCATGAGAATAATGTGTTGAGCTTCGCTTCTCTCTAGTAGATCTTCTACAAGAGGTTTCTGGAGCATCTCACCATGAGTTGGTTGATTATCAACCACAACATCATCAATAGAAACAATTACATGTTCTACACTCTGATCATTATCTGGATTATTACCTTGGGTTCCCTCATGTGCATAAGATATATAAATAATAGGAATTGGATCAACATCAACTAAGCTCTCATCAGCATGAGAATCTAGTTGCTCAGTCTTTTTAATATCTTCAATAGTTTGATCTTCAAAGAACGCAACATCACGACTTCTAATGAGCTTCTTATCAATTGGATTATAAAAGTGATATCCAAACTCATCTTGACCATAACCAATGAAGATGCACTGCTTAGTTTAAACATCCAATTTCGACCTCTCATCTTTTGGAACATGCACACAAGCTTTACAGCCGAACACTTTCAAGTGATCATAAGAGACATCCTTATCAAACCAAGCTTTGTTTGGAACATCACCACCCAAAGCAACAACAGGAGACAAACTGATAACATAAGCAACAATGTTAAGTACTTCAGCCCAAAATGAATTTGGAAGTTTAGCCTATGAAAGCACACATTTAACTCTCTCAACTAAAGTTTTGTTCATCCTATCTGCCAAACCATTTAATTGAGGAGTCTTTGGAGGAGTCTTCTGATGACGAATTCCTTGCGATTTGCAGTAGTTATCAAAGGGAATAATATACTCACCACCAATATCAGTGCGAATACATTTTGCTTGAAACTGTTTAAACACATCAAGCACTTGATATGTGGATTTTAAAGGATATACCCAAATCTTGCGAGAACGATCATAAATGAAAGTAGCAATGTAAAGTTCCCACCTTTTGACTTCACTTTAAAAGGACCACACAAATCTGAGTGTACTAACTCCAATAGCTCAGACTTTCTTGAAGGTGGATGAATGTGAAAAGAAACTCTTCTCTATTTCCCTACTAAGCAATGAACACATCTTTTCACCTTTGCTTGTTTCATACCAGCAAGAAAATTCTTCTTAGCCAAATAGGTAATTTGAATGTTTTCTTCCTCGAGCTATAATCAATGAGCCTTTGGTGCGCTTCCATTTGCCATTGAATAAGTCATTATGATAGATATCATCATCTAGTTGTCCTACATAGATCAAATTTAAGGGAATGTCTGGAGCATGCTTGACATTCTGAAGGAACAACGTTGAACCACTATTGATTTTCAAAGAAACAGTGCCAATAACGAACACCTTAACCTCACGAGCATTACTCATCTTTAACACCTCAGAGTTAATAAAAGTATAATATGAAATGAAGTGTTTTCTTGGTGTGACATGTGATGTGGCTCCAGAATCTACTATCCAACTTGTATCTTGAGATAAAAAATTGATGACGTCTTTCTCACAAGCGAAGAGAAGGTCATCTTGGACAATAGGAACAACATTATTTTCATTATTTTCTTCCTTTTTCCCTTCTTTAAGATCTTGCTTCAATTGTTTGCAAAATATTTTAAAATGTCCTTTCTTTCCACAATGATAACATATAATATTTGGATTCTTGAATTTTGATTTGCTTCTGCTTTTAACTCTACTCCTCGGGTCTCTAGTCTTATGTCTCCCTCGATCTTCTGTATATAGAATATCTGAATGTGAAGATATGTCTTGAGATTTTCTTCTAACCTCTTCATTCAACACACCACTTTTTGCATATTCCATAAACACCTTTCCACCAGTGGTAGAATTTGTTAAAGAAACACGAAGAGTTTCCAAGAATCCGGTAGAGTATTAAGAAGCCAAAGTCCTTGTATTTCATCATAAAAATTAACACCAATTACTGATAGCTAATCAAGAATACCCTAAAAATCATTTATATGATAAAAAATAGAACTGCTCTCCTTGTACTTAAAAGTCATCAATTTCTTTAACAAGAACAACTTGTTATTACCAGTTTTTGAAGCATAAAGCGTCTCCAACTTTTCCCACAATGTTCTAGCATGTGTCTCATTCACAATATGGTTATGAACATTATCTTCAACCCATTATCTTATATATCCACATACTTGTTAGTGCTCAAATTCCCAATTTTCATTGGTCACATTCTCGGGTTTATGAGCAAAAACCCCGAAAGATGCATCTTCTTCACGAACAATAGATCTTTCATCTTGCTTTTCCATATGTTGTAGTTTCTTCTGTTTAGACATACCATATTGCTCATATTCCCCTCCATATAGATAACCTCAGCTCTGATACCAGTTGTTGTGCTGAAAAAATGAAACCAAAAATCTAACAATAAAGAACCCCAAGTTTAACGTGGAAAAAACCTTCAAACCGAAGGTAAATACCACGGGATTGACAAGATCCAAATTGCTTCACTATACGAATAAGAGAATTAAAAATATTCTCCTAATGTCTACACAACAAGTGCCAAAAAAGAACAAATAATAGCTACACCAACAAAAGATAAATAGAAAGAAACATCACTCAAACTCAGCTTCTGTTCGAGATCTAAAACAGGATCTTGCTGGCCTCCGAATTAGATCTCCACCTTTTCCTTCTCTCTTTTCTCTTGTTGAAATCTCTCTCAAAAACCTCTGTTATGTTCTAATGACTTTCAAATACAATATCAATGAGTAATTGAATTATTCTCTCAAGACCATCCTCTATTTATAGAGTTGTGCTTTTCTTTACAAAGCCAAAACCAATTACAAATAGGATTACAATTCCAATCCTTTTCCTAATAGAATTGGAAACCAAATAAAGAGAATAATTGCAATCCTTTTTCAAGTAGGATTGGGCCATGGGACTTTGGCTGGAATATGGTTAATAGCCCAACAGTTATGTGCTTCACACAACTGGCTAAGGAGGTTTTATATAGTGTTAGCTCTTATGAGAAACCCAAGGGTATTTGAATCAAGGATCTTTGATCTTATCCTTGAGTCATATTTAATTGTTCTATTGAATCATGTCCATATTAGATATGAGCATGATAGATCAATTTTTTCCTTGCATGAGGATTTTGAGTCTTGGCTTGATAGTCGTGTGTGATTTGATCCTTTCCTTAAGTTGATTTATCTTGTACTCTTTGTAAATATTGGTTTGATGATGTTTCCTTAAAATTTTCCCTTGATTTTATCTTCGATATCCTTGATTGATTTTCATTGAATGCGGCTTTGATTTCACATGTTGTGAGATTTGATCTGATTGAACAAATATTTACATTCCAATCTTAACTGGTGCGCCTATCCTTTGTGTGATCACTGAGAGCATCCCGATTGTAGCCTTGTACTTGTGTTGTATCTTGTTTACTTCCTGCATCAAGATCCTGCTCAGTATTGTCATTGTTAAAATGTTTGAATATGAGGTTAACAAAACATTGTCAAGTTTGTATTTTTTTTTAAAAAAGCATAAGTACTCCCTTGAACTATTGTCGAAATTTTAAGAATACACATTTTCTTTATATGTCCTAATACCTCCTAGAACTATTTTGAAATGTAATAAATACACATTTTTTGGTGTTAAGGTGGCTTAGAGAGTGTTGAAAGTAAATAACAAGTAAAATATATGAAGAAAGAAAGAAATTAATCAGTATTCAACATATGTCTTTTCTTAATTGAACATTTTAGCATTAGTTAGTAAACATAATTGATAAGTAATCTCAGTAACGGCTCAAGCTAATTAGTGGTCTAAAGTCAAAAATAAGTTGGAAGCCTAAATTGTAATTACTTTTTTTTTTCAATGTGAGATTCAAGTTATTTCTTTCTTTTTGATAAAAAAGGTTTTATTTTGTATGATCTTAAAATATTATATATATATATATATAAATATATATATATATATATATATATATATATATATATATATATATATATATATATATATATATATATATATATATATAATTGATCTTGTGGTCTTAAACATACCATGTGAAAGTTAAATTTAAAAAATGGTCCATAAAAAAGAATCTTAAACAAATTAAAACATTATTTCTTTCTTTTTTTTGCTAAAAAGCGTAAAATAATGTTATTATTACTAAGAAATTGGACCCTTCAATTTTGGGGTTTAAGGCATATGCCTCATCTTTAAAGGCATTGAGTCACCCTCGGAAGAAACCCTAATTAAAACAACAATAACAAGAAATATACTTTGATGATGGGTGTATCTAAATTGATTGTGTAATGGTGGTGGTAGCAACAAAATTAAGTTATTTAAAACTTGTTTCCCTTAATGTAGTTTTTCAAATAATTACACTATTAAGAAAAACTAAAAAATTTGTGAAATTCTTATTATCTTATCTTGAGAAAACATAGATTAAAGGCATATGGACTTATGACTTAGTCTTGAATAATGAATATTACCTTGTTCAACTATCAATTATTTTTTTCTAATTTATAGGAATCTGATTTCTCATTCAAGTCTTGATGGTTTTAGGTTTGATTATGGGGTTGGATATGAATATTGGAATTAACAAAATAATACCATTTCTCATGATTTTGGTGTTCTTATTAGTAGCTTATACATAAATTAAAATTTAAGGATGTATTTTTTTATTATGTTTCGCCAAAATATTGAACTTAAGTGTGTAGTTCACTAAATTAATGTAACGACCTGTTTAGTTGTTTTGAGCAGTAGAGTTTATTTCTGGTAATAACTGTCTGGGTCGACGGATCCCACGACGGACCGTCATGGGCACGACGGACCGTCGAGGGGGTCTCGTTCCAAAACACTTAGATTCTGAAAATTTGGGTACTGAGATCGACTCTCTGAACTTCACGACGGAATGGCAGGACAGACCGTCGTTGGCACGACGGACCGTCACAAACCTTTCCACAGAATTAACTCTCTGAACTTTATGAAGGACCTGCAGAACGGACCGTCACAGTCATGACGGACCGTCACAGGTTGCGTAACCCTGACTGAGTCGGATTTTTGTTAAAAGTTTTTAAGGGGAGTTTCGGACTATTCATGCTTATAATTATAAAGTTAGTGGATTAATGTTAATAATTCAATTACTTGGGGGTTAAAGGAGATAGCCTTGAAATAAATAGTGGGTTATTTTTATCATCTTTTATACTTAATTATATGACAATTAGGGTAAAAGAAAAAGGGTTTGAATAAGAAAAATAGAAAGAACAGAGAGAGAAAGGGAGAACGAACGACCAAGAGAAGAGAGAACGAAGAGGAAAGCAAAGACTTTGAGGAGTAGCTTGCGTGATCACGAATTCTTCGGTTGAGGTAGGTTATGGTTTATGCTATTTCATAATAAACTCTTAATAGCGAATGATATGTATTGGGTAGTATTGTAAAGTCTTCTATATGCTTAATTGTGTGCTTGCATGATGTGATTATGTAATTGTAATGGATTGGAAAGATAAGGCTGTGAATCTTAAACCTTAAATCCTCTTTGTTAATGATGATGCCTTGGTATAAAAGAAGGCTTGATGAACTAAAAGAATGAGATTAGGGGATTGAGTGTCACAAACCGACACGTAGAATTAGGGGATCGGAGTGTCACGTTCCGACACCAGGATAGTAGAGGATCGGAGTGTCACGTTCCGACACCAGGATAGTAGAGGATCGGAGTGTCACGTTCCGACACCAGGGTAGTAGAGGATCGGAGTGTCACGTTCCGACACCAGGATAATAAAGAGAATGAATATTGAGGGGATCGGAGTGTCACGTTCCGACACCAGGATAATAAAGATAATAAATATCGAATTATGTTATTATACTCAAATTTAAAGAACTATTTCCCAAATGAGTATGGTGTGGAGGCTTGAGTCCGCATAGATGTGCTTGGTGTTTTGGCCAGTGGTTACGGTTATGTTATTATCTGATATATATTGTTTTCTATTTTGAGTTGGCCGATGATACCTACTCAGTATGTGTTCCTTGTACTGACCCCTACTTGTATTCTTTTTCTTTGTTATTTATGGAATGCAGCAAACGTGCCATCAACTTCGACTCGTCCGCAACTCTAGCCAGTCTTCAACATATCAGATTTCAGGGTGAGCTATTGTTCCTAGATCGGACTGGATTCTCTCTCATTCATGTCTTGATGTCCTTGAAGTTCGGACATGGACCATCTTTTTACTTATTTTAGCTTCTTAGATACTCTTAGATGTAGTAATTTGAGGATAAATGTTCTTGAGGTGATGATTTCCAGATTTTGGGTATAATAAGTATTAAATTTTAGAAGTTATTTATTGGTTATATTAATGAGTTTTAAGTCTTCCGCATTATATTTTGTTCATTATGCATAGAATATTGGTAAATGATTGGGGTTTAGATTGGTTGGTTCGCTCACATAGGAGGATAAATGTGAGTGCCACTCGCGGCTCGTTTTGGGTTGTGACAAACTTGGTATCAGAGCATTAGATTCGTTGGTCTCATCACACAAGAACGAGTCCAGTAGATTCTTAAGGAACGATAGGGGGACGCCTTTACTTTTCTTTGAGAGGCTATAGGACTTTAGGAAAATTCCATTCTTTCTTTCTTTCGTGCTATTACTTGGATCCAATTGGTATTTAGGTGATACAAATTGGTATCTGACCATCTTCACTCTATTTCGCAGATGGATAGAACTAGAGCAACGACTGTGCCAACACCAACACCGGCAAGACAGGGTGCGTCTGAGCCAGCCACTGGGGCTGTAGCTAGAGGAGGAGCAGTGGCAAGAGGCCGTGGTAGAGGTCGCGGGAGGACGTCCTCTAGAGGTAGAGGACAAACACCTGGTCCAACTAGTACTAGGGCAGTGACTCCTCCACCGACTGGTGAGGTAGTAAGAGAGGGTGAGGAAGGGGAAAATGAGCAGGTTTAAAATGAGGAATTACCACCCCAGCCTACCCCAGAGATGATTAATCAGGTTCTTGCTTATCTTAGCGGGTAATATGATCAAGGACAGACACCTCCAGTGTTTTTTGCACCAGCACCTCAGGTTCCGGGAGTACAACATGCAGCTGCTGTGGCTCCCCGCATGGATGCCTCATTGGAAATAGGCACGTTCCCTCGATTGACTACAGGACCTATAATGACGAGTGATCAACATGAGCTTTTCACTAAATTTCTGAAGTTGAAACCTCCAGTCTTCAAGGGTGCTGAATCTGAGGATGCCTATGATTTTCTGGTTGATTGTCATGAGTTGCTACATAAGATGGGCATAGTAGAACGATTTGGTGTTGAGTTTGTGACCTATCAGTTTCAAGGGAACGCCAAAATGTGGTGGCGGTCATATGTTGAGTGTCAACCAGCACAGGCACCACCTATGACTTGGGAGATTCTCTAGCTTATTTATGGAGAAGTATATACCCCGGACTTTGAGGGATAGGAGGAGAGTTGAGTTCCTAAGCCTAGAGCAAGGCAGGATGTCGGTTACTGCTTATGAGGTTAAGTTTCGTGAGCTATCCAGGTATGCCACCCAACTTTGCTTCAGTCCACGAGAGCAGATTCGCCGTTTCGTGAAAGGGCTGAGGTAAGATTTGCAGATTTCAGCCTTACAGGTAGCTGCTGCAGCAAAATCCTTTCAGGAGGTGGTAGATTTTTTTATAGAAGTGGAGGGGGTGAAGCCAGACGACTTCACCATGGCATCGACATCTAAGAAGTTTCGTAAGGGAGGTGAGTTTAATGGTTCTTACTCCAGAGGGCAGGGTTCAGGAGGTTACCCAGCCTGACCTATTCAGTCTTCACTGCAGGCTGTAGCTGGGGGTCCATCGCAGACCAGCCAATATTCCTCTGAGTTTGGAGGTTACCCCCAGACTTCGTCATTCTCACAGAGACCTATGTTTGAATCCAGAGAGTGTTATGGATGTGGGGAGACTGGACACATTAGGAGGTATTGTCCAAAATAGAGTTACAGACCCCCAATAGTCAGAGGTAGAGGTGGTCATGGAAGAGGCCGTCATTCTGGAGGACGAGGTGGCCGAGGTAATGGTGGTCACCAAAACGGCCGGGGTGACGGGCAAATTGGAGCTACTACAGCACAACATGGTAGAGGCAACGGGCAGACAGGTGATAGGGCCCATTGTTATGCTTTCCCTGGGAGGTCTGAAGCGGAGACATCTGATGCTGTTATCACAGGTAATCTTTTGGTTTGTGATTGCATGGCTTCTGTATTATTTGATCCGGGTCCACATTTTCATACGTATCTTCCTCATTTGCTACTGGTCTTAATTTACATTGTGAATTGCTTGACATACCTATACGTGTCTCTACTCCTGTGGGTGAGTCTGTGATAATTGAGAAGGTGTATAGATCTTGTCTTGTGACTTTGTGGGGAGCAATACTTATGTAGATCTGATTATTCTAGAGATGGTCGATTTCGATGTGATTTTGGGTATGACTTGGCTTTCTTCAAATTTTGCAAACTTAGATTGTAATGCCAAAACTGTGACATTGGCCAAGCCTGGGACAGATCCGCTAGTGTGGGAGGGTGACTATATTTCCACTCCAGTTCGTATCGTTTCTTTCCATCATGCAAAGAGAATGGTTAGTAAGGGTTGTTTAGCCTTCTTGGACCATCTCAGGGATGATACTTCCCAAGTACCTTCGATTGAGTCTGTCTCGGTAGTCCGTGAGTTCCTAGATGTGTTTCCTGCAGACCTTCCTGGTATGCCACCGGATAGGGATATTGATTTTTGTATTAATTTGGAGCCGGATACTCGCCCCATTTCTATACCCCCTTATAGAATGGCTCCCGCTGAGTTAAGGGAGTTAAAGGCCCAACTTCAAGAGTTGTTAGGTATAGGCTTCATTAGACCAAGCGCTTCCCCTTGGGGTGCTCCGGTTTTATTTGTGAAGAAGAAGGATGGGAGTTTTCGGATGTGCATAGACTACAAGCAACTAAATAAAGTAACTGTTAAGAACAAGTATCCTCTTTCTCGCATTGATGATTTATTCGATCAGTTATAAGGTGCTTGTACCTTCTCAAAAATCGATTTGAGGTCTAGTTATCATCAATTGAAAATACGGGCAACGGATGTGCCAAAGAATGCTTTTCGGACCAGGTAATAGCATTATGAATTCTTGGTAATGTCTTTTGGACTAACGAATGCCCCTGCTGCATTCATGATCCTGATGAACGGGATTTTTAAGCCATATCTGGATCTCTTTGTCATTGTGTTTATTGACGATATACTAGTATACTCAAAGAGCAGGAAAGAACATGAGGAGCACTTGAGAATTGTGTTGGAAGTATTGAGGGAGAAAAGGCTTTATGCCAAATTCTCCAAGTGTGAGTTTTGGCTAGATTCAGTGTCCTTCTTGGGGCACGTAGTTTCTAGGGATGGAGTGATGGTGGATCCTTCTAAGATTGAAGTAGTGAAGAGTTGGGTAAGACCTACTAATGTTACAGAAGTAAGGAGCTTTGTTGGTTTAGCTAGCTACTACCGTTGATTTGTCAAGGGATTTTCTTCGGTTGCTTCCCAATTAACAAACTTGACTAAGAAGAATGTTCCATTTGTATGGTCGGATGAATGTGAAGAAAGCTTCCAGAATCTCAAGACCTTGTTGACTACTGCACCAATTCTTACCTTGCCAGTGGAAGGCAAGAATTTCATTGTTTATTGTGATGCATCCTATTCTGGTTTGGGTGCAGTGCTAATGCAAGAGAAGAATGTAATTGCTTATGCTTCGAGGTAATTAAAGGTGCATGAACGTAATTATTCGACCCACGATTTGGAGTTGGCTGCGGTAGTGTTTGCATTAAAGCAATGGAGACATTATCTATATGGGGTTAAGTGTGAAGTCTATACGGATCATCATAGTTTATAGTATGTCTTTACTCAGAAAGATTTAAATTTAAGACAGAGGAGATGGATGGAACTACTGAAGGACTATGATATCACTATGTTGTATCACCCGAGAAAAGCTAATGTTGTGGCAGATGGCTTAAGTAGAAAGGCATGGAGCATGGGAAGTCTAGCTCACCTGCAGGTTTCTAGACGCCCATTGGCTAGAGAGGTTCAGACTCTGGCTAATGACTTTATGAGGCTAGAAGTACTAGAGAAGGGAGGATTTTTGGCCTGTGTGGAGGCAAGATCTTCCTTTCTTGACAAGATTAAGGGAAATCAGTTTACTGATGAGAAACTGATTCGGATCCGAGATAAGGTGTTGCGAGGAGAGGCTAAAGAAGCAAAAATCGATGAGGAATGTGTTTTGAGGATTAATGGAAGGGTATGTGTGCCTCGTGTTGATGATTTGATCCACGCTATTCTTACAGAGGCTCATAGTTCACGATATTCTATACATCCTGGTGCAACCAAGATGTATCGTGACCTAAAGAAACATTTTTGGTGGAGTAGGATGAAGCGTGACATTGTTGATTTTGTCGCCCAATGCCCGAATTGTCAGCAGGTAAAGTACGAACACCAGAGGCCCGGAGGAACACTTCAGAGAATGCCCATTCCTGAATGGAAGTGGGAGAGAATTGTAATGGACTTCGTGGTTGGTGTTCCAAAGACATTGGGTAAGTTTGATTCTATTTGGGTAATTGTGGACAGATTAACTAAGTCTGCTCACTTCATTCCGGTCAAGGTGACTTACAATGCACAGAAGTTAGCCAAACTCTATATCTTAGAAATTGTTCGATTGCATGGAGTTCCACTTTCCATCATATCAGATAGAGGTACGCAATTTACTTCTAAGTTTTGGAGAACATTGCATGCTGAATTAGGTACTAGGTTGGACCTTAGTACTACATTTCACCCTCGGACCGATGGTTAGTCTGAGCGAACGATTAAGGTGTTGGAAGATATTCTTCGTGCATGTGTGATAGAATTTGGTGGTCATTGGGATAACTTCTTACCCTTAGCAGAGTTCTCATACAATAATAGCTATCACTCAAGTATTGATATGGCCCCATTCGAAGCATTGTATGGGAGGAGATGTAGGTCTCCCATTGGTTGGTTTGATGCATTCAAGGTGAGGCCCTGGGGTACTGATCTTCTGAGGGAATCATTAGAGAAAGTGAAATTCATTCAAGAAAAGATTTTAGCGGCGCAAAGTAGGCAAAAGGAATATGCAGATCGAAAGGTTAGAGACTTGGAGTTCATGGAGGGTGAACAAGTCTTGCTGAAGGTTTCACCCATGAAAGGGGTGATGCGGTTTGGTAAAAGAGGTAAGCTAAGCCCAAGGTATATTGGACCATTTGAAGTACTTAAGCGAGTAGGGGAGGTGGCTTATGAGTTAGCCTTGCCTCCAGGACTCTCAGGACTGCACCCGGTATTTCATGTGTCTATGCTGAAAAGATACCATAGGGATGGAAACTACATTGTTCATTGGGATTCAGTTCTTCTTGATGAGAATTTGCCTTATGAGGAGGAGCCTGTTGCCATTCTAGATAGAGAAATCCGCAAGTTGAGATCAAGGGAGATTGCATCCATCAAAGTTCAATGGAAGAATCGACCAGTTGAAGAGTCCACTTGGGAGAAGGAGGCTGATATGCAAGAAAGATACCCACACCTGTTTACAGATTCAGGTACTCCTTTTTGCCCTTGTTTTTCTTCTTGTGATCGTTCGAGGACGAACGATGGGTAAATTGGTATCTATTGTAACGACCTGTTTAGTCGTTTTGAGCAGTAGAGTTTTTTTCTGGTAATAAATGTCTGGGTCGACGGATCCCACGACGGACCGTCATCGGCACGACGGACCATCGAGGGGGTCTCGTTCCAAAACACTTAGATTCTGAAAATTTGGGTACTGAGATCGACTCTTTGAACTTCACGACGGAATGGCAGGACGGACCGTCTTTGGCACGACGGACCGTCACAAATCTTTCCACAGAATTAACTCTCTGAACTTTATGACGGACCTGCAGGATGGACCGTCACAATCATGACAGACCGTCACAGGCTGCGTAACCCTGACTGAGTCGAATTTCTGTTAAAAGTTTTTAAGAGCCGTTTTGGACTATTCATGCTTATAATTATAAAGTTAGTGGGTTAATGTTAATAATTCAATTACTTGGGGGTTAAAGGAGATAACCTTGAAATAAATAGTGTGTTATTTTTATCATCTTTTATACTTAATTATATGACAATTAGGGTAAAAGAAAAAGGGTTTGAATAAGAAAAATAGAAAGAACAGAGAGAGAAAGGGAGAACGAACGAGCGAGAGAAGAGAGAACGAAGAGGAAAGCAAAGACTTTGAGGAGTAGCTTGCATGATCACGAATTCTTCGGTTTAGGTAGGTTATGGTTTATGCTATTTCATAGTAAACTCTTAATAGCGAATGATATGTATTGGGTAGTATTGTAAAGTCTTCTATATGCTTAATTGTGTGCTTGCATGATGTGATTATGTAATTGTAATGTATTGGAAAGATAAGGCCGTGAATCTTAAAACTTAAATCCACTTTGTTAATGATGATGCCTTGGTATAAAATAAGGCTTGATGAACTAAAAGAATGAGATTAGGGGATCGGGTGTCACGAACCACACATCGAATTAGGGGATCGGAGTGTCACGTTCCGACACCAGGATAGTAGAGGATCGGAGTGTCACGTTCCGACACCAGGATAGTAGAGGATCGGAGTGTCACGTTCCGACACCAGGATAGTAGAGGATCGGATTGTCACGTTCCGACACCAGGATAATAAAGAGAATGAATATTGAGGGGATCGGAGTGTCACGTTCCGACACCAGGATAATAAAGAGAATGAATCTCGAATGATGTTATTATACTCAAATTTAAAGAACTATTTCCCAAATGAGTATGGTGTGGAGGATTGAGTCCTCATAGATGTGCAGGGTGTTGTGGCCAGTGGTTACGGTATTTGTTGTTATCACCTGTTGAGTATGTAGTTGATTTTATGTTATTATCTGATATATATTGCTTTCTATTTTGAGTTGGCCGATGATACCTACTCAGTACGTGTTCCTTGTACTGACCCCTACTTGTATTATTTTTCTTTGTTATTTATGGAATACAGCAAACGTGCCATCAACTTTGACTCGTCCGCAACTCTAGCCAGTCTTCAGCATATCAGATTTCAGGGTGAGCTATTGTTCCTAGCTCGGATTGGATTCTCTCTCATTCATGTCTTGATGTCCTTGAAGTTTGGACATGGACCATCTTTTTACTTATTTTAGCTTCTTAGATACTCTTAGATGTAGTAATTTGAGGATAGATGTTCTTGTTGTGATGACTTCCAGATTCTGGGAATAATATGTATTAAATTTTAGAAGTTATTTATTGTTTATATTAATGAGTTTTAAGTCTTCCGCATTATATTTTGTTCATTATGGTTAGAATATTGGTAAATGATTGGGGTTTAGATTGGTTGGTTCGCTCACATAGGAGGATAAATGTGGGTGCCACTCGCGGCTCGTTTTGGGTCGTGACAATTAATATCTTATGCTTCTTGTAGAACAAATGTTTGGGGTCATATATGCCAAAAGAGGTTAATTGTAATACTAGTATTAGTTGTACCAGAGTTAAATTTACGTTCAAACATTGTACTAAAATTTCATACAAACTATTTTTATATATACTACCAAATGACACTTTTAGTGCTAAAGGAAGTGCTAAGCATTATCTATTCATTTATAATGTTACAACAAACACATGTCATTCCTATAGTATTTTGATGTAAGCACTCAATACTATAAATTTCTAGTACAACAAGTATAACATCAAGAGTTGCAGATTAAAGAAATTAATGCAAATGTCAGCTACAAATAATTTCTTTTGCATTTTTAAATCATGGAAAAAGGTTACATTTGCCCCCTATTATGCACCTTTTCTTTTAATCTTAGAGTTGTGACATGTTTGTTTGTTGTTCGTGTAGCGTGTACTTTACCTTACCTATCGTACTTTTGTTTACTTTCTACAGATTGTCATGCCTCCGGATGAACAAGGACTTAGTTTACCTTAACCTGATCGACTTAGAAACCTTAAAATTCATTTAATCGATGACATCCTAAGTAGGTTGTCTTTTCAAGATGTTGTTAGAAGTAGTACACTTTCGAAGGACTGGCAATATATTTGCTGGGGAATTCCACATGTTAAGTTTGATGAAAAAGTGTGGAAAACACCCGAGGACTTGACCTCTTCTACCATTGGATTTATTCTAATTATTGATAGTTTCCTCAGGTTTCATAGAGGAATAATATTGAAGGTCTTCCTCAATATTGAAGGTCACCCTCAATATTATTAGTCTAATACTGTGTCCTGATGTTGATCGTTTGATTTTTTCCCTCGACACTGATCATCTTCAACATTTTGCCCTTAAACTTCAATTTACTTATCCTCCATAGAGGTTGCCTACCTTCTTTATTAGCTGTTCAGCATTAAGGCATTTGTATCTCAAGGAATGTGAAATACAACTTCCATGTTTCTTTAAGGGATTTAATAAGCTGATTAGGCTAATATTGAAATCTTTTACGTTATTTTCTGATACATTTGAAAGTTTGATCTCTTATTGCCCGGTGCTTGAGGATTTGGTGCTAAAAGACATAGACAATCCGTACTTCATGAGTATTAATGTTCCGAAGCTAAGGTCATTTGTCTTTCGTGTCTATATACAATTGATACATCTTGAAAATGTCCCTGTTCTTTCTAATGTTCTGTATGCACCTAGAGAATTAGTTCTAGAGGACGAAGATGATTTTGTCAATATTTTTTCGTCTATTCCTGCTCTCGAGTATTTCAGCTGGGATCTTTTTGAGATAATGTTCCTTCATTTTACTTAATGGTAATGCATTTTCATTTGTGCTTTTTTTTTGGAATTTCAGTGTTCCTGATTTTTGTAATTTTATTCGTAGGTCGATAATGGATCAATTAAAGTTATATCAACAAGGCTTCCAGTAGTTCTTCATTGTCTGAAATGGCTATTTATGTCTTGGATTACTCTTGTAGAGTTTTTTGAGCTTTTCTTTGCTCTTTGCATAATACGGAGCTCTCCAAATTATGAAGAAATTGAAATTAAGGTTGTCACTAATATTTATTTTTCTCTCTATCTTTTCCATGTTTTTATATTTGTATGTAATGACTTGGTGGTTTTTTCTTGGTTTTTCTTAGGAATGTATCCTTAGTGATGGAGATTATTTCGAATGTGTGCCCTAGGAGGTTGTTGATGAGATTCCTGCAAGCGTTTCGGAGATCACATTTAATCATCTGAGGACAGTTACGGTTTATGATGTACTATTAGAAGTGGTTGAAATGCAACTTATCAAGGTTTTATTGGCAAAGTCTCCAGCACTGGTGAAAATGGTAATCAAACCTCGTCAAATGGAAACTAACAAATCTCTCAACGTACTCACGGCGATAACAAAGTTTCAACGGACATAATCTAAAGTAGAAGTCGTGTATCTTGTTGATTAGTATCGTTATCGCAATCGTTCTTAATCTTTTGCTAAAATATTTTGGTAGTACAAACAGAAACGAGATGTTTGGTTGATGGAGTAGCAAGGCTGTGTTTTGCCTTTGCTTTAAGGTACTATAAAGATTTTATCTCCTTGGAAACATAGAATTGTGAACCTGGATGAATGTTTTGAATACTCTGTTTGGGAACAGAGATGGTTTTACATTTCATGCTTGTTATTCATTTAAATCTTTGGTTGTTTATTTTGAAATTGTCTTGTGTGTTGAAGAACTAACAAAGATTTTGCATGACCTTCTTGTTATTGATTCATCACTGAAATAAGACATGGCTGTGGAAGTTGGAAATGTCATGGGCTAATTCAGGTAGAAAATGAAAAACATATGATGATTTACATATAAAACTCACAAAAGGAAAAAGAAAATGAAACTTTAAATGTGTCTTAATTATCTTTTCCGTAATTTTTTCTTCTACTATATATATTCTCTCTATTTTAATATTTGTGATGCATCTTAAATAAGATATATTACATACTTTAACATGTAAGATGACCGTATGATATACAAAATATTTAAAAGAGAAAATGTATATTACTTGGGAGTTAATATATATACTCTTATAATCATTAAGAAAAACGAAAAAAGAAGTTTTAGTTGTTAAATACGAAATCAAATTTGCTCATTTCAGATGGGGCACAAAGGTCGATTTGATTTAATTTTTAATTAGAAAAAACCTAAACTAACTATTTCATTTTATTAGTTCTAAAAACTAAATCAAATCATCTAAAGTTGGATTTTTCATTTTCGACTTAATTTATTTTTTTGAATTTTTTTTTTTATAATTACACGGTGATTGAAAAAGAAATTAAATATATTTTAAAAATTTTCAAAAAATGATAAAATTCACATAAATAAAAAATACTTTCAACATTCGTTACAAAATATATTGTTAACTTCAAAACTGAAACTATAATAGTAAAATTTAACTTTCATCCTAATACAAAATAAAATAATTTCAAAAGCTTGTCTCTTCAGTTTCTTCCAACACCTCCATTTGAGAAGACAGAGAGCAGAGTGCTTCACATTAATCATCTGTCAAGTACTTCTTCTTCTCTGTTAACACAAACTATCTGCGTTTATGGTTCTTGTTCTATAGAATTTTGATATCAAGATTGCATTTTTAATTTTTTGGGTATGCTTTAATATGATGAAATTGAAGTGGGGTTTGCTTAAAACTTGATGGGGTTAATGTTTTTCAAGGACATGGTGTGTTTGTAGGTGTAGGTCTATCATGTATGTGTTTCAGTAGTGGCAGAATAAGGATTTTCACTAGGTTGAAATAGGAATAATAAGTTTCTAAGTTTTGGATAACTAAAACAACACTTATTTTAGTTGGATTTGATACACTTGAGCTGTTGGTCTTTCGAAAATAATCTCTTTTTCAGTACACAAGTAAACTAGGTAGTGTGTACTCTAACCGAACAGTTTCGAGATTCGTTACATATCGTGTTCTTGTTATTTTCTACAGATTCTTGTTGTAGTAGTCATTTCATGTTATGCTTCCACATGGGAAGAAAACAACTTTTACCTCCGTGATGTACTTAGAAACCTTCCTGATAATGTAATTGATGACATTCTAACGAGGTTGCCTTTACGAAATGTTGTGAGGACAAGCATCTTATCAAAGAAATGGAATATAATTGGCATAGACATCCACAACTGAAATTTGATCAAACACTTTGGAAAACAACAGAGGACTTGATATCACTTGATATATTTCCTCTCTAGGAATGGCATTCAACATCTTGTCCTTAAACCTCCGTTTAGGATAAGTCATATGAATTGCCTTCTGCGTAATTTACATGTTCACAATTGAGGTATCTTTTTCTCAAGGACTGTCAAATATGTCCTCATCCGGTCTTCGAGGGATTTGATTAGTTATTTAGCCTAGCACTAATTGAAGTCAATATTTCTTCTGAATTTCTTGGAAGTATAATCTCACGTTGCCCGTTGCTTGAGCATTTAGTGTTGCAACACGACGCTATTACAAATCACATTGAAATTAGTGCTCCCAAGCTGAGGTCAATTATCTTTATTGGCAATATAAAGTTTTTACATTTAAAGAATATCCCTCTTCTTTCCAAAGTTTCATATAAGCCTACAGAATTTTCGGTAGAGGTAGAACATGATGTTGACAAGATTTTTGAGTCTATTCCTGCTCTCGAGAATCTCTATTGGAATCACGAGTATGTTCAGGTAATATAGCTTCATAACTTGCATTTTCATAACTTTGAGTCATCCTAATTTTCGACATTTTCTTCCTAGGACGTGTATATTGGACCGCACCCCCCATGTTCTTTTCTATCTTAAATGCCTTCACATATCTTGCATTAATATATAAGTATTCTTTGATCTTTCGTTTGCTCTTTGCTTGATAAGAAGCTCTCCAAATTGAGAAGAAATTGAAATCGAGGTTGTTTATGATGTTTACTTTTCTCTCTCTTTTTCGTATGTCTTTGACTTTCTTATGATCTGCAATTTTAAATCAAGGCTGATGGTTTTTCTTAATATTTCTTAGAACTATTTTGAACATGCGCGCCGGGAGGCTGTTGATGATATTCCTGAAAGTTTCTCAGATATGACATTTAATCACCTGAGGACAATAAAGATTTATGATGTAACAGGAGTTGCAACTGAAATGCGGCTTATCAAGGTTTTATTGGCCAAGTCTCCAACACTGGTCAGAATGATAACCAAGACCTGTGAAACGGAAGATAAAAAATCTTTCGAAGTACTCGCTGAGGTAACAAAATTTCAGCTTACATCATCTAAAGCAGAAGTTGTGTATAGTGTAGATTAGAATCCATATTACGATCCTGTTTGATCTTAACTAGTCTTTAATCAGATCATAATCTTTTGCTAAAATACTTGAAATCGTAAAAAGAATGTTGATACAGCAGTAAGGCTGTTATTTTACATTTTCCACTGTGAAGACCATCAGTTTGTGAACATAGGTGAATTTGGATGGATGTTTTTGATTAATCCATTTCAATGTCTATTCTTTAAATGATCTATGGAATGACTCTTTGGTTCGTTATTGATAATTTTAATATATTCATTGTGGTCCTCATGGTCATTGTGCATTGTTTTTTATTTGATATGATCATGACATAAGTTGAGCATAAACGGAATAGTGAAGATTCATATAGTCGATTTCAACTAGTTGTTTTATGAGAGTCGACGACGTTGTTCACACATTGTTCTGAATAGTGAGAAAGAATGTCGATCAAATCCCTTGATCTTAATGGTTAGTAAACAATACCCCTTTTGAATGGAAAATATAATCCCTTTCAACAACATTTTTCAATGAGAATTATGATACAATATACATTATAATCTGAAATTGAATTTCAACAATAATATTCTTACAAACTCAATGTTACAATTCCACATCCCAGAAAAAATTATCACTAAATACAAGAAAAGGAAAAAAAAAGGGGGTGGGGGTGGGGTGGGGTTAGTTGTTCATAAATAAGTGTTATTCCTATACAGTCAGAACATATCCCATTCCTTTATGCAACTTCCATATAATCATATATATACAAGCTCAATCGAACCCTACTGCAGACAAAAAGTCTGGTAAATAAGTGGAGAAAAGTAAAGGGGCGGGTCTATCATCCACTGAGTTATGAAACGTGCACTATTGACCCTCAAGGACTTTTTGGTTATAAAAAAAGAACAAAAAAAACAAGCTCAATAACATACAACAATATTACTTGAGCATTCTATCTTAGATGCCCTTTTTTTTGTTTCATCTAATTGACTATCTTTAATAATCTAAAGCAGAAGTTGTGTATCTTGTTGATTAGTATCGTTATCACAATCCTTCTTAATATTTAGTTAAAATGTTTTGAAAGTACAAACAGAAACGAGACATTTGGTTGATGGAGTAGTAAGGCTGTGTTTTGCCTTTTCTTTAAGGTACTAAAAGATTTTATCTGTTTGGAAACATAGAATTGTGAATGTTTTGAATACTCTGTTTTGTAACAGAGATGGTTTTTACATTCATGCTTGTTCATAAATGATGTATGATTTGAGACTTTGGTTGTTTATTTCAAAGTTATGTTGTGTATTGAATTCTCTTAGGGAGCTTGAAACATTGAGTGGAAACTTACTTTTTTGCTAGTAGGAATTTCTTTCCTGTTAAGGGATTAGTCCAAGTTCGATCGACAAGTATTTATGTCGGACATGATTCGTCCTCATCCGTGAAGAAGAAACTCGAAGAAGCATCATTCAATTTGGGGTTCTTGTGTTGATGTTTATTTTGGAGCATCATAATAGAAATCTTAGATATTAATGTGATTATAAATTATTTTATTAAAATTTAGAGTGAAAATATGTCTTTTTTATTTGATATTAGTTATTTGTTTTTCTCATTACAAAAAATCATAAATAAAAATGATGAATTTCATTAATTTGGACTTTTAGAATCTTTTTCTGAAGGCTTACAAACTGGATTGCATTTACAAAAATAAAAAAGGAATAATTTTAAGGATAAATGAGATCAAAATGATTGGAAGAATTATATATAACAAAGTGAACAATTAATATAGGACTATGAAAAGACTTTCTTTTCGAAACAACCTAAAAAAAGAGTAAATATCACATAAATTAAGGGAAAATAAAGTAAAAATTAATGTAATTATTTATTTAGAGAAATTCGCATGTATATTTAGTTACTGAAAATTTACTTTGATCTGTCCAATTTAATCCACTTAATTTTTTTTTGCATGTGACATTTAATACCTCAAAATAGTTAAATTTGATTGTGTAGGCCAGTTACAAATTCAATTTTCTGATGTTATGACTTTTTTTAATTATAGGAAATCGTCATTTTTATGTATAAGAGATACAGAAAATACCAAGATATATCATTTGTTCAGTATTATAGACACAAAATTTGTACATTTTAATTATTTTTATGTAAGGGCGAATCTAGAAGGAGCAAAGGTATATTCATTTGAATTTTCTTGACAACAAATTCTTAATGATATATATAAGATTTTTTTGGTGTTTATAAACAAATTTTAAATTCCTCAGTATAAATGTCTTTGTACATTGTAAGACGTTTAAATTTCACTTGTTTAATTACCAGTTTTTTAGCATACCATGAAAAAGTTAGAGGTTTTGTAGTAGTATAAATTTTTTATACATATTCATAAAATATTTTTATCAATAACGTTATTGTGTACTAAAATATTTTAAAGAACTAATAAAATAATTAAACTTTGCAAAAATTTAGTTGAGTTGTGTCTTGACTCATTATCTGCCCAGTTTTGGCTCAATTCGTATTGATCCAATCAAATTAAGTTTGGATTGATCATTACCCGTTTGTTGTCTGACCCATTATGATTGACCTAGAATTGATCCGATTTGCTCAATTACCGTCCCTAACAATGCCTAAGATTAAAATAGAAGAAAAATCAATGAAACAAATGCACTTAAACAACAAAAACTAATTAAAAACTACCAAATAGTTATCCTCTTTTGGATGAGTCGCGATTTAATAGAGCAAACAAAGATTAGCCAAGAAATCCCTAATGTTACAACCAAATTGTAGATAGTCATGTGTATTTACCATTTTTCTATGAAATAAAAAGATTATCTATAAATAGTAATTATTTTTAGCATTCACTACAAATATTACTATATGATAATTACATACCATAGATAAGTTGTACCATATAAGTTTTATTTTATTTTAATAATTAAATAGATTCACCATTTCATTAAATTACATGTTGCGCAACAAAAATAATAACATTTTCCGTGAAATCCTATATATTGGTCCTTTTATGATCATTAGGGTTAGTACCTCCACTCGATTCAATCACAAAAGTTACAATAGCGTAAGATAGGGCAAAGGGACATTGATTTCGTTTTCTGCCTCAAATATGCTCGTTCCAAATCCTGGTATGTATATATATTAATTTCTTTATTAGCATTAATGTTTATGCTTTTACATGACGTATCAAAGCCTTGAACTTGAACTAATAATTTTCACTCAAGAAGTAACTTTATCTTGTTATCAGAGGCGAACCCACATTCATATGTGTGGGCGCATATACATCTATATCTATCTCTGACAAAAAAAAAAGATATAACTAATAGAGCACTCTGAATGAGTGTAGAGCTATCCTTTTGGTAGATATATTACCCGCAAAACTAGGGTTTGAATCTCACTAAAGCCCTTATTTATTTTTAAGTTTATTAGTGCACATGAAGTCTTCAATTTTTAAGCCCATTTATGCTTGTTCTAGACACAGGTTTTTATATTGTATTATAACATAAGATTTTAGACAACCACTATTAAGATTGAAGAAATAAAAATGTGTTAGAATGGGCATTTGATAAACTACAACAATATTTTTTTGATAGATTTAATACATCATGTTAGGAATCTAGCTAAAAGAAAGAGAATGATTCTTATTTAGTCCTAGAACCCACGAATTCCAAAAACCAGAAAAAACCTATTTTGTTAAGGCTTTAATATGAATATCACTAGTTGATCCTTAGACATTAAAAATTGAGTAAGAAGTTGTCCCCTGCCCCTTTCTCACGAACAAAATGATAGTTCAGTTCAACATGTTTGGTTCTAGCGTGAATAACTAGATTAGTCGTCATGTACAACACACTCATATTATATTAATACAATGTAGGAACATAGCGAAGGAACACTCAAAGGTCATGAAGATGATACAAAATCCAAGTCATTTCTGCCGCTGTGGAGGCTAGTGCTCTATAATCAGCATCAACGCTCGATCGAGATACTGTGCTCTGTTTCTTCGAGGTCTAAGAATACAATTTTCACCTATGTAGATACCAAAACCTGTAGATTGATCTCCTAGTTTTTCTACAACCTCCCCAATCAGCATTTGAGTACTCATACAACCTACATGGTGATTGTGAAATAATTCTGAGTCCAAAGTGTAGAGTACCTTTGATGTACCTGAGTATCATTTTTACTCCTTGAAAATGTTCAACGTTTGGGATTTGCATAAATTGGCTTGCTAAATTCACATCAAGAGTGATATCAGGTCTTGTGAGGGTCAAATATTGAAGAGTCCCTACTATCATTCTTTAAAATGATGCATATACAAAACTTCCCACAGCTTTATGCAGACTATATTTTCTAGCCAAAGGAGTGGCTATAGTCTTTTCCAAAGTCATCTCTGTCTTTTCCAACATCTCATCACCATACTTGCTTTGGTTTTAGTGAATTCCACCTTCGAAATAGTTCACCTCAATTCCTAACAAGAAGTGTAAAGGGCTAGGATCTTTCAATAGAAAACTTCTTTCCAAGTTGTAGAACCAACTCTAAAACATGAGATGAATACTTCCTGTGACAATAATATCATCCACATATAACAAAGCGAAATATTTTTTCTTTGTGAGTTTGCAAAGTAAATAGGGAAGGGTCAGTCTTACTACAAATAAAACCAAGGTGTAAGAGATGCATGTTAAACTGATAAAACCAGACTCTTGTGGCTTGTTTAAGAACATACAATGCCTTTTTAAGTAGACATACATGCTGAGGATACTAGGGATCAATAAAACTAGGGGGTTGACTTATGTACACCTCCTCTTGTAAGAAGCCTTGTAGAAACACATTTTTGATTTCTACTTGTCTAAATTTCAACTTTGAACTGACAACAATGGATATAACCACCTAAATAGTTGTAGCTTTAGCCACATAACTAAATATTTCTTAAAAATCTAGCCCTTCAAGCTGCGAGAATCCCATTGCCACAAGTCTGGACTTATACCTATCTATTGTCCAATCAACTTTTAATTTTGTCTTGAACACCAATTTTGATCCAACCAAGTTCATACCAGGAGATTTAGGCCCAAAATTTATGTCTTGTTAGTATGTAAAACATCAATTTCTTCTTGCATTGCTGCAAACCAATAAGGTTATTTTAGTGCTTCCTTAGTAGTATTTGGTTCTCTCACAATTTACGTGTTGCTGCTAGCAACAAGTAACAAGTGTCATTCCTTCGTCTTGTTTTTTGGTGATCAAATGATGCCCTTGTGGTGCAGGAAGTACCTCAACTGTACATTAACTAAGATAGTGGACTGGAGGGTAGCATTGTCAAGTTGAAGGTCAACTGGTACATAAACTAAAGTGGTTGTTTGATGATGATCATTTGTTGGACCTTTAAGAGCAACTTGTTCCTCACTGCTGCTGGCATATTCAAAATTTGCAGCTCGAGTTTCAATGTTAACGTATGGATCATCAAATTCAACCTGTTCTTCAATATCTAATACTGTGCTTGAGAGGTCAATATTACTCTTATCATCAATGAGTACATGAGGTGTAGCAGCATTATCACTAGTAATGGGCGGGCTAGCAACCTGTACATCCCCTGAATCATAATTATCGGGTATCTGTAGTTTAGAAAAAGATTCAACAATAGTAGTAAGGTGAGGTGATACATCAATGTTAGTTTGATATTTCTTTGGAGACACATAAGGTAATGTGTTTTCATCAAACACAACATGTCTGGATATGTTAACCCTCCTTGTAAAAGGATGATAGCGTCTATATCCTTTGTGTAAGCTGGTGTACCCTATGAAAACACAAGGATATGTTTTTGGACTAAACTTATTGTTACCCTTATTATATGAAAAACATCTACACCAAAACACTTTTAGGTTGTTGTAATCAGGTTGTTCCCCAAACAACTTAACAAACGGAGTCACCATCTTTATGACTGATGAAGGCAATCTATTGATGAAAACTACTGCAATGAGGAAAGCTTCAACACATTGAAACAGAGGTAGGTTAGCATGAAGTAGTAAAGTTAAGCCAGTCTCCACACTATGCCTATGTTTTCTCTGTGCAACTCCATTTTGTTCAGGTGTGTTAGGACATTAAATATATCCTAGAATGCCATGATCTTCTAAATTCTTAATGAAGTCTATTTGGATAAAGTCAACACCTTCATCACACTGAAAAATCTTGATCTCTATAGAAAAAAAATTTCCACCATTTTCTAAAATTTTATAAAGACCTCAAAGAATTCAGACTTCTATTTCAATGGATAAATCCATGTATATCTGGTGTGATCATCAACAAAAATGACATAATATTTCATATGATAGGAAGATTCAAAAGGAGTAGGTCCCAATAATTCACAATGAATTTTCAATAAGGGTTCTTTCTCAATTTTAATTTTCAAACAAAATGGAATTTTACAACTCTTTCTCACCTGTAAAAATACTTAAGATCAGTATGGTTATTCCTAGCACAAATTTGACACGCGTCATAATTGTCCCTTTCATGACATTCACTTGAAGGACTGTTCTGAGGACCTGGTCCATTTTTGTTGTTATAAGGATATGTTTCTTGTCCTGCAGGCTTGAAGCCTCTTTCTCTTGAATTTAAGTTATTATTTCCTCTTCTTTGTGAGTAGTTTCCTCTTTCCCTGCCTCTTTGGGAAGAGAATGCCATGTTATTGTTTTGTTAAGGCACTTCTTTTTCCTCCTCCCTCATATCAAAACCCCTGAGACAATTAACAAACTGATTAAAAGTAGGATATGGTGTCTTAACTAGCATGACAGTCTTTAAGGTCTTCTAATTATGACCTAGACCTCTAGCAAAATTAATCATTTTTTCGATCTTCATCTACAGACTTGTGAATGGTTGCAAAATCATCACATATGCCTTTGAATTCCTTAATGTATTCATCAATTGTTTGTGTTCCTAGCCTCTCACTTTGAAGTTGTTACTTTATTTGGAACTTCTTATCTTTAGTTGCTTGAAAATATGTTTCTTCCAAGCATTCACACATTTCCTTGGAAGTTGAGCAGCCTACAATCAGGTACATGCTTTCTTATGTCAAGGTGCCTGAAATCCAACTCATTCGCAACATATCCTTATCCTCCCAATCATCAACAATGTTGTTGTCTTCTGCTCCCTTTCGCCTGTTACACTTTTCTCAGTAGTCTGTTCATTGAAACAGGTCGCTCGACGTGGTTCTGTGATGCTTTCGGTTAATCTCACCACTTGAAACAACTAAGTCATTTGTGTTCTCCATATAAGATAGTTCATTTTCTTAATGGAGCAGGACAAAATAAGATGATGAGGTGAAGAGGTCGAAAGAGTGTTGGTAAAATCGGCCATTACAGTTTGATAATTTGGTTGTTTTTTATTTTGATCTAATATGTTAAAGAGCGGAAAAACTTTATTGGTCAGATACCGCTTATAAATCTCATGAAATATGTAAAAAATCAAGGATGTATTGATTATTATAATGTTGAGTTACAATCTTCTTATATAGGAGAAGGGTCCTATTCAAGTTATACTAGGACTCCTACTACAATACAAATAATCACATGAGTAGTATTTTATTACAAGTCAAATACATTATCCTAGTTGACTCCTATAATATTAAATAGCTTAGTCGTACGCAACTTAAGATTTAGTAGTCTAATCCTTGTACGAGTCTAACTCTAACTCGTCAGTCTGCTTCGATGGACCTGTTTTTTTGACGTGTCCCATCAGTCGTCAAGTTTCCTTCAACAGTTAGTAAACATAATTGATAAAAAAAATCATTGACGGCTCAAGCTAGATAGTGTCCTAAAGCTAAAAATAAGTTTGAGGAAGAATTTTAATTATTTTTTATTTTTATGTAAGATTCAAGTTATTTCTTTCTTTTTCGTAAAATTAGTTTTATTTTTATGATATTAAACTAAAGATATATTTATACCAATTTTTCTTTTTAGTCTTGTGGTCTTAAACATATCATGTGGAAGTTAAATTTAAAATTGATCCATATAAAAGAGTTCCATAAAATTAAAACGTTCATTTTTTTTGCTACAAAAAGCTTACGGTAATTTTTTTGTTACTAAAACATTAGGCCTTTCAATTTTTGGTAGCCTAAGGCATATGCCTCATCTTTAAAGGCATAGAGCCACTCTCTGAAGAAACCTAATTAAAACAATAATAACAAAAGTAATTTTTTTTCAAAAAAGAACAATAGTATACTTTGATGATGGTGTACCTAAATTCATTGTGTAATTGTAGCAACAAAATTAAGTTATTTCTTGTTTCCTCCTAAGATTTGTAGTTTTTAAAAAATTACACTATTAAGAAAAAGTAAAATATTTGTGTAATTCTTATTATGTTTTCTTGAGAAAACATAGGTTAAAGGCATATGGACTTATGGCTTAGTCTTGAATAATGAATATCACCGTGTTGAACTATCAATATTTTTTTTAATTTATAGGAATCTGATTTATCATTCAAGTCTTGATGGTTTTAGGTTTAACTATGGGTTTGGATATGAATATTTGGATTAACAAAATAATACAATTTCTCATGATTTTGGTGTTCTTATTAATAGTTTATACATAAAATAAAATTTCAGGATGTATTTTTTCATTATGTTTCACCAAAATATTGAAATTAAGTGTGTAATTAACTAAATTAATATTTTATGCTTCTTTTAGAACAAATGTTTGGGGTCATATATCCCAAAAGAGGTTAAATGTAATACTAGTATTAGTTGTACCAGAGTTAAATTTACGGTCAAACATTGTACTAAAAATTTCAAACAAACTTTTTTTATATATACTAACAAATGACATATTTAGTGCTAAAGGAAGTGTCAAGTATTATCTATTAATTTATAATGTTACAACAAATACATGTCATTCCTATAGTATTTTGATGTAAGCACTCAATAATATAAATTTCTAGTACAATAAGTATAACATCACTAAATTAAACGTCTAATTTTTTTCAAATTCTATACAAAATACATTATATGTGTTTGATTTAACCTAAGCCAAACAAATTTACATCAAGTGTTGCAGATTAATGAAATCAACGCAAATGTCAGCTACAAATAATTTCTTTTGCATTTTTTAAACATGGAAAAAGGTTACATTTTCCTCCTATTATGCACCTTTTCTTTTAATCTTAGAGTTATGACATGTTTGTTTGTTGTTCGTGTAGCGTGTACAATGACCTTACCTATCGTACTTTTATTTATTTTCTACAGATTATCATGCCTCCTGATGAACAAAGTCTTAGTTTACCTTTTCCTGATCGACTTAACAACCTTAACATTCATTTAATCGATGACATTCTAAGTAGGTTGTCTTTTCGAGATGTTGTAAGAGTTAGTACACTTTTGAAGGACTGGAAATATATTTGATGGAGAATTTCACATGTGAAGTTTGATCAAACAGTGTGGAAAACACCGGAGGACTTGACATCCCCTACCATTGGATTTATTCCGATTCTTGATAGTTTCCTCAGGTTTCATAGAAGAAGAATATTGAAGGTCACCCTGGATATTATTAGTCTAATAGTGTGTCCTAATGTTGATCGTCTGATTTTTTCCATCGACACTGATCACATTCAACATATTGTCCTTAAACTTCCGTTTATTTATCCTGCTTACAGGTTTCCCAACTTCTTTTTTATTGTTCAGCATTGAGGCATTTGTATTTCATGGAATGTGAAATACAACTTCCATGTTTCTTTCAGGGATTTAATTAGGTGATTAGGCTAAAACTGAATATGTCACATTATCTACTAATACGTTTGAAAGTATGATCTCTAATAACCCGTTGCTTGAGGATTTGGTGCTAAAAGACATAGACAATCTGTACCTCATGAGTATTAATGCTCCTAACCTAAGGTCATTTGTCTTTCGTGGCGATATACAATTGATATATCTTGAAAATGGTCCTGTTCTTTCCAATGTTCTGTATGCGCCTAGAGAATTGGTTCTAGAGGATGAAGATGATTTTGTCCGTATTTTGTCGTCTATTCCTGCTCTTGAGTGTTTCAGCTGGGATCTTTTTGAGGTAATGTTCCTTCATTTAACTTAATGGTAATGCATTTTCATGTGTAATTTTTTCTGACTTTCAGTCATCCTGGTTTTTTCATTTTATTTGTAGTTCGATAATGGATCAACAGAAGTTATACCAACAAAGCTTCCATCAACTCTTAACTCTCTGAAATACCTTTTCATATCTTGGACTAATCTTGGAGAGTTTTTTAGCTTTCGTTTATTGTTTGCATTATGCGAAGTTCCCCAAATTTGGAAGAAATTGAAATTAAGGTCGTCACTAATTTTTATTTTTCTCTCTATCTTTTTCATGTTTTTATATTCGTGTGTAATGACTTAATGTTTTTTTCTTGATTTTTCTTGAGGGAGTATCATTAGTGATGGAGATTATATTCGAATCTGTGCCCCAGGAGGTTTTTGATGAGATTCCTGCAAGCTTTTTGGATATCACATTTAATCATATGAGGACAATTAAGTTTTATGATGTACTATTAGAAGAGGGTGAAATGCATCTTATCAAGGTTTTATTGGCAAAGTCTCCAGCATCGGTGAAAATGGTAATCAAGCCTCATCAAATAGAAACTAAAAAATCTCTCAATGTATTCATGGAGATAACAAAGTCTCAACGGGCATCATCTAAAGGAGAAGTTGTGTATCTTGTTGATTAGTATCGTTATCACAATCCTTCTTAATATTTGGCTAAAATGTTTTGAAAGTGCAAACAGAAACAAGATGTTTTGTTGATGACTAGTAAGGTTGTGTTTTGCCTTTGCTTTAATGTACTATAAAGATTTTATCTGCTTGGAATCATAGAATTGTGATTGTTTTGAATACTCTGTTTGGGAACAGAGATGGTTTTTACATTTCATGGATGCTCTTAAATGATATATGATTTGAGTCTTTGGTTGTTTATTGCAAAGTTATGTTATTTGTTGAATTCGCTCAGGGAAACTTATTTTTTGGTTAGTAGGAACTTCTTTTCTGTTAAGGGATTAGTCCAAGTTAAATCAAGAATTTTTATTTAGGACATATTTTAGACTAGTAAAGTCTGGAATAACTTTCAATATTATTCCTATATGAAACCAGAGGAAACAATCAAGAATTGGAATAAATCCAATGGTAGGGGATGTCAAGTCCTCTGGTGTTTCCCAGACCTTTTGATCAAATTTAACCTGTGTTATTTTTGGGCAAGTATATTGCCAATCCTTAGAAGGTGTACTAGTTCTTATAAATCTTGAAAAGACAACCTATTTAAAAAGTCATCAATTAAATAAATGGCAAGATTGCTAAGTCGATCAAAAGAAGGTAAACATAATCTTTTTTCATCTAGAGGCATGATAATTTGTAGAAATTAAAAAAGAATACAATTTGTAAGGACAGAGTATATGCTACACGAACAACAAACAAACATGTCACAACTTTAACAATAAAAGAAAAGGTGTATAATTCGTAGATGACACTTGCATTGATTTCCTTAATTTGCAACTTTTAATGTAAAATTGTTTGGATTAGGTTAAAGTAAACACATATAAAGTATTTTTGTATAGAATTTGAAGAGAATATAGAAGTTCAAATTAGTGATGCAATACTTATTGTACTACAAATTTATAGTAGTGAGTGTTTATATCAAAACAATATATGAATGACATGTGTTTATGCAACATTATAAATCAATAGATAATACTTAACACTTCTTTCAACACTAAAGGAGTCGTTTGGTAGTTTAGATAAAAATAGTACTTGTATTAATTTTAGTACCAATGTTTGACTATTAATTTAACACTGGTATAACAAATACTACTATTTCAGTTAACCTTTTTGGGATATATGACCCCAAACATTTATGCTACAAGAAGAATGATTATGTATCCTTAGTGATGGGAAATATTTCGAACTTTTGCCTTATTTGTTTATTGATGAGATTCATGCAAGATTCTGGAATATCACATTTAATCACCTGAGGACAGTTAAGTTTTATGATGTACTATTAGAAGAGAGTAAAATGCAACTTACTTTTAGGAATTTCTTGCTTATTAAAGAATAAATCCAAGTTATACCGAAAAGTATGATGGACATACTCATTCCTTATCTATGAAGATGAAACTCGAAGAATTATCACCCAATTTGGGATTCTTGATTGATGTTTATTTCAAAGTTATGTTGTGTGTTAATTTTCCTTGGGTGAGCTGGACGCATTGAGTGGAAACTTACTTTCTGTCTAGCTAGTAGAAATTTCTTGTCTGCTAAGACATTAGGCCAAGTTAGACCGAGAAGTGTATATGTTAGACATGATGCTTCCTCATTTGTGAAGAACAAACTCGAGAAGAATCACCCAATTTGGGATTCGTGAGTTGATGTTTATCTCGAAGTTATGTGGTGTGTTGAATTCTCTTGGCGAGCATAAAGTATTAAATGGAAACTTACTTTTTGTACAGTTAATAGGAATTTTTGTTTGCTTAAGGGATTAGTCTTAGTTAAACGGACAAGTATATATGTTGGACATTAGCCTTCCTCATTTGTGAAGAAGAAAATCGAAGATCATGTCCAACATATATATACTTGTTGGTATAACTTGACAAATCCCTTAGCAAACAAGAAATTCCTACCACCATACTTCTCGTTCTTACTTGGAATAATCTCTTAACAAGCAATAAATCTCTACTAACCAGACAGAAAGTAAGTTTCCACTCAATGTTTCAACCTCTCCTAAAGAAATTCAACACATAACATAACTTTGACATAAATATCAACTCACGAATACCAAATTGGGTTATGCTTCTCGAGTTTCTTCTTCATATGTGAGTAAGGATCATGTCCAATATATATACATATTGTTATAACTTGGACTAGTTCCTTAGCCAAACAGAAAGTTAGGTTTCCAAAGTTCTAGAAAGGATAGCATGTACACAACAGTTTACTCCTAACTTTGTTTGTGGTGTTTCTGAGTTGATTTTCGATAGCCCCTCGACTTAAAGGAAATGTTATGCAGTAAAACCAACATCTAAAAAACAAAAATAAATAAATAAAGGAAAATAGGGTTCTTTCTATGTTCCAAAATCCCAAGAAAACTAACATCTACCACAAAAAAAAGTACAAAGTGGAAGATAGGGCTTCTATTTCACAAAATTAACAACACCCAAATGAGAAAGATTTGATTTTTAAATAAAAAGAGAAAGCAAATTTTAAGCTTATCAACAACTAAAATTACTACTATAAACATCCAAAAAAAGTTAGAAAAGTATCAAATACCATTTTGCGCACACGTTATCCTTCAACTGTTGAACACAAATTTGTATGATTTTGAAGTCTTCAATTTCATCATCGCGGAGTGAATAGAGGGAACTAAAGAAGGAAAGGGGGAGATAGGTTTTCTTCTTAAAATAAATTTTAAAGAATTGTAATATGGAGTGGGGTGAGTGGGGTGGGTGGTGGGGGCAATTAATTATGTTGGTTCCTTAGTTGTATTGTCTTGTCCGTATCAATTTACGTGATACAATTTAATTCGACATAAAAAATTTAAAAATAAACAGAAAATTGGAATGTGACATATAATAGAAATCTTATATATTAATGTGATTATAAATTTACTAAAAATGTAGAGATAAATTATGTATTTTTTTATTTTAATTTAGTTACTTAATTTCTCATTATAAAATGATAAATAAAAATGATAAATTTCATGAATTTGCATTTAAATTTATTTTTCTGAAGGTTTACAAACTTGATTAATTTAAAAAATTAAAAAAGTAATAATTTTAAGAATAAATGAGATGCAAAGGGATTAAAATTTATGTGATATTTCTAATTCAGTCCACTTAATATTTTTTGCATGTGACGTTTAACACCTTAAAATAGTTAAACTTCATTTATAGGTCTTTTACAAATTCAATTTTCGGATTTTGTGATCTTTTTTTAATAAAAAAATTGTCATTTTATATATAAGAGATATAGAAAATACCAAGAGATACCATTTGTTCAGTATTATTGACACAAAATTCATGCATTTTAGCCACTTTTATGCAAGGGCGAATCTAGAAGGGGCGAAGGAATATTCATTTGAATTTTCTTGAAATTTTTTTATATGATATGTATAAGAATGTTTTTTGTTTTTTTTTTTATACATAAATTTTAAATTTCTCAACATAAATGGTTTTGTACATTGTAAGGAGTTTATATTCACTAATTTGATTACCATTGTTTTAAGCGGACCATGAAAAATAAGAATGACAATAAGGCTAACTGGATGCGAGGCAGGATTGGTTTAAGGGTATGAGAGGCGAGGCGGGCTTAAGGTTATATGGGGCGGGTCTGAAGCGGGGGTGGGTTGAAGTGGATTTCTTTTTAATTAATGTGGGTCAAGGTGGGCTGCGGGTATATGTGATTTTATGTGGGTTCAAACTTAATATAACTTCTTACATGTCATCGAATGACAGAACATTATTTATTAAGATAAATTCATTAAAGCTACTAAAATATTCAATATTATAAATGAAGATAGATCATAAAAAATAATACAATTTCTTGCATGATTCTCAATTGACCTCCAAAAAATAAAATTTAAAGTCACTATCCTATTAAATTAATACAACTTAAGGAAAAAAGAATTTTTTTTTATGAATTTTATTTTTAATATCAAACATAACTAAGAAAAAAGAAAATATCATAGAAATCATGCAGGGCGAGTTCATGAGGGACAGGTCTATGTGGGGTAGGTTGGGGCAGGGAGGGTTGAAAATAAAAATCTTTGCTATGCGGGGCGGGGCGGATTAAAAAGTTTGTGGGTTAAGCTCAACCCGCACCACCCCCGCCTTACACCGCCCCATTGTCATCCCTAATGAAAAAGTAGGAGGTTGTGTATTATAATTCTTTACATATATCCATAAAATAATTTTATCCTACTGTTATTGTGTACTAATATATTTTAAAAGAACAAATAAATTAATAAAACTGGGTGAAAGTTGAGTTGAGTTGGATCTTGACTCATTATCTTCTCCTTTTTGGCACAATTTATATTGATCCAATTAATTCAGTTTGAATCGGATCTTGAACCATTTGTTATCTTGACACAATATGATTGACTAAAATTGATCTAATTCGCTCAATTACCATCTGTAACAATGCTTGAGATTAAATAGAAGAAAATCAATGAAACAAATACATTTATACATGAAAAACTAATCAAAAACTATCAAGTAGTTATCGTCTTTTGGATAAGTCGCGATTTATATGAGCAAATGAAGATTAGCCTAGAAATGCCTAATATTAAAACCAAATAGTAGATAGTTGTGTGTATTTACTATTTTCTATGAAATAAAAATATTAGCTATCAATAGTAATTATTTTAAGCATTTACTACTAATATTACTAATATGATAGTTGCATATCATAAATTTGTTGTACCATATAATTTTTATTTTATTTTAATAATTAAAAAGATTGCATCATTTAATTAAATTATATGTTGGGCAACAAAAATAATAACATTTTTAGTAGAATACTGTAAATTGGTCATTTTCTATTCATTAGGGTTAAAGCCTCCACTCAATTCAATCACGAAAGTTACAGTAGCGTAAGACAGGGCAAAGAGAGATTGATTTCGTTTGCTGCCTCAAATACGCTCGTTCAAATTCCTGGTATGTAAATATATTAATTTCTTTATTAGCATAAATGTTTATGTTTTTACATGTCGTACAGAGCCTGAAACTTGCACTAATGATTTTCACGACGTGAAGTAACTTTATCTTGTTGTGAGAGGCAGACCCACATTCATATGTGTGGGTGCATATACATGTGTATCTATCTCTGGCAAAAAAAAGATATAATTTACAGTGCACTTTTAATGAGTGTAGAGCTATCCTTGTGCTAAAGGAATCACCCACAAAACTAGGGTTTGAATCTAACTAAAGCCCTTATTCTTTTAAGTTTATTGTGATATTGGGGGCGGGGGTTATATTTAAACTTCACTTAGTAAACTACCAGTAGTCGATAGTCTACTTACCTACAAGTTGATAGGAATATAAACAATAACAGGAAGTTGCAGTAAATAATTGAGCGAAAAGGTTTTATCCTGGTTCGGATCACCAACGCGGTGTCTAGTCCAGTCCCCTTGGGATTTAAGGGTTTTCCTTAAGAGATTTGAAAAGATCTTCGTGTTACAGAAATTTGAAACTTTATCATGTCTGATATGCAAATAGAATTTCTACCTTTACATTGCCTCAACTTGTATACCTACACTCATATTCGTTCTTTTCTCTTTTCTTTTCAATTATATGACTCACGTGTTTAGTTGATCTGTATCCATGAAGTAAATCGCTTCTTCTGCTTTCATTTTGCTGGTTTGATATTTTTCTTGTATGATCGACGTACTTTTTATCTTGTGGCTTGATTTATCTCTCTTTCCTTTCTTGATGATTCGGTTGTGATTTCCGCAAAGTGTGCAAGTATCCTAATTCATTTAGACTTTCATTTATATGTTGATCAACCATATATTCCTTTCCTTCTTTTGTCCCTTAGAATTGAGGCTTGCCTTTTCAATGCTACTTTGCAACTTCAAGCAAATATTTTCCATCTTGAAGTCGTTTGCGCTGATGATTTCCTTTTTGAATTTGTGACCTACGAAAATTGAGATCAACGCGTTAAGTGTCTATTTTAAAAATCAACTAACTCTAGGGAGTTAACAATCTTCCCCTTTTTCTAAGGATAAGATTGATAACAATTTTAATTGTAATCTTGACAATCAATTTTACTGAGAAAGTTAGTTGTACTTCCATGAGGTTTCATGTCTTAGTATATCGATCTATGCGGCTCTCTCTGTCTTATCTCCCCCATCAGACGGAGCGGTAAGAATGATATATTTGTTTTCTCCCCCTTTTAATAGTTTAAAAGAATTTCGAAAAGCATACTAGATTAAAACAAAGAAAGCAGATACCAGAGTAGTCTAAGAGTAAGAGAAAAAAAACCAGTTGTCCAAGAGATAGTAAGGTTCATGCCCCTATTGAAAGTTAGTGCAAAAAGTAAAGGTTCAGCCAGTAAAGTTAATGACCAACCCAAAAGTAACTGAGGGAGTTATTCACTTACTCACAGATGGTGTTGTACGAACGTCCCACATTCCATGGAAGATTGGAGTATGAGGTCTGAACTGTAAAAACAAGCACATTGTTGGAGGAGTGGACTCCACTCTTCAGAGAGTCAACTTGTTGGATCAAGCGATTTACCATTGAGATACCATTCTGCGTAATCATTTCATGGCAATGCACAACTTACCGATATCAGTGTATGAGTCTTTCTGTAAATGAAATACCTTTCCACAGCATCATTAAAGGTCTCCAAGTTTCGTTCTATAGCTAAATGTCTATTTTTGACCTCCTCATTGTCCATCAATGAAAGAGCGGCGAAATCCACAAAGGTTTTTCGGGGTTCAGTTGAATCCGCCCGAGCTTTGACTGATTCCTTTTTTACTCACTTTTCACCAACCTGCACATACCCCATACTAGAAAAAGTATGAGAATAATAAGTTGCATTTATAAGATAAAGGGGTAAACATAGAAGGATCCACAAGACTGTTCACAATAATCCTCGAGATAAGCAAGCCATAGGACAGACTTGCCGACACATTCAAGTCTTCAACGCTTTACCACATATACGCCTTGAACCAATCTGCCCAGTTTATGCGGTATTATTTAAGCAGGAAGTAAAGAACAAATACATCACGAGTAGAGATGTTTCTCAAGGAGCCCTTCTTGGGAATAAGCGTTGTGGCCAGGATATGTGCGAGAATATCATTCTCAGAACATAGATGTACGAGCCGAAAGTTAGAAATGTGAGTGTTGGGTTCAACCACGACTCGCTTTTCACCATCTAGAGAAACTTCAAAGTCATCAGTCCGTGTTGTGTTCATGTATGGAATTACCGAAGAAAGTTAGTACCAAACACATCTTCGAATAACTTCTCATTGATGATAAAGCGTTTACCGAGCACCAACTATTCTAACTTACAACTGTTAGGTGAGATGCAGAGATTTTCATAGAACAGGCGAACCACTTCATCAAAAAGCTCAAGACCACACAAAGTAAAAAAGAGAGACAGTTTCTGAGAGTTAAGATAGGAGCTTACCGGGCAGTGCTACTCCCTTAATATTTCCTTCTCTTCTTGTTTTAAAAAATGTTAACTCATTGTGTACAAAGCATTATAAAAGATGAAAGAAGATTACAAATAAGTTCAAGTGAAGTTGTTATTGTGATGAAAAGATGAAACAAAAAATCTAACAATATAGAACACCAAGTTTAACGTGAAAACCCTTCGAACCGAAGGTAACCACCACGGGATCGACAAGACCCGAATTGCTTCACTATACCAATAAGAGGGTTACAAATATTCTTCTAATGGAGACACAACAAGTGCAAAAAAATAACAAACAATAGCTACACCAATAAAGGATGAATAGAAAGAAACACCACCCAACCCAGCCTCAGTTCAATCCCTAAAACAAGATCTTGATGACATCCGAATCCAATATCCACCATTCAAATCAACTAAAAAGATGTCAAGAAAACTCAGTCCAAATTGCAACATGATCCAACGGTTAGTTAATCAGAAAACATGATTTGAATGTTGCTCGTCGGAGCAAAAAACTGCAGCAAAAGAACCCTTTTCCTTCTCTCTTTTCTCTTGTTGAAAGCTCTCTAAAAAACCTCTCTTATGTTCTAATGTCTTTCAAAGACAATATCAATGAGCAATTGAATTATTCTCTCAATACCATCCTCTATTTATAGAGTTTTGCTTTTCCTTACAAAGCCAAAACCAACTACAAATAGAATTACAATTCCAATCCTTTTCATAATAGAATTGGAAACCAAATAAAGAGAATAATGCCAACCCTTTTTCAAGTAGGATTAGGTCATGGGCCTTTGGATGGAACATGGGCAATAGCCCTACAAACTCCCCCTCCATCCAAGGGGCCAAATGGACTTAATGTGAAGTAACTTTTGACAGGCATCCTACCTGCCACACTTCTAAAAAAGTCATGACTGTCTACGATGAGTTCTTTCCAATTATATCTATGAGTATCTAACATGACTTCATCATAACCTTCAAGTTCTCCCATGTTAGTCAATAGAATATACTCATCATGAGTTGGTTGATTATCAACCACAACATCATCAATAGAAACAATTTTATGTTCTACACTCTGATCATTATCTGGATTATTACCTTGGGTTCCCTCATGTGCATAAGATATATTAATAATAGGAAATGGATCAACATCAACTAAGCTCTCATCAGCATGAGAATCTACTTGCTCAGTCTTGTAAGTATCTTCAATAGTTTGATCTTCAAAGAGTGCACCATCACGACTTCTAATGAGCTTCTTATAAATTGGACTAGAAAAGTGATGTCCAAACTCATCTTGACCATAACCAATGAAGATGCACTGCTTAGTTTTAACATCCAATTTCGACCTCTAATCTTTAGGAACATGCACACAAGTTTTACACCCGAACACTTTCAAGTGATCATAAGAGACAACCTTATCAAACAACACTTTGTTTGGAACATCACCACCCAAAGCAATAAAAGGAGACAAATTGATAACATAAGCAACAATGTTAAGTGCTTCAGCCCAAAATGGATTTGGATGTTTAGCCTATAAAAGCTCACATTTAACTCTCTCAACTAAAGTTTTGTTCATCCTCTCTGCCAAACCATTTAATTGAGGAGTCTTTGGAGGAGTCTTCTGATGATGAATTCCTTGCGATTTGCAGTAGTTATCAAAGGGACCAATATACTAACCACCATTATCAGTGCGAATACATTTTAATTTCTTTTTCCCGTTTGTCTCTCAGATAAGGCTTGGAACTGTTTAAACACATCAAGCACTTGATCTGTGTATTTTAAAGGATATACCCAAATTTTAAGAGAACGATCATTAATGAAAGTACCAAAGTAAAGTGCACCACCTTTTGACTTCACTTTAAAAGGACCACACAAATCTGAGTGTACTAGCTCCAATAGCTCAGACTTTCTTGAAGTTGGATGAATGTGAAAAGAAACTCTTTTTTTTCTCTCCTAGGTAATGAACACATCTTTTCACCTTTGCTTATTTCATACCAGCAAGAAAATTCTTCTTAGCCAAATAGGTATTCCCCCTTTCGCTCATATGACTAAGCCTCTTGTGCCACAATTCTGATAAAGCCTCGCTCTCCACCAAATTTGTAGAGTCACCAAGAATCGATTCTTGTGTCACGTATAAATTTGAATGTTTTCTTCCTCGAGCTAAAATCAATGAGCCTTTGCTGAGCTTCCATTGGCCATTGAATAAGTCATTATGATAGCTATCATCATCTAGCTGTCCTACAGAGATCAAAATTAAGGGAATGTCTGGAGCATGCTTGACATTCTGAAGGACCAACGTTGAACCAGTATTTATTTTCAAACAAACAGTGCCAATAACAAACACCTTAACCTCACGAGCATTACTCATCTTAAACACCTCAGAGTTATTAGAAGTATAAGATGAAAATAAGTCTTTTCTTGGTGCTTACTGGGCAGTGCTACTCCCTTAATCTTTCCTTCTCTTTTTGATTGAAAAAATGTTAAATCTTTGTGTATAAAGCTTCATCAAAGATGAAAGAAGATTACAAATAAGTTCAAGTGAAGTTGTTATTGTGACAAAAAGATGAAACCAAAAATCTAACAATAAAGAACACCAAGTTTAACGTCTAAAAACCCTTCCAACAGAAGGTAACAACCACGGGATGGACAAGATCCAAATTGCTTCACTATACCAATAAGAGGGTTACAATTATTCTTCTAACGGATACACAACAAGTGCCAAAAAATAACAAACAATAGCTACGCAAACAAAAGATAATAGAAAGAAACACAACCCAAACCCAGCCTCTGTTCGGGACCTAAACAAGATCTTGATGACCTCCGAATCCAATCTCCACCATTCAAATCTACCAAACAGATGTCGGGAACACTCAATCCAAATTTCAGCATGATCCAACGGTTAGTTAATCAGAAAAGATTATTTGAATGTTGCTCGTCGGAGAAAAAAACTGCAGCAAAAGAACCCTTTTCCTTGTCTCTTTTCTCTTGTTGAAACCTCTCTCAAAAAACTCTCTTATGTTCTAATGTCTTTCAAAGAAAATATCAATGAGCAATTGAATTATTCTCTCAATATCATCCTCTATTTATAGAGTTTTGCTTTTCGTTAAAAAGCCAAAACCAACTACAAATAGAATTACAAATCTAATCCTTTTCCTAAAAGAATTGGAAACCAAATAAAGAGAATAATCCAGTCCTTTTTCAAGTAGGATTAGGCCATGGGCCTTTGGATGGAACATGGGCCTTTGGTTGGAACATGGGCAATAGCCCAACAAACTCCCTATCCAACAAAGGGGCCAAATAGACTTAAAGTGAAGTAACTTTTAACAGCCTTCCTGCCTGCCACGAAGTGTGGCAGCGGAACCGGTACCTACTGGATTCCGGTCCGGTTCATCTCGGTCCGGTTTGGTACCGGTTAGTACCGGTTAGGACTGGAATTTTCCGGTTTCGGAACAGGTACCGGGACGGAATTTGGTAAGTTCCGGAATTTACCGGTTCCGGTAATTACTTGTCCGGTCCGGTTAAATTTTTTTTTAAATATAGCCATTACTAGCCGTTGGGTAATGGCTCGTGGGCCCCCCAACGGCTATTTGAATAGAAATTCATCCAATAGGGCCCCTACCCCGCCCCTAACTTTTTTAATACCCTAAAGTTTTAAAAATTACACTTTAACTCATTTTTTACTTATAAATACCCCTAAATTTCATTCTTTAAAATCACAATATCATCTATTCATCTTCTACTCTCTCAACTCTCTACTCTCTATCTCTAATCTCTAATTATCTAATATATAATATCTTAAATTCCGGTGTTGCCTTACTTGGTCTTTGGAAATTAGATTTGGAGCTTCAAAATTCAATTTTCAACTTTCCACGTTCGGCTTTCGGCGGTCATAAACGTCTGCTTTTTTAAGTAGACGTTCGGTACATTCGTTCTAACTTTTATTTTACGTTTCATTTATATTTAAATAATTATTTATTTATTTGTGATTTATTATTTGCATAATTTCATAACATTTTTCGTATTATATTTAATCTCACGTTTAATTTTTTTAATATGGATTTCGGCAAAAATATTGTTCAAAAAGGAAAGGGGAAAAAAAGTGCATTGGAGCGTGTAAGAAATATTTGTAACTTTACATCCTCCGATAATGCAAAAACCGGTAGTTCTTCTAAATCAAACACTAAAAAATCTACTATATTAAGAATAAATACGAATTATTATACACATGTTGATGATACAGTTTTTAATATTGATAGTAATTCAGGATTAGATCCTTATCATGAACATTTACAACGTCCCTTTGGTAATTTTGATGAGGATTTGCCTAGTGATAATGATAATGATAATGATATTGATAATTATACTAATACGCCTACTTTTGATGATGATGATGATGATGATGAAACTGAGCCACCTACGGCTACTAATACTCCCAGTCTCGCTCCCTTTCGTTGTCCTGCCCCAGTTCCCCCAGTACATCCTAGGCCTAAGGTAGAACGTGTTAATAAATAAGTTGTTTCGCAATTTATGACACAAAACGAAGATAAAACATAAGCTATTTGTAATAAATGTAAACATATATTAAATCATAAAACTGTTGGCAAATCTGGCGGGATGGGACATTTGAGTAGTCATTTAGTGTCTTGTTGTAAAAATGAATTTTTGCATGCTAAAGCGGTAGCGGAAGCTAAAAAAAAACGGTACCCCCCTTCAAGAAAATGTAGGAGTAGGCGGCTCTAAAATGCTAGAAACACAATTAAAGGCTCTAGTTTACTACCTTCATATAGTAGAGAAAAAGATCTTGAAGAACTAGTTAAAATGATATGTGTTATGGGTTTGCCATTTAGTTTTGCTGAAAATCCCGGTTTTATACATTATATTCAAATTGTATATAATCCAAATTTTAAAGGTTTTGCTAGTAATACAATAAAAAAGGCTGTATTTGATTATCATGCACAACATTTTCAATACCTTCGTTGTTTATTTTATTATAATACTTGTAAAATAGCTATTACTTCTGATATGGGTCGTAGTGTAAATGGTAACGATTATTTGATTGTTACTGCACATTGGATTGATTAAAATTGGTATATGCAAAAAAGAATTTTAAGTTATAAATGTTGTCAAATGCAAAAAACCGGTAGTTATATTGCTCAAACTATTTTAGATATTTTACAAAGTTATGGAATATGTGATAAAATAAGTAGTATAACCTTAGATAATGCTTCAAGTAATAATTCTGCTGTTCAATATTTAAAAACTACACTTTGTCCTTTCTATGGTGATAATTATCATATTAGGTGTACTACACATATATATATATATATATATAATTAGATGGTTAGAGATGGTGTTAATATGTATGATAACGGATGTACGAAAGTTGAAAATGCATGTCATTTTATATTTAAATGTCAAGTTAAGTCTCGGCGTAAAGATTTTCAAAATCCCTGTTTTGAAAATAATCTTCCACCTAGAAAAATTCAAAAAACAATGGCTACTAGATGAAATACTTTCTATGAAATGCTTGTAGTCGCTTATGAATATCGAATACCCTTACAAATGGTTTGGAATGCTCATAATTCTGATATGACATACAGACTAGATGATAATGATTGGCGTGATATAAATGAACATATAGATTTCCTAAAAGTTTTGTACTTCACTACAAAAATAATTTCTGTACTTTATAGTCCATCAATTTATACTGTTTTGCCTGATATTTGTATGATTTCTTCTAAATCATATAAATTTAAAAATAAACCAAGATTTCAACAAACCATTGAAAAAATTATATTTAAACAATATTATATTCTTATTCCTCAAATTTATTTAACTGCATGTTTGTTACACCCTATATATAAAGATTTCGGTTCATCAAGAATGGTTTAAAAAATATATTTTAACTTAGATATTAATGATGAATTAGAAGAAATTCATAGCTGTCAACAAGTTAAAGATAGCATAAAAATTGAAGCTAGAAAATTGTATGATTTATATAATGTTAATATAAATTTATCAAGTGAAAATGAACCTGAAAGCTCTAGGGTTAGATTTGATGAAAATAAAATTGATAATTATTTAGAGGATTATTTTGAACTTTCTCACGATAATAGAAATGATTTTAATGCATATATTAATCAAATTACAGAACCTACTGAAGATGTTCTCAAATGGTGTAGAGATCGCACCAAAGGATTTCAAAAACTAGTACCGATGGTTCGAGATATATTAGCAATGCAAGCGTCGTCGGTAGCTTTGGAAGGTGTCTATAGTGCAGCAAGGTTTCAACTTGGAGAACATAGGCATTCACTAGCAGCCGACAACTTGGAGATATCGGTATTATTTCGAGATTGGATTAATGCCGAGAGAAAAAATTTGGGTCGTGAACCACTACTGACCAAATTTCAAGATGACGTTGATGAAGTAATGCAGGATTATAGTGACGACGGGATTGAAGCAATGGGAGATCTTTCTATTCAACCTATTCCCCAACATTTTAGTAAAGAAATGTTGAATTATTTACGAAGGGATTTATATGGTGGCACCAACTATTAGTAAAAGTATGATAACTCGAGATTTAATTCAAACTAATATTTTTGTAAATGTAATTGTAATATCAAATATATATTAATAAAAACATAGGCTATTCGCCTTGATTTGTTTTTTTAATATTGTTGTATTAAATTTAATTTTTAATATAGTCAATTTTAAATTTTATAACTTTAAAGTTTAAATTCAAAAATTTCAAACTTTAAGAGTTTGAAATTTAAATTTTATAACTTTAAAATTTTAATTTAAAATTTTCAAACTTTAAAAGTTTTAATTTAAAGTTTGAAAATTTAAATTTGAAACTTTAAAATTTTGAAAATTTTAAATTAAAACTTTAAAGTTTGAATTTAAAATTTTCAAAATTTAAGAGTTTGAAATTTAAAGTTTATAACTTTAAAGTTTGAAATTTAAATTTAACTTTAAAATTTGAATTTAAAATTTTCAAACTTTAAAAGTTTGAATTTAAAGTTTGAAAATTTAAATTTATAACTTTAAAGTTTGAAATTTAAATTTTTAAATTGCTTAATTATTATAATAAAAATTAGATTCAATTAATTTTTTTTAAATACCGGTTCGTCCCGGTTACCGGTCCGGTATACTGCCGGTTCACTTCCGGACCGGGACGGAACATTACTAATTTTACCGATTTCCCGGACCGGTCCGGTTCCGGTTCCGGAACGTTACCGATACACATAGTACCGGTTCCGGTAATTACCGATCTGGTTCTCCCGGTTCCGGTACCACTGCCACCCATACCTGCCACACTTCTTAAAAACACAAGAGTGTCTACGATGAGTTCTTTCCAGTTATATTTGAGTATCCAACATGACTTAATCATAACCTTCAGGTTCTCCCTTATTAGTCAATAGAATATACTCATCATGAGAATAACGTGTTGATCATCGATTCTCTCTAGTAGATCTTCTACAAGAGGTTTCTGGTGCATCCGAAGTGATCATCTCACCATGAGTTTGGTGATTATCAACCACAACATCATCAATAGAAACAATTATATGTTCTACACTCTGATCTTTATATCGATTATTACCTTGGGTTCCCTCATGTGCATAAGATATATTAATAATAGGAATTGCATCTACATCAACTAAGCTCTGATCAGCATGAGAATCTAGTTGCTCAGTCTTGTCAATATCTTCAATAGTTTGATATTCAAAGAGTGCAACATCACCGCTTCTAATGAGCTTCTTATAAATTGGATTATAAAAGTGATATTTAAACTCATCTTGACCATAACCAATGAAGATGCACTGCTTAGTTTTAACATCTAATTTCGACCTCTCATCTTTTGGAACATGCACACAAGCTTTACACCCGAACACTTTCAAGTGATCATAAGAGACATCCTTATCAAACAAAACTTTTTTTGGAACATCACTACCCAAAGCAACAACAGGAGAAAATTGATAACATAAGCAATAGTGTTAAGTGTTTCAGCCCAAAATGAATTCGGAAGTTTAGCCTATGAAAGTACACATTTAACTCTCTCAGCTAAAGTTTTGTTCATCCTCTCTGCCAAACCATTTAATTGAGGAGTCTTTGGAGGAGTCTTCTGATGACGAATCCCTTATGATTTGCAGTATTTATCAAAGGGACCCATATACTCACCACCATTATAAGTGCGAATACATTTTAATTTATTTTTCCCGTTTGTCTCTCAGATAAAGCTTTAAACTGTTTAAACATATCATGCACTTGATCTGTGGATTTTGAAGGATATACCCAAATCTTGCGAGAAAAATTATTAATAAAAGTAGCAAAGTAAAGTGCACCACCTTTTGACTTCACTTTAAAAGGACGACACAAATCTGAGTGTACTACCTCCAATAGCTCAGACTTTCTTGAAGGTGGATGAATGTGAAAAGAAACTCTTCTCTATTTCCCTGATAAGCAATGAACACATTTTTCACCTTTGCTTATTTCATACCACCAAGAAAACTCTTCTTAGCCAAATAGGTATTCCCCCTTTCGCTCATATGACTGAGCCTCTTGTGCCACAATTCTGATAAAGCCTCGCTCTCCACCGAATTTATTGAGTCACCAAGAATCGATCCTTGTGTCACGTATAAATTTTAATGTTTTCTTCCTCGAGCTAAAATCAATGAGCCTTTGGTGAGCTTCGATTGGCCATTGAATAAGTCATTATGATAGCTATCATCATCTAGTTGTCCTACAGAGATCAAATTTAAAGGATTGTCTGGAGCATGCTTGACATTCTGAAGGACCTACGTCGAACGAGTATTGATTTTCAAACAATCAGTGCCAATAACGAATACCTTAACCTCACAAGCATTACTCATATTTAACACCTCAGAGTTAACAAAAGTAAAAGATGAAAATAAGTCTTTTCTTGGTGTGACATGTGATGTGGCTCTATAATCTACTATCCAACTTATATCTACTCCTCGGGTCTCTTGTCTTATGGTTCCTTCGATCTTCTGTATATAGAATATCTGAATGTGAAGATATGTCTTGAGATTTTCTTCTAACCTCTTCATTTATCACACCACTTTTTGCATATTCCATAGTCACCTTTCAACCAGTGGTAGAATATGTTAAAGAAACACGAAGAGTTTCCAAGAATCCGGTAGAGTAATAAGAAGCCAAAGGTCTTATATTTCATCATCAAAATTAAAACCCATTCCTGCTAGCTGATCAAGAATACCTTGAAAATCATTTATATGATAAAGAATAGAGCTGCTCTCCTTGTACTTAAAATTCATCAATTTCTTTAACAAGAACAACTTGTTATTACCAGTTTTTGAAGCGTAAAGCGTCTCCATCTTTTCCCACAATATTCTAGAATGTGTCTCATTCACAATATAGTTACGAACATTATCTTCAACCCATTGTCTTATATATCCACATACTTGTTAGTGCTCAAATTCCCAATTTTCATTGGCCACATTCTCGGGTTTATGAGCTAAAAAATCGAAAGATGCATCTTCTTCACAAACAATATATCTTTCATCTTGATTTTCCATATGTTGTAGTTTCATCCACTTAGACATACCATATTTCTCATATTCCCCTCCATATAGATAACCTTATCTCTGATACCTGTTGTTGTGCCGAAAAGATGAAAGCAAAAGTCTAACAATAAAGAACACCAAGTTTAACGTGGAAAAACCCTTCAAACCGAAGGTAACTACCGCGGGATCGACAAGATCCAAATTATTTCACTATAAGAATAAGAGAATTAAAAATCTTCTTCAAATGTCTAAACAACAAGTTCCAAAAAAGAACAAACAATAGCTAAACCAACAAAACATAAATAGAAAGAAACATCACTCAAACTCAGCTTCTATTCAAGATCTAAAATAGGATCTTGCTGACCTCCGAATTAGATCTCCACCATATAAATCAACCACCAAGATGTCAGGAACACTCAGTCCAAATTTCAGCATGATCCAACGGTTAGTTAATTGAGAAACACAATTTGAATATTGCTGGTCGGAGAAAAATAGTACAACAAAATAACCCTTTTCCTTCTCTCTTTTCTCTTGTTGAAAGCTCTCTCAAAAACCTTTGTTATGTTCTAATGACTTTCAAATACGATATCAATGAGCAATTGAATTATTTTCTCAAGACCATCCTCTATTTATAGAGTTGTGCTTTTCCTTACAAAGCCAAAAGCAACTACATATAGGATTACAATTCCAATCCTTTTCCTAATAAAATTGGAAACCAAATAAAGAGAATAATTCCAATCCTTTTTCAAGTAGGATTATTCCATGGGACTTTGGCTGGAAGATGGTCAATAGCCCAACAGTTATGTGCTTCACACAACTGGCAAAAAAGGTTTTATATAGTGTAAGCTCTTATGAGAAACCCAAGGATATTTGAATCAAGGATCTTTGATCTTATCCTTGAATCATTTGTAATTGATCTATTGAATCATGTCCATATTAGATATGTGCATGATAGATCAATTCTTTCCTTGCGTGAGGATTTTGAGTCTTGGCTTGATAGTCGTGTTTGACTTGATCCTTTCCTTAAGTTGATTTATCTTGTACTCTTTGTAAATATTGGTTTGATGATGTTTCCTTAACATTTTCCCTTGATATTATATTCGATATCCTTGACTTATTTTCCTTGAATGCGTCTTTGATTTCACATATTGTGAGATTTAATCTGATTGAACAAATATTTACATCCTATCTTAGTGTGATCACTGAGAGCATCCCGATTGTAGCCTTGTACTTGTGTTGTATCTTGTTTACTTCCTTTATCAAGAACCTGGTCAGTATTGTCATTATTAAAATGTTTGAATATGAGGTTAACAAAACATTGTCAAGTTTGTAAATATATTTTTTTTTTTGAAAAAAAGCACAAGTACTCCCTTGAACTATTGTCGAAATATTAAGAATACTCATTTTGTTTATACGTCAGAATACTTCCTAGAACTATTTTGAAATGTAATAAATACACATTTTTTGGTGTTATGGTGGCTTAGAGAGTGTTGAAAGTAAATAACAAGTAAAAATATGAAGAAAGTAAAAAATTAATCAGTATTCAACATATGTCCTTTCTTAATTAAACATTTTAGCATTAGTTAGTAAACATAATTGATAAGTAAGCTCGGTGACAGCTCAAGCTAATTAGTGGTCTAAAGTCAACAATAAGTTGGAAGCCTAAATTTTAATTACTTTTTTTTTTCAATGTTAGATTCAAGTTATTTCTTTCTTTTTGATAAAAAAGGTTTTATTTTTTATGATCTTAAATATATATATATATATATATATATATATATATATATATATAATATATATATATATATGTATGTATGTATGTATGTATGTTTGTATGTATGTATGTATATATGTATGGATGTATGGATGTATTGATCTTGTGGTCTTAAACATACCATGTGAAAGTTAAATTTAAAAAATGGTCCTTCAAAAAGAATCTTAATCAAATTAAAACATTCTTTCTTTTTTTTTTTGCTAAAAAGCTTAAGATAATTTTATTATTACTAAAAAATTAGGCCCTTCAATTTTGGAGTGTAAGGCATATGTCTCATCTTTAAAGGCATTGAGTCACCCTCGGAAGAAACCCTAATTAAAACAACAATAACAAGAAATATACTCTAATGATGGGTGTATCTAAATAAATTGTGTAATGGTGGTGGTAGCAACAAAATTAACTTATTTCAAACTTGTTTCCCTTAAGATTGTAGTTTTTCAAATAATTACACTATTAAGAAAAAGTTAAATATTTGTGAAATTCTAATTATCTTATCTTGAGAAAAGATAGATTAAAGGCATATGGACTTATGGCTTAGTCTTGAATAATGAATATCAACTTGTTCAACTATCAATATATATTTTTAATTTATAGGAATCTGATTTCTAATTCAAGTCTTGATGGTTTTAGGTTTGATTATGGGGTTGCATATGAATATTCGAATCAACAAAATAATACCATTTCTAATGATTTTGGTGTTCTTATTAATAGCTTATACATAAATTAAAATTTCAGGATGTATTTTTTTATTATGTTTCACCAAAATATTTAAATTAAGTGTGTAGTTCACTAAATTAATATTTTATGCTTCTTGTAGAACAAATGTTTGGTGTCATATATTACAAAAGAGGATAATTGTAATACTAGTATTAGTTGTACCAGAGTTAAATTTACGGTCAAACATTGTACTAAAATTTCTTACAAACTATTTTTATATATACTACCAAATGACACCTTTAGTGCTAAAGGAAGTGCTAAGTATTATCTTTTCATTTATAATGTTACAAAAAAGACATGTCATTCCTATAGTATTTTGATGTAAGCACTCAATACTATAAATTTCTAGTACAACAAGTATAACATCAAGAGTTGTAGATTAAAGAAATCAATGAAAATTTCAGCTACAAATAATTTCTTTAGCATTTTTTAAACATGGAAAAAGGTTAAATTTTCCTCCTATTATGCACCTTTTCTTTTAATCTTGGAGTTGGACGTGTTTGTTTGTTGTTCGTGTACCGGGTACTTTGACCTTACCTATCGTACTTTTGTTTACTTTCTAAAGATTGTCATGCCTCCGGATAAACAAGGACTTAGTTTACCTTAACCTGATCGACTTAGCAACCTTAACATTCATTTAATCGATGACATTCTAAGTAGGTTGTCTTTTCGAGATGTTTTTAGCGTTAGAACACTTTCGAAGGCAATATATTTGCTGGAGAATTCCACATGTGAAGTTTGATGAAATAGTGTGGAAAACACCCGAGGACTTGACGTCCCCTACCATTGGATTTATTCCAATTATTGATAGTTTCCTCAGGTTTCATAAAGGAATAATATTGAAGGTCACCCTCAGTATTGAAGGTCACCCTCAATATTATTAGTCTAATAGTGTGTCCTGATGTTGATCGTTTGATTTTTTCCCTCGAGACTAATCATCTTCAACATTTTGTTCTTAAACTTCCATTTACTTATCCTCCATACAGGTTGCCCAACTTCTTTTTTAATTGTTCAGCATTGAGGCATTTGTATCTCATGGAATGTGAAATACATCTTCCATGTTTCATTAAGGGATTTAATAAGTTGATTAGGCTAATATTGAAAACTGTCACGTTATCTTCTGATACGTTTGAAAGTTTGATCTCTAATTGCTCGTTGCTTGAGGATTTGGTGCTGAAAGACATAGACAATCCATACTTCATGAGTATTAATGCTCCAAAGCTAAGGTCATTTGTCTTTCGTGGCGATTTACAATTGATTCATCTTGAAAATGTCCCTGGACTTTTTAATGTTCTGTATGCACCTAGAGAATTAGTTCTAGAGGACGAAGATGATCTTGTCAATATTTTTGCGTCTATTTCTGCTCTCGAGTGTTTTAGCTGGGATCTTTTTGAGGTAATGTTCCTTCATTTAACTTAATGGTAATGAATTTTCATTTATGCTTTTTTTTGGAATTTTAGTCATCCTGATTTTTGTCATTTTATTTGTAGGTCGATAATGGATCAACTAAAGTTATACCAACAAGGCTTCCATAAGTTCTTAACTGTCTGAAATGACTATTCATGTCTTGGATTACTCTTGGAGAGTTTTTTGAGCTTTCATTTGCTCTTTGTATAATACGGAGCTCTCCAAATTTGGAAGAAATTGAAATTAAGGTTGTCACTAATGTTTATTTTTCTCTCTATCTTTTCCATGTTTTTATATTCGTATGCAGTGAGTTGATGGTTTTTTTCTTGATTTTTCTTAGGAATGTATCCTTAGTGATGGAGATTATTTTGAATGTGTGCCCCAGGAGGTTATTGATGAGATTCCTGCAAGATTTTCGGATATCACATTTAATCATCTAAGAATAGTTAAGTTTTATTATGTACTATTAGAAGAGGTTGAAATGCAACTTATCAAGGTTTTATTGGCAAAGTCTCCAGCACTGGTGAAAATGGTAATCAAGCCTCGTCAAATGGAATCTAACAAATCTCTCAACGTACTCGCGGAGATAACAATGTTTCAACGGGCATCATCTAAAGTATAAGTCGTCTATCTTGTTGATTAGTATTGTTATCACAATCCTTCTTAATCTTTTGCTAAAATATTTTGGAAGTACAAACAGAAACGAGTGTTTGGTTGATGGAGTAGCAAGGCTGTGTTTTGCTTTGGTTTAAGGTACTATAAAGATTTTTTCTCCTTGGAAACATAGAATTGTGAACGTGGATGAATGTTTTGAATACTCTGTTTGGGAACAGAGATGATTTTACATTTCATGCTTGTTATTGATTTAAGACTTTGGTTGTTTATTTTGAAACTGTGTTGTGTGTTGCATAACTAACCAAGATTTTGCATGACATTCTTGTTATTGATTCATCTCTGAAATAAGACATGGCTGTGGAAGTTGGAACTGTCACGGTCTAATTAAGGTAGAAAATGAAAAACACATGATGATTTACATATAAAACTCGCAAAAGGAAAAAGAAAATGAAACTTTAAATGTGTCTTAATTATCTTTTCCTTAATTTTTTCTTCTACTATATATATTCTCTCTATTTTAATATTTTTGATGCATTTTAAATAAGATATATTACATACTTTAACATGTAAGATGACCGTATGATATACAAAATATTTAAACGAGAAAATGTATATTACTTGGGAGTTAATATATATACTCTTAGAATCATTAAGAAAAACGAAAAAAGAAGTTTTAGTTGTTAAATACGAAATCAAATTTGCTCTTTATTTCAGATGGGGCACAAAGGTCGATTTGATTTAATTTTTAATTAGAAAAAACCTAAACTAACTATTTCATTTTATTTGTTCTAAAAACTAAATCAAATCATATAAAGTTGGATTTTTCAGTTTCGACTTTAGTTTATTTTTTTGATTCATTTTATTTCTTTATAATTACACAGTGATTGAAAAAGAGATTAACTATATTTTCAAAATCTTCAAAAAATGATAAAATTCACATAATTAAAAACTACTTTCAACATTCGTTACAAAATAAATTTTTAACTTCTAAACCAAAACTATAATAGTATAATTTGACTTTCATCCTAATACAAGTTCTTCTTCTTCTCTGTTAACAGAAACTCACTGCGTTTATGGTTATTCTATAGAATTTAGATATAAAGATTGCATTTTTATTTTTTTGGGTATGCTTTAATATGATGAAATTCAAGTGGGGTTTGCTTAAAAATTGATGGGGTTAATGTTTTTCAAGGACATGGTGTGTTGGTAGGTGTAGGTCTATCATGGATGTGTTTCAGCAGTGGCGGAATTAGGATTTACACTAGGTTGAAATAGGAATAATAAGTTTCTATGTTTTGGATAACTAAAACAATACTTATTTTACTTGGATTTGATACACTTGAGCTGTTGGTCTTTCGAAAACAATCTCTTTTTCAGTACACAAGTAAACCAGGAAGTGTGTACTCTAACCGGACAGTTTCGAGATTCCTTACATATTGTGTTCTTGTTTATTTTCTGCAGATTCTTGTTGTAGTAGTCATTTGATGTTATGCTTCCGCATGGGAATAAAACAACTTTTACTTCCGCGATGTACTTACAAACCTTCCTGATAATGTAATTGATGACATTCTAACGAGGTCGCCTTTACGAAATGTTGTGAAGAGGACAAGCATCTTTTCAAAGAAATGGAATATAATTGGCATAGACTTCCACAACTGAAATTTGATCAAACACTTTGGAAAATAATAGAGGACTTGATATCACTTGATATATTTCCTCTCTAGGAATGGCATTCAACATCTTGTCCTTAAACCTCCGTTTAGGATAAGCCATATGAATTGCCTTTTGCATATTTTACAGGTTCACAATTGAGGTATCTGTTTCTCAAGGACTGTCAAATACGTCCTCATCCGGTCTTTGATGGATTTGATTAGTTAATTATCTTAGCACTAATTGAAGTCAATATTTCTTCTGAATTTCTTGGAAGTATAATCTCACGTTGCCCGTTTCTTGAGCATTTAGTGCTGCATCACGACGCTATTACAAATCACATTGAAATTAGTGCTCCCAAGCTGAGGTCAATTATCTTCACTGGCAATATAATGTTTTTACATTTAAAGAATGTCCCTCTTCTTTCCAAAGTTTCATACGAGCCTACAGAATTTTCGGTAGAGGTCGAACATGAAGTTGACAAGATTTTTGAGTCTATTCCTGCTCTCGAAAATCTCTGCTGGAGTGACGAGTATGTTCAGGTAAAATAGCTTCATAACTTGCATTTTCATAACTTTGAGTCACCCTAATTTTCGACATTTTCTTCCTAAGACGTGTATATTGGACCGGCTCCCTCATGTTGTTTTCTATCTTAAACGACTTCACATATCTTGCATAAATCTAGGAGTATTCTTTGATCTTTCGTTTTCTCTTTGCTTGATAAGAATCTCTCCAAATTTAGAAGAAATTGAAATCGAGGTAGTTAATGATGTTTAGTTTTCTCTCTCTTTTTCGTATGTATTTGAATTTCTTATGATCTTCAATTTTAAATCAAGGCTGATAATTTTTCTTAATCTTTCTTAGAACTATTTTGAACATGCGCGCCAGGAGGCTGTTGATGATATTCCTGAAACTTTCTCGGATATGACATTTAATCACTTGAGGACAGTAAAGATTTATGATGTAACAATAGTAGCAGCTGAAATGCCGCTTATCAAGGTTTTATTGGCCAAGTCTCCAACACAGGTCATAATGATAACCAAGCCCTGTGAAACGGAAGATAAAAAATCTTTCAAAGTACTCGCTGAGGTAACAAAATTTCAGCGTACATCATCTAAAGCACAAGTTGTGTATAGTGTAGATTAGAATTCATATTACAACCCTGTTTGATCTTAACTAGTCTTTAAGCAGATTATAATATTTAGCTAAAATATTTGAAATCGTAAAAAGAATGTTGATACAACAGTAAGGCTGTTATTTTGCATTTGCCACTGTGAAGACCATCAGCTTGTGAACATAGGTGAATCTGGATGGATGTTTTTGATTAATCTTTTTCAATGTCTGTTCTTTGAATGATAAATGGGATGAATCTTTGGTTGGTTATTGATATTTTTAATATATTCATTGTGGTCCTCATGGTCATTGTGCATTTTTTTTATTTGATATGATCATGACATGAGTTGAGCGTAAATGGAATAGTGAGGATTCATATAGTCGATTTTTTTAGTTTTTTTATGAGAGTCGACGACGTTGTTCACACATTGTTCTGAATAGTTAGAAAAAATGGAATACGATCAAATCCCTTGATCTTAATGGTTAGTAAACAATACCCCTTTTGAATGGAAAAGATAATCCCTTTGAACAACATTTTTCAATGAGAATTATGATACAATATATATTATAAGCTGAAATTGAATTTCAACAATATTATTCTTACAAGCTCAATGTTACAATTCCACTTCCTAGAAAATTTATCACTAAATACAGGAAAAGGAAAAAAAATGGGGTGGGGGAGGAGATGGGGTCAGTTGTTCATAAATAAGTCTTTTTCCTATACAGTGAGAACATATCCCATTACTTTATGCAGCTTCCATATAATCATATATATACAAGCTCAATCGAACCCTAACGCAGACAAAAAGTCTGGTAGATAAGTGGAGAGGAGTAAAGGGGCGGGTCTATCAACCACTGAGTTATGAATCGTGCACTATTGACCCTCGAGGACTTCTTGGTTATTAAAAAAACAAAAAAAAACAAGCCCAATAACATACAACAATATTACTTGAGCATTTTATCTTAGATACCCTTTTTTTTTTGTTTCATCTAATTGACTATCTTTAACAATCTAAAGCAGAAGTTGTGTATCTTGTTGATTAGTATCGTTATCACAATCTTTCTTAATCTTTAGTTAAAATGTTTTGGAAGTACAAACAGAAACGAGACCTTTGTTGATGGAGTAGTAAGGCTGTGTTTTTCCCTTTCTTTAAGGTACTAAAAAGAATTTATCTGTTTGGAAACATAGAATTGTGAATGTTTTGAATACTCTGTTTGGTAACAGAGATGGTTTTTACATTCATGCTTGTTCTTAAATGATGTATGATTTGAGACTTTGGTTGTTTATTTCAAAGTTATGTTGTGTGTTGAATTCTCTTAGGGAGCTTAAAACATTGAGTGGAAACATACTTTTTGGCTAGTAGGAATTTCTTTCCTGTTTATGGATTAGTCCAAGTTAGATCGAGAAGTATTTATGTCGGACATGATTCGTCCTCATCTGGGAAGAAGAAACTCGAAGAATCATCACCCAATTTGGGATTCATGATTGATGTTTATTTAAACGTTATGTTGTGTGTTAAATTTCCTTGGGTGAGCTTGAGACATTGAGTGGAAACTTATTTTCTGTCTAGCTAGTAGAAATTTCTTGTCTGCTAAGGAATTAGTCGAAGTTAGACCGAGAATTATATATGTTAGACATGATGCTTCCTCATTTGAGAAGAAGAAACTCGAGAAGAATCACCCAATTTGGGATTCGTGTGTTGATGTTTATCTCGAAGTTATGCGGTGTGTTGAATTCTCTTGGTGAGCTTAAAGTATTGAATGGAAACTTACTTTTTTGTACAGTTAGTAGGAATTTTTGTTTGCTTAAGGGATTAGTCTTTGTTAAACGGAAAAGTATATATGTTGGACATTATCCTTCCTCATCTGTGTAGAAGAAACTCGAAGATCATGTCCAACATATATATACTTGTCGGTCTAACTTAGACAAATCCCTTAGCAAACAAGAAATTCCTACTAACCATACAAAAAGTAAGTTTCCATTCAATACTTCAAGCTCGCCTAGGAGAATTTAACACACAATATAACTTCGAAATTTACATCAACTCAAGAATCCCAAATTGGATGATGCATCTTCTTAAGAAAGGAACATGTCCAACATACTTCTCGTTCTTACTTGGACTAATCTCTTAACAAGCAAGAAATCTCTACTAACCAGACAGAAAGTAAGTTTCCACTCAATGTTTCAACCTCTCCTAAGGAAATTCAACACATAACATAACTTTGAAATAAATATCAACTCATGAATCCCAAATTGGGTGATACTTCTCGAGTTTCTTCTTCATAGGTGAGGAAGGATCATGTCCAATATATATACATATTGGTATAACTTAGACTAGCTCCTTAGTCAGACAGAAAGTTAAGTTTCCAAAGTTCTATAGAGGATAGCATGTACACAACAGTTTACTCCTAACTTTGTTTGTGGTGTTTCAGAGTTGATTTTCGATAGCCCCTCGACTTAAAAGAAATGTTATGCAGTAAAACCAACATCTAAAAAATAAAAATAAATAAATAAAGGAAAATAGGGTTCTTTCTACGTTCCAAAATCCCAAGAAAACTAACATCTACCACAAAAAAAGTACAAAGTGGAAGATAGGGATTCTATTTCACAAAATTAACAACACCAAAATGAGAAAGATTTGATTTTTAAACAAAAAGAGAAAGCAAATTTTAAGCTTATCAACAACTAAAATTACTACTGTAAACATCCAAAAAAAATTAGAAAAGTATCAAATACCATTTTGCGCACTCGTTATCCTCCAACTGCTGAACACAAATTTGTATGAATTTGAAGTCTTCAATTTCATCACCGCGGAGTGAAAGAGGGAACTCAAGAAGGAAAGGGGGAGATAGGTTTTCTTCTTATATCAAATAGTTATTCTCTTTTGGTTAAGTCGCGATTTATTTGAGCAAATGAAGATTAGCCTAGAAATGCCTAATATTAAAATCAAATAGTAGATAGTTGTGTGTATTTACTTTTTCTATGAAATAAAATAATTATCTATAAATTGTAATTATTTTAAGCATTCACTACTAATATTACTAATATGATAGTTGCATATCATAAATTAGTTGTACCATATAATTTTTATTTTATTTTAATAATTTAATAGATTACATCATTTCATTAGATTATATGTTGGGCAAAAATAACAATATCATTTTATTTAGAATCATTTAAATTGGTCATTTTTATTCATTAGGGTTAAAACCTCCACTCAATTCAATCACGAAAGTTACAGTAGCGTAAGATAGGGCAAAGGGAGATTGATTTCGTTTGCTGCCTCAGATACGCTCGTTCAAATTCCTGGTATGTAAATATATTAATTTCTTTATAAGCATAAATGTTGTAACTGAAAACCCCAAGGTATTTATCTCAATCAAGGGTCAATTTAGGGAGTCCTATATTGAGGCGATTTAGTTGATCTGTATCCATGAAGTAAATCGCTTCTTTTGCTTTCATTTTGCTGGTTTGATATTTTTCTTGTATGATCAACATAATTTTTATCTAGTGTCTTGATTTATATCTCTTTCCGTTGTTGATGATTCGGTTGTGATCTCTACAAAGTGTGCAAGTATTCTACTTTATTTTGACTTTAATTTATATGTTGATCAACCATATATTCCTTTCATTCTTTTGTCCCTTAGAACTGAGTCTTGCCTTTGCAATGCTACTTTGCAACTTCAAGCAAATATTTTCCTTCTTGAAGTCGTTTTGCGCTGATGATTTCCTTTTTGAATTTGTGACCTACGAAAATTGAGATCAACGCGTTAAGTGTCTATTTTTTCAAAACTCAACTAACTCTAAGGAGTTAACAATCTTCCCCTTTTTCTAAGGATAAGATTGATCACAATTTTAATTGTAATCTTGACAATCAATTTTACAGAGAAAGTTAGTTGTACTTCCATGAGGTTTCATATCTTAGTTCATTGATGTATGAAGGTCTCTCTGTCTTATCTCCCCCATCTCACGGAGCGGTAAGAAAGATATATTTGTTTTCTCCCCCTTTTAATAGTTTAAAATAATTGCGAAAAGCATACTAGATTAAAACAAAGACATCAGATACCAGAGTAGTCTAAGAGTCAGAGAGACAAAAAACCAGTAGTCCAAGAGATAGAGAGGTACATGCCCCTATTGAAAGTTAGTGCAAAAAGTAAAGGTTCAGCAAGTAAAGTTAATGACCAACCCAAAAGTACTTGAGGGAGTTATTCACTTACTCACAGAAGGTGTTGTACGAACGTTCCACATTCCACGGAAGATTGGAGTATGAGGTCTGAACTGTAACAGCAAGCACATTGTTGGAGGAGTTAACTCCACTCTTCAGAGAGTCAAGTTGTTGGATCAAGCAATTTACGATTGAGATACCATTCTGCCTAATCATTTCATGGCAATGCACAACTTACCGATATCAGTGTTAGAGTCTTTCTGTAAATGAAATACCTTTAGACAGCATCATGAAAGGTCTCCAAGTTTCGTTCTATAGCTAAATGTCTATTTTTGACCTCCTCATTGTCCAGTAATGAAAGAGCAGCGAAATCCACCGAGATTTTTTAGGGTTCAGGAGAATCCGCCTGAGCTTTGGCTGAGTCCTTTTTTACTCACTTTTCACCAACCTGCACATACCCCATACTAGAAAAAAGTATGAGAATAATAAGTTTCATTTATAAGATAAGGGGTAAACATAGAAGGATCCACAACACTGTTCACAATAATCCTTGAGATAAGCAAGCCATTGGGCAGACTTGCAGAGACATTCAAGTCTTCAACACTTTACCACATATATGCCTTGAACCATTCTTCCCAGTTGATGCGGTATTTTTTTAAGCAGGAAGTAGAGAACAAATACATCACGAGTAGAGATATTACTCAAGGATCCCTTCTTGTGAATAAGCGTTATGGCTAGGATATGTGCGAGAATATGATTCTCAAAACATAGATATAAGGGCCGAAAGTCAGAAATGTGAGTGTCGGGTTCAACCACGACTCGCTTTTCAACATCTAGAGAAACTTCAAAGTCATCAGTCCATGTTCCGCTCATGTATGGAATTACCCCAGAAACATAGTACCAAACACATCTTCAAATAAATTCTCATTGATGATAAAGCGTTTATCGAACACCAGTGATTCTAACTCACCACTATTACATGAGATGCTGAGATTTGCATAGAACAGGCCAACCGCTTCATCAAAAATCTCAGGACCACACAAAGTAAAAAAGAGAGACAGATTCTGAGATTTGAGATAGGAGCTTACCGGGCAGTCCTACTCCCTTAATCTTTCCTTCTCTTTATGTTTTAAAAAATGTTAAATCTTTGTGTACAAAGCTTTATCAAAGATGAAAGAAGATTACAAATAATTTCAAGTGAAGTTGTTCTTGTGACGAAAAGATGAAACCAAAAATCTAATAATAAAGAACACCAAGTTTAACGTAAAAAAACCCTTCAAACCGAAGGTAACCACCACGGGATCGACAAGATCCAAATTGATTGACTATACCAATAAGAGGTTTACAAATATTCTTATAATGGATACACAACAAGTGCCAAAAAATAACAAACAATAGCTACACCAACAAAAGATAAATAGAAAGAAACACCACCCAAACCCAGCCTCTGTTCGGGACCTAAAACAGGATCTTTCTAACCTCCAAATCAAATCTCCACTATTCAAATCAACCAAAAAGATGTCAGGAACACTCTGTCAGAATTTCAGCATGATCCAACCGTTAGTTAATCAGAAAACATGATTTGAATGTTGCTCGTCGGAGAAAAAAACTGCAGCAAAAGAACCCTTTTCCTTCTCTCTTTTCTCTTGTTGAAAGCTCTCTCAAAAACCTCTGTTATGTTCTAATGTCTTTCAAAGACAATAGCAATGAGAAATTGAATTATTCTCTCAATACCATCCTCTATTATAGAGTTTTGCATTTCCTTACAAAGCCAAAACCAACTACAAATAGAATTACAATTCTAATCCTTTTCCTAATAGAATTGGAAACCAAATAAAGAGAATAATTCCAATCCTTTTTCAAGTTGGATTAGGCCATCGGTCTTTGGCTGGAACATGGACAATAACTCAACAAACTCCCCCTTCTATCCAAGGGGCAAAATGGACTTAAAGTGAAGTAACTTTTGACAGGCTTCCTGCCTGCCACAATTCTAAAAAACTCATGATTGTGTACGATGAGTTCTTTCCACTTATATCGAAGAGTATCTAACATGATTTCATCATAACCTTCAGGTTCTCCCATGTTAGTCAATAGAATATACTCATCATGAGAATAACGTGTTGAGCTTCACTTCTCTCTAGTAAATTTTCTACAAGAGGTTTCTGGAGCATCTGAAGTGATCATCTCACCATGAGTTGGTTGATTATCAACCACAACATCATCAGTAGAAACAATTATATATTCTACACTCTGATCATTATCTGGATTATTACCTTGGGTTCCCTCATGTGCATAAGATAAATTAATAATAGGAATTGGATAAACATCAACTTAGCTCTCATCAGCATGAGAATCTAGTTGCTCAGTCTTGTCAATATCTTCAATAGTTTGATCTTCAAAGAGCGCAGCATCACAACTTCTAATGAGCTTCTTATAAATTGGATTATAAAAGTGATATCCAAACTCATCTTGACCATAACCAATGAAGATGCACTGCTTAGTTTTAACATCCAATTACGACCTCTCATCTTTTGGAACATGCGCACAAGCTTTACACCCGAACACTTTCAAGTGATCATAAGAGACATCCTTATCAAACCAAACTTTGTTTGGAACATCACCACCCAAAGCAACAACAGGAGACAAATTGATAACACAAGCAACAGTGTTAAGTGCCTCAACCCAAAATGAATTTGGAAGTTTAGTCTATAAAAGCACACATTTAACTGTCTCAACTAAAGTTTTGTTCATCCTATCTGCCAAACAACATAATTGAGGAAACTTTCGAGGAGTCTTCTGATGAAGAATTCCTTGCGATTTGCAGTAGTTATCAAAGGGACCAATATACTCACCACCATTATCAGTGCGAATAAATTTTAATTTTTTTTCCCGCTTGTCTCTCAGATAAGGATTAAAACTGTTTAAACACATCAAGCACTTGATCTGTGGATTTTAAAGGATATACTTAAATATTGCGAGAACGATCATTAATGAAAGTAGCAAAGTAAAGTGCACCACCTTTTGACTTCACTTTAAAAGGATGACACAAATCTGAGTGTACTAGCTCCAATAGCTCAGACTTTCTTGAAGGTGGATGAATGTGAAAAGAAACTCTTCTCTTTTTCCCATCTAATCAATGAACACATCTTTCACCTTTGCTTGTTTCATACCAGCAAGAAATTCTTTGTAGTCAAATAGGTATTCCCCCTTTCGTTCATATGACTAAGCCTCTTGTGCCACAATTCTGATAAAGTCTCGCTCTCCACCAAATTTATAGAGTCACCAAGAATCGATCCTTGTGTCACGTATAAATTTGATTGTTTTCTTCCTTGAGCGAAAGGGAATGTCTGGAGCATGCTTGACATTGTGAAGGAACAACGTTGAATTAGTATTGATTTTCAAACAAACAGTGCCAATAACGAACACGTTAACCTCACAAGCATTACTCATTTTTAACACCTCAGAGTTAAGAGAAGTATAAGATGAAAAGAAGTCTTTTCTTGGTGTGACATGTGATGTGGCTCTAGAATCTACTATCCAACTTGTATCTTGAGATACAAAATTGATGATGTCTTTATCACAAGCGAAGAGAAGGTCATCTTGGACAACAGGAACAACATTATTTTCATTATTTTCTTCCTTTTTCCCTTCTTTAAGATCTTGCTTCAATTGTTTGCAAAATATTTTAAAACGTCCTTTATTTCCACAATGATAACATATAATATTTGGATTCTTGAATTTTGATTTGCTTCTGCTTTTACCTCTACTCCTCGGGTCTCTTACCTTATGTATCCCTTGATCTTCTGTATATAGAATATCTGAATGTGAAGTTATGTCTTGAAATTTTCTTCTAATCTCTTCATTCAACACACCACTTTTTGAATATTCCATATTCACCTTTCCACCAGTGGTAGAATTTGTTAATGAAACACGAACAGTTTCCAAGAATCCGGTAGAGTATTAAGAAGCCAAAGTCCTTGTATTTCATCATCAAAATTAACACCCATTCCTTATAGCTGATCAAGAATACCCTGAAAATCATATATATGATAAAGAATAGAACTTCTCTCCTTTTAATTAAAGGTCATCAATTTCATTAACAAGAACAACTTGTTATTGCCAGCTTTTGAAGCGTAAAGCATCTCCAACTTTTCCCACAATGTTCTAGCATGTGTCTCATTCACAATATGGTTACGAACATTATCTTCAACCCATTTTGTTATATATCAACATACTTGTTAGTTCTAAAATTCCCAATTTTCATTAGTCACATTCTCGGGTTTATAAGCAAAAAAACCGGAAGATGCATCTTCTTCACGAACAATAAATCTTTCATCTTGCTTTTCCATATGTTGTAGTTTATTCCGTTTAGACATACCATATTTATCATATTCCCCTCCATATAGATAACCTTAGCTCTGATTCCACTTGTTGTGACGAAAAGATGAAACCAAAAATCTAACAATTAAGAACACCAATTTTAACGTGGAAAAACCCTTCAACCCGAAGGTAACCACCACGGGATCGACAAGATCCAAATTGCTTCACTATAAGAATAAAAGGGTTAAAAATATTCTTCTAATGGCTAAACAACAAGTTCCAAAAAGAACAAACAATAGCTACACCAACAAAATATAAATAAAAAGAAACATCACTAAAACTCAGCTTCTGTTCTAGATCTAAAACAGGATTTTTCTGACCTCTGAATTAAATCTCCACCATTTAAATCAACCACCAAGATGTAAGGAACACTCAATCCAAATTACAGTACGACCCAACGGTTAGTTAATCGGAAAACACAATTTAAATATTGCTGGTCGGAGAAAAATACTACAGCAAAATAACCCTTTTCCTTCTCTCCTTTCTCATGTTTAAAGCTCTCTCAAAAACCTCTGTTATGTTCTAATGACTTTCAAAGACAATATCAATGAGCAATTGAATTATTCTCTCAAGACCATCCTCTATTTATAGAGTTGTGCTTTTCCTTACAAAGCCAAAACAAACTACAAATAGGATTACAATTCCAATCCTTTTCCTAATAGAATTGGAAACCAAATAAAGAAAATAATTCCAATCCTTTGTCAAGTAGGATTAGGTGATGGGACTTTGGCTGGAAGATGGTCAATAGCCCAACAGTTATATGCTTCACACAACTGGCAGAGGAGGTTTTATATAGTGTACGCTCTTATGAAAAACCCAAGGGTATTTGAATCAAGGATCTTTGATCTTATACTTTAGTCATTTGAAATTGATCTGTTGAATCATGTCCATATTAGATATGTGCATGATAGATCAATTCTTTCCTTGCATGAGGATTTTGAGTCTTGGTTTGCTAGTCGTGTGTGATTTGATCCTTTCCTCAAGTTGATTTATCTTGTACTCTTTGTAAAAATTGGTATGATGATTTTTCCTTAACATTTTCCCTTGATTTTATCTTCGATATCCTTGATTGATTTTCCTTGAATGCGGCTTTGATTTCACATGTTGTGAGATTTGAACTGATTGAACAAATATTTACATTCCATTCTTAACTGGTGCGCCTATCCTTAGTGTGATCACTGAGAGTATACAGATTGTAGCCTTGTACTTATGTTGTATATTGTTTACTTCCTGCATCAAGAACCTGGTCAGTATTGTCATTATTAAAATATTTGAATATGAGGTTAGCAAAACATTGTCAAGTTTGTAAATATTTATTTTATTTTATTTTATTTGAAAAAAAGCATAAGTACTCTTGAACTGTGGTCGAAATTTTAAGAATACACATTTTCTTTATATGTCCTAATACCTCCTAGAACTATTTTGAAATGTAATAAATACACATTTTTTGGTGTTAAGATGGCTTAGAGAGTTTTGAAAGTAAATAACAAGATAAAAATATGAAGAAAGAAAAAAATTAATCAGTATTCAACATATGTCCTTTCTTAATTGAACATTTTAGAATTAGTTAGTAAACATAATTGATAAGTAAGATCAGTGACGGCTCAAGCTAATTAGTGGTCTAAAGTCAAAAATAAGTCGGAAGCCTAATTTTAGTTACTTTTTTTAATGTGAGATTCAAGTTAATTCTTTCTTTTTGTTAAAAAAGGTTTTATTTTTTATGATCTTAATATTACACACACACACACACACACATATATATATATATATATATATATATATATATATATATATATATATATATATATGTATGTATGTATGTATTGATCTTGTGGTCTTAAACATACCACGTGACAGTTAAATTTAAAAAATTGTCCATAAAAAAGAATCTTAAACAAATTAAAATATTCTTTCTTTTTTTTCTTAAAATCTTAAGATAATTTTATTATTACTAAAAAATTAGGTCCTTCAATTTTGGGGTTTTAGGCATATGCCTCATCTTTAAAGGCATGAAGTAATCCTTGGAAGAAACACTAATTAAAACAACAATAACAAGAAATATACTCTGATGATGGGTAATCTAAATTCATTGTGTAATGGTGGTGGTAGCAACAAAATTAAGTTATTTCAAACTTGTTTCCCTTAAGATTGTAGTTTTTCAAATAGTTACACTATTAAGAAAAAGTACAATATTTGTGAAATTCTAATTATCTTATCTTGAGAAAACATAAATTAAAGGCATATGGACTTGTGTCTTAGTCTTGAATAATGAATTATTCAACTATCAATATTTTTTTTAAAATTAATAGGAAATCTGATTTATCATTCAAGTCTTGATGGTTTTAGGTTTGATTATGGGGTTGGATATGAATATTTGAATTAACAAAATAATACCATTTCTCATGATTTTGGTGATCTTATTAATAGCTTATACATGAATTAAAATTTCCGGATGTATTTTTTTATAATGTTTCACCAAAATATTGAACTTAAGTGTGTAGTTCACTAAATCAATATTTTATTCTTGTAGAACAAATGTTAGGGGTCATATATGCCGAAAGAGGTTAATTGTAATACTAGTATTAGTTGTACAAGAGTTAAATTTACGGGCAAACATTGTACTAAAATTTCATACAAACTATTTTTATATGTACTACCAAATGACACCTTTGGTTTTAAAGGAAGTGTTAAGTGGTATCTATTCATTTATAATGTTACAACAAACACATGTCATTCCTATAGTATTTTGATGTAAGCACTCAATACTATAAATTTCTAGTACAACAAGTATAACATCACTAATTTAAACGTCTAAGTTTTTTTAAAATTCTATACAAAAATACTTTATATGTGTTTGAATTAACCTGAGCCAAACAAATTTATATCAAGAGTTGCAGATTAAAGAAATAAATGCAAATGTCAGCTACAAATAATTTCTTTAGCATTTTTTAAACATGGAAAAAGGTTACTTTTACCTCCTATTATCCACCTTTTCTTTTAATCTTAGAGTTGTGACATGTTTGTTTGTTGTTCATGTAGTCTGTACTTTGACCTTACCTATCATACTTTTGTTTACTTTCTACAGATTTTCATGCCTCCGGATGAACAAGGACTTAGTTTACCTTCTCCTGATTGACTTAGCAACCTTAACATTCATTTAATCGATGACATTCTAAGTAGGTTATCTTTTCAAGATGTTGTTACATTTAGTACACTTTCGAAGGACTGGCAATATATTTGTTGGAGAGTTCCACAAGTGAAGTTTGATCAAACAGTGTGGAAAACACCCGAGGACTTGATGTCCCCTACCATTGGATTTATTCCAATTATTGATAGTTTCCTCAGGTTTCATAGAGGAATAATATTGAAGGTCACCCTCAATATTGAAGGTCACCCTCAATATTATTAGTCTAATAGTGTGTCCTGATGTTGATAGTTTGATTTTTTCCCTCGACACTAAACATTTTCAACATTTTGTCCTTAAACCTCCATTTACTTATCCTCCATACAGGTTGCCAAATTTCTTTTTTAATTGTTCAGCATTGAGGCATTTGTATCTCATGGAATGTGAAATACAGCTTCCATGTTTCTTTAAGGGATTTAATAAGTTGATTAGGCTAATATTGAAAACTGTCACGTTATCTTCTGATACGTTTGAAAGTTTGATCTCTAATTGCTCGTTGCTTGAGGATTTGGTGCTGAAAGACATAGACAATCCGTACTTCATGAGTATTAATGCTCCAAAGCTAAGGTCATTTGTCGTTCGTGGCGATTTACAATTGATTTATCTTGAAAATGTCCCTGGTCTTTTTAATGTTCTGTATGCGCCTAGAGAATTAGTTCTAGAGGACGAAGATGATCTTGTCAATATTTTTGCGTCTATTCCTGCTCTCGAGTGTTTTAGCTGGGATCTTTTTGAGGTAATGTTCCTTCATTTTACTTAATGGTAATGCATTTTCATTTGTGCTTTTTTTTTGAAATTTCAGTCATCCTGATTTTTGTCATTTTATTTGTAGGTCGATAATGGATCAACTAAAGTTATACCAACAAGGTTTCCATAAGTTCTTAACTCTCTGAAATGCCTATTCATGTCTTGGATTACTCTTGGAGAGTTTTTTGAGCTTTCGTTTGCTCTTTGCATAATACGGAGCTCTCCAAATTTGGAAGAAATTGAAATTAAGGTTGTCACTAATGTTTATTTTTCTCTCTATCTTTTCCATGTTTTTATATTCGTATGTAGTGAGTTGATGGTTTTTTTCTTGATTTTTCTTAGGAATGTATCCTTAGTGATTGAGATTTTATCGAATGTGTGCCCCAGGAGGTTGTTGATGAGATTCCTGCAAGCTTTTCGAATATCACATTTAATCATCTTAGGGCAGTTAAGTTTTATGATGTACTATTAGAAGAGGTTTAAATGCAACTTATCAAGGTTTTATTAGCAAAGTCTCCAGCACTGGTGAAAATGGAAATCAAGCCTCGTCAAATGGAAACTAACAAATCTCTCAACGTACTCGCGGAGATAACAAAGTTTCAACGGGCATCATCTAAAGCAGAAGTCGTGTATCTTGTTGATTAGTATCGTTATCACAAACAGAAACGAGACGTTTGGTTGATGGAGTAGCAAGGTTGTGTTTTGCCTTTGCTTTAAGGTACTATAAAGATTTTATCTGCTTGGAAACATAGAATTGTGAACCTGGATGAATGTTTTGAATACTCAGTTTGGGAATAGAGATGGTTTTACATTTCATGCTTGTTATTGATTTAAGACTTTGGTTATTTATTTTGAAATTAGGTTGTGTGTTGCAGAACTAACAAAGATTTTGCATGACATTCTTGTTATTGATTCATCTCTGAAATAAGACATGGCTTTGGAAGTTCGAACTTTCACGGGCTAATTTGATTTAATTTTTAATTAGAAAAAATCTAAACTAACTATTTCATTTTATTAGTTGTAAAAACTATATCAAATTATATAAAGTTGGATTTTTCAGTTTCGACTTTAGTTTATTTTTTTGATTTATTTTATTTATTATAATTACACGGTGATTGAAAAAGATATTAAATATATTTTCAAAATTTTCAAAAAACAATAAAATTCACATAAATAAAAAATCTTTCATCATTCATTACAAAATAAATTGTTAACTTCAAAACTGAATCTATAATAGTATAATTTAACTTTCATCCTAATACAAAATAAAATAATTTCAAAAGCTTGTCTCTTCAGTTTCTTCAAACACCTCCATTTGAGAAGACAAAGAGAGCAGAGTGCTTCACATTTATCCTCTCTCAAGTTCTTCTTCTTCTCTGTTAACACAAACTCTCTACTTTTATGGTTCTTGTTCTATAGAATTTTGATATCAAGATTGCATTTGTATTTTATGGGTATGCTTTAGTATGATGAAATTGAAGTGGGGATTGCTTAAAACTTGATGGGGTTAATGTTTTTTCAAGGACATGGTGTGTTAGTAGGTGTAGGTCTATCATGGATGTGTTTCGCTAGTGGCGGAATTAGGATTTTCACTAGGTTGAAATAGGAATAGTAAGTTTCTAAGTTTTGGATAGCTAAAACAACACTTATTTTACTTGGATTTGATACACTTGAGGTGTTGGTCTTTCGAAAACAATCTCTTTTTCAGTACACAAGTAAACTAGTTAGTGTGTATTCTAACCAGACAGTTTCAAGATTCCTTACATATTGTGTACTTGTTTATTTTCTGCAGATTCTTGTTGTAGTAGTCATTTGATGTTATGCTTCCAAACGGGGAAAAACAACTTTTACCTCCGCAATGTACTTAGAAACCTTCCTGATAAATCAGTCTTTTTCCTATACAGTCAGAACATATCCCATTCCTTTATGCAACTTCCATATAGTCATACATATACAAGCTCAATTGAACCCTACCGCAGACAAAAAGTCTAGTATATAAGTGGAGAAGAGTAAAGGGGCGGGTCTATCATCCACTGAGTTATGAATCGTCCACTATTGACCCTCGAGGACTTCTTGGTTATAATAAAAATAACAAAAAAAACAAGCTCAATAACATATAACAATATTACTTGAGCATTCTATCTTAGATTCCCTTTTTTCATCTAATTGACTATATTTTATAAAGTAAGTACAAACAGAAACGAGACCTTTGGTCGATGGAGTAGTAAGGCTGTGTTTTGCCTTTTCTTTAAGGTACTAAAAACATTTTATCTGCTTGGAAACATAGAATTGTGAATGTTTTGAATACTCTGTTTGGTAACAGAGATGATTTTTACATTCATGCTTATTCTTAAATGATGTATGATTTGAGACTTTAATTGTTTATTTCAAAGTTATGTTGTGTGTTGAATTCTCTTAGGGAGCTTGAAACATTGAGTAAAAACTTACATTTTGGCTAGTAGGAATTTCTTTCCTGTTAAGGGATTAGTCAAAGTTAGATCGAGAAGTATTTATGTCGGACATGATTCGTCCTCATCTGTGAAGAAGAAACTCGAAGAAGCATCATTCAATTTGGGGTTCTTGTGTTGATGTTTATTTTGGATCATCATAATAGAAATCTTAGATATTAATGATAAATTATTTTATTAAATTTAGAGTGAAAATATGTCCTTTATTTTACATTAGTTATTTGTTTTTCTCATTACAAAAAATCAAAAATAAAATGATAAATTTCGTTAATTTGGACTTTAAGAATCTTTTTCTGAAGGTTTACAAACTTGATTACATTTACAAAAATAAAATAGGAATAATTTTAAGGATAAATGAGATCAAAATGATTGGAAAAATCATCTATAACAAAGTGAACAATTAATATAGGACTATGAAAAGACTTTCTTTTCGAAACAACCTAAAAAAAGAGTAAGTATCACATAAATTAAGGTTAAAAGAAAGTAAAAATAATGTGATTAATTATTTAGATAAATTGGGAGGTATATTTAGTTACTAAAAATTTACTTTCATCTGTCCAATTTAATCCACTTAATTTTTTTTCATGTGACATTTATTACCTCAAAATAGTTAAGATTGATTGTGTAGGCCAGTTACAAATTCAATTTTCTGATGTTATGACTTTTTTAACTATAGGAAATCATCATTTTTATGTATAAGAGATACAGAAAATACCAAGAGATATCATTTGTTCAGTTTTATAGACACAAATGTACATTTCAACTATTTTTATGTAAGGGCGAATCTAGAAGGAGCAAAGGTATATTCATTTGAATTTTCTTGACAACAAATTTATATGATATATATAAGATTTTTTTTGGTGTTTATAAATAAATCTTAAATTCCTCAGTATAAATGTCTTTGTACATTGTAAGGCGTTTAAATTTCAATTGTTTAATTGCCATTTTTTTAGCAGACCATGCAAAAGTTAGAGGTGTTGTAGTAGTATGAATTTTTTATACATATTCATAAAATATTTTTATCAATAAAGTTATTGTGTACTAAAATATTTTAAAGAACTAATAAAATAATTAAACTTAGCAAAAATTGAGTTGAGTTGTGCCTTGACTCATTATCTGCCCAGTTTTGGCTCAATTCATATTGATCTTATCAAATTCACTTCGGATTGGATCTTGACCCATTTGTTATCTTGACCCATTATGATTGACCTAAAATTGATCCAATTTGCTCAATTACCGTCCCAAACAATGCCTAAGATTAAAATAAAAAAAAAAAATCAATGAAACAAATGCACTTAAACAAGAAAAACTAATTAAAAACTACCAAATAGTCATCCTCTTTTGGATGAGTCGCGATTTAACTGAGCAAATGAAGATTAGCCAAGATATCCCTAATGTTACAACCAAATTGTAGATAGTCATGTGTATTTACCATTTTTCTATGAAATAAAAAGTAGCATTCACTACAAATATTACTAATATGATAATTACATATCATAAATAAGTTGTACCATATAAGTTTTATTTTATTTTAATAATTAAATAGATTTACCATTTCATTAAATTACATGTTGCGCAACAAAAATAATAGCATTTTCCGTGAAATCCTATAAATTGGTCCTTTTATATCATTAGGGTTACTACCTCCAGTGGATTCAATCACAAAAGTTACAGTAGCGTAAGATAGGGCAAAGGGACATTGATTTTGTTTTATGCCTCAAAATATGCTCGTTCGAAATCCTGGTATTTATATATATTAATTTCGTTATTAGCATAATTTTTATGCTTTTACATGTCCTATTAAAGCTTGGAACTTGAACTAATGATTTTCACTCAAGAAGTAACTTTATCTTGTTATCAGAGGCGAACCCACATTCATATGTGTGGGTGCATATACATCTATATCTATCTCGGACAAAAAAAATATATAACTAATAGAACACTCTTAATGAGTGTAGAGCAATCCTTGTGCTAGAGAAATTACCCACAAAACTAGGGTTTGAATCTTGCTAAAGCCCTTATTTCTTTTTAAGTTTATTGGTGCACATGAAGTCTTCAATTTTTAAGCCCATTTATGCTTGTTATACACACAAATTTTTATATTCTATTATGACATAAGATTTTAGACAACCACTATTAAGATTGAAGAAAGAAAAATGTGTTAGAATGGGCATTTAATAAACTACAACAATATTTTTTTGATAGATTAATACATCATGTTAGGAATCTAGCTAAAAGAAAGAGAATGATTGTTATTTAGTCTTAGAACCAACGAATTCAAAAAATCACAAAAAACCAATTTTGTTAAGGCTTTGATATGAATATCAGCTAGCTGATCCTTAGACTTTACAAATTGAGTAAGAAGTTGTCCCCTGCCCTTTTCTCACGAACAAAATGATAGTCCAGTTCAACATGTTTGGTTCTAGCATGCATAACTGGATTAATCGTCATTTACAACACACTCATATTATATTAATACAATGTAAGAACATATAGAATGAACACTCAAAGGTCATGAAGATTATACAAAATCCAAGTCATTTTTGCGGCAGTGGAGGCTAGTTCTCTATAATCAGCTTCAACGCTCGATCGAGCTACTGTTCTCAGTTTCTCGAGGTCTAAGAATACAATTTGCACCTATGTAGATATTAAAACCTGTAGTTGATCTCCTAGTTTTTCTACAACCTCCCCAATCAGCATTTGACTAGTCATACAACCTACATAGTGATTGTGAAATAATTCTGTGTCCAAAGTGTAGAGTACCTTTGATGTACCTCAGTATTATTTTTACTCCTTGAAAATGTACAACGTTTGGCTTTGCATAAATTCGCTTGCTAAATTTACAGCATGAGTTATATTAGGTCCTGTCAGGGTCAAATATTGAAGACTCCCTACTATCATTCTTTAAAATGGTGCATATATAAAACTTCCCACAGCTTTATGCAAACCATGTTTTATAGCCAAAAGAGTGGCTACATCCTTTGCCAAAGTCATCTATGTCTTTTCCAACATCTCAGCACCATACTTGCTTTGGTTTAAGTGAATTCCTTCTTCAAAATAGTTCACATGAATTCCTAAGAAGAAGTGTAAAGGGCCAAGATCTTTCATAGAAAACTTCTTTCCAAGTTGTATAACCAACTCTAAAACATGAGATGAATACTTCCTGTGACAATGATATCATCCACATATAACAAAGAGAAATATTTTTCCTTTGTGAGTTTGCAAAGTAAATAGGGAAGGGTCAGTCTTACTACAAATAAAACCAAGGTGTAAGAGATGCATGTAAACCTATAAAACCATACTCTTGTGGCTTGTTTAAGACCATACAATGCCTTTTTAAGTAGACAAACATGCTGAGGATACTAGGGATCAATAAAAACTAGGGGGTTGACTCATGTACACCTCCTCTTGTAAGAAGCCCTGTAGAAACACATTTTTGACTTCTACTTGTCAAAATTTCCACTTTGAACTGACAACAATGGATAGAACCACCTAAATAGTTGTAGCTTTAACCACGTAACTAAATATTTCTTCAAAATCTAGCCCTTCAAGCTGCGAGAATCCCATTGCCACAGTGTGGAATTATACCTCTCTATTGTCCCATCAACTTTTAATTTTGTCTTGAACACCCATTTTGATCCAACCAAGTTCATACCAAGAGATTTAGGCACAACAATTTATGTCTTGTTAGTAGTATTTTGTTCTCTCACAATTTATGTGTTGCTGCTAGCAACAAGTAACAAGTGTCGTTCCTTCGTCTTGTTCCTACTGATTATATGATGCCCTTGTGGTGCAGGAAGTACCTCAACTGTACATTAACCATGATAGGGGACTGTTGTGTAGCATTGTCAAGTTGAAGGTCAACTGGTACATAAACTAAAGTGGTTGTTTGATGATGATCATTGGTTGGACCTTTGAGAGCAACTTGTTCCTCACTGCTAATGGCATATTCAAAATTTGCTGCTGGAAGTTCAATGTTAATGTATGGATCATCAAATTCAACCTGTTCTTCAACATTTGATAATGTGCTGGAGAGGTTAATAATACTCTTATCATCAATGAGTACATGAGGTGTAGCAGCATTATCACTAGTAATGGGCGGGCTAGCAACCTGTACTTCCCCTGAATCATAATTATCGGGTGTCTGCAGTTTAGAGAAAGATTCAACAAAAGTAGCAAGGTGAGGTGAGACATCAATGGTAGTTTGATATTTCTTTGGACACACATAAGGTAATGTGTTTTCATCAAACACAACATGTCTGGATATGTAAACCCTCCTTGTAAAAGGATGATACCATCTATATCCTCTGTGTAAGTTGTTGTACCCTATGAAAACACAAGGATATGTTTTTGGACTGAACTTATTGTTACCCTTATTATATGAAAAACATCTACACAAAAACACTTTTAGGTTGTTGTAATCAGATTGTTCCCCAAAGAACTTAACAAACAGAGTCACCATCTTTATAACTGATGAAGGAAATCTATTGATGAAATAGAAACAGAGGTAGGTTAGCATGAAGTAGTAAAGTTAAGCCAGTCTCCATACTATTCCTATGTTTTCTCTGTGCAACTCAATTTTGTTCATGTGTTTAAGACATTAAATATATCCCACAATGCAATGATCTTCCGAATGCTTAATGAAGTCTATTTGGATAAAGTCAACACCTTCATCACACTGAAAAAAACCTTGATCTCTTTAGAAAATTATTTTTCCACCATTTTTTAAAATTTTACAAAGACCTCAAAGAATTCAGACTTCTTTTTCAATGGATAAATCCATGTATATCTGGTGTGATCATCAACAAAAATGACATAATATTTCATATGTTGTGAAGATTCCACAGGAGTAGGTCCCAATAAGTCACGATGAATTTTCAATAAGGGTTCTTTCTCAATTTTATTTCTCAAACAAAAAGGAAGTTTCCAGCTCTTTCTCAACTGACAACTAGAACAAACAGTTGGCATTTTATTCTAACTACAAATATTAATGCAGTTATTACTACTCAAAACTTTTAAATACTTCAAATTAGGGTGTCCTAATGTAGTATGACAAATGTTGTTTGACGTTTTCTAGTCGTGTGTTGCAGTCAAGGCATATAGATGGTTATCTTTCAAAGCATAAAGTCCATTCCTTTTAGATCTTTTGTCCAGCAGTGTCCTTGTCCTCTTGTCCTAAACAACAAAGTTTGTTTCATCAAATTCAAGAGTACAATAATTATCCTTTGTAATCTTACTAACTGAGAGTAAATTTTGGTTGATCTTAGGGACTACCAGAACTTTCTTTAACTTTAGACATGCTCCAAATATTTTTCCAACATGTGTAATGTCCAACATTGATCCATTTCCAACAATTATTTTATTTGGTTCATTATAGTGTGTAAGACAGTTAGGATACCTGAGTTATGTGTCATTTGGCTACTTGCTCCTGAGTCCACATACAAGGTGTCATCAGTAGAGTGTTGTAGATTAATAGCAAGCAATGCTTGTGGTAGCTCATCTTTGGCTTGGAAAGAGTAGTCTCACCTGTAAAAATACTTAAGAGCAGTATGGTTATTCCCATAAAAAATTTGACACACGTCATAATTTTCCCTTTCATGACTTTCACTTGAAGGACTGTTCTAAGGACCTGGTCCATTTTTGTTGTTATAACGACATGTTTCTTGTCATGCAGGCTTGAAGTCTCTTTCTCTAAAATTGAAGTTATTATTTCCTCTTCTTTGTAAGTAGTTTCTTCTTCCCCTGCCTCTTTGGGCAGAGAATGCCATGTTATTGTTTTGTTTAAGGCACTTCTTCTTCCTTCTCCCTCATATCAAAACCCCTGAAAGCATTGACAAACTGATTAAAAGTAGGATATGGTGTCTTAACTAGCATGACAGTCTTGAAGGTCTTGTAATTATAACCTAGACCTCTAGCAAAATTAATCATTTATTCTGTCTTCATCTATAGACTTGTGAATGGTTGCAAAACCATCACATATGCCTTTGAATTCCTTAATGTATTCATCAATTGTTTGTATTCCTAGCCTCACACTTTGCAGTTGTTACTTTATTTGGAACTTCTTATCTTTAGTTGCTGAAAATATCTTTCTTCCAAGCATTCCCACATCTCCTTGGAAGTTGAGCAGCCTACAATAAGGTACATGCTTTCTTCTATCAAGGTGCTTGAAATCTAACTCCTTCGTAACATATCCTTATACTCCCAATCATCAACAATGTTGTTGTCTTCTGCACCCTTTCGCCTGTTACACTTTTCTCAGTAGTCTATCCATTAAAACAGGTCGCTCAACGTGAATCTGTGATGATTTCGGTTAATATCATCACTTGAAAAAACTAAGTCATTTGTGTCCTCCATATAAGATAGTTCATTGTCTTAAGTTTAATGGAGCAAGACAAAATAAGATGATGAAGTGAAGAGGTCGAAAGAGTGTTGGTAAAATGGGCCATTATAGTTTGATAATTTGGTTGTTTTTTATTTTGATCTAATATGTTAAAGTGCGGAAAAACATTATTGGTCAAATACCAGTTATAAATCTCACGAAAGTATGTAGAAATCAAGGATGTATTGATTATTATAATGTTGAGTTACAATCATCTTATATAGGAGAAGAGTCCTACTCTAGTTATACTAGGAATCCTACTAGAATACAAATAATTACATGATTAGTATTGTATTACAAGTCAAATACATTATACTAGTTGACTCCTATAATATTCAATAGCTTAGTCGTACGTAAAATAAGATTTAGTAGTCTAATCCTAGTACGAGTCTAACTCTAACTCGTTAGTCTGCTTCGATGGACCTATTCCTTCGACGTGTCCGATAAGTCGTCAAGCTTCCTTCAACATTCAGTACACATAATTGATAAAAAAAAAAAAAACTCAGTGACGGCTGAAGCTAGATAGTGTCCTAAAGATAAAAATAAGTTGAAGGACGAATTTTAATTATTTTTTATTTTTATGTGAGATTCAAGTTATTTCTTACTTTTTCATGAAAATAGTTTTATTTTTATGATATTAAACTAAAGATATATTTATACCAATTTTTTTTTAGTCTTGTGGCCTTAAACATATCATGTGGAAGTTAAATTTAAAATTGATCCATATAAAAGAGTTCCATAAAAATTAAAAAATTCGTTTTTTGCTACAAAAAGCTTACAATAATTTTATTGTTACTAAAACATTAGGCCTTTCAATTTTTGGTAGCCTAAGGCATATTCATCATCTTTAAAGGAATAGATCCACCCTCCTAATTAAAACAATAATAACAAAAGTAATTGTTTTTCAAAAAAGAACAATAGTATACTCTGATGATGATGGGTGTACATAACTTCATTGTGTAATGATTGCAACAAAATTAAGTTGTTTCTTGTTTCCTCCTAAGATTTGTAGTTTTTTTAAAAATTACACTATTAAGAAAAAGTAAAATATTTGTGTAATTCTAATTATGTTTTCTTGAGAAAACATAGGTTAAAGGCATATGGACTTATGGCTTAGTCTTGAATAATGAATATTACCTTGTTCAAGTATCAATATTTTTTTTTTAATTTATAGGAATCTGATTTATCATTCAAGTCTTGATGGTTTTAGGTTTAATTATGGGTTTGGATATGAATATTTGAATTAACAAAATAATACCATTTCTCATGATTTTGGTGTTCTTATTAACAGCTTATACATAAATAAAAATTTCAGGATGTATTTTTTTATTATGTTTCACAAAAATATTGAAATTAAGTGTGTAGTTCACTAAATTAATATTTTATGCTTATTGTATAACAAATGTTTGGGGTCATATATCGCAAAAGAGGTTAATTGTAATACTAGTATTAGTTGTACCAGAGTTAAATTTACGGTCAAACATTGTACTAAAATTTCATAAAAACTATTTTTATATATACTAACAAATGACACCTTTAGTTCTAAAGGAACTGTCAAGTATTATATATTCATTTATAATGTTACAACCAACACATGGCATTCCTATAGTATTTTGATGTAAGCACTCAATACTATAAATTTCTAGTACAATAAGTATAACATCACTAATTTAACCGTCTAAGTTTTTTTCAAATTCTATACAAAAATACTTTATATGTGTTTGATTTTACCTAAGCCAAAAAAATTAAAATCAAGAGTTGCAGATTAAAGAAATCAATGCAAATGTCAGCTACTAATAATTTCTTTTGCATTTTTAAAACATGGAAAAAGGTTACATTTGCCTCCTATTATGCAGCTTTTCTTTTAATCTTAGAGTTATGATATGTTTGTTTGTTGTTCGTGTAGCGTGTACATTGACCTTACATATCGTACTTTTGTTTATTTTCTACAGATTATCATGCCTCCGAATGAACAAAGTCTTAATTTATCTTCTCCTGATCGACTTAACAACCGTAACTTTCATTTAATCGATGACATTCTAAGTAAGTTGTCTTTTCGAGATGTTGTAAGAGTTAGTACACTTTCGAAGGACTAGAAATATATTTGCTGGAGAATTCCACATGTGAAGTTTGATCAAATAGTGTGGAAAACACCTGTGGACTTGACATCCCCTACCATTGGATTTATTCCGATTCTTGATAGTTTCCTCAGGTTTCATACTCAATATTATTAGTCTAATAGTGTGTACTAATGTTGATCGTCTGATTTTTTCCCTTGACACGGATCACATTCAACATTTTCTCCTTAAACTTCCATTTATTTATCCTCCATACAGGTTGCCCAACTTCTTTTTTTATTGTTCAGCATTGAGGCATTTGTATTTCATGGAATGTGAAATACAACTTCCATGTTTCTTTCAGGGATTTAATAAGGTGTTTAGGCTAAAATTGATATATTTCACATTATCTACTAATACGTTTGAAAGTTTGATCTTTAATAACCCGTTGCTTGAGGATTTGGTGCTAAAAGAGATAGACAATTTGTATCTCATGAATATTAATGCTCCTAATCTAAGGTCATTTGGTTCTAGAGGATGAAGATGGTTTTGTCAGTATTTTTTCGTATATTCCTGCTCTTGAGTGTTTCAGCTGGGATCTTTTTGAGGTAATGTTCCTTCATTTAACTTAATGGTAATGCATTTTCATGTGTACTTTTTTTTTTTTTACTTCGAGTCATCCTGATTTTGTCATTTTATTTTTAGTTCGATAATGGATCAACTGAAGTTATACCAACAAGACTTCCATTAGCTCTTAACTGTCTAAAATACCTTTTCATATCTTGGACTACTCTTGGAGAGTTTTTTTAGCTTTCGTTTATTCTTTGCATTATATGAAGTTCCCCAAATTTTGAAGAAATTGAAATTAAGATCGTCATTAATGTTTATTTTTCTCTCTATCTTTTCCATGTTTTTATATTCGTGTGTAATGACTTAATGCTTTTTTTCCTTGATTTTTCTTTAGGGAGTATCATTAGTGATGGAGATTATTTTCGAATCTGTGCCCCAGGAGGTGTTTGATGAGATTCCTGCAAGCTTTTTTGATATCACTTTTAATCATCTGAGGAAAATTAAGTTTTATGATGTACTATTAGAAGAGGGTGAAATGCAGCTTATCAAGGTTTTATTGGCAAAGTCTACAGCACTAGTGAAAATGGTAATCAAGCCTCGTCAAATGGAAACTAACGAATCTCTCAATGTATTCATGGAGATAACAAAGTCTCAACGGGCATCATCTAAAGCAGAAGTTGTGTATCTTGTTGATTAGTATCGTTATCACAATCCTTCTTAATCTTTGGCTAAAATGTTTTGAAAGTGCAAACAGAAAAAAGATGTTTTGTTGATGAGTAGTAAGGTTGTGTTATGCTTATGCTTTAATGTACTATAAAGATTTTATCTTCTTGGAAACATAGAATTGTAAATGTTTTGAATACTCTGTTTGGGAACAGAGATGGTTTTTACATTTCATGGATGCTCTTAAATGATATATGATTTGAGTCTTTGGTTGTTTATTGCAAAGTTATGTTATTTGTTGAATTCTCTCAGGGAAACTTACTTTTTGGTTAGTAAGAACTTCTTTCCTGTTAAGGGATTAGTCGAAGTTAGATCAAGAATTTTTATTTAGGACATAATTTTAGACTAGTAAAGTATAGGATAACTTTCAATATTATTCCTATATGAAACCAGAGGAAACAATTAAGAATAGGAATAAATCAAATGGTAGGGGATGTCAAGTCCTCTTGTGTTTCCCAGACCTTTTGATAAAATTTAACCTGTGTAATTTTTGGGCAAGTATATTGCCAATCCTTAGAAAGTGTACTAGGTCTTATAAATCTTGAAAATACAACCTATTTAAAATGTCATCAATTAAATGAATGGCAAGATTGCTAAGTCGATCAAGAGAAGGTAAACATAGTCTTTGTTCATCTACAGACATGATAATTTGTAGAAATTAAAAAAGAATACGATTTGTAAGGATGGAGTATATGCTACACGAACAACAAACAAACATGTCACAACATTAACAATAAAATAAAAGGTGTATAATTCGTAGATGACACTTGCATTGATTTCTTGAATTTGCAACTTTTGATGTAAAATTGTTTGGATTAGGTAAAAGTAAACACATAAAGTATTTTTGTATAGAATTTGAAGAGGACCTAGAAGTTCAAATTAGTGATGCGATACTTATTGTACTACAAATTTATAGTAGTGACTGTTTACATCAAAACAATATATGAATGACATGTGTTTATACAACATTATAAATCAATAGATACTTGACACTTCTTTCAACACTAAACGAGTCGTTTGGTAGTATAGATAAAAATAGTACTTGTATTAATTTTAGTACCAATCTTTGACTATAAATTTAACACTGGTACAACAAATACTACTATTTCAGTTAATCTTTTTGGGATATATGACCCCAAACATTTAGGCTACAAGAAGAATGATTATGTATCCTTACTGATGGGGATTATTTCAAACTTGTGCCCTATGAGTTTATTGATGAGATTCATGCAAGATTCTCGAATATCACATTTAATCACCTGAGGACAGTTAAGTTTTATGATGTACTATTAGAAGAGAGTGAAATGCAACTTACTTTTCGGAATTTCTTGTTTATTAAAGAATAACTCCAAGTTATACCGAGAAGTATGATGGACATACTCATTCCTTATCTATGAAGACGAAACTCGAAGAATCATCACCCAATTTTGGATTCTTGATTGATATTTATTTCAAAGTTATGTTGTGTGTTAAACTTCCTTGGGTGAGCTTGACGCATTGAGTGGAAACTTACTTTCTGTCTAGCTAGTAGAAATTTCTTGTCTGCTAAGGAATTAGTCCAAGTTAGACCGAGAAGTATATATGTTAGACATGATGCTTCCTTATTTGTGAAGAAGAAACTCAAGAAGAATCACCCAATTTGGGATTCGTGAGTTGATGTTTATCTCGAAGTTATGTGGTGTGTTAAATTCTCTTGGCGAGCTTAAATTATTGAATGGAAACTTACTTTTTCTACAGTTAGTAGGAATTTTTTTTTGCTTAAGGGATTAGTCTTAGTTAAACGGAAAAGTATATATGTTGGACATTATCCTTCCTCAGCTTGCTTAAGGGATTAGTCTTACTTTTTATTTGCTTCTGCTTTTACCTCTACTTCTCGGGTTTCTTGTGTTATGTCTCCCTCGATCTTCTGTATATAGAATATCTGAATGTGAAGATATGTCTTCAGATTTTCTTCTATTCTTTTCATTCAACACACCACTTTTTGCAGATTCCATAGTCACCTTTCCACCAGTGGTAGAATTTGTTAAAGAAACACGAAGAGTTTCCAAGAATCTGATAGAGTATTAAGAAGCCAAAGTCCTTGTATTTCATCATCAAAATGAACACCCGTTCCTGATAGCTGATCAAGAATACCCTGAAAATCATTTATATGATAAATAATAGAACTAATCTCCTTGTACTTAAAGGTGATCAATTTCTTTAACAAGAACAACTTGTTATTGCCACTTTTTGATGCGTAAAGCGTCTCCAACTTTTCCCACAACGTTCTAGCATGTCTCATTCACAATATGGTTACGAACTTTAAATTCAACCCATTTTCTTATATAGACACATACTTTTTAGTGCTCAAATTCCCAATTTTCATTGGTCACATTCTTGGGTTTATGAGCAAAAAAACCAGAAGATACATCTTCTTCACGAACAATAGATCTTTCATCTTACTTTTCTATATATTGTAGTTTCTTCCGTTTAGACATACCATCTTGCTCATATTTCCCTCCATATAGAAAACCTTAGCTCTGATACCTGTTGTTGTGACGAAAAGATGAAACCAAAAATCTAACAATAAAGAACACCAAGTTTAACGTGGAAAAACCCTTCAAACTGAAGGTAAACACCACAGGATCAACAAGATCCAAATTGCTTCACTATACGAATAAGAGGGTTACAAATATTCTTCTAATGGCTACACAACAAGTTCCAAAAAAAACAAACAATAGCTACACCAACAAAAGATAAATAGAAAGAAACATCACTCAAACTCAGCTTCTATTCTAGATCTAAAACAGGATCTTGATGACCTTTGAATTAAATCTCCACCATTTAAATCAACCACCAAGATGTCAGGAACACTCAGTCCAAATTGAAGCACGATCCAACGGTTAGTTAATCCGGAAACACGATTTAAATATTGCTGGTCGGAGAAAAAGTCTACAACAAAATAACCCTTTTCCTTCTCTCTTTTCTCTTGTTGAAAGCTCTCTCAAAAACCTCTGTCATGTGATAATGACTTTCAAAGAAAATATCAATGAGCAATTGAATTATTCTCTCAAGACCATCCTCTATTTATAGAGTTGTGCTTTTCCGTACAGAGCAAAAACCAACTACAAATAGGATTACAATTTCAATCCTTTTCTTAATAGAATTGTAAATCAAATAAAGATGATAATTCCAATCCTTTTTCAAGTAGGATTAGGCCGTGGGACTTTGGCTGGAAGATGGTCAATAGCCCAAAAGTTATGTGCTTCACACAACTGGCAGAGGAGGTTTTATATAGTGTAAGCTCTTAGGAGAAACCCAAGGGTATTTGAATCAAGGATCTTTGATCTTATCCTGGAGTCATTTGTAATTGATCTGTTGAATCATGTCCATATTAGATATGTGCATGATAGATCAATTCTTTCCTTGCGTGAGGATTTTGAGTCTTGGCTTGCTAGTCGTGTGTGATTTGATCCTTTCCTAAAGTTGATTTATCTTGTACTCTTTGTAAATATTGGTATGATTTAAACGTCTAAGTTTTTTTGAAATTCTATACAAAATTACTTTATATGTGTTTGAATTAACCTGAGCCAAACAAATTTACGTCAAGAGTTGCAGATTAAAGAAATCAATGCAAATGTCAGGTACAAATAATATCTTTTGCATTTTTTAAGAATGGAAAAAGGTTACATTTGCCTTCTATTATGCACCTTTTCTTTTAATCTTAGAGTCGTGAAATGTTTGTTTGTTGTTAATGTATTGTGTACTTTGACCTTACCTATCGTACTTTTGTTTACTTTCTACAGATTGTCATGCCTCCGGATGAACAAAGGCTTAGTTTACCTTCTCCAGATCGACTTAGCAACCTTAACATTCATTTAATCGAGGAAATTATAGGTAGGTTGTCTTTTCGAGATGTTGTTAGAGTTAGTACACTTTTGAAGGACTGGCAATATATTTGCTGGAGAATTCCACAAGTGAAGTTTGATCAAACAGTGTGGAAAACACCTGAGGACTTGACGTCCCCTACCATTGGATTTATTCCAACTATTGATAGTTTCCTCAGGTTTCACAGAGGAATAATATTGAAGGTCACCCTCAATATTATTAGTCCAATAGTGTGTACTGATGTTGATTGTTTGATTTTTTCACTCGACACTGATCATCTTAAACATTTTGTCCTTAAACTTCCATTTATTTATCCTCCATACAGGTTGCCTAACTTCTTTTTTAGTTGTTCAGCATTGAGGCATTTGTATCTCAAGGAATGTGAAATTCAGCTTCCATGTTTCTTTAAGGGATTTAATAAGTTGATTAGGCTGATATTGAAATCTATCACGTTATCTTCTGATACGTTTGAAAGTTTGATCTCTAATTGCCCATTGCTTGAGGATTTGGTGCTGAAAGACATAGACAATCCGTACTTCATGAGTATTAATGCTCCAAAGCTAAGGTCATTTGTCTTTCGTGGCGATATACAATTGATACATCTTGAAAATGTCCTTTTTCTTTCCAATGTTCTGTATGCGCCTAGAGAATTAGTTCTAGAGGACGAAGATGATTTTGTCAATATTTTTTCGTCTATTCCTAGTCTCGAGTGTTTCAGCTGGGATCTTTTTGAGGTAATGTTCCTTCATTTTACTTAATGGTAATGTATTTTCATGTGTGCTTTTTTTTTAGAATTTCAGTCATCCAGATTTTTGTCATTTTATTCGTAGGTCGATAATGGATCAACTAATGTTATACCAACAAGGCTTGCATCAGTTCTTAACTGTTTGAAATGCCTATTCATGTCTTGGATTACTCTTGGAGAGCTTTTTGAGCTTTTGTTTGCTCTTTTCATAATACGGAGCTCTCCTAATTTGGAAGAAATTGAAATTAAGGTTGTCACTAATGTTTATTTTTCTCTCTTTCTTTTACATGTTCTTATATTCGTATGTAATGACTTGATGGTTTTTTTCTTGTTTTTTCTGAGGAATGTATCCTTCGTGATGGTGATTATTTCGAATGTGTACCCCAGGAAGTTGTTGATGAGATTCCTTCAAGCTTTTCGGATATCACATTTAATCATCTGAGGACAGTTAATTTTAATGATGTACTATTTGAAGAGGTTGAAATGCAGCTTATCAAGATTTAATTGGCAAAGTCTCCAGCACTGGTGAAAATGGTAATCAAGCCTCCTCAAATGGAAACTAAAATATCTCTCAACTTACTCACGGAGATAACAAAGTTTCAACAGGCATCATCTCAAGCAGAAGTCGTGTATCTTGTTGATTAGTATCGTTATCACAATCCTTCTTAATCTTTTGTTAAAATATTTTGGAAGTACAAACTGAAACGAGACGTTTGGTTTATGGAGTAGCAAGACTGTATTTTGCCTTTGCTTTAAGGTACTATAAAGATTTTATTTTCTTGGAAACATAAAATTGTGAACCTGGATGAATGTTTTGAATACTCTGTTTTGGAATAGAGATGGTTTTACATTTCATGCTTGTTACTGATTTAAGACTTTGGTTGTTTATTTTGAACTTATGATGTGTGTTGCAGAACTAACAATGATTTTGCCTGACATTGTTGTTATTGATTCATCTCTGAAATAAGACATGGCATTGGAATTTGGAACTGTCACAGGCTAATTCAGGTAGAAATTGAAAAACACATGATGATTTACATATAAAACTGGCAAAAGGAAAAAGAAAATGAAACTTTAAATGAGTCTTAATTATTTTTTCCTTAATTTTTTCTTCTACTATATATATTCTCTCTATTTTAATATTTGTGATGCATCTTAAATAAGATATATTACATACTTTAACATGTAAAATGACCGTACGATATACAAAATATTTAAACGAGAAAATGTATATTACTTGGGAGTTAATATATATACTCTTAGAATCATTAAGAAAAACGAAAAAAGAAGTTTTAGTTGTTAAATATGAAACCAAATTTGCTCTTTATTTCAGATGGGGCACAAAGGTCGATTTGATTTAATTTTTAATTAGAAAAAACCTAAACTAACTTTTTCATTTTATTAGTTCTAAAATCTAAATCAAATCATATAAAGATGGATTTTTCAGTTTCAATTTTGGTTTATTTTTTTGATTTATTTTATTTTTTTATAATTACACGGTGATTGAAAAAAGATATTAAATATATTTTCAAAATTTTCAAAAACGATAAAATTCACATAAATAACAAATGCTTTCAACATTCGTTACAAAATAAATTGTTAACTTAAAAACGGAAACTATAGTAGTATAATTTAACTTTCATCCTAATACAAAATAAAATAATTTCAAACGCTTGTCTCTTCAGTTTCTTCCAACACCTCCATTTGAGAAGACAAAGAGAGCAGAGTGCTTCACATTCATCCTCTTTCAAGTTCTTCTTCTTCTCTGTTAACACAAACTCTCTGCTTTTATGGTTCTTGTTCTATAGAATTTTGATGTCAAGATTGCATTTTTATTTTTTGGGTATGCTTTAATATGATGAAATTGAAGTGGGGTTTGCTTAAAACATGATGGGGTTAATGTTTTTTCAAGCACATGGTGTGTTGGTAGGTGTAGGTATATCATGGATATTTTTCAATAGTGGCGGAATTAGGATTTTTACTAGGTTGAAATAGGAATAACAAGTTTCTAAGTTTTGGATAACTAAAACAACACTTATTTTACTTGGATTTGATACACTTGAGTTGTTGGTCTTTCGAAAAAGATCTCTTTTTCAGTACACAAGTAAACTAGGTAGTGTGTACTCTAACCAGACAGTTTCGAGATTCCTTACATATTGTGTTCTTGTTTATTTTCTGCAGATTCTTGTTGTAGTAGTCATTTAATGTTATGCTTCCAAATGGGAAAACAACGACTTTTACCTCCGCGATGTACTTAGAAACCTTCCTCATAATGTAATTGATGACATTCTAACGAGGTTGCCTTTACGAAATGTTGTGAGGACAAGTATCTTATCAAAGAAATGGAATATAATTGGCATAGACTTCCACAACTGAAATTTGATCAAACACTTTGGAAAACAACTGAGGACTTGATATCACTTGATATATTTCCTTTCAAGGATTGGAATTCAACATCTAGTCCTTAAAGCTCCGTTTAGGAGTAAGTCATATGAATTGCCTTCTGCATATTTTACATGTTCACAATTGAGGTATCTGTTTCTCAAGGACTGTTAAATACGTCCTCATCCGGTCTTTGAGGGATTTGATTAGTTAATTAGCTTAGCACTAATTGAAGTCAGTATTTCTTCTGAATTTCTTGGAAGTATAATCTCACATTGCCCGTTGCTTGAGCTTTTGGTGTTGCAACACGACGCTATTACAAATCACATTGAAATTAGTGCTCCCAAGCTGAGGTCAATTATCTTCACTGGCAATATAAAGTTTTTACATTTAAGGAATTTCCCTCTTCTTTCTAAAGTTTCATATGAGCCTACAGAATTTTCAGTAGAGGTAGAACATGATGTTGAAAAGATTTTGAGTCTATTCCTGCTCTTGAGAATCTCTGCTGGAATCACGAGTATGTTCAGGTATTATAGCTTCATAACTTTGAGTCATCCTGATTTTCGACATTTTCTTCCTAGGACGTGTATATTGGACCGGCTCCCTTATGCTCTTTTCTATCTTAGACGCCTTTACATATCTTGTATTAATCTAGCAGTATTCTTTTATCTTTCATTTGCTCTTTGCTTGATAAGAAGATCTCTAAATTTAGAAGAAATTGAAATCGAGGTTGTAAATGATGCTTACTTTTCTCTTTTTTTCGTATGTATTTAACTTTCTTATGATCTTCAATTTTGAATGAAGGCTGATGGTTTTTCTTAATCTTTCTTAGAACTTTTTTGAACATGCGTGCCGGGAGGCTATTGATAATATTCCTTAAAGTTTCTCGGATATGACATTTAATCACCTGAGGACAATAAAGATTTATTATGTAACAGGAGTAGCTGCTGAAATGCAGATAATCAAGGTTCTACTGGCCAAGTCTCCAACACTGGTCAGAATGATAACCAAGCCCTGTGAAACGGAAGATCGTAATCTTTCGCTAAAGTGTTTGAAATCGTTAAAAGAATGTTTATACCGCAGTAAGTCTATTATTTTGCATTTGCCACTGTGAAGGCCATCAGTTTGTTAACGTAGGTGAATTTGGATGGATGTTTTTGATTAATCTGTTTCAATGTCTGTTCTTTGAATGATCTATTGGATGACACTTTGGTTGGTTATTGATCTTTTTAATCTATTCATTGTGGTCCTCATGGTCATTGTGCATTTTTTTTTATTTGATATGATCATGACATGAGTTGAGTGTCAATGGAATAGTGAGGATTCATATAGTCGATTTCAACTAGTTGTTTTATGAGAGTCGACGACGTTGTTCATACATTGTTCTGAATAGTGAGAAAGAATGAAATTCGATCAAATCCCTTGATCTTAATGGTTAGTAAACAATACCCCTTTTGAATGGAAAAGATAATCCCTTTCAACAACATTTTTCAACGAGAATTATGATACAATATACATTATAAGCTAAAATTGAATTTCAACAATATTATTCTTACAAGCTCAATGTTACAACTCCATATCCCAGAAAAATTATCACTAAAAATAGGAAAAGGGGAAAAAAAGAGGGATGGGGGTGGGGATGGGGTCAACTGTTCATAAATCAGTCTTTTTCCTATACAGTCAGAACATATCCAATTCCTTTATGCAGCTTCCATAATCATATCTATACAAGCTTAATCGAACCCTACCGCAGACAAAAAGTCTGGTATATAAGTGGAGAAGATTAAGGGGGCGAGTCTATCATCCATTGAGTTATGAACCGTGTATTATTGACCCTCGAGGACTTCTTGGTTATAAAAAAAAGAACAAAAAAAACAAGCTCAATAACATACAGCAATATTAATTGATCATTCTATCTTAGATGCCCTTTTATTTCATCTAATTGACTATCTTTTATAATCTAAAGAAGAAGTTGTGTATCTTGTTGATTACTATCGTTATCACAATCCTTCTTAATCTTTAGTTAAAATGTTTTGGAAGTACAAACAGAAACGAGACCTTTGGTTGATGGAGTAGTAAGGTTGTGTTTTGCCTTTTCTTAAAGGTACTAAAAAGATTTTATCTGCTTGGAAACATAGACTTGTGAATGTTTTAAATACTCTGTTTGGTAATAGAGATGGTTTTTACATTCATGCTTGTTCTTAAATGATGTATGATTTGAGACTTTGGTTGTTTATTTTAAAGTTATGTTGTGTGTTGATTTCTCTTAGGGAGCTTGAAACATTGAGTGGAAACTTACTTTTTGGCTAGTAGGAATTTCTTTCCTGTTTAGGGATTAGTCAAAGTTAGATCGAGAAGTATTTATGTCGGACATGATTCGTCCTCATCTCTGAAGAAGAAACTCGAAGAAGCATCATTCAATTTTGGGTTCTTGTGTTGATGTTTATTTTGGAGAATCATTCTAGAAATATTAGATATTAATGTGATTATAAATTATTTTATTAAAATTTAGAGTGAAAATATGTCTTTTTAATTTTATATTAGTTATTTGTTTTTCTCATTACAAAAAATCATAAATAAAAATGATAAATTTCATTAATTTGGACTTTAAGAATATTTTTCTCAAGGTTTACACACTTGATTACATTTAAAAAAATAAAAAAAAAAATAATTTTAAGGATAAATGAGATCAAAATGATTGGAGGAATTATCTATAACAAAGTGAACAATTAATATAGGACTATGAAAACACTTTCTTTTCGAAACAACCTAAAAAAGAGTAAGTATCACATAAATTAAGGGAAAAAGAAAGTAAAAATTAATGTGATTATTTATTTAGAGAAATTGGCACGCATATTTAGTTACTGAAAATTTACTTTGATTTGTCCAATTTAATCCACTTAATTTTTTTTGCATGTGACATTTAATACCTCAAAATAGTTAAATTTTATTGTTTAGGCCAATTACAAATTCAATTAAAAGATGTTATGATTTTTTTAATTATAGGAAATCGTCATTTATATGTATAAGAGATACAGAAGATACCAAGAGATATCATTTGTTCTGTATTATAGACACAAAATTTGTACATTTTAACTATTTTTATGTAAGGGCAATCTAGAAGGAGCAAAGGTATATTCATCTGAATTTTCTTGACAACAAATTTATATGATATATATAAGATTTTTTTTGGTGTTTATATATAAATTTTAAATTCCTCAGTATAAAAATGTCTTTGTACATTGTAAGACGTTTAAATTTCACTTGTTTAATTACCATTTTTTAGCAGACCATGAAAAAGTTAGAGGTTTTGTAGTAGTATGAATTTTGTATACATATTCATAAAATATTTTTATCAATAAAGTTATTGTGTACTAAAATATTTTAAAGAACTAATAAAATAATTAAACTTAGCAAAAATTGAGTTGAGTTGTGTCTTGATTCATTATATGCCCAGTTTTTGCTCAATTCATATTGATCCAATTAAATACAGTTCGGATTGGATCTTGACCCGTTTGTTGTCTTGACCCATTATGATTGACCTAAAATTGATCCAGTTTGCTCAATTACCGTCCCTAACAATGCCTAAGATTAAAATAGACAAAAAATCAATGAAACAAATGCACATAAACAAGAAAAACTAATTAAAATCTACCAAATAGTTATCCTCTTTTGGATGAGTCGCGATTTAACAGAGCAAATGAAGATTAGCCAAGAAATTTCTTATGTTACAACCAAATTGTAGATAGTCATGTGTGTTTACCATTTTTCTATGAAATAAAAAAATTAGCTATAAATAGTAATTACTTTTAGCATTCACTACAAATATTACTAATATGATAATTACATATCATAAATAAGTTGTACCATATAAGTTTTATTTTATTTTAATAATTCAATAGATTCACCATTTCATTAGATTACATGTTACACAACAAAAGTAATAACATTTTCCGTGAAATCCTATAAATTGGTCTTTTTATGATAATTAAGGTTACTACCTCCACTCATTTCAATCACAAAAGTTACAGTAGCGTAAGATAGGGCAAAGGGACATTGATTTCGTTTTCTGCCACAAATATGCTCGTTCAAAATCCTGGTATGTATATATATATAAATTTCTTTATTAGCGTAAATGTTTATGCTTTAACATACAGTATCAAAGCCTGGAACTTGAACTAATGATTTTCACTCAAGAAGTAACTTTATCTTGTTATCACAGGCAAACCCACATTCATATGTGTGGGCGCATATACATATATATCTATCTCAGACAAAAAAAAAAGATATAACTAACAACGCACTCTTAATGAGTGTAGAGCTATCCTTGTGCTAGAGAAATTACCCACAAAACTAGGGTTTGAATCTCCCTAAAGCCCTTATTTCTATTTAAGTTTATTGGTGCACATGAAGTCTTCAATTTTTAAGCCCATTTTTGCTTGTTATAGACACAGATTTTTATATTCTATTATGACATAAGATTTTAGACAACCACTATTAAGATTGAAGAAAGAAAAATGTGTTAGAATGGGCATTTAATAAACTACAACAATAATTTTTTGATAGACATAATACATCATGTTAGGAATCTAACTAAAAGAAAGAGAATGATTCTTCTTTAGTCCTAGAACCCACGAATTCCAAAAAGAAATAGTTATGGAAAAACATAATCATGTTTTTAAGTATTAAATCTTTTTCAGGTGGCGTAGAGAGTGTTGAAAGCAAATGACAAGTAAAAATATGAAAGAAAGAAAATGAATCAGTATTCAACATATGTCCTTTATTAATTTATCATTTTAACATTAGTTAGTGTAGAAATCTCAAAAAAGTATGTATAAATCAAGGATGTGTTGATTATTATAACGTTGAGTTACAAACTTCTTACAAGGAGAAGAGTCCTATTCTAGTTATGCTAGGAGTCCTACTACAATACAAATAATTACATGAGTAGTAATTTATTACAAGTGAAATACCTTATCCTAATCAACTCCTACAATGTTCAGTTTCTTAATCGTACAAAATTTAGGATTTAGTAGTCTAATCCTAGTATGAATCTAACTCTAACTCGTCAGCCTTCTTCAATGGACTTGTTCCTTCGACATGTTCAATCAGTCGTCAAGCTTCCTTCAAAACTTCCCCTCAAGCTAGTGAGTAGATAAATTGTAACTCCTAGCTTGCTGCAAAAACCAGAAAAAACCTATTTTGTTAAGGCTTTGGTAAGAATATCAGCTAGCTGATCCTTAGACTTTACAAATTGAGTAAGAAGTTGTCCCGTGCCCCTTTCTCACGAACAAAATGATAGTCCGGTTCAACATGTTTGGTTCTAGCATGCATAACTGGATTAATCGTCATGTACAACACACTCATATTATATTAATACAGTGTAGGAACATATCGAAGGAACACTCCAAGGTCATGAAGATGATATAAAATCCAAGTCATTTCTGATGCAGTGGAGGCTAGTGCTCTATAATCAGCTTCATCGCTCGATCGAGCTACTGTGCTCTGTTTCTTCGAGGTCTAAGAATACAATTTGAACCTATGTAGATACTAAAACTTGTAGTTGATCTCCTAGTTTTTCTACAACCTCCCAAATCAGCATTTGAGTAGTTATACCACCTACATGGTGATTGTGAAATAATTCTGAGTCCAAAGTGTAGAGTACCTTTGATGTACTTGAGTATCATTTTTGCTCCTTGAAAATTTTCAACGTTTGGGCTTTGCATAAATTGTCTTGCTAAATTCACAGCATGAGTGATATCAGGTCTTGTGAGGGTCAAATATTGAAGACTGCCTACTATCATTTTTTAAAATGATGCATATACAAAACTTCCCACAGCTTCATGCAAACCATGTTTTCTAACCAAAGAAGTGGCTATAGCCTTTTCGAAAGTCATCTCTGTCTTTGCCAACATCTCAGCACCATACTTGTTTTGGTTTATGTGAATTCCACCTTCGAAATAGTTCACCTCAATTCCTAAGAAGAAAAGTAAATGGCCAAGATCTTTCATAAAAAACTTCTTTCCAAGTTGTAGAACCAACTCTAAAACATGAGATGAATACTTCCTGTGACAATAATATCATCCACATATAACAAAGAGAAATCTTTTTCCTTTGTGAGTTTTCAAAGTAAATAGGGAAGGGTCAGTCTTACTACAAATAAAACCAAGGTGTAAGAGATGCATGTTAAACCTATTAAACCAGACTTTTGTGGCTTGTTTAAGACCATACAATGCCTTTTTAAGTAGACATACATGCTGAGGATACTAGGGATAAATAAAATTAGGGGGTTGACTCATGTACACCTCCTCTTGTAAGAAGCCTTATAGAAACACATTTTCGACTTCTACTTGTCTAAATTTCTACTTTGAACTGACAACAATGGATAGAACCACCTTAATAGTTGTAGCTTTAACCACAAAACTAAATATTTCTTTAAAATCTAGCCCTTCAAGCTGCGAGAATCCCATTGCCACAAGTCTGGACTTATACCTATCTATTGTCCCATCAACTTTTAATTTTGTCTTGAAAACCCATTTTGATCAAACCAAGTTCATATCAGAAGATTTAGGCACAAAAATTTATGTCTTGTTAGTTTGTAAAACACCAATTTTTTCTTGCATTGCGGCAATCCAATAAGGTTATTTTTGTGCTTCCTTAGTAGTATTTGGTTCTCTCACAATTTATGTGTTGCTGCTAGCAACAAGTAACAAGTGTCGTTCCATCGCCTTGTTCCTGGTGATCATATGATGCCTTTGTGGTGCAGGAAGTACCTCAACTGTACATTAACCAAGACATTGGACTGGAGTGTGGCATTGTCAAGTTAAAGGTCAACTGGTACATAAACTAAAGTGGTTGTTTGATAATGATCATTGGTTGGACCATTAAGAGCAACTTGTTCCTCACTGCTGCTGACATATTCAAAATTTGCAGCTGGAGTTTCAACATTAATGTATCGATCATCAAATTCAACTTGTTCTTCAAAATTTGATATTGTGCTTGAGAGTTCAATAATACTCTTATCATCAATGAGTACATGAGGTGTAGAAAAAATTATCAATAGTAATGGGCGGGCTAGAAACCTGTACTTCCCCTGAATCATAATTTTCGGGTGTCTGCAGCTTAGAGAAATATTCAACAAAAGTAGCAAGGTGAGGTGAGACATCATTTTTAGTTTGATGTTGCTTTGGAGACACATAAAGTAATGTGTTTTCATCAAACACAACATGTCTGGATATGTAAACCCTCCTTGAAGCCTCTTTCTCTTGAATTGAAGTTATTATTTCCTCTTTTTTGTGAGTAGTTTCCTCTTCCCCTGCCTCATTGGGCAGAGATTGCCATGTTATTGTTTTTTTAAGGAACTTCTTCTTCCTCCTCCCTCATATGAAAACTTTTGAGAGCATTAACAATCTTATTAAAAGTAGGATATGGTGTCTTAACTAGCATGACAGTCCTGAAGGTATTGTAATTATGACCTAGACCTCTAGGAAAATTAATCATTTTTTCTATCTTCATCTACAGACTTGTGAATGGTTGCAAAACCATCACATATGCCTTTGAATTCCTTAATGTATTCGTCAATTGTTTGTGCTCCTAGCCTCACACTTTGCACTTGTTACTTTATTTGGAACTTCTTATAATTATTTTGTTGAAAATGTGTTTCTCCCAAGCATTCCCACATCTCCTTGGTAGTTGAGCAGCCTACAATCAGATACGTGCTTTCTTCTGTCAAGCTACATAAAATCCAACTCCTTCGTAACATATCCTTATCCTCCCAATCATCAACAATGTTGTTGTCTTCTGCACCCTTTCGCCTGTTACAGTTTTCTCAGTAGTCTGTCCATTGAAACAGATCGCTCAACGTGGTTTTGTGATGATTTGGGTTAATCTCATCACTTGAATCAACTAAGTCATTTGGGTCCTCCATATAAGATCGTTCATTGTCTTAAGTTTAATGGAGCAGGACAAAATAAGATGATGAAGTGAAGAAGTCGAAAGAGTGTTTGTAAAATGGGCCATTGCAGTTTGTAAATTTGGTTGTTTTTTATTTTGATCGTACGTAACTAAAGATTTAGTAGTCTAATCCTAGTACGAATCTAACTCAAACTCGTCAGTCTGCTTCGATGGACCTATTCTTTCGACGTGTCCCATCAGTCATCAAGCTTCCTTCAACAGTTAGTACACATAATTGATTAAAAAAAATCAGTGACGGCTCAAGCTAGATAGTTTCCTAAAGCTAAAAGTAAGTTGGAGGACGACTTTTAATTATTTTTTATTTTTATTTGAGATTCAAGTTATTTCTTTCCTTTTCATAAAAATAGTTTTATTTTTATGATATTAAACTAAAGATATATTTATACCAATTTTTTTTTCTTGTGGTCTTAAACATATCATGTGGAAGTTAAATTTAAAATTGATCCATATAAACGAGTTACATACAAATTAAAACATTCTTTTTTGTCTGCAAAAAACTTACGATAATTTTATTATTACTAAAACATTAGGCCTTTCAATTCTTTGTAGCCTAAGGCATATGCCTAATCTTTAAAAGCATAGAGCCACCCTCTGAAGAAGCCTAATTAAAAAAATAATAACTAAAGTAATTTTTTTTCAAAAAAGAACAATAGTATATCCTGATGATGGGTGTACCTAAATTTATTGTGTAATGGTCCAACAAAATTAAGTTATTTCTTGTTAACTCCTAAGATTTGTAGTTTTTTTTAAAAAAAATTAAACTATTAAGAAAAAATAAAATATTTGTGTAATTCTAATTATGTTTTCTTGAGAAGACATATGTTAAAGGCGTATGGACTTATGGCTTAGTCTTGAATAATGCATATCACTTTTTTCAACTATCAATATCTGATTTATCATTCAAGTCTTGATGGTTTTAGGTTTAATTATGGGTTTGGATATGAATATTTGAATTAACAAAATAATACCATTTCTCATGATTATGGTGTTCTTATTAATAGCTTATACGTGAATTAAAATTTCAGGATGTATTTTTTTATATGTTTCACCAAAATATTGAAATTAAGTGTGTAGTTTACTAAATTAATATTTTATGCTTCTTGTAGAACAAATGTTTGGGGTCATATATCCCAAAAGAGGTTAATTGTAATACTAGTATTAGTTGTACCAGAGTTAAATTTACTGTCAAACATTGTACTAAAATTTCATACAAACTATTTTTATATATATTACCAAATGACACCTTTATTGCCAAAGGAAGTGTCAAGTATTATCTATTCATTTATAATGTTACAACAAACACAGGCCATTCCTATAGTATTTTGATTTAAACACTCAATACTATAAATTTCTAGTACAGTAAGTATAACATCACTAATTTAAACGTCTAACTTTTTTTCAAATTCTCTACAAAAATACTTTATATGTGTTTTATTAAACCTAAGCCAAACAAATTTACATCAAGAGTTGCAGATTAAAGAAATCAATGCAAATGTCAGCTACAAATAATTTCTTTTTCATTTTGTAAACATAAAAAAGGTTACATTTCCCTCCTATTAAGCACCTTTTCTTTTAATCTTAGAGTTATGACATTTTTGTTTGTTGTTCGTGTAGCGTGTACACTGACCTTACCTATCGCACTTTTGTTTATTTTCTACAGATTATCATGCCTCCGGGAGAACAGAGTCTGAGTTTACCTTCTCCTGATTGACTTAACAACCTTAACATCCATTTAATCGACGACATTCTAAGTTGGTTGTCTTTTCGAGATGTTGTAAGAGTTAGTACACTTCAAAGGACGTACAATATATTTGCTGGAGAATTCCACATGTGAAGTTTGATCAAATAGTGTGGAAAACACCCGAGGACTTGACATCCCCTACCATTGGATTTATTCCGATTCTTGATAGTTTCCTAAGGTTTCATAGAGGAATAATATTGAAGGTCACCCTCAATATTATTAGTGTAATAGTATGTCCTAATGTTGATCGTCTGATTTTTTCCCTCGACACTGATCACATTCAACATTTTGTCCTTAAACTTCCATTTATTTATCTTCCATACAGGTTGCCCAACTTTTTTTTTATTGTTCAGCATTGAGGCATTTGTATTTCATGGAATGTGAAATACAACTTCCATGTTTCTTTCAGGAATTTAATAAGGTGATTAGGCTAAAATTGAAATATGTCACATTATCTACTAATACGTTTGATAGTTTGATCTCTAATAACCCGTTGCTTCAGGATTTGGTGCTAAAAGACATAGACAATCTGTACCTCATGAGTATTAATGCTCCTAATATAAGGTCATTTGTATTTCGTGGCGATATACAATTGATATATCTTGAAAATGTTCCTGTTCTTTCCAATGTTCTGTATGCGCCTAGAGAATCGGTTCTAGAGGATGAAGATGATTTTGTCAGTATTTTTTCGTCTATTCCTAGTCTTGAGTGTTTCAGCCGGGATCTTTTTGATGTAATGTTCCTTCATTTAACTTAAAGGTAATGCATTTTCATGTGTACTTTTTTTTTACTTTGAGTCATCCTGATTTTGTAATTTTATTTGTAGTTCGATAATGGATCAACTGAAGTTATACCAACAAGGCTTCCATCAGCTCTTAACTGTCTGAAATACCTTTTTAATATCTTGGACTACTCTTGGAGAGTTTTTTTAGCTTTCGTTTATTCTTTGACTTATACGAACATCCCCAAATTTGGAAGAAATTGAAATTAAGGTCGTCACTAATGTTTATTTTACTCTCTATCTTTTCCATGGTTTTATTTTCGTGTGTAATGAGTTAATGTTTTTTTTTCTTGATATTTCTTGAGGGAGTATCATTAGTGATGGAGATTATTTTCGAATCTGTGCCCCATGAGGTTTTTGATGAGATTCCTGCAAGGTTTTTGGATATCACTTTTAATCATCTGAGGACAGTTAAGTTTGATGATAAACTATTAGAAGAGGGTGAAATGCAGCTTATTAAGGTTTTATTGGCAAAGTCTCCAGTACCAGTGAAAATGGTAATCAAGACTTGTCAAATGGAAACTAACGAATCTCTCAATGTATTCATGGAGATAACAGAGTCTCAACGGGCATCATCTAAAGCAGAAGTTGTGTATCTTGTTGATTAGTATCGTTATCACAATCCTTCTTAATCTTTGGCTAAAATGTTTTGAAAGTGCAAACAGAAACAAGATGTTTTGTTGATGAGTAGTAAGGCTGTATTTTGCCTTTGCTTTAATGTAATACAAAGATTTTATTTGCTTGGAAACATAGAATTGTAAATGTTTTGAATACTCTGTTTGGGAACAGAGATGGTTTTTACATTTCATGGATGCTCTTAAATTATATATGATTTGAGTCTTTGGTTGTTTATTGCAAAGTTATGTTTTTTGTTGAATTCTCTCAGGGAAACTTACTTTTTGGTTAGTAGGAACTTCTTTCCTGTTAAGGGATTAATCGAAGTTAGATCATGAATTTTTATTTAGGACATACTTTTAGACTAGTAAAGTCTAGGATAACTTTCAATGTTATTCCTATATGAAACCAGAGGAAACAATCAAGAATAGGAATAAATCAAATGGTAGGGGATGTCACGTCCTATGGTGTTTCCCAGACCTTTTGATCAAATTTAACCTGTGTAATTTTTGGGCAAGTATATTGCCATTCCTTAGAAGTGTACTAGTTCTTACAAATCTTGAAAAGACAACCTATTTAAAATGTCATCAATTAAATGAATGGCAAGATTGCTAAGTCGATCAAGAAAAGGTAAACATAGTCTTTGTTCATCTAGAGGCATGATAATTTGTAGAGATTAAAAAATAATACGATTTGTAAGGACAAAGTATATGCTACACGAACAACAAACAAACATGTCACAACTTTTACAATAAAAGAAAGGTGTATAATTCGTAGATTACACTAGCATTGATTTCTTTAATTTGCAACTTTTGATGTAAAATTATTTGGATTAGGTTAAAGTAAACACATATAAAGTAGTTTTGTATAGAATTTGAAGAGAACCTAGAAGTTCAAATTAGTGATGCGATACTTATTGTACTACAAATTTATAGTAATAAGTGTTTACATCAAAACATGATATGAATGACATGTGTTTATGCAACATTATAAATCAATAGATAATACTTGACACTTCTTTCAACAATATAGGAGTTGTTTGGTACAATAGATACAAATAGTACTTGTATTAATTTTAGTACCAACGTTTGACTATAAATTTAACACTGGTACAACAAATACTACTATTTCAGTTAACCTTTTCGGGATATATGACCCAAAACATTTATGCTACAAGAAGAATTATTATGTATCCTTAGTGATGGGGATTATTTCGAACTTGTGCCCTATGAGTTTATTGATGACATTCATGCAAGATTCTCTAATATCACATTTAATCACCTGAGGACAATTAAGTTTTATGATGTACTATTAGAAGAGAGTGAAATGCAACTTACTTTTAGGAATTTCTTGCTTATTAAAGAATAACTCCAAGTTATACTGAGAAGTATGATGGACATACTCATTCCTTATCTATGAAGACGAGACTCGAAGAATCATCACCCAATTTGGGATTCTTGATTGATGTTTATTTCAAAGTTATGTTGTGTGTTAAATTTCCTTGGGTGAGCTTGACGCATTGAGTGGAAACTTACTTTCTGTCTAGCTAGTAGAAATTTCTTGTCTGCTAAGGAATTAGTCCATGTTAGACCGAGAAGTATATATGTTAGACATGATGCTTCCTCATTTGAGAAGAAGAAACTCGAGAAGAATCACCCAATCTGGTATTCGTGAGTTGATGTTTATCTCTAAGTTATGTGGTGTGTTGAATTATCTTGGCGAGCTTAAAATATAGAATGGAAACTTACTTTTTGTACAGTTAGTAGGAATTTTTGTTTGCTTAAGGGATTAGTCTTAGTTAAACGGACAAGTATATATGTTGGACATTATCCTTCCACATCTGTCAAGAAGAAATTCGAAGATCATGTCCAACATATATATACTTGTCGGTCTAACTTAGACAAATCCCTTAGCAAACAAGAAATTCCTACTGACCATACAAAAAGTAAATTTCCATTCAATACTTCAAGCTCGCCTAGGAGAGTTTAACACACAACATAACTTCGAAATTTACATCAACTCAAGAATCCCAAATTGGATGATGCATCTTCTTAAGAAAGGAACATGTCCAACATACTTCTATTTCTTACTTGGACTAATCTCTTAACAAGCAAAAAATCTCTACTAACCAAACAGAAAGTAAGTTTCCACGGAATGTTTCAACCTCTCCTAAGGAAATTCAACACATACATAACTTTAAAACAAATATCAACTCACGAATCCCAAATTGGGTGATGCTTCTCGAGTTTCTTATTCATAGGTGAGGAAGGATCATGTCCAATATATATACATATTTGTATAACTTGGACTAGTTCCTTAGCCAGACAAAAAGTTAAGTTTCCAAAGTTCTAGAAAGGATAGCATGTACACAACAATTTACTCCTAACATTGTTTGTGGTGTTTCATAGTTAATTTTCGATAGCCCCTCGACTTAAATGAAATGTTATGCAGTAAAACCAACATCTAAAAAACAAAAATAAATAAATAAAGTAAAATAGGGTTCTTTCTACTTTCCAAAATCCCAAGAAAACTAACATCGACCACAAAAAAAAGTACAAAGTGGAAGATAGGGCTTCTATTTCACAAAATTAACAACACCCAAATGAGAAATATTTGATTTTTAAACAAAAAGAGAAAGCAAATTTCAAGCTTATCAACCACTAAAATTACTACTGTAAACATCCAAAAAAAGTTAGAAAAGTATCAAATACCATTTTGCGCACATGTTATCCTTCAACTGCTGAACACAAATTTGTATGATTTTGATGTCTTCAATTTCATCACCGCGGAGTGAAAGAGGGAACTAAAGAAGGAAAGGGGGAGATAGGTTATCTTCTTAAATTACATTTTACAGAATTGTAATATGGAGTGGGGTGAGTGGGGTGGGTTGTGGGGGCAATTAATTGTGTTGGTTCCTTAATTGTATTGTATTGTCCGTATCAATTTACGTGATACAATTTAATTCGACATAAAAAAAATTAAAAATAAACAAAAAATTTGAATGTGACATATAATAGAAATCTTATAGATTAATGAGATTATAAATTTACTAAAAATGTAGAGATAAATTATGTATTTTTTATTTTTAATTTAGTTATTTATTTTTTCATTATAAAAATTATAGCTTAAAGAATTTTCTTCTTAAGGTTTACAAACTTGATTAATTTAAAAAATTAAAAAAGTAATAATTTTAACAATAAATGAGATCCAAATGATTGAAATAATTATCTATAATAAAGTGGACATTTAATATAGGACTATCAAAGGACTTTCTTTTGGAAATAACTTTAAAAAAGAAGCAAATATCACATAAATTAATGGGAAAAGAAATTAAAATTGATGTGATATGTCTAATTTAGTCCACTTAATATTTTTTGCATGTGACGTTTAACACCTCAAAAGAGTTAAACTTCATTTTATAGGTCAGTTACAAATTAATTTTTCGAATTTTGTGATCTTTTTAATAAAAAAATCGTCATTTTTATATATAAGAGATATAGAAAATACCAAGAGATATCATTTGTTCAGTATTATTGACACAAAATTCATGCATTTAAGCCACTTCTATGCAAGGGGGAATCTAGAATTGGCGAAGCTATATTCATTTGAATTTTCTTGACAAAATTTTTATATGATATGTATAAGAATTTTTTTTTTTTGTAAATATATAAATTTTAAATTTCTCAACATAAATGGTTTTGTACATTGTAAGGCGTTTATATTCACTAATTTAGTATCAAACATAACTAAGAAAAAATAAAATAATATGAAAATTATGCAGGGCGAGTTCATGCGGGACAGATCTATGTGGAGTAGGGTGGATCAGGGCGGGTTGAAAATGAAAATTTTTGCTATGCGGGGCGGGGCGAATTAAAAAGTTTGTGGGTTAAGCTCAACCCGCACCGCCCTCGCCCTACACCGCCCCATTTTCATCCCTAATGAAAAAGTAGGAGGTTCTGTAGTATAATTCTTTACATATATCCATAAAATAAATTTATCCTAATGTTATTGTGTACTAAAATATTTTAAAAGAACAAATAAATTAATTAAACTGGGTGAAAATTGAGTTGAGTTGGGTCTTGACTCATTATCTGCTCCTTTTTGGCTCAATTCATATTGATCCAATTAATTCAGTTTGAATTGGATCTTGAACCGTTTGTTATCTTGGCACAATATGATTGACTAAAATTGATCTAATTCGCTCAATTACCATCTGTAACAATGCTTGAGATTAAATAGAAGAAAATCAATGAAACAAATACACTTATACATGAAAAACTAATCAAAAACTATCAAATAGTTATCCTTTTTTGGATAAGTCGCGATTTATATGAGCAAATGAAGATTAGCCTAGAAACGCCAAATATTAAAACCAAATAGTAGATAGTTGTGTGTATTTACTATTTTCTATGAAATAAAAATATTAGCTATAAATAGTAATTATTTTAAGCATTCACTACTAATATTACTAATATGATAGTTGCATATCATAAATTAGTTGTACCATAAAATTTTTATTTTATTTTAATAATTAAATAGATTGCATCATTTCATTAAATTATATGTTGGGCAACAAAAATAATTACCTTTTGTAGTAGAATCATTTAAATTGGTCATTTTCAATTCATTAGGGTTAAAACCTCCACTCAATTCAATCACGAAAGTTACAGTAGCGTAAGATAAGGCAAAGGGAGATTGATTTCGTTTGCTGCCTCAGTTACGCTCGTTCCAATTCCTGATATATAAATATATTAATTTCTTTATTAGCATAAATGTTTATGTTTTTACATGTCGTATCAGAGTATGAAACTTGCACTAATGATTTTCACTACGTGAAGTAACTTTATCTTGTTGTGAGAGGCGGACCCACATTCATATGTATGGGTGCATATACATGTATATCTATCTCTGGCAAAAAACAGATATAATTTACAGCGCAATTTTAATGATTGTAGAGCTATCCTTGTGCTAAAGGAATCACCCACAAAACTAGGGTTTGAATCTAGCTAAAGCCCTTATTCTTTTTAAGTTTATTGTGATATTAGGGGCGTGGGGTTATATTTAAACTTCACTTACTAAACTACCAGTACTCGATAGTCGACTTACCTGCTAGTTGCTAGGAAGATAAACAATAACAGAAAGTTGCAGTAAATAATTGACACAAAAGGTTTTATCCTGGTTCGGATCACCAACGCGGTGTCTAGTCCAGTCCCCTTGGGATTTAAGGGTTTTCCTTAAGAGATTTGAAGAGATCTTCGTGTTACAGAAATTTGAAACTCTATCATGTCTTATATGCAAATCAGATTTCTACCTTGACAGTGCCTCAACTTGTATACCTACACTCATATTCTTTTCAATTGTATCACTCACGTCTTTACGAAGCTTTGTAAAAGAGAAAAGAAAACTATTGGCTAAGCTCAAGTAAAGTTGCACAGTTTAAAGTACAAATTAAGGTCGTTTTATGTAGATGATGATATGTGCTTATGTAAGGAAAACCCCAAGGGATTTATCTCAATCAAGGATCATTTGGGGAGTCCTTGATTGAGGCGATTTAGTTGATCTGTATACTTGAAGTAAATCGCTTCTTCTGCTTTCATTTTGCTGGTTGATATTTTTCTTGTATGATCAACATACTTTTTATCTAGTGGCTTGATTTATCTCTCTTTCCTTTCTTGATGATTCTGTTGTGATCTCTGCAAAGTGTGCAAGTATTCTACTTTATTAAGATCATTTATATGTTGATCAACCATATATTCCTTTCATTCTTTTGTCCCTTAGAATTGAGGCTTGCCTTTGCAATGCTACTTTGCAACTTCAAGCAAATATTTTCCTTCTTGAAGTCGTTTGCGCTGATTATTTCCTTTTTGAATTTGTGACCTAAGGAGTTAACAATCTTTATTGTAAGATTGATCACAATTTTTATTGTAATCTTGACAATCAATTTTATAGAGAAAGTTAGTAGTAATTCCATGAGGTTTCATGACTTAGTTCATTGATGTATGCAACTCTCTCTGTCTTATCTCCCCTATCTCACAGAGCGGTAAGAAAGATATATTTGTTTTCTCCCCCTTTTAATAGTTTAAAAGAATTGCGAAAAGCATACTAGATTAAAACAAAGACAGCAGATACCAGAGTAGTCTAAGAGTCAGAGAGACAAAAAACCAGTAGTCCAAGAGATAGAGAGGTACATGGCCCTATTGAAAGTAGTGCAAAAATTAAAGGTTCAGCCAGTAAACTTAATGACCAACCCAAAAGTACTTGAGGGAGTTATTCACTTACTCACAGAAGGTGTTGTACGAACGTTCCACATTCCACGGAAGATTGGAGTATGAGGTCTGAACTATAACAAGAAGCACATTGTTGGAGGAGATGACTCCACTCTTCAGAGAGTCAACTTGTTGGATTAAGAAATTTACCATTGAGATACCATTATGCTTAATCATTTCATGGCAATGCACAACTTACCAATATCAGTGTTAGAGTCTTTCTATAAATGAAATACCTTTCCACATCATCATGAAAGGTCTCCAAGTTACGTTCTATAGCTGAGTGTTTTATATTTTTGACCTCGCATTGTACAGCAATGAAAGAGCGGCGAAATCCACCGAGATCTATTAGGGTTGAGGAGAATCCGCCCGAGCTTTGACTGAGTCCTTTTTTATTAACTTTTCACCAACCTGCACATACCCAATACTAGAAAAAGTATGAGAATATTAAGTTGCATTTATAAGATAAGGGGGTAAACATAGAAGGATCCACAAGACTAATCAGAATAATCCTCGAGATAAGCAAGCCATAGGACAGACTTGCCGAGACATTCAAGTCTTCAACACTTCACCACATATACGCCTTGAACCATTCTGCCCAGTTGATGCGGTACTTTTTTAGCAGGAAATAGAGAACAAATACATCACGAGTAGAGATATTACTCAAGGAGCCCTTATTGGGAATAAGCGTTATGGCCAGGATATGTGCGAGAATTTTATCCTCAAAATATAGATATAAGGGCCGAAAGTCAGAAATGTGAGTATCGGGTTCAACCACGACTCACTTTTCACCATCTAGAGAAACTTCAAAGTCATCAGTCCATGTTCCGTTCATGTATGTTATTACCCTAGAAACTTAGTACCAAACACATCTTCGAATAACTTCTCATTGATGATAAAGCGTTTACCGAGCACCAACGATTCTAACTCACTACTGTTAGGTGAGATGCACAGATTTGCATAGAACATGCGAACCGATTCATCAAGAATCTCAAGACCACACAAAGTAAAAAAGAGAGTCAGTTTCTGAGATTTGAGATAGGAAGTTACCGGGCAGTGCTACTCCATTAATCTTTCCTTCTCTTTTTGTTTTAAAATATATAAACTCTTTTTGTTCAAAGATTTATCAAATATGAAAGAAGATTACAAATAAATTCAAGTGAAGTTGTTATTGTGACGAAAAGATGAAACCAAAAATCTAACAATAAAGAACACCATGTTTAATGTGAAAAAACCCTTCCAACCGAAGGTAACCACCACGCGATCGACAAGATCCGAATTGCTTCACTATACCAATAAGAGGGTTAAAAATATTCTTCTAATGGATACAATACAAGTGCAAAAAATAACAAACAATATCTACACCAACAAAAGAGAAAGAGCAAGAAACACCAACCAAACCCAGCCTCTGTTCGGGACCTAAAACAGGATCTTGATGACCTTCTAATCCAATCTCCACCATTCAAATCAACCAAAAAGATGTCAAGAACACTAAGTAAAAATTTAAGCATGATCCAACGGTTAGTTAATCAGAAAACATGATTTGAATGTTGCTCGTCGGAGAAAAAAACTGCAGCAAAAGCACCCTTTTCCTTCTCTCTTTTCTCTTGTTGAAATCTCTCTCAAAAACTCTCTTATGTTCTAATTTCTTTAAAAGAAAATATCAATGAGCAATTGAATTATTCTCTCAATACCATCCTCTATTTATAGAGTTTTGTTTTTCCTTACAAAGACAAAACCAACTACAAATAGAATACTAGTTCTAATCCTTTTCCTAATAGGATTGGAAACCAGATAAAGAGAATAATACCAGTCCCTTTTCAAGTAGTATTAGGCCATCTGGAACATGGGAAAATAACTCAACAAACTCCCCCTCCTGCCAAGGGGCCAAATGGACTTAAAGTGAAGTAACTTTTGACAGGCTTCTTGCTTGTCTCCGATAAGTTCTTTCCACTTATATTTATGAGTATATAAAATGAATTCATCATAACCTTCAGGTTCTCCCATGTTAGTCAATAGAATATACTCATCATGAGAATAACGTGTTGAGATTCGCTTTTCTCTACTAGATCTTCTACAAGAGGTTTCTGGAGCATCTGAAGAGATCATCTCACCATGAGTTGGTTGATTATTAACCACAACATCATCAATACAAACAATTATATGTTCTATACTCTGATCATTATCTGGATTATTACCTTGGGTTCCCTCATGTGCATAAGATATATTAATAATAGGAATTGGATCAACATGAACTAAGCTCTGATCAGCATGAGAATCTAGTTGCTCAGTCTTATCAATATCTTCAGTAGTTTGATCTTCAAAGAGCGCAACATCACGACTTCTATTGAGCTTCTTATAAATTGGATTATTAAAGTGATATCCAAACTCATCTTGACCATAACCAATGAAGATGCACGGCTTAGTTTTAACATCCAATTTTGACCTCTCATCTTTTGTAACATGCGCACAGGCTTTACACCTGAACACTTTCAAGTTATCATAAGAGACATCCTTATCAAATTAAACTTTGTTCGGAACATCACAACCCAAAGAAACAATAGGAGACAAATTGATAACATAAGCAACAGTGTTAAGTGCTTCAGCCCAAAATGAATTTGGAAGTTTAGCCTATGAAAGCACACATTTAACTCTCTCAACTAAAGTTTTGTTCATCCTATATGCCAAACAATTTAATTGAGGAGTCTTTGGAGGAGTCTTCTGATGACAAATTCCTTGCGATTTGCAGTAGTTATCAAAGGGACCAATATACTCACCACCATTATCAGTGCGAATACATTTTAATTTCTTTTTCCCATTTGTCTCTCAGATAAGGCTTGAAACTGTTTAAACACATCAAGAACTTGATCTATGGATCTTAAAGGATATACCCAAATCTTGCGAGAACGATCATTAATGAAAGTAGCAAAGTAAAGTGCACCACCTTTTGACTTCACTGTAAAAGGACGACACAAATCTGAGTGTACTAGCTCCTATAGCTCAGACTTTCTTGAAGGTGGATGAATGTGAAAAGAAACTCTTCTCTATTTCCCTGCTAAGCAATGAACACATCTTTTCACCTTTGCTTGTTTCATACCAGTAAGAAAATTCTTCTTAGCCAAATAGGTATTCCCCCTTTCGCTCATATGACTAAGCCTTTTGTGCCACAATTCTGATAAAGCCTCGCTCTCCACCAAATTTATAGAGTCACCAAGAATTGATCCTTTTGTCACGTATAAATTTGAATGTTTTCTTCCTCGAGCTAAAATCAATGATCCCTTGGTGAGCTTCCATTGGCCATTGAAAAAGTCATTATGATAGCTATCATCATCTAGTTGTCCTAGAGAGATCAAATTTAAGGGAATGTCTTGAGCATGCTTGACATTCTGAAGGAACAACGTTGAACCAGTATTGATTTTCAAACAAATAGTGCAAATAACGAACACCTTAACCTCACGAGCATTACTCATCTTTAACACCTCAGAGTTAACAGAAGTATAAGATGAAAAGAAGTCTTTTCTTGGTGTGACATGTGATGTGGCTCCAGAATCTACTATCCAACTTGTATGTTGAGATACAAAATTGATGATGTCTTTATTACAAGCAAAGAGAAGGTCATCTTGGACAACACGAACAACATTATTTTCTTTATTTTCTTCCTTTTACCTTCTTTAAGATCTTGCTTCAATTGTTTGCAAAATATTTTAAAATGTCCTTTCTTTCCACAATGATAACATATCATATTTGGATTCTTGAATTTTGGTTTTCTTTTGCTTTTACCTCTACTCCTCGGGTCTCTTGCCTTATGTCTCCCTCGATCTTCTGTATATAGAATATCTAAATGTAAAGATATGCCTTGAGATTTTCTTCTAACCTCTTCATTCAACACACCATTTTTTGCATATTCCATAGTCACCTTTCCAATAGTGGTAGAATTTGTTAAAGAAACACGAAGAGTTTCCAAGAATCCGGTAGAGTATTAAGAAGACAAAGTTCTTGTATTTCATCATCAAAATTAACAACCATTCCTGATAGCTGATCAAGAATACCCTAAAAATCATATATATGATAAATAATAGAAGTTCTCTCCCTGTACTTAAAGGTCATTAATTTCATTAACAAGAACAACTTGTTATTGCCAGTTTTTGAAGCGTAAAGCGCCTCCAACTTTTCCCACAATGTTCTAGCATGTGTCTCATTCACAATATGGTTACGAACATTATCTTCAACCCATTGTCTTATATATCCACATACTTGTTAGTGCTCAAATTACGAATTTTCATTGGTCACATTATAAGGTTTATGAGCAAAAAACCCGGAAGATGCATCTTCTTCACGAACAATAGATTTTCCATCTTGCTTTTAAATATGTTGTAGTTTCTTCCATTTAGACATACCATATTGCTCATATTCCCCTCCATATAGATAAACTTAGCTCTGATGCCAGTTGTTGTGCCGAAAAGATGAAACCAAAAATCTAACAATAAAGAACACCAAGTTTAACGTGGAAAACCCTTCAAACCGAAGGTAACCACCATGGGATCGACAAGATCCAAATTGCTTCACTATACAAATAAGAGGGTTAAAAATATTCTTCTAATGTCTACACAACAAGTGCCAAAAAATAACAAACAATAGCTACACCAACAAATGATAAATAGAAAGAAACATCACTCAAACTCAGCTTCTGTTCGAGATCTAAAATAGGATCTTGCTGACCTCCGAATTAGAGCTCCACCGTTTAAATCAACCACCAAGATGTCAGAAACACTCTGTCCAAATTTCAGCACGATCCAACGGTTAGTTAATCGGGAAACACGATTTGAATATTGCTGGTCGGATAAAAAAACTACAACAAAATAACCCTTTTCCTTCTCTCATTTCTGTTGTTGAAAGCTCTCTCAAAAACCTCTGTTATGTTCTAATGACTTTCAAAGAAAATATCAATGAGCAATTAAATTATTCTCTCAAGACCATCCTCTATTTATAGAGTTGTGCTTTTCCTTACAAAGCCAAAACCAACTACAAATAGGATTACAATTCCAATACTTTTCCTAAAGAGAATAATTCCAATCCTTTTTCAAGTAGGATTAGGCTATGGGACTTTCGCTGGAAGATGGTCAGTAGCTCAACAGTTATGTGCTACACACAACTAGCAGAGGAGGTTTTATATAGTGTAAGCTCTTATGAGAAACCCACGGGTATTTGAATCAAGGATCTTTGATCCTATCCTTGAGTCATTTGTAATTGAGTTATATTTCCATATTAGGTATGTGCATGATAGATCAATTCTTTCCTTGAGTGAGGATTTTGAGTCTTGGCTTGCTAGTCGGGTGTGGTTTTATCCTTTCCTTAAGTTGATTTATCTTGTACTCTTTCTAAATATTGGTATGATGATGTTTCCTTAACATTTTCCCTTGATTTTATCTTCGATATCCTTGATTGATTTTCCTTGAATGCGGCTTTGATTTCACATGTTGTGAGATTTGATCTGATTGAACAAATATTTACATTTCATTCTTAACTGGTGCGCCTATCCTTAGTGTGATCACCAAGAGCATCCCGATTGTAGCCTTGTACTTGTGTTGTATCTTGTTTTCTTCCTGCATCAAGAACCTTGTCAGTATTGTCATTATTAATATGTTTGAATATGAAGTTAACAAAACATTGTCAAGTTTGTAAATATTTATTTTATTTAATTTTTTTTTTTGAAAAAAAAGCATAAGTACTCCCTTTAACTGTGGTCGATATTTTAAGAATTCACATTTTCTTTATATGTCCTAATACCTCCTAGAACTATTTTGAAATGTTATAAATACACATTTTTTGGTGTTAAGGTGGCTTACAGAGTGTTAAAAGTAAATAACAAGTAAGAAATATGAAGAAAGAAAAAATTAATCAGTATTCAACATATGTCCTTTCTTAATTGAACATTTTAGCATTAGTTAGTAAACATAATTGATAAGTAAGCTCAGTGACGGCTCAAGCTAATTAGTGGTCTAAAGTCAAAAACAAGTTGGAAGCCTAAATTTTAATTACTTTTTTTTCAATGTGAGATTCAAGTTATTTATTTCTTTTTGATAATAAAGGTTTTATTTTTATGATCTTAATATATATATATATATATATATATATATATATATATATATATATATATATATATATATATATATATATATATATATATATATATATATATATATATATATATATATATATATATATATATATATATATATATTGATCTTGTGGTCTTAAACATACCATGTGAAAGTTAAATTTAAAAAATGATCCATAAAAAAGAATCTTAACCAAATTAAAACATTCTTTCTTTTTTATTGCTAAAAAGCTTAAGATAATTTTATTATTACTAAAAAATTAGGCCCTTCAATTTTGGGGTTTAAGGCATATGCCTCATCTTTAAAGGCATTAAGTCACCCTCGGAGAAACCCTACTTAAAACAACAATAACAAGAAATATACTCTGATGATGGGTGTGTTTAAATTCATTGTGTAATGGCGGTGGCAGCAACAAAATTAAGTTATTTCAAACTTGTTTCCCTTAAGATCGTAGTTTTTCAAATAATTACACTACTAAGAAAAAGTAAAATATTTGTGAAATTCTAATTATCTTATCTTGAGAAAACATAGATTAAAGGCATATGGACTTATGTCTTAGTCTTGAATAATGAATATCACCTTATTCAACTATCAATATTTTTTTAATTTATAAGAATCTGATTTATCATTCAAGTCTTGATGGTTTTAGGTTTGATTATGGGGTTGGATATGAATATTTGAATTAACAAAATAATACCATTTCTCATGATTATGGTGTTCTTATTAATAGCTTATACATAAGTTAAAATTTCACGATGTATTTTTTTATTATGTTTCACCAAAATATTGAACTTAAGTGTACAGTTCACTAAATTAATATTTTATGCTTCTTGTAGAACAAATGTTTGCGGTCATATATGCCAAAAGAGGTTAGTTGTAATACTAGTATTTGTTGTACAAGAGTTAAATTTACGGGCAAACATTGTACTAAAATTTCATACAAACTATTTTTATATGTACTACCAAATGACAACTTTAGTGCTAAAGGAAGTGCTAAGTATTATCTATTCATTTATAATGTTACAACAAACACATGTCATTCCTATAGTATTTTGATGTAAGCACTCAATACTATAAATTTCTAGTATAACAAGTATAACATCACTAATTTAAACGTCTAAGTTTTTTTCAAATTCTATACAAAAAACTTTATATGTGTTTGACTTAACCTAAGCCAAACATATTTACATCAAGAGTTGCATATTAAAGAAATCAATGCAAATGTCAGCTACAATTAATTTATTTAGCATTTTTTAAACATGGAAAAGGGTTACATTTGCCTCCTATTATGCACCTTTTCTTTTAATCATAGAGTTGTGACATGTTTGTTTGTTGTTCATGTAGTCTGTACTTTGACCTTACCTATCGTACTTTTGTTTACTTTCTACAGATTGTCATGCCTCCGGATGAACAAGTACTTAGTTTACCTTCTCCTGATTGACTTAGCAACCTTAACATTCATTTAATCAATGACATTCTAAGTAGGTTGTCTTTTCGAGATGTTGTTAGAGTTAGTACACTTTCGAAGGACTAGCAATATATTTGTTGGAGAATTCCACAAGTGAAGTTTGACCAAATAGTGTGGAAAACACTCGAGGACTTGACGTCCCCTACCATTGGATTTATTCCAATTATTGATAGTTTCCTCAGGTTTCATAGAGGAATAATATTGAAGGTCACACTCAATATTATTAGTCTAATAGTGTGTCCTGATGTTGATCGTTTGATTTTTTCCCTCGACACTATCATCTTCAATATTTTGTCCTTAAACTTCCATTTACTTATCCTCCATACAAGTTGCCTAACTTCTTTTTTAATTGTTCAACATTGAGGCATTTGTATCTCAAGGAATGTGAAATACAACATTCATGTTTCTTTAAGGGATTTAATAAGTTGATTAGTATATGTCACGTTATCTTCTGATACATTTTAAAGTTTGATCTCTAATTGCCCGTTGCTTGAGGATTTGGTGCTAAAAGACATAGACAATCCGTACTTTATGAGTATTAATGCTTCGAAGCTAAGGTCATTTGTCTTTCGTGGCAATATACAATTGATACATCTTGAAAATGTCCATGTTCTTTCCAATGTTCTGTATGCGCCTAGAGAATTAGTCTAGAGGACCAAGATGATTTTGTCAATATTTTTTCGTCTATTCCTTCTCTCGAGTGTTTCAGCTGGGATCTTTTTGAGGTAATGTTCCTTAATTTTACTTAATGGTAATGTATTTCATGTATGTTTTTTTTTTTGGAATTTCAGTCATCCAGATTTTTGTCATTTTATTCGTAGGTCGATAATGGATCAACTAAAGTAAAACAAACAAGGCTTCCAGTAGTTCTTAACTGTCTGAAATGCCTATTCATGTCTTGGATTACTCTTGGAGAGTTTTTTGCGCTATCGTTTTCTCTTTGCATAATACAGAGCTCTCTACATTTGGAAGAAATTGAAATTAAGGTTGTCCCTAATGTTTATTTTTCTCTCTATCTTTTCCATGTTTTTCCATTCGTATGTAATGACTTGATGGTTTTTTTCTTGATTTTTTTTAGGAATGTATCCTTAGTGATGGAGATTATTTCGAATGTGTACCCCAGGAGGCTGTTGATGAGATTCCAGCAAGCTTTTCGGATATCACATTTAATCATCTTAGGACAGTTAAGATTTATGATGAACTATTAGAAGAGGTTGAAATGCAGCTTATCAAGGTTTTATTGGAAAAGTCTCCAGCACTGGTGAAAATGGTAATCAAGCCTCGTCAAATGGAAACTAACAAATCTCTCAACGTACACGCAGAGATAACAAAGTTTCAATGGGCATCATCTAAAACAGAACTCATGTAGCTTGTTGATTAGTATCGTTATCACAATCCTTCTTAATATTTTGCTAAAATATTTTGGAAGTACGAACAGAAACGAGACGTTTGGTTGATGGAGTAGCAAGGCTGTGTTTTGCCTTTGCTTTAAGGTACTATAAAGATTTTATTTGCTTGGAAACACAGAATTGTGAACCTGGATGAATGTTTTGAATACTCTGTTTGGGAATAGAGATGGTTTTACATTTCATGCTTGTTATTGATTAAGACTTTGGTTGTTTATTTTGAAATTATGAAGTGTGTTGCAGAACTAACAAAGATTTTACAGGACATTCTTGTTATTGATTCATCTCTAAAATAAGACATGTGTTGGAAGTTGGAACTGTCACGGGCTAATTCAGGTAGAAAATGAAAAACACATGATGATTTACATATAAAACTCGCAAAAGGAAAAAGAAAATGAAACTTTAAATGTGTCTTAATTATCTTTTCCTTAATTTTTTCTTCTACTATATATATTCTCTCTATTTTAATATTTGTGATGCATCTTAAATAAGATATATTACATACTTTAACATGTAAAATGACCGTATTATATACAAAATATTTAAACGAGAAAATGTATATTACTTGGGAGTTAATATATATACTCTTAGAATCATTAATAAAAACGAAAAAAGAAGTTTTAGTTTTTAAATACGAAATCAAATTTGCTCTTTATTTCAGATGGGGCACAAAGGTCGATTTGATTTAATTTTTAATTAGAAAAAACCTAAACTAACTTTTTCATTTTATTAGTTCTAAAAACTAAATCAAATCATATAAAGTTGGATTTTTCAGTTTCGACTTTCGTTTGTTTTTATATAATTACACGGTGATTGAAAAGAGATGAAATATATTTTAAAAATTTTCAAAAAATGATAAAATTCACATAAATAAAAAATACTTTCAACATTCGTTAAAAAATAAATTTTTAACTTCAAAACTGAAACTATAATAGTATAATTTAACTTTCATCCTAATACAAATTAAAATAATTAAAAAAGCTTGTCTCTTCAGTTTCTTCCAACACCTCCATTTAAGAAGACAAAGAGAGCAGAGTGCTTCACATTCATCCTCTCTCAAGTTCTTCTTCTTCTCTGTTAACACAAACTCTCTGCTTTTATTCTTCTTGTTCTATAGAATTTTGATATCAAGATTGCATTTTTTATTTTTTGGGTATGCTAAAATATGATGAAATTGAAGTGGGGTTTGCTTAAAACTTGATGGGGTCAATGTTTTTCAAGGACATGGTGTGGTGGTAGGTGTAGGTCTATCATGGATGTGTTTCAATAGTGGCGGAATTAGGATTTTTAATAGGTTGAAATAGGAATAATAAGTTTCTAAGTTTTGGATAACTAAAACAACACTTATTTTACTTGGATTTGATACACTTGAGTTGTTGGTCTTTCGGAAACAATCTCTTTTTCTGTACACAAGTAAAATAGGTAGTGTGTACTCTAACCGGACAGTTTCGAGATTCCTTACATATTGTGTTCTTATTTATTTTCTTCAGATTCTTGTTGTAGTAGTCATTTGATGTTATGCTTCCAAATGGGAAAACAACAACTTTTACCTCCGCGATGTACTTAGAAACCTTCCTGATAATCTAATTGATGACATTCTAACGAGGTTGCCTTTACGAATTGTTGTGTGGACAAATATCTTATCAATGAAATGGAATATAATTGGCATAGACTTCCACAACTGAAATTTGATCAAACACTTTGGAAAAAATAGAGGACTTGATATCACTTGATATATTTCCTCTCTAGGAATGACATTCAACATCTTGTCCTTAAACCTCCGTTTAGGAGTAAGTCATATGAATTGCCTTCTGCATATTTTACATGTTCACAATTGAGGTATCTGTTTCTCAAAGACTGTCAAATACGTCCTCATCCGGTCTTTGAGGGATTTCATTAGTTAATTAGCTTAGCACTAATTGAAGTCAATATTTCTTCTGAATTTCTTGGAAGTATAATCTCACATTGCCCGTTGCTTGAACATTTAGTGCTACAACACTACGCTATTACAAATCATATTGAAATTAGTGCTCCCAAGCCGAGGTCAATTATGTTCACTGGCAATATAAAGTATTTACATTTAAAGAATGTCCCTCTTCTTTTTATAGTTTCATATGAGCCTAGAGAATTTTCGGTAGAGGTAGAACATGATGTTGACAAGATTTTGAGTCTATTACTGCTCTCAAGAATCTCTGGTGGAATCAAGAGTATGTTCAAGTGATATAGCTTCATAACTTGCATTTTCATAACTTTGAGTCATCCGGATTTTTGACATTTTCTTCCTAGGACGTGTATATTGGACCTGCTCCCTTATGCTCTTTTCTATCTTAAACGCCTTCACATATCTTACATTAATCTAGGAGTATTCTTTGATCTTTCGTTTGCTCTTTGCTTGATAAGAAGCTCTCCAAATATAGAAGAAATTGAAATCGAGGTTGTTAATGATGTTTACTTTTCTTTTTGTTTTTCATATGTATTTGACTTTCTTATGATCTTCAATTATAAATCAAGGCTGATGGTTTTTCTTAATCTTTCTAAGAACTATTTTGAACATGCGCGCCAGGAGGCTGTTGATGATATTCCTAAATGTTTCTCGGATATGACATTCAATCACCTGAGGACACTAAAGATTATGATGTAACTTGAGTAGCAGCTGAAATGCAGCTTATCAAGGTTCTATTGGCCAAGTCTCCAACAGTGGTCAGAATGATAACCAAGCCTGTGAAATGGAAGATAAAAAATCTTTTAAAGTACTCGCTGAGGTAACAAAATTTCAGCGTACATCATCTAAAGAAGAAGTTGTGTATAGTGTAGATTAGAATCCATATTACGATCCTTTTTTATCTTAACTAGTCTTTAATCAGATCATAATCTGTTGCTAAAATGTTTGAAATCATAAAAAGAATGTTGATACAACAGTAAGGCTGTTATTTTGCATTTGCCACTGTGAAGACCATCAGTTTGTGAACATAGGTGAATCTGGATGGATGTTTTTGATTAATCTATTTCAATGTCTGTTCTTTGAATGATCTATCGGATGACGCTTTGGTTGTTTATTGATCTTTTTAATATATTCATTGCGGTCCTCATGGTCATTGTGCATTGTTTTTTATTTGATATGATTATGACATGAGTTGAGCGCAAATGATTTAGTGAGGATTCATAAAGTCGATTTCAACTAGTTATTTTATGAGAGTCGATGACGTTGTTGACACAATGTTCTGAATAGTGAGAAAGAATGAAATTCCATCAAATCCCTTGATCTTAATGGTTAGTAAACAATACCCCTTTTTAATGGAAAAGATAATCCCGTTCAACAACATTTTTCAATGAGAATTATGATACAATATACATTATAAGCTGAAATTTTATTTCGGCAATATTATTCTTACAAGCTCAATGTTACAATTCCACATCCTAGAAAAATTATCACTAAATACAGGTAAAGGGGAAAAAAGGGGGTGGGGGTGGGGGTGGGGTCAGTTTTTCATAAATCAGTCTTTTTCCTATACAGTTAGAACATATCCCATTCCTTTATGCAGCTTCCATATAATCATATATATACAAGCTCAATCGAACCCTACCGCAGACAAAAAGTCTTGTATATAAGTGGAGAAGAGTAAAGAGGCGGGCCTATCATCCACTGAGTTATGAACCGTGCACTATTGACCCTCGAGGACTTCTTGGTTATAAAAAAAGAACAAAAAAAAAACAATCTCAATAACACACAGCAATATGACTTTATCATTCTATCTTAGATGCCCTTTTTTCCATCTAATTGACTATCTTTTATAATCTAGAGTAGAAGTTGTATATTTTGTTGATTAGTATCGTTATCACAATCCTTCTTAAACTTAAGTTAAAATGTTTTGGAAATACAAACAGAAACGACACCTTTGGTTGATGGAGTAGTAAGGCTGTGTTTTGCCCTTTTTTTAAGGTACTAAAAAGATTTCATCTGCTTGGAAACATAGAATTGTGAATGTTTTGAATACTCTGTTTGGTAACAGAGATGGTTTTTACATTCATGCTTGTTCTTAAATAATGTATGATTTGAGACTTTGGTTGTTTATTTCAAAGTTATGTTGTGTGTTGATTTCTCTTAGGGAGCTTGAAACATTGAGTGGAAACATACTTTTTAGCTAGTTGGAATTTCTTTCCTGTTAAGGGATTAGTCCAAGTTAGATCGAGAAGTATTTATATCGGACATGATTCGTCCTCATCTGTGAAGACGAAACTCGAAGAAGCATCATTCAATTTGGGGTTCTTGTGTTGATGTATATTTTGGAGCATCATAATATATATATTAGATATTAATGTGATTATAAATTATTTTATTAAAATTTAGAGTGAAAATATGTATTTTTTATTTTATATTAGTTATTGGTTTTTCTCATTACAAAAAATCATAAATAAAAAAGATAAATTTCATTAATTTGGACTTTAAGAATCTTTTTCTCAAAATTTAAAAACTTGATTACATTTACAAAAATAAGAAAGGAATAATTTTAAGGATAAATGAGATCAAAATGATTGGAAAATTATATGTACCAAAGTGAACAATTAATATAGGACTATGAAAAGACTTTATTTTCGAAACAACCTAAAAAAAAGAGTAAATATCACATAAATTAAGGGAAAAAGAAAGTAAAAATTAATGTTATTATTTATTTAGAGAAATTGGCACGTATATTTAGTTACTGAAAATTTACTTTGATCTGTCCCATTTAGTCCACTTCATTTTTTTTTGCATGTGACATTTAATACCTCGAAATAGTTAAAGATGATTGTGTAGGCCAGTTACAAATTCAATTTTCTGATGTTATGACTTTTTTAATTATAGTAAATCGTCATTTTTATGTATAAGAGATACAGAAAATACCAAGAGATATCATTTGTTCAGTATTATAGACACAAAATTTGTACATTTTAACTATTTTTATGTAAGGGCGAATCTAGAAGGAGCAAAGGTATATTTATTTGAATTTTCTTGACAACAAATTTATATGATATATATAAGATTTTTTTGGTGTTTATATATAAATTTTAAATTCCTCAGTGTAAATGTAAGGCGTTTAAATTTCACTTGTTTAATTACCATTTTTTAGCAGCCCATGAAAAAGTTAGAGGTTTTGTAGTAGTATGAATTTTTTATACATATTCATAAAATATTTTTATCAATAACGTTATTGTGTACTAAAATATTTTAGAGAACTAATAAAATAATTAAACTTAGCAAAAATTTAATTGAGTTGAGTTGTGCCTTGACTCATTATCTGCCCAGTGTTGGTCATTTCATATTAATCCAATCAAATTCAGTTCGGATTGGATCTTGACCCATTTGTTATTTGACCCATTATGATTGACCTAAAATTGATCCAATTTGCTCAATTACCGTCCCTAACAATGCCTAAGATTAAAATAGAAGAAAAATCAATGAAACAAATGCACTTAAACAGGAAAAACTAATTTAAAACTACCAATTAGTTATCCTCTTTTGGATGAGTCGCGATTTAACAGACCAAATGAAAATTAGCCAAGAAATGCCTAATGTTACAACCAAATTGTAGATAGTCATGTGTATTTACCACTTTTCTATGAAATAAAAAGATTAGCTATAAATAGTAATTATTTTTAGCATACACTACAAATATTACTAATATGATAATTACATATCATAAATAAGTTGTACCATATAAGTTTTATTTTATTTTAATAATTCAATAGATTCACCATTTCATTAGATTACATGTTGCGCAACAAATATAATAACATTTTCGTGAAATCCTATAAATTGGTCCTTTTATGATCATTAGGGTTACTACCTCCACTCGATTTGATCACAAAAGTTACAGTAGCATAAGATAGGGTAAAGGGACATTGATTTCGTTTTCTGCCTCAAATATGCTCGTTCAAAATCCTGCTATGTATATATATTAATTTCTTTATCAGCATAAATGTTTATGCTTTTACATGACGTATCAAAGCCTGGAACTTGAACTAGTGATTTTCACTCAAGAAGTAACTTTATCTTATTATCACAGGCGAACCCACATTCATATGTGTGGGCGCATATACATCTATATCTATCTCTGACAAAAAAAATATATAACTAACAGCGCACTCTTAATGAGTGTATAGCTATCCTCGTGCTAGAGAAATTACCCACAAAACTAGGCTTTGAATCTCGCTAAAGTCCTTATTTCTTTTTAAGTTTATTGGTGCACCATGAACTCTTCAATTTTTAAGCCTATTTTTGCTTGTTATAAACACAGTTTTTTATATTCTACTATGAGATAAGATTTTAGACAACCACTATTAAGATTGAAGAAAGAAAAATGGGTTAGAATGGGCATTTAATAAACTACAACAATATTTTTTTTGATAGATTTAACACATCATGTTAGGAATCTAACTAAAAAAAAGAGAATGATTCTTATTTAGTCCTAGAACCCACGAATTCCAAAAAGAAATAGTTATGGAAAAACATAATCAAGTTTTTAAGTATTAAATCTTTTTCAGGTGGCGTAGAGAGTGTTGAAGCAAATGACAAGGAAAAAATATGAAGGAAGAAAATTAATCAGTATTCAACATATGTTCTTTCTTAATTGATCATTTTAACATTAGTTAGTATAGAAATCTCACAAAAGTATGTTTAAATCAAGGATGTATTGAGGATTATAATGTTGAGTTACAAACTTCTTACATAGGAGAAGAGTTCTATTCTAGTTATACTAGGAGTCCTACTACAATACAAATAATTCCACGAGCAATAATTTATTACAAGTGAAATACCTTATCCTAATCGACTCGTAAAATGTTCAGTTTCTTAATCGTACAAAACTTAGGATTTAGTAGTCTAATCCTAGTATGAATCTAACTCTAACTCGTCATCCTGCTTCAATGGACTTGTTCCTTCGACGTGTTCCATCAGTCGTCAAGCTTCCTTCAACACTTCCCCTCAAGCTAGTGAGTAGAGAAATTGTAACTCCTAGCTTGCTGCAAAAACCAGAAAAAAAACCTACTTTGTTAAGGCTTTGGTATGAATATCAGCTAGCTGATCCTTAGACATTACAAATTAAGTAAGAAGTTTTCCCTTGCCCCTTTCTCATGAACAAAATGATAATCCAGTTCAACATGTTTGGTTCTAGCATGCATAAGTGGATTAATCGTCATGTACAACACGCTCATATTATATTAATACAATGTAGGAACATATCGAAGGAACACTTTAAGGTCATGAAGATGATATAAAATCCATGTCATTGCTGCGGCAGTGGAGGCTAGTGATCTATAATCAGCTGTAGCTCTCGATTGAGCTACTGTGCATGTTTCTTCGAGGTCTAAGAATACCATTTGCACCTATGCAGATACTAAAACATGTAGTTGATCTCCTAGTTTTTCTACAACCTCCCCAATCAGCATTTGAGTACTCATACAAACTACATGGTGATTGTGAAATAATTCTAAGTCCAAAGTGTAGATTACCTTTGATGTACTTGAGTATCATTTTTCCTCCTTGAAAATGTTCAATGTTTGGGCTTTGCATAAATTGGATTGCTAAATTCATAGCATGAGTGATATCAGGTCTTGTGAGGGTCAAATATTGAAGACTCCCTACTATCATTCTTTAAAATGATGCATATACAAAACTTCCCACAGCTTCAAGAAAACCATGTTTTCTAGCCAAAGGAGTGGCTACAGCCTTTGCCAAAGTCATCTCTGTCTTTGCCAACATCTCAGCACCATATTTTCTTTGGTTTAAGTGGATTCCACCTTCGAAATAGTTCACCTCAATTCCTAACAAGAACTGTAAAGGGCCAAGATCTTTCATAGAAAACTTCTTTCCAAGTTGTAGAACCAACTCTAAAACATGAGATGAATAATTCTTGTGACAACAATATCATCCACATATAACAAAGAGAAATATTTTTCCTTTGTGAGTTTGCAAAGTAAATAGGGAAGGTTCAGTCTTACTACAAATAAATCCAAGGTTTCAGACCAGACTCTTGTGGCTTGTTTAAGACCATACAAGGCCTTTTTAAGTAGACATACATGCTGAGGATACTAGGGATCAATAAAACTACACCTCCTCTTGTAAGAAGCCTTGTAAAAAGACATTTTTGACTTCTACTTGTCTAAATTTCTACTTTGAACTTACAACAATGGATACAACCACCTTAATAGTTGTACCTTTTACCACAAAACTAAATATTTCTTCAAAATCTAGCCCTTCAAGCTGCGAGAATCCCATTGCCACAAGTCTGGACTTATACCTATCTATTATCTCATAACATTTTAATTTTGTCTGAACACCAATTTTGATCCAACCAAGTTCATGTCAGGAGATTTAGGCACAAAAATTTATGTCTTTTTAGTATGTAAAACACCAATTTCTTCTTGCATTGCTGCAAGCCAATAATGTGATTTTAGTGCTTCTTTAGTAGTATTTGTTCTCTCACAATTTATGTGTTGCTGCTAGCAACAAGTAACAAGTGTCGTTCCTTCACCTTATTCCTGGTGATCATATGATGCCCTTGTAGTGCAGGAAGTACCTCAACTGTACATTAACCAAGATAGTGGACTAGAGTGTAGCATTGTCAAGTTGAAGGTCAACTGGTACATAAACTAAAGTGGTTGTTTGATGATGATCATTAGTTGGACCTTTAAGAGAAACTTGTTCCTCACTGCTGCTGGCATATTCAAAATTTGCAATTGGAGTTTCAATGTTAATGTATGGATCATCAAATTCAACCTGTTCTTCAACATCTCATATTTGTTCTTGAGAGATCAATAATACTCTTATCATCAATGAGTACATGAGGTGTAGCAGCATTATCACTAGTAATGGGCGGGCTAGCAATTTGTACTTCCCTTGAATCATAATTATCGGGTGTCTGCAGTTTAGATAAAAATTCAACAAAAGTAGCAAGGTGAGGTGAAACATCACTGTTAGTTTGATATTGCTTTAGAGACATTAAACCCCTGAGAGCATTAACAAACTGATTAAAAGTAGGATATGGTGTCTTAACTAGCATTACAGTCCTGAAGGTCTTGTAATTATGACCTAGACCTCTAGGAAAATTAATCATTTTTTTATCTTCATCTACAGACTTGTGAATGGTTGCAAAACCATCACATATGCCTTTCAATTCCTTAATGTATTCGTCAATTGTTTGTGTTCCTAGCCTCACACTTTGCAGTTGTTACATTATTTGGAACTTCTTATCTTTAGTTGCTTGAAAATATGTTTCTCCCAAGCATTCCCACATCTCCTTGGCAATTAAGCAGCCTACAATCAGGTACATTCTTTCTTCTGTCAAGGTTCCTGAAATACAACTCCTTCGTAACATATCCTTATCCTTCCAATCATCAACAATGTTGTTGTCTTCTGCACCCTTTAGCCTGTCACACTTTTCTCAGTAGTCTGTCCATTGAAACAGGTCGCTCAACGTGGTTCTGTGATGATTTTGGTTAATCTCATCACTTGAATCAACTAAGTCATTTGTATCCTCCATATAAGATGGTTCATTGCCTTAAGTTTAATGGAGCAGGACAAAATAAGATGATGAAGTGAAGAGGTCGAAAGAGTGTTGGTAAAATGGGCCATTGCAGTTTGATAATTTGGTTGTTTTTTATTTTTATCTAATATGTTAAAGAGCGGAAAAACTTTATTGGTCAGTTACCACTTATAAATCTCACGAAAGTATGTAGAAATCAAGGATGTATTCATTATTATTATGTTGAGTTACAATCTCCATATATAGGAGAAGAGTCCTATTCTAGTTATATAAGGAATCCTACTACAATACAAATAATTACATGAGTAGTATTGTATTACAAGTCAAATAAATTATCCTAGTTGACTCCTATAATATTCAATAGCTTAGTCGTACGTAACTTAAGATTACGTAGTCTAATCCTAGTACGAGTCTAACTCTAACTTGTCAGTCTGCTTCGATGGACCTGTTCCTTCGATGTGTCCCATCAGTCGTCAAGCTTCCTTCAACAGTTAGTACACATAATGGATAAAAAAACAAAAAACTCAGTGACGGCTCAAGATGAATAGTGTCCTAAAGCTAAAAATAAGTTGGAGGACGAATTTTAATTATTTTTTATTTTTATGTGAGATTCAAGTTATTTCTTTCTTTTTCGCAAAAATAGTTTTATTTTTATGATATTAAACTAAAGATATATTTATACCAAAATTTGTTTAGTATTCTGGTCTTAAACATATCATGTGGAAGTTAAATTTAAAATTGATCCATATAAAAGAGTTCCATAAAAATTAAAACATTCTTTTTTTTGCTACAAAAAGCTTACGATAATTTTATTGTTACTAAAACATTAGGCCTTTCAATTTTTGGTAGCCTAAGGAATATGCCTCATCTTGAAAAGGCATAGAGCCACCCTCTGAAGAAACCTAATTAAAACAATAATACCAAAAGTAATTTTTTTTTCAAAAAAGAAAATAGTATACTTTGATGATGGGTGTACCTAAATTCATTGTATAATGGTAGCAACAAAATTAAGTTATTTCTTGTTTCCTCCTAAGATTTGTAGTTTTTTAAAAAATTACACTATTAAGAAAAAGTAAAATATTTGTGTAATTCTAATTATGTTTTCTTGAGAAAACATAGGTTAAAGGCATATGGACTTATGGCTTTGTCTTAAATAATGAATATCACCTTGTTCAACTATCAATATTTTTTTTTAATTTATAGGAATCTGATTTATCATTCAAGTCTTGATGATTTTAGGTTTAATTATGGGTTTGGATATGAATATTTGAATTAACAAAATAATACCATTTCTCATGATTTTGGTGTTCTTATTAATAGCTTATACATAAATTAAAATTTCAGGATGTATTTTTTTATTATGTTTCACCAAAATATTGAAATTAAGTGTCTAGTTCACTAAATTAATATTTTATGCTTCTTGTAGAACAAATGTTTGGGGTCATATATCCCAAAAGAGGTTAATTGTAATAATAGTATTAGTTGTACCAGAGTTAAATTTACGGTCAAACATTGTACTAAAATTTCATAAAACTATTTTTATATATACTAACAAATGACACCTTTAGTGCTAAAGGAAGTGTCAAGTATTATCTATTCATTTAATATGTTACAACAAACACATGCCATTCCTATAGTATTTTGGTGTAAGCACTCAATACTATAAATTTCTAGTACAATATGTATAACATCATTAATTGAAACGTCTAAGTTTTTTTCAAATTCTGTACAAAAATACTTTATATGTGTTTTATTTAACCTAAGCCAAACAAATTTACATCAAGAGTTGCAGATAAAAGAAATCAATGCAAATGTCAGCTAGAAATAATTTCTTTTGCATTTTTTAATCATGGAAAAAGGCTACATTTGCGTCCTATTATGCACCTTTTCTTTTAATCTTAGAGTTATGACATGTTTGTTTGTTGTTCGTGTAGCGTGTACATTGACCTTACCTATCGTATTTTTTTATTTTCTACAGATTATCATGCCTCTGGATGAACAAAGTCTTAATTTACCTTCTCCCGATCAACTTAACAACCTTAACATTCATTTAATCGATGACATTCTAAGTAGGTTGTCTTTCCAGATGTTGTAAGACTTAGTACACTTTCGAAGGACTGGCAATATATTTGCTGGAGAATTACACATGTGAAGTGTGATCAAACAGTGTGGAAAACACCTGAGGACATGACATCCCCTACCATTGTATTTATTCCGATTCTTGATAGTTTCCTCAGGTTCGATAAAGGAATAATATTGAAGGTCACCCTCAATATTATTAGTCTAATAGTGTGTCCTAATGTTGATCGTCTGATTTTTTCCCTCGACACTAATCACATTCAACATTTTGTCCTTAAACTTCCACTTACTTATCCTCCATAAGTTGCCCAACTTCTTTTTTTATTGTTCAGCCTTGAGGCATTTGTATTTCATGGAATGTGAAATACAACTTCCATGTTTCTTTCAGGGATTTAATAATTTGATTGGGCTAAAATTGAAATATGTCACATTATCTACTAATACTTTGAAAGTTTGATCTCTAATAACTCGTTGCTTGAGGATATTGTGCTAAAAGACATAGAAAATCTGTACCTCATGAGTATCAATGCTCCTAATATAAGGTCATTTGTATTTCGTGGCGATATACAATAGATATATCTTGAAAATGTTCATGATCTTTCCAATGTTCTGTATGCGCCTAGAGAACTGATTCTAGACGATGATGATGATTTTGTCAGTATTTTTTCATCTATTCCTGCTCTTGAGTGTTTCATCTGGGATCTTTTTGAGGTAATGTTCCTTCATTTAACTTAATGGTAATGCATTTTCATGTGTACTTTTTTTTTTACTTTGAGTCATCCTGATTTTGTCATTTTTTTTGTAGTTCAATAATGTATCAACTGAAGTTATACTAACAAGGCTTCCATCAGCTCTTAACTGACTGAAATACCTTTTCATATCTAGGACTACTCTTGGAGAGTTTTTTTAGCTTTCGTTTATTATTTGCATTATACGAAGTTCCCCAAATTTAAAAGAAATCGAAATTAAGGTCGTCACTAATGTTTATTTTTTCTCTATCTTTTCCATGTTTTTATATTCGTGTGTAATGACTCAATGTTTTTTTTCTTAATTTTTCTTAGGAATGTATCCTTAATGATGGAGATTATTTCGAGTGTGTGCCCCAGGAGGTTGATGAGATTCCTGCAAGCTTTTCGGATATCACATTTAATCATCTGAGAAAAGTTAAGTTTTATGATGTACTATTAGAAGAGGTTGAAATGAAGCTTATCAAGCTTTTATTGGCAAAGTCTCCAGCACTGGTGAAAATGGTAATCAAGCCTCGCCAATTGGAAACTAACTAATCTCTCAATGTATTCATGGAGAAAACAAAGTCTCAACGAGCATCATCTAAAGCAGAAGTTGTGTATCTTGTTGATTAGTATCGTTATCACAATCCTTCTTAATCTTTGGCTAAAATGTTTTGAAAGTGCAAACAATAACAAGATGTTTTGTTGATGAGTAGTAAGGCTGTGTTTTGTCTTTGCTTTAAGGTACTATAAAGATTTTATCTGCTTGAAAACATAGAATTGTAAATGTTTTGAATACTATATTTGGGAACAGAGATGGTTTTTACATTTCATGGATGCTAGTAAATGATATATGATTTGAGTTTTTGGTTGATTATTGCAAAGTTATGTTATTTGTTGAATTCTCTCAGGGAAACTTACTTTTGGTTAGTAGGAACTTCTTTCCTGTTAAGCGATTAGTTTAAGTTAGATTAGGAATTTTTATTTAGGACATACTTTTAGACTAGTAAAGTCTAGGATAACTTTCAATGTTATTCCTATATGAAACCAGAGGAAACAATCAAGAATAGGAATTAATCCAATGGTAGGGGATGTCAAGTCCTCTGGTGTTTCCCAAACCTTTTGATCAAATTTAACCTGTGTAATTTTTGGGCAAGTATATTGTCAATCCTCAGAAAGTGTACTAGTTCTTATAAATCTTGAAAAGACAACCTATTTAAAATGTCATCAATTAAATGAATGGCAAGATTGCTAAGTTGACCAAGAGAAGGTAAACATAGTCTTTGTTCATCTAGAGGCATGATAATTTGTAGAAATTAAAGAAGAATATGATTTGTAAGGACAGAGTATATGCTACGAACAACAAACAAACATGTCACAACTTTAACAATTAAAGAAAAGGTGTATAATTCATAGATGATACTTGCATTGATTTCTTTAGTTTGCAACTTTTGATGTAAAATTGTTTGGATTAGGTTAAAGTAAACACATATAAAGTATTTTTGTATAGAATTTGAAGAGAACCTAGAAGTTCAAATTAGTGATCTGATACTTATTGTACTACAATTTATTGTAGTGAGTGTTTACATCAAAACACTATATGAATGACATGTGTTTATGCAACATTATAAATCAATAGATAATACTTGACACTTCTTTAAACACTAAAGGAGTCGTTTGGTAGTATATATAAAAATAGTGTTTGTATTAATTTTAGTACAAATGTTTGACTATAAATTTAACACTGGTACAACAAATTATACTATTTCAGTTAACCTTTTTGGGATATATGACCACAAACATTTATGCTACAAGAAGAAATATTATGTATCCTTAGTGATGGGGATTATTTCGAACTTGTGCCCTATGAGTTTATTGATGAGATTCATGCAAGATTCTCGAATATCACATTTAATCACCTTAGGACAGTTAAGTTTTATGATGTCCAATATATATACATATTGGTATAACTTGGACTAGTTCCTTAGCCAGACATAAAGTTACGTAGCCAAAGTTCTAGAAAGGATAGCATGTACACAACAGCTTACTTCTAACTTTGATTGTGGTGTTTCAGAGTTGATTTTCGATAGCCCCTCGACTTAAAAAAAAGTTATACAGTAAAACCAACATCTAAAAAACAAAAATAAATAAATAAATAAAGTAAAATAGGGTTCTTTATACGTTCCAAAATCCCAAGAAAACTAACATCTACCACAAAAAAAGTACAAAGTGGAAGATAGGGCTTCTATTTCACAAAATTAACAACACCCAAATGAGAAAGAATTGATTTTTAAACAAAAAGATAAAGCAAATTTTAAGCTTATGAACAACTAAAATTACTACTGTAAACATCAAAAAAAAGTTAGAAAAGTATCGAATACCATTTTGCGCACACGTTATTCTTAGCCTGCTGAACACAAATTTGTATGATTTGAAGTCTTCAATTTCATCACCGTGGAGTGAAAGAGGGAACTAAAGAAGGAAAGGGGGAGATAGGTTTTCTTCTTAAATTAAATTTTACACAATTGTAATATGGAGTGGGGTGAGTGGGGTGGGTGTTGGGGGCAATTAATTATGTTGATTCCTTAGTTGTATTGTCTTGTCCGTATCAATTTACGTGATAAAATTTAATTCGACATTAAAAAAATTAAAAATAAACAGAAAATTGGAATGTGACATGTAATAAAAATCTTATATATTAATGTGATTATAAATTTACCAAAAATGTAGAGATAAATTCTGTATTTTTTATTTTAATTTAGTTAATTATTTTCTCATTATAAAAATGATAAATTTTATTAATTTGAACATAAAGAATTTTTTTCTTAAGGTTTACAAAATTGATTAATTTAAAAAATTAAAAGGTAATAATTTTAAGAATAAATGAGATCCAAATGATTGAAATAATTATCTATAATAAAGTGGACACTTAATATAGGACTATGAAAATACTTTCTTTTGGAAATAACTTTAAAAAAGTAGCAAATATCATATAAATTAATGGGAAAAGAGATTAAAATTTATGTGATATGTCCAATTCAGTCCACTTAATATTTTTTGCATGTGACGTTTAACACCTCAAAATCGTTAAACTTCATTTTATAGGTCAGTTACAAATTCAGTTTTCAGATTTTGTGATCTTTTTTTAAAAAAAAATCGTCATTTTATATATAAGAGATATAGAAAATACCAAGAGATATCATTTGTTCAGTATTATTGACACAAAATTCCTGCATTTTAGCCAGTTTTATGCAAGGGCGAATCTAGAAGGGGCGAAGGTATATTCATTTGAATTTTCTTGACAAAATTTTTATATGATATATATAAGAGTGTTTTTTGTTTGTTTATATATAAATTTTAAATTTCTCAACATAAATGGTTTAGTACATTGTAAGGCGTTTATATTCACTAATTTTATTACCATTGTTTTTAGACGACCGTGAAAAATAAGAATGGCAATAAGGTGAATCGGATGCGGGGCAGGATAGGTTTAAGGGTATGTGAGGCGGGGAGGGCTTAAGGTTATGTGGGGCGGGTCTAAAGCGGGGTGGGTAGAAGTGGATTTCTTTTAAACTAATGTGGGTCAAGGTGGGCTGCGGGTATATGTGATTTTATGTGGGTTCAAACTTAATTTTAACTTCTTACATGTCATAGAATGACAGAACATTCTTTATTAAGATAAATTCATTAAAGCTACTAAAATATTCAATATTATAAATGAAGATGGTTCATAAAAAATAATACAATTTCTTGCATGATTCTCAATTGACCTCTAAAAAATAAAATTTAAAGTAACTATCCTATTATATTAGTACAACTTAAGGAAAAAAATGAATTTTTTATGAATTTTATTTTTAGTATCAAACATAACTAAGAAAAAAGAAAATATAATAACAATAATGCAGGGCGAGTTCATGGGGGACAGGTCTATGTGGGGTAGGGTGGGGCAGGGAGGGTTGAAAATGAAAATTTTTGCTATGCGGGGCGGGGCGGATTAAAAAGTTTGTGGGTTAAGCTCAACCCGCACCACCCCCGCCCTACACCGCCCCATTGTCATCCCTAATGAAAAAGTAGGAGGTTGTGTAGTATAATTCTTTACATATATCCATAAAATAATTTTATCCTAATGTTATTGTGTACTGAAATATTTTAAAAGAACAAATAAATTAATTAAACTGGATGAAAATTGTGTTGAGTTGGGTCTTGACTTATTATCTGCTCCTTTTTGTCTCAATTCATATTGATCCAATTAATTCAGTTTGAATTGGATCTTTAACCGTTTGTTATCTTGACACAATATGATTGACTAAAATTGATCTAATTCGCTCAATTATCATCCGTAACATTGCATGAGATTAAATAGAAGAAAATCAATGAAACAAATACACTTATACATGAAAAACTAATCAAAACTATCAAATAATTTTATCTTTTTTTGGATAAGTCGCGATTTATTTGAGCAAATGAAGGTTAGCCTAGAAATGCCTAAAATTAAAACCAAATAGTAGATAGTTGTGTGTATTTACTTTTTCTATGAAATAAAAATGTTATCTATAAATAGTAATTATTTTAAGCATTCACTACTAATATTACTAATATGATATTTCATATCATAAATTAGTTGTACCATATAATTTTTATTTTGTTTAAATAATTTAATAGATTACATCATTTCATTAGATTATATGTTGGGCAACAAAAACAAAAGCATTTTTATTTAGAATCGTTTAAATTGATCATATTCATTAGGGTTAAAACCTCCACTCAATTCAATCACGAAAATTACAGTAGCGTAAGATAGGGCAAAGGGAGATTGATTTGTTTGCTGCCTCAGATACGCTCGTTCAAATTCTTGGTATGTAAATAGATTAATTTCTTTATAAGCATAAATGTTTATGTTTTTACATGCCGTATCAGAGCCTGAAACTTGCACTAATGATTTTCACTCGTGAAGTAACTTTATCTTGTTATGAGAGGCGGACCCACATTCATATGTGTGGGTGCATATACATGTATATCTATATCTGGCAAAAAAAAAGATATAATTTACTGCGCACTTTTAATGAGTGTAGAGCTATCCTTGTGCTAACGGAATCACCCACAAAACTAGGGTTTGAATCTAGCTAAAGCCCTTATTTCTTTTTAAGTTTATTGTGATATGGGGCGGGGGGTTATATTTAAAATTCACTTAGTAAACTACCAGTAGTCGATAGTCGACTTACCTGCAAGTTTCTTGGAAGATAAACAATAACAGAAAGTTGCAGTAAATAAATGACACAAAAGGTGTTATCCTGGTTCGGATCACCAACGCAGTGTCTAGTCCAGTCCAGTCTTCTTGGAATTTAAGGGTTTTCCTTAAGAGATTTGAAGAGATCTTCGTGTTACAGAAATTTGAAACTTTATCATGTCTCATATGCAAATCAGATTTCTACCTTGACACTGCCTCAACTTGTATACCTACACTCATATTCTTTCGTTTCTCTTTTCTTTTCAATTGTATCACTAAGGTGTTTACGAAGCTTTATGAAAGAGAAAAGAAAACTATTGGCTAAGCTCAAGTAAAGTTGCATAGTTTACAATACAAATCTAGGTCGGTTTATGTAGATGATGATATGCGCTCTTGTAAGGAAAATCCCAAGGGATTTATCTCAGTCAAGGATCAATTTAGGGAGTCCTTGATTGAGGTGATTTAGTTGATTTGTATCCATGAAATAAATCATTTCTTCTGCTTTTATTTTGTTGGTTTGATATTTTTCTTGTATGATAAACATACTTTTTATCTTGTGGCTTGATTTATCTCTCTTTACTTTCTTGATGATTCGGTTGTGATCTCTGCAAAGTGTGCAAGTATTCCACTTCATTTAGACTTTCATTTATATGTTGATCAACCATATATTCTTTTTCTTCTTTTGTACCTTAGATTTGAGGTTTGCCTTTTCAATGCTACTTTGCAACATCAAGCAAATATTTTCCTTCTTGATGTCGTTTGCGCTGATGATTTCCTTTTTGAATAAGTGACCTACAAAAATTGAGATCAACACGTTAAGTGTCTATTTTCAAATTCAACTAAATCTAAGTAGTTAACAATCTTCCCCTTTTTATAATGATAAGATTGATCACAATTTTAGTCGTACTCTTGACAATCAATTTTACTGAGAAAGTTAGTTGTACTTCCATGAGGTTTCATGTCTTAGTTCATTGATGTATGCAGCTCTCTCTGTCTTATCTCCCCATCTCACGGAGCGGTAAGAAAGATAGATTAGTTTTCTCCCCCTTTTAATAGTTTAAAAGAATTGCGAAAAGCATACTAGATTAAAACAAAGACAGCAGATACCAGAGTAGTCTAAGATTCAGAGAGACAAAAAACCACTAGTCCAAGAGATAGAGAGGTACATGCCCCTATTGAAAGTTAGTGCAAAAAGTAAAGGTTCATCCAGTAAAGTTAATGACCAACCCAAAAGTACTTGAAGGAGTTATTCACTTACTCATAGAAGGTGTTGTGCGAACGTTTCACATTCCACAGAAGATTGGAGTATGAGGTCTGAACTGTAATAGCAAGCACATTGTTGGAAGAGTTGACTCCACTCTTAAGAGAGTCAACTTGTTGGATCAAGCGATTTACCATTGAGATACCATTCTGCTTAATCATTTCATGGCAATGCACAACTTACCGATATCAGGGTTAGAGTCTTTCTGTAAACGAAATACCTTTCCAAGACATCATGAAAGGTCTCCAAGTTTCGTTCTATAGCTAAATGTCTATTTTTGACCTCCCCACTGTCCAGCAATGAAAGAGCGGAGAAATCCACCGAGATTTTTTAGGGTTCAGGAGAATCCGCCCGAGCTTTGACTGAGTCCTTTTCTACTCACTTTTCACCAACCTGCACATACCCCATACTAGAAAAAGTATGAGAATAATAAGTTGCATTTATAAGATAAAGGGGTAAACATAGAAGGATCGACAAGACTGTTCACAATAATCCTTGAGATAAGCAAGCCATAGGACAGACTTGGCGTGACATTCAAGTCTTCAAAACTTTACCACATATACGCCTTGAACCATTCTGCCCAGTTGATGCGGTATTTTTTTAGTAGGAAGTAGAGAACAAATACATCACGAGTAGAGATATTACTCAAGGAGCCGTTCTTGGGAATAAGCGTTAGGATATGTGCGAGAATATGATTTCCAAACATAGATATAAGGGCCGAAAGTCAGAAATATGAGTGTTGGGTTCAACCACGACTCGCTTTTCACCATATAAAGAAACTTCAAAGTCATCAGTCCATGTTCCGTTCATGTATGGAATTACCCCAGAAACTTAGTACCAAACACATCTTCGAATAACTTCTCACTGATGATAAAACGTTTACCGAGCACCAACGATTCTAACTCACTACTGTTAGGTGAGATGCAGAGATTTGCATAGAACAGGCGAACCACTTAATAGAAAAGCTCAAGACAACACAAAGTAAAAAAGAGAGACAGATTCTGAGATTTGAGATAGGAGCTTACCAGGCTGTCCTACTCCCTTAATCTTTCCTTCTCTTTATGTTTTAAAAAATGTTAACTCTTTGTGTACAAAGCTTTATCAAATATGAAAGAAGATTACAAATAATTTCAAGTGAAGTTGTTTTTGTGACGAAAAGATGAAACCAAAAATCTAATAATAAAGAACACCAAGTTTAACGTAAAAAAAACCCTTCAAACCGAAGGTAACCACCACGGGATCGACAAGATCCGAATTGAATGACTATATCAATAAGAGGTTTACAAATATTCTTCAAATGGATACACAACAAGTGCCAAAAAAATAACAAACAACAGCTACACCAACAAAAGATAAATAGAAAGAAACACCACCCAAACTCAGCCTCTGTTCGGGACCTAAAACAGGATCTTGATGACATCCGAATCCGATCTCCACCATTCAAATCAACCAAAAAGATGTCAATAACACTCAGTCAAAATTTCAGCATGATCCAACGGTTAGTTAATCACAAAACATGATTTGAATGTTGCTCGTCGGAGAAAAAAACTGCAGCAAAAGAACCCTTTTCTTTCTCTCTTTTCTCTTGATGAAAGCTCTCTCAAAAACCTCTCTTATGTTCTAATGTCTTTCAAAGACAATATCAATGAGCAATTGAATTATTCTCTCAATACCATCCTCTATTTATAGAATTTTGATTTTCCTTACAAAGCCAAAACCAACTACAAATAGAATTACAATTCTAATCCTTTTCCTAATAGAATTGGAAACCAAAAAGAGAATAATTCCAGTCCTTTTTCAAGTAGGATTAGGCCATGGGCCTTTGGCTGGAATATGGGCAATAACTCAACAAACTCCCCCTCCAGCCACGGGGCCAAATGGACTTAAAGTGAAGTAACTTTTGACAGGCTTCCTGCCTGCCACACTTCTTAAAAACTCATGATTGTCTACGATGAGTTCTTTCCCCTTATATCTATGAGTATCTAACATGACTTCATCATAACCTTCAGGTTCTCCCATGTTAGTAAATAGAATATACTCATCATGAGAATAACGTGTTGAGGTTCGCTTCTCTCTAGTAGATCGTCTACAAGAGGTTTCTAGAGCACCTGAAGTGATCATCTCACCGTGAGTTGGTTGATTATCAACCACAACATCATCAATAGAAACAATTATATGTTCTACGTCTAATCATTATCTGGATTATTACCTTGGGTTCCCTCATGTGCATAAGATATACTAATAATAGGAATTGGATCAACATGAACTAAGCTCTGATCAGCATGAGAATCTAGTTGCTCAGTCTTGTCAAAATCTTCAATAGTTTGATCTTCAAAGAGCGCAACATAAAGACTTCTAATGAGCTTCTTATAAATTGGATTATAAAAGTGATATTCAAACTCATCTTGACCATAACCAATGAAGATGCACAGCTTAGTTTTAACATCCAATTTCAACCTCTCATCTTTTGGAACATGCACACAAGCTTTAAACCTGAACACTTTCAAGTGATCATAAGAGCCATCCTTATCAAACCAAACATTGTTTGGAACATCACCACCCAAAGCAACAACAGGAGACAAATTGATAACATATGCAACAGTGTAAAGTGCTTCAACCCAAAATGAATTTGGAAGTTTAGCCTATGAAAGCACACATTTAACTCTCTCAACTAAAGTTTTGTTCATCCTCTCTGCCAAACCATTTAATAAGGAGTCTTTGGAGGAGTCGTCAGATGACGAATTCCTTGCGATTTGCAGTAGTTATCAAAGGGACCAATATACTTACCACCATTATAAGTGCGAATACATTATAATTTCTTTTTCCCGTTTGTCTCTCAGATAAGGCTTGAAACTGTTTAAACACATCAAGCACTTTATATGTTGATTTTAAAGGATATACCCAAATCTTGCGAGAATGATCAATAATGAAAGTAGCAAAGTAAAGTGCACCACCTTTTGACTTCACTTTAAAAGGACCACACAAATTTGAGTGTACTAGCTCCAATAGCTCAGACTTTCTTGAAGGTGGATGAATGTGAAAATAAACTCTTCTCTATTTCCCTGCTAAGCAATATACACATCTTTTCAGATTTGCTTGTTTCATACCAGCAAGAAAATTCTTCTTAGCCAAATAGGTATTCCCCCTTTCGCTCATATGACTAAGCCTCTTGTGCCACAAATTTGATAAAGACTCGCTCTCCACCAAATTTATAGAGTCACCAAGAATCGATCCTTGTGTCACGTATAAATTTGAATGTTTTCTTCCTCGAGCTAAAATCAATGAGCCTTTGGTGAGCTTCCATTGGCCATTGAATAAGTCATTATGATAGCTATCATCATCTAGTTGTCCTACAGATATCAAAATTAAGGGATTGTCTGGAGCATGCTTGACATTCTGAAGGACCAACGTTGAACTAGTATTGATTTTCAAACAAACAGTGCCAACAACGAACACCTTAACCTCACGAGCATTACTCATCTTTAACACCTCAGAGTTAACAGAAGTATAAGATGAAAATAAGTCTTTTCTTGGTGTGACATGTGATGTGGCTCCAGAATCAACTATCGAACTTGTATCTTGAGATACAAAATTGATGACGTCTTTATCACAAGTGAAGAGAAGGTCATCTTGGACAACAGGAACAACATTATTTTCATTGTTTTCTTCCTTTTTCCCTTCTTTAAGATCTTGCTTCAATTGTTTGCAAAATATTTAAAAATGTCCTTTCTTTCCACAATGATAACATATAATATTTGAATTCTTGAATTTTGATTTGATCCTGCTTTTACCTTTACTCCTCGGGTCTCTTGTCTTATGTTTCCCACGATCTTCTATATATAGAATATCTGAATGTGAAGATATGTCTTGAGATTTTCTTCTAACCTTTTCATTCAACACACCACTTTTTGCATATTCCATAGTCACCTTTCCACCAGTAGTAGAATCTCTTAAATAAACACGAAGACTTTCCAAGAATCCGGCAGAGTATTAAGAAGCCAAAGTCCTTGTATTTAATCATCAAAATTAGCACCCATTCCTGATAGTTGATCAAGAATACTCTTAAAATCATTTATATGATAAAGAATAGAATTGTTCTCCTTGTACTTAAAGGTCATCAATTTCTTTAACAAGAACAACTTGTTATTGCCAATTTTTGAAGCGTAAAGCGCGTCCTACTTTTCCCACAATGTTCTAGCATGTGTCTCATTTAGAATATGGTTACGAACATTATCTTCAATCCATTGTCTTATATATCCACATTCTTATTAGTGCTCAAATTCACAATTTTCATTGGTCACATTCTTGGATTTATGAGCAAAAAAACCGGAAGATGCATCTTCTTCACGAACAATAGATCTTTCATCTTACTTTTCCATATGTTGTAGTTTCTTCCGTTTAGACATATAATCTTGCTCATATTCCCCTCCATATAGATAACCTTAGCTCCGATGCTAGTTGTTGTGACGAAAAGATGAAACCAAAAATCTAACAATAAAGAAAACCAAGTTTAAAGTGGAAAAACCCTTCAAACCGAAGGTAACCACCACGGGATTGACAAGATCCAAATTGCTTCACTATACGAATAAGAGGGTTAAAAATATTCTTCTAATGGCTACACAACAAGTTCCAAAAAAGAACAAACAATAGCTTCTGTTCTAGATCTAAAACAATATTTTGCTGACCTTTGAATCCAATCTCCACCATTTAAATCAAACACCAAGATGTCAGAAACATTCAGTCCAAATTGCATCACGATCCAACGATTAGTTAATCGGGAAACACGGTTTGAATATTGCTGGTCAGAGAAAAATACTATAGCAAAATAACCCTTTTCATTCTCTCTTTTCTCTTGTTGAAAGCTCTCTAAAAGACCTCTCTTATGTTCTAATGACTTTCAAAGAAAATATCAATGAGCAATTGAATTATTCTCTCAAAACCATCCTCACCGCCGTGAAAGTTTACTCACGGGGTGTTACCACGAAATATTGGATTTTCTCTTTCTCTCTCTAGATCTCTCTTCTCTTTCTCTTGAACGTTCTTGTGTTCTTCATTCATCAAGTGTGTGTGCGTGAATTCGATCCTAACACAAAATCCTCTAAGCCGTGTTTGCATTTACATTCCAACTTGATAGGCATACTGCCTATATACCATTTTCAATTTTAAACAATTATTTCATTATTGTTACAATGAAGAAAGCAAACATTGACAAAGTAATTATAGGTCAAAATCTAAAGGTTCGTTGAGTAACCACAAGTGTGGAATAATATAAGTACAATCCAAAAATTGGTGATATTATTCAATTAGAGCATCTAAGAATAAAATAAATGTAAGTCTACATCATTGTGTGAAACAAAAAGACCAAATAATAATAATAATAATAATTAAACAAAAAAAAAAGTCTAGTGTTGTGTGATCATCCAAGCAACTCACTTTGAAATCTTCAAATCAATTGCTACTAGCACGGTCACAAACTTGGGACTCGAATTAAGATCTGCCTAAAATGAAAAATGTATAATAAAAAATATATATCCAAAATGTATCGCAACAAAACAATGACAAAGATAAATAACCTTTAAAAATACTTGTTTACAACTAATACTTAGCATAAATATTCAACAAATAAGGTATGTAACCACTCACAAGATAAAATTTACCTAAACAACATGTTAATACACATAATCAAACATATAATAAAGAAAATATGCACAAATTCAACCAAATGATGAGCATAAATAAATGACCTTTATTATTTTTTCCATCGTCATATTTTGTTTCTTCAATATTTTCATTATATTTTTATTTATTTTTGTAAGTCTCAAACCTTTAATAATTTTACTAAACCGAGGGTCTTCAGAAACACCTCTCCACAGAAATAGGGATAAAATCTGCGTACACTTCATTCTAGCTTTTAAAAGTGTATTTGTGAGATTACATTGAATTGTTGTTGTATGAATAAAAGTAGAACCTGCCAAGGAATTTGATTTTGGAACATAATTAGGTGGTTCCTCAAATTAAGAAAGCTTATTAATGAAGATTGAATTGTTTACTAATAGAGGAAAATCAAGCTCTTATAAAAAAAAAAGTGAGTATCTCAAACAAAATCTAATTGAAAATGAAGATTGAAGGGGTCACTTTCTTTATCCTTGTACTAGTACAAAAAAAATAATAAATCAACTACGTATATAATACATAACTCCAATATACAAGGCCCAAAACCCTAACCAACATATCTTCTACTTTTTGTAAAGAGATTGTCAATAATGTTATATTCTAATAAATCAACCAATTAAAAGTATACCAAATCAGATTTGTTCCCATGGACTGTCTTTCAGGGATCTTCTCCTCCAAAAAAATCAAAGATCATGATCAACAACAATTGATTCAGATTCCTTCTACTCCATGCCAACCACACCATCAAGATCTTCCCACAAATGATCCTAATTATAAAAGGAAACGATCGATAAGTGATCATAAAGAAAGAGATTCTTTAACCAGAAAGAATTCGGTTCAAAAAAAAGTTTTGCATCGAGATGTTGAAAGGCATAGTAGACAAGAAATGTCTAATCTTTATGCTACTCTTAGATCACATCTTCCTTATATCAAGGTGAACTTAATTGCCTATAATTATACATTCTTCTCTTAATTTTATTGCATAAAACCTAATTATTATTAGGTCATGTGTTGAGCTAATTAAGACAATTTTTTTTAAAAAAAATTTATGTTATAATTTTTATTAGGGAAAACGTTCATTACAAGATGACATGCAAGAAGCAGTGAATCATATCAAAAACTTAGAGAATAATATCAAGGAACTTGAAATAAAGAGAAAAAAACTTGAAGATTTGGTCTTGTGTTCTTCCAAGGAGGATAAACATTTTGGTGATTATGTGAAAATAAACTTATGTGATTGTGGTGTGGAGATTTTGATCAATGATAGGATTCCCCTCTCAAGAGTACTTGAAGAGCTAGTAAAGAGACAACTCAATGTTGTTAGTTGTGTCTCAACCAAAGTAGATGAAAGATTACTCCATAGGATTCAAATTGAGGTATATGTTTATATGTCATCTCATTTAAAAGATTACTTATATTTTACACGTACCTGACAAACGAGTTTAATGTTTTTCTCATAAGCTTAACATGTGGATGAAGATACTTTTGTGAATTACTTTGACTAAAATTTCTCTCACATGTCAAGGAGATTCAACAATTTATATATATGCAAAAAAATAATAATTTGTATTCTAGTATTCACACAATATCTTTTTGATATAGGAAATTTAATTGAAAATAATAGAAGGCAAGCAAAAGTTCCAAAATTCATGGAGATATAGATCAAACAACATATATATAAGTTATTATGCTTGCATATCCATCAACCCTTGTGTCAACTAACTTTGCTATTCCTTTTCAAATAATGTGTGGAAGTGAGCTTTTAACTATCTCTAGACCTTTGTCTACTCTGATATTACGCGGATGATGCACAATTCAACTTAGCCGGGAAAAGCACAGATGATAATCATGAGTATTCCCACTGAAAAATGTTCAATGACTATTTTCATTGATATATTTTGCCTGAATTGCGTGCAAAGAAAAAAAATAGTAATTGTTTTATATGAAAAAAAAAATTAGAAAGCTTTCAACTATTTCTCACCATGCATTTTCCTAGTGGAGTTATTAGTATGCTAGAAAATGAGTGGGAAAATCATATTCTTGTACTGATTCGCGATTGGAAAAACCTTTGTTAGTGTATGGATGATTTAGTGTCATAATGTTAGTTTTGTTCATAATATATGCAGGAGAGCGATGTTTCATGCATGTGCATGGATGGTCTAGAACAAAAGCTTGCAGAGATGATTGTGTTCCACTCTTGAGTGAAGATTTGGGTATTTCCCTACTTCTAGTGATCATGATCAATTTAATTTCAAGAATATATTTTCTATCTTATATAATTAGTAAAGTTTCTTTAATTTGTGACCTTTCTTGTTCTAATAAAAGCTTAATTATATCCTAAATAACCTTGCCAATATTTTCATGACATTTTATCTCTAGATTTATACATATCTTACACTAATAATTAGTAATGTTACCTTTTTAAAATGTGAGAAACTTTTTGTACTAGCAGGTCATACAATTATGTGATATTTATATATAGGTATATATATATATATATATATATATATATATATATATATATATATATATATATATATATATATATATATACTTCTTTAAAACGTGAGATTTGTAATTTAAAAATAAACGATAGATATCGGCTACGTATATAACAAGTAAAGATGATACGATGATAGCAAGAAATATTTGTACTGACAATGTATGTTGTGAATGTTCAGTGTGTTCTTATGAGTTCTTTATCTTGCATGCATGTATATGCTTTTCTTTTTAATTAAGAAAAGCAGCCCATATTGTTTGAATCTTACATGCATCATGCATGTATTTTCAATCTTCAAGCAATCAACATATAAATGAATACAATTGTTTTAATTATTTTGTTTAAGATTAATTGAAGGTATGGAACACTTCTAAAGTACTAGTATTTTTTTAAAAAAATATTAGTGGGTTAATTATTATTTTTTAGGCTGAATTTATTGAAAAATATCTGAAGTTGCATGACTTTTCACTTAAACATCTAAATTTAGAGTTGTTTCGATTGAATACTCAACCTATTATAATTTTGTCTGATTTGGTACAAAATATTGAAATGACAAATGATATGCTAGTTGTGTAAATATTTTTGCAGTGTTAATATTAATGCGTATATATATAACTTAACTCTACTATTTGAATTTCATTTTTTGTGGCGGAAAAAAGGATGCTTAATTAGATGGATGTGTGGACATACTAGAAGAGATAAAATTAGAAATGAGAATATATATACAAGACAACGTAGGGGTGACTTTCGTGGTAAAAGGTGCGACGAGCAATAATTGACATGTGAAAAGAAAGAGCATAGATACCTCAATGAGGAGAGGTGCGCAAGGTTGACAATGATAGGTCTAAGTAGAGTTAAAACTACGTAGACAAATGAGGAATTAAGAGTACGTGACAATAAGACATATATATATGACATGACACATCTCCAATCACCGAAGAAATAATCATAAATAGGAAAGCTTGTAGATTGAATATACATGTAAATGTTAATGGTATAGTAGGTAGTCGACCAATTTCTCTTGGGGGGTGGGGGTGGGGTGGGGTGGGGGGTGGGGGGGCTATGTTTTATTAACCTCTTTCCTTTTAAATATTTTCATCAATACTTTTTATTCGTGTACTTTTTCTTTTCAAATCAATTTTGAAAAATACTTTTATTAGATTAAAGATCCTCTAAAAATACTCTCATTTTCCTATAAAAGTAGAAATAAGGTTTACATACATTGTATCATATCTTTCAATCTTATCTATATGCGGATTATATTGAATATACTATTATTGTTCTATATATAACATGTTTTTACATTGCTATAAAAATATCATGACGTGTTTGAAACAAACTTCCAAAAAATCATTATTTCAGTCTTTGATTGAACTTCATACATAATCAAATTAATAATACCATATAAATTGAAACCGTGTAAGTATATATATGTATATACACTAGTAGAGCTTGAGGGAATGGTTCCAAGGAACTTCATTTGCTTGAAGTCTTGTACATAAATTTTGTTTTAATTTATTTTTGTGAAAAAAAGGTGAAAATCATAGAACAAAATAATTTTTGTTTGCTATTCCCAGTTTCTTCTTTTGTTCTGTGTTGTATTGAGGTGGATAATTCCACAAATGTTGGTTATATGTTGATTGTCGATGGAGTTACAAAGTGCAGTTAGTTTTTAAATTTAGGATTACATTTTTAAATTGTATATATTTTGCTTTATAATAAAGAATATTTGAATAACTTCTAATAAGTAAACAATATACTTTTATACGATAGGTGGAAGAAGGGACAAATTTGATCCAATATATATGTGAAAGCTGGAGGATATTTTGAATCATTTCTTATACGTTAAGGATATTTTAAATTATTTTCCGTTTATTCTATTGATCTCTTATTTATAAATATATTATTAAGAAAATAAATTAAATGACTTTTAAGATCTCAAACCTAGGGCTAACAAACTATCTTTTTGTTTTGTCACTTATATTTATTTATTCAAAAGAAGATATCCCAACCAAAATTTGGGATATGTCTAATGAAAATTCCATTTGAAGTCACAGGCAACAACTTCAGATTCCTATCCAGTTAAATGGACAGAATATCCATCAAGATCCAATTGGGGGTCCTCATGTTCCTTCTTCTCCTTGAAAAAAAAATGTTAAATATTCCCTTTTTTTACTTCTAATTATTTTCTTTTATAGCTATATAAATATTATTGATAGATCACAATTTTTAACAATCTTTATTTATTCATCGAAACAGGGTTAAAATACTCTTAAACTATATTTTGGCTCAAACCTATCATTCAGGGACGACTCTATGCCTATTTGAATAAGGCATTGGCCTTAGGCCCCCAATTTTAGGGGGCCTCAATTTTTTTAATCAATAATAAATTATGTGTTAAATTTCTTTTAGAAAAAATTGATTATTTATGATACAATATATCTTTTTTAAAAAAAATATTTTTTAATTCTCATTTATGCTATTTAAATAGAAGAAAATCAAGAAGAATTGTTTTATTTTCTCGCAATCTCTATGTTAATAATTATTTTATTCTTTTAACTCCTTTTACCCTTTCTTCTTGAAATTTTCTGATAAGTAAGAGTAATACTCTATTATAAATATAAATCAATAGTCGAAAAGTGTTGAGCAAAGTGAATTGCAATTTTTTTTTTCTATTTCTTCAATTAAGATTTAGAAACATTACAACAACCATAGTAAAATGTGGAGTGTACAAAATTATCAGCTTCTTGAATCAAATTCTATGTTAACAATTCATATAATAATTGTCCACATAAGCAAATGTTTTTCAATGTTGATTTGATAAAAATCTTATCTAAAGCAAATAATTGAAAAAGAAATAAAGTAAATCAATTATAAAAAAAAATATAGAGTATACTTTGCATTTAAAAATGTATTTAGAAAAATAATGCATATGAAGTTTATTTAGAATTTAAGCCTCTAGTTGAAATTTCGCTTTAGGCCTCCGTTTGCGTTGAGCCACCCCTGCTATCCTTTTCGTCAAACTATTGGGTCAAAAGTGCACTTCTTATTAACTGAAGTTGTTAAATGTCATGTGGATTTCACATTGCATGCCAATAGGGTTCCACTGTCACATAGACTAAATCCCTAAATCTTAATCACTCTTTTAATTTTTTTTCCTCATTTCATTATTTTTCAAAAACGATTTCACCCCTTCTACCTTATTTCGAGGCTAGGGTTTCACACTTTTCTTTGTCGCTGGGTTTCAAAGTGGATATTCATGGTTGTAGGTTAGTACTTTTCTTATTTTATTATGCTTACAACTATGAATATTCACTTTGAAACCCAGCCCAGAAAAAAGTTATGACATCCTAGCCGCGAAAATGAGTGAAAAGTTGTGAAATCCTACCATCATGCTTTGAAATTGTAAACCAATAAAATAAGAAAAAATATTTACTAACCTACAACCACGAATATCCACTTTGAAACTCAACCCCAAAGAAAGCTATGAAACCTTAGCCGTGAAATGAGGTAAAAGGGGTTAAATCATTTCTCGAAAACAATTACATGGGGGGGGGGGACAATTAGGATTTAGTGATTTAGTCTATGTGACAGTGGAACCCTATTGGCATGCACTGTGGCATACACATGATATTTAACAAGTTCTGTTAACAAGAAGGATACTTTTGACCAAATAGTTTGATGGAAGGGTAGTTTTGAGCCGAAATATAGTTTAAGGGTAAATATGACCTATTTCAAATATTTTAAGGTTATTTTTATATCCTTCTTCTTTTAGTCTATGTGGAAGTGGAACCCTATTGGCATGCGATGTGGTATCTATGTGACATTTAAGAAGGACACTTTTGACCCAATAATTTAATGAGAACAATAGTTTTGAACTGAAATATAATTTAAAGATACATAATCTATTTCAAATAATTTAAAGGTATTTTAACCCTTTTCATAAAAAAAAATGATAAGTTATTAATCTTCATCGGACACAATCAATATTTTGGTGGAATCACTGTCGCAAAGAGGTGAAGGTCTTGAGACTACAACATGTGTTTGATAATTAAGACTCAACAAAACGGCCAAATGGGACATTCTTGCATGTATTTTTTGTGTCCAATATTGATATTTGAGTCCGATTAAATTTAAATTTATATTGGAAAATTTCATATTAAGGATAAAACACTTCTAACAAAGATGACTCTGTATCAAGAAAGACTTGGTGAAGCTTTTAATAAGAATGAACTTAGTTTAACACTCAACCACAACCTTGCTGGTAACTCTTTGTATATATCTTCATCTTGCATTCCAACCTCATCTGCAATCTCAACATCCTTGGTATTCCTTCCATCATCACCAATCACCTTTATATTACGGCTGTTCAAATTTGAACTGAATATATAGCCTGAATAAAAAAAAATAAGGTATTGGTTTCAGTAATAATTTTGTTCTTGTTTTTGTTATAGTGTTATCGGTTCTTAATATTTGAGGTTTTTTCTCAACGGGTTAACTGATAACCCGATAGTAATTTAATAATTAATATTCATAGCATTCAGTATATATAACGTGCTTGACTTAGTGTTTAATTACAAACTTTATTTATGTTGCATCAAACTCTTGGTCATTGTAAAATGCGATAATATTTGCTTTTGAGCAAGATATATACTATTTGTCAACTCATATGTTTTTAGCCTATCTATCGATTGGTTACCAGAGGTTAGACTATTGTTAACAGACATAAGAAGTGGAATTAAGAATAGAACAAGAGCAGCTTTACTCGTACTTCTGCTTACAGAAAGATATAAGAAGCACCCTATAAAACATGCAAGATCTCTCAGTAAGTCGGTGTATTCATTTGGTTTATCACTTTATTTTTAAGTGATCTTCTATGATTTTTTTCCGTGTTAAATCTTAATGTTAAATCGATAACAAAACCGACAACGATCTATAATTGATAATCGAACCGACAACGATCTATAATCAATAAACCGATATCCTACAAGGCACTATTCTATAATGATTTAACATATTTACTACCCGATAACTGATTAGTCGAATCAAAAGCTTCAAAAACATAATAAAACCAACTGATACGCAACCCTACTTTAGATAGATGGACTTAATTTAATATTTATGATATAAATTCAAATTTAATTTGTCATAAACTCATAATACAAGATTCACTTGTATGTATATAAATAAAACTCTTGGTAAATTTGGTTCAATAGGAATCGTCACAACATCAGTTCCTTTGAAATGAAATTAGAATGCTATATCCTAGTTGCCCGTTGGGATAGAATTTTAAAGACATTATGAATGTTATTCGTAATAACTATTGCATACTATGGTTGTGAAATTGTGAAAGCTTCATCTTTAGAACATTCATATCTTAGAAAATAATATAGTGTAACATAACATACTACATCACATACACATATTCAATAGTTTTTATACACACTTTTACATTGTCATACAAAGTATATCATATTATATACAAAAAGGGGTAAATAGAGTAAAGAACTGAAATAATGGGCTCATTTTGATTATAAGCTCGAGTCAGTAGTGACAATCCACTCTTCCTCACAACCTTACATGATATTTATAACCTAAGGTAACATTTTGTCAGTAAAAATAACAGAAATGTGTAAACCTACACTACATCCTTCCAAAACGAGTTCAACAATCGTAGAACAAGTTGTACAGTCGTATTGGTAGTTACGTAAATGGGGGATGCACTAGAAAGCCACTAATGTTGCTCCCTAGCTGTGTTAGTCCTTGGAACTTCTGATGATGACAGCGGAACAAAAGATGGAAACGTATAATGAATACTATCCAGGTATACACAGCAAGGTTGGAGCATCCAAAGCCTGTATTATAGGTTCCTCAACTCTATGTTAGGGCATACACATATCCAATCCAGGTCAAGGCTTCACGACTGCTTGGTCTTCTCTAGTAACGATGGCATAGGCCGATCAATCAATCAGAAAAAAGTGAGTAAGCCAGACTTCTCCACAAAGAGGGGCTTATGAAAATCTCAGATTATAAGAAATACTAAGTAGACTGCAATAAAGGTTCATTACTTTAAGATGATTTAATATGCTTGGATACAACGGCTAGACATCGTACCTTTTTTCAGTCAAGATAAACTTTGATGTCGATACCATTATCAATAAGCGACTGAACAACTGCTCTAATTTTCCCTTCGAATTTGTCCCTATCTCTAGGTGTATAAGAAGCAGTGTATACATCAGCCTCTCTTGCCCTGTCGGACAAGATCTGTCCGACAGACAAGCATGCAGGAATATCACTTCGTGATTTGAGAACTGCCTTGATATCTTTGGAGTTTGTACCAGCTACTGCAACCTGTTTGCATGTAACTCTATGGGTGATTGACGCTGAAACAAAGCGCTTTGATATGAAAACATCAAGTGTAAACGGTTCCATGTAAGCTACAGTCCGTTGCTTGAAAGACACATGCTTGTTTGGGTTCTTCGATTTTTTCCCCTTCTGGTAAGTATATGGACGACTATTGTCATCATCAACAAAATCTTCCACCCCGAAAAAGCTTCTAGGTGCTAAGGCAGGCTGCCAAACGAAGCAACAAACTTATTCAGGGGATACTATTTCAAAAATATTTAGGTCCATCTCTATAATAAGCTATAAATCCAAGTGCACATTAAGTTTGATTGTTCATCACACATATGTCAAGTGCGATGCCTAGAAAACATAAATGCAAGTAATCATATGTGTGAAACCACATAATATCAGAGATGAAGTGGAACTTTTATATTTTTTAACACTAGCTAATGAATTAAACATTTTATCAGAACAGCAGTGCTACAAAGACAAAAGCAAAGCAATCACTTTACAATGTACATACACATCACGTGCTAACACACAGAAGCACCACACTGTGATACTTGAGTGCTAATCTTTTCTCCCTTTTCCATCCCTCATATTTCTCAAGAATACACGAAACAAAGGGGAACAGTGTTTGATATAACAATAAGCCCATACATTCAAACAAAGGAGGAGGAAGACCAATTTTTAATATAAGCACAAACGCACAACCGTGGCAATGAAACCACGAGTATAAAAACCTGTAAGCAGGGCTGACATCAAGTGCTCTATGGAGTCAACAGTGTTTCACTTCTCTCTCTTTCTCACAAGTCATTCCTTATCATTCTTTTCCCGGACAAAAGACGCATTCCTTATTTTAACTGAAGGACAGAAATCACTTCGAGCTCGGAGCTCATACTGAGCCAAAAATAAACGAGGGATTCAGAACTTTAATGAACTTGTTTTGTTTTAAGTTTTGTGAAATATCCAATCTAAAAGCTTAAAAAGTATTTGTACTCCGATTCTACAATCTCTTCCCTCAACACAGTCCAAACCTATCTTTTTCATGAAGCTGCAGCGCATTTCTGCTTCATTAATTATACAGAAGCAAAGGTGAAAAGATAACAGCAGGACACTAAAGAGACATAAGGTCCGCACTTCTTATTAAAGCCAGTTTCTATAAAGCCCAAATCCATCCATTCATCATGCCTCAATTCACTGCAACCTTGTACAATATCACATACAGTTAACATAAAAAATGCACATATACATAATATACAATTAAGCAATCACATATATAAATAATACAAGCATTTTTATATATAAGCATTCTCAGAACAAAGGAGAACCAACTGATTCCTCAATTAAGTGTAACCAACAATAAAGAGTTGATTTCAACAAAATGATGGTTGCTTCAAAATGCTTTATGTCCAAGGTATGATTATTCCACCGGATTATAAAATGCATTGCAACTAAGAATAACAAAATATTTTTTACAATTTAGAAACGGCCTACATTCTCCAGAACCTACCATTTGCAACTTCACCCTTTCATAGTTACATGGTTCTATCATCAGAGAGTACCTTCCCAGTTACTTGACACTATTTAGAACAGTTTTTCATTTAAACATGTCTTAATGGAAGATATAAATACTGCTCAGTCATACTGCTTTTGCCTTGATGTGAGATCTGCACAACAATTACTCCACTTTTACATGGTCCAACAATTTCTCAAACATGTTTCTACATAACTCCAATATTACAACTCTAAAACTATTCCAATTATTAAGGCTCTAGTTATATGAGGCTGGCAGTCAAACTTGGATGGAAGGAGAAACAATGTCCGTGAATGTAGATTTATTAGAAGTCTAGACTCTCTAGAGAAAAATTAACTCTTGACTCACTTGAGCCTTTATCTCTATATGAAATTGACGTTCTGAAACAATAGAGTTCATTCCAACAATCTTTGTATGGAAACAAGAAGACATACTGATTCCCAGTAATTTGAGACATTCATCAGTCATGTTACCCAAGAGTCATTTGTATGAAAGTTAATAAGCACTCTTCTGCATTTATTTTACGTAAAGACAGTCTTTGTTTGAAAGATATACAAACACACCACTGGATAAAACAAACAAGAAACCTCAGAATTAACAAGTGGAGCTTAGATATAACTAGCCATGTCCTATTGGAGAACCATTCAAGTCAACAAGGCAGAAGCAAGAACATTCAGTCACTCCTGCCAAAGTTATGTATGCACACACATATGAAAATTGAAAGGCTGCATGAACTAGTAGCATCAAGTCAAACCATTTTACCTTTGAAGTATGAAAACCACTAACTTGCGCACATAGATAAGGCCTCAACTTCTGACCTCCTCTAGCGCACAACATTTCAGAAACTAGTTTCAGCATATTCCCATAAAAAAAGGAGACCTTTGATCAATAAGACACAGTATTAGTTCATTAGTTCTACTACAATCCCACAAAATAGATAATTTGGGTTCCAGAATACAACACACCAATAGAAAATACTCCATCCATCCCAAATACACCCTCCTACTTATTAAAGATTAGAGTATGTTTCCATCCACAAATTTCAAGAAACAAACCCAAATCAACATGTTGGGTTGTGAAAGAAAAATACATAAAGAGGATTCATACAGCTAAAAGTATTTGAGCTTAAAATTTTGATTTCGTAATTTTCTATCAAACAAACTCGTTTTTTTTTATAAGTAATGACAACTTCAATGTTAGTAGAATCTTTATGGGCGATCCAATACTCATTGGCTGACCAGCTAAAGCCTACCAATTGTTCTCCAGCCATATTTACAGCAGAAACAGTGGGTTTCCAAGAATTAGGACGCATTTCTATCAAGAAAATTCATGACCCATTATTTTATTAGTGTTCTTCATAACCTAAATAGAAAAAACCTACTATAAATTAAAAAAGAAGAAGTTGGTATTCAATGAGGCATTTCGTCAAACAACAAGCAGACATTCATCAATTAAGTCTTTCGTCAACTCTAGGACTAACTTAGATACATCAAAATGATAAAGAATTGAAGATAACACATGCAGAGAAAGTTTTGCTAGAGTAAATTGCAGAGAAAATAAGAACATTTATCACCTTTCACCCCTAAATCGCCGGTTTCTCCTGCTCTTGTTTTTTTCTTTTGAACATCAAATTGTCTTCTTTCATTGGTTGTGTATATTTAAAAATGGGCTAAATGGCCCATTTGAAGTGGACCAACTACTTTGGTAATTCGACAAAATGATCTCATATTTTGATAACTCGTTTAATCTGTTCATATTTTAATTAGTTGGGTAAGTAATGGTTTACATATTTATCATTCAAGTTGTATCGATTGTATAATTTGCGGGTTTGTATTATTCGCGAGTACGATTGTATAATTAAATTATTTATATAAACTAGAAATATCAAATTTATGCAAATACAAACATCTAAACTTTAACCAATTATGAAATTAATGTTACCCCACCAAAATTGATATTCTAGACTCAGCAGAATAGATGAAACAACCAACGGAGGTTTTCTTGATAGACTATTGACCTTAGTTAACATTTATAAAAACAAACAAAACAATGTAACACCAAACACTACAAAGTCATCCTAATCACCTCAAGATCCTAACCAAAGGTCGTTCTAGACCATAATCGGCTGTTAGAAGATAACTGTGTTGACAAAATTATCATTCGAACATATTTACCAAGAATGTTGATCAAAGTCAAACATTAGTGAAACTATCAAAAATTTCTCGCCCAAGGACTCAAACTCACGTCAAAGGCCTCGAGACCCAAACCAACCATGCCACTAGCCCGAAATAGAGCTTTTGGAGCCAATGGAATTGACAGAAATCTCATACTACGTTAAATTCTCCAAATGTTAACCAAATTTAACTCTTTCACTTAAAACCTACAAGAAGGGGAAAACTCACAACTCACTCCGGACACACATGTATCTATCCCAAATCACCACATGTACAACAAGCTAATAGAAGGGGAATTTTCACACAAAAGACCAAGAGGATTATTATAGAGAAAAAATTCTATATATATGTGAATTACACAATATACATATATTTGTTGTATCAAATTCATGGAGAGAGGCGAGCAAGAGAGTCAAAAACATGTGGACTCACTTGGATGAATTGCATCTTGAACAAATTATACCTAATTTTGACCCTATGAATTGAAAATATATGTATGTGGAAATATCTAGACACACCATATACATGTATTCAAAGTCTAAAATCTTTTAAGATTCATAATATAATAAACTAGGAGTGTCAAATGCGCGGATTTGATTGAAATTGAAAATATCACAATGGGTTGAATAGAAATCGTGTTGGGTCTTGACCCGCCCAAGTTTACTTTGGGCTCAAATGGGATAAAAACGGGTTGAGTCTTGACCCATCCAATTTGACCTGACTAAACTAAATAATTTAACATATTGATATTTAACTTTTATAATCACAATTTAAATTTTCGGTCAAGAATAAAAGTAACAAATGGAAAGATAAATCCTAAAAGATGTTAGATAGATATTAATTCATACCTTTAATATAAAAACATATCTTAATAAAAAATTTTAAAACAGGTTGAAATTAGATATTGAATTAGGCTCAATTGAGAATTCTCTTCAAATAGGTTAAAGCTTGAATGAGTTGAGATTGAACCCAATTCAAATTATCTTGAGTCCAGAATTGGGCGGGTTACGTATGTTTGGGTTCATTTTTGACACCCCTATTATAAACTAACGTAAATCTAAGTAATTAACTCTTAAATTAGTGTGATTTCTATATGTTGCCTACTTTTAAATATTTATTATGTTTACAAATGAACAAACTTTACCAATTAAGTCGCCTTTTTAAATATTTATAAATTAAAAATATAGTAGTACAGTTTTTATGGGTTTTGTTTAATGTCATTCAAACAATGGTACTCGCCATGGGTTCTCTTGTCGTGCATATTATTTTTATACTAGATATATATAGGAGTCTACATCAGCAATGATTTAATATATGTTAAATTTTTACATTAATTTATGAAACATAGATGAAATTTTGAGGAGTCGATCAAATATTAGTTTTATAAAAAATATTTAAAGATATTAATAATTGTGATTTATAATATTTTTTTAATTCTTAGCATCAGTTTCAAAATTTTACTCCACCTGTTTCAATTTAAATGACACAAATAAAATATTTACATGCATGATTTAAAAATATTTTTAGTTGTTAATTATTGTGATTTATAGTACATTTTATGTAATTTTTAAATAATATTTTTCTCTCACTCTGTCTCAATTTATGTGGCACTGATAGAATTTCGAGAGTCGGTCAATTTTTTTAAAAATATTTTAAACATATTTGAGTAGTTAATTATTTTGACCAATAACACTTTTTAAATATACAACCAATTAATTATTATGATTTACAATAATTGTAAGGTAATTTTCAAATAAATAACATAATCAAAAGTATAGTAAAACAAATAAATTAAAATGCATAAAATATAAAGTTGGTCCCACACCTTTAGCTACAAGCACATTGCTGAAGTTGACACGTGGTCATGAGCTATGTGCATGTAGACTCTTTTACTATATGGAATTAACTAGGTAATTTTGCGCTTTGTGCAATCATAATTGACTTCATTTAATTTTAGAATGATTCTTAACTAATATCCAATAATAGAAATAACTTAATTCATTGCAATTTTTTTGAACTTAAATTAGAAATTTGAAATTGTCACATATCTTAAGAAGCAATAATGAATGATTGAAAAATATAATTTTTTTAGATCAATTTTACCTTCTAATACTTGTGGTTTTGGATGGTCACAATTTATTTTCTTGATATAATGTCTTCTCGATATTGCATGATCTAATGTAAAATAATTAAGCATTAAGATACACACTTTCTTATATCTCATCCCGGGATATGTAAGGAAAACGATAGAAAAGAAATAATTTCCTGATTTGGAAGAGGTTTAAGAAGAGACAAATAAATTACTTATGTTAAAACTTTTAGCAATTGAAGAAATCAAGATGGAGTTCTGTGCTCAAATTTTGATTTGAACTAGTACTTGATTTTGGGTAATACTAAAATCTTAAAGATTCTTGCATGAGGAAGACTGCGATATGGACTCGGTCATTATGAAGTGAAAGGGGCCAAATTTTTTGTCCCTTGATGTCCCATGGCTAGCTGAGAAGAGGTCATCCCTTGCTCATAGAAATCAACATTTGCAAGGCTAGCTACTGTAAAAGCGATGAGATCATCACATTTTACTAGGTGCATTCATGATCTCATCATCATATACAGTAGCTAGCCTTGCATAGATATAATCTAATAAACAAATGACGACCTCCTCTCGGTAGCACTAGGGCATCAAAGAACAAAAATTGTGCCGCTTGCACTTTATGGTGATGAGCCTCGTGTCGTAGCTCCCCATATCTTCCTGATGCAAAAACTTCAAAGTTATAAGAAGAGTGAGACAAAGGTCTATTTTTGAGTGTTCAATGAAGAAGAAAGAGTGAGTAAAAGGACTATTATATAGATTCTAGGACAGTGAAAGAGTGTCAATGGATAACATATCATATTACTTATAAGGAATATTAATTTAAATGATATCGGTCAAAGATATAAAAAATTGAGGAATGTTAATTTAAATAATAACGGTCAAAGATATCAAAGATTAAGTTAAATATGCCAGTATCAAAGATTAATGTAAATAATGTCGGTCAAAGATATCAAAGATTAAGGGATGTTAATTTAAATAATGTCGGTCAAATATATCAAAGATTAATTTATATATTGACCGTCAAAGATATCAAAGATTAAGGAATGTTAATTTAAATGATGTCGGTCAAAAATATCAGTGATCAAGAAATATTAATTTAAATAATGTCGGTCAAAGATATCAAAGAATGTCAACATCGAGCCATTCAATATTTAAAATTTAAGCAATATAATATTTTTTGACACGTGGCCATATTTTCACACACTTTCATTTACATGTGCCAATATTTTCCACGCTCCTTTATTTACACATGCCAGTTTTTCATGTCTTTGACATCTATCGTGATCACATCATCCGCTTATTGGCTTTGAGTAAGGCTTCCTTACTTTCAGAGGAATCTAGTATTATGATTTGTTAGTAGTGACATTTTGAGGTGTTGTGGATTTTGTCGCGACATCTATCCTTATACAGTAGAGGCTAAATAGATAAATAGTCTTAGTCAATCTTTCAGTATCCAGTTTCAAATGTTTTCTTTAAAACTTTATATTTAATATTCAGCATTTTCAGATATCTTTGAGATTTATTCAACTATTTTCAAACAATTATGTATGTTTGATTTAGTCCTTCTCTAATAGTTTGTCAGGACAAGGGTTTTCTTCGGCAACAATAAGAGTTCTTGAGTGTCAATCACATTCAGGTTGTAGGCTCGGTGTATGACAAAAGTGTCCTAAATTTCTATTATGTTAATACTTTTAGACTAAGTTTGATTGGATCGACCTGTTGACGGTTATTATGTTTCACGACAGACGTTGGTAGTGTATCTTTGTTAAGTTAATTTCGTAGTGGGATCTTGTTGGGATCAGGTTATTGGCATAGTTCCTCCAAGTATTTTCCTTTGCCTTCACTACCTATTTCCTTTGTCCCGTTCTCTTATCTCTACTTACTTATATTGTGCATTACCTAGTTCGTAGTTGCTTGTAACATATACACTTTCCTTGCCTTTCATACTTTTTATAATCCTTGGAGCTCATTCAGAGTATGACTTTTGAGTACCATTTCCCTAGTACTCATACTACACTTCTGCACCCCACAAATCATAGTATGAATTCTCGTCTTTGACATGTTCCTCATAACCAACAACTTTGGCTCAGAGACTTAAGGTGAGCTCCTGACGTTCAAAGTTTCCATTCTCCCTCTATTTTAATCAGAATGATTTTTATTTTGTATAGTATGAGATGTTTTTTTTGTTATATTTTTTTTTAATTTACTTTGTACTCTTGATGTAATTAGTAGCTTGACTACTAATTGATACCAGATCTTGGGGTGTAAAATGTATATTTTTCTCTCTCTCTCTCTTGGTTTTTGCTTTCTATGTTTGTTATCCATCTTCTATATTCTTCTCTTCTACGTGGTATCTCGTTACTTTGGTTCTGGACTATGAGTTCACCTTACCATATTGATATATGCCATCATGATATGAGTTTTTAGGTGATGATAAATTTGTATCAGAATCAAAGTTCACCAGAGACTTCTATGTTCTATATTTGGGAGGCTATAGGGTAGGAAATCCCATTTTGAAGTGCTTATTGTGTGCATTTACTTCGATCAGCCTCTAAAACATTATTTCAATACTCTTTCTTAGATGGATACCTTGAAGTATCCGATGGATGCAGATGAGATGTCATAAGCAAACTCTTGATTGTGATCCTTCGCTAAGGGTAGACCTTTGAGGATGTTCAGAGCAACCACATATTCTGTTAGCCAGGATACGATAAGATTTGAGGCTCAGGTACACCAAGTGATTCTCAATCCAGATTCTCCCACATTGTTTCCTATTGAGAAGGATTTGATGGGGGGATTTTTTAGAAGATTACTTTTACCTTATCATTTAATCGAGCATTTGGTAACATCTGTTTCTCCTAGAAGTTGATCATTCGAGGACCAGGGAGTTAGCGTGTTTTTATACCTACATTAGTATAGTAGTGATAGCCTCTTGCCCCGAAGTGGACACTTCTCAGTAGAAGTCATCATCACTCTCAACTTATTAAACTCATGGCAGTAATAGCTCAAGTTATATATGGCTTTGAGGCAGGTTAAGATGCACATGTTGGGCAGAGTTTAGGTTTGGCTTCCCGTGGTTTTTGTTTTGAGATTTTAGGCCATCGGGTTCATTATATTCCAATTGAGCCATCTTAACAGCTTGCGTTTGATAGGAAATGTTATGAATATAGTGTAACATAACATACTACATCACATACACATATTCAATAGTGTTTATACACACTTTTACATTGTCATACAAAGTATTTCATATTATATACAAAAAGGGGTAAATAGAGTACAAAACTGAAATAATGGGCTCATTTTGATGATAAGCTTGAGTCAGTGACACTCCACTCTTCCTCACAACCTTACATGATATTTATAACATAAGGTAACATTTTGTCAGTAAAAATAACAAAAATGTGTAAACCTACACTACATTTGTCATGCCCCGAGCTACCCCCGAGACGCGGACACGGAACCTAGGCCCACAAGTGATCCTAAGCTAACTCTGCTGGCATGATCATGAGCATACTAAAGAAAATAAATTGTTGCGGAAGCTAAATCATACTTAAAAATGAAAAGATGGGGAATACCCATATTCTATAACTGAGATATTTGAAAATAATGAGTTTAATACAAAAGAAATATTAACTCAATACTAAGCAGAGTCTAACTATGTCTGAAAATTGCCTCTAAACTAGACTAGAAATACTGGGACAAGCCCTAGTTAAATCTAGCAAAAACTAAAACTAAATGACTAAAGATTGAAATGAAACTCATGACTGTTGTCCTCGGAGAATGAGGACTCACCACTGAATCTGCTGAACAAGAGATCGGGAAATCGATCTATGTGTGATCAGGATGGTGAGAACCTGAACCTATATCACGAGAAGATGTAGCACACGTGTGCGTTAGTACTTGAAAGGTACTGAACATGTAGAATAGAGTAAAACTGAAATAAAACATAACTGAACAAGCACAAAAACAACTATAATAATCTGAACGTGATGTGCTGATTTCTGAGCTAACTAGATGCAATAACCAATTTATAATATGCTGAAACTGAATACTGAATATACTGATAAATGGTCAATGCAGAGAGTCTGACTGAACTGCGGGAGCTACTAATAACCGATAATAAAACCACATGAGCTAAATGTGGAGTCCGATGTATAAGCCCCATCGAGAGGACCCAATGTACCCTGCCAAAGGTATAACTGGCGTGATCACTAAAATGATTGCCCAAAGATGGGACTTACAACCTACTCGACTAGAAGTTCTTGGACTATTGGGTACGCTAAACCCTAGTCCAACTCGGTATTATGCTACTCCCAATGAATTCTCTAAATTAACTGATTATTTCTGTAAATACTGGATGGCTCGAAACTGAACATGCAAACTGAAAACATAACAATTAATCTAGTAATTATGCATTTATAACTGAGGCATGTATATCTGAAGTGTCTGAAATATATGACCTAGCATGTGTAATCCAAGAACTAAAGAAATAAAAAGCTAGGGTTCTGAAATTCATGCAATGATCTGAGTAATAACATGATAATCTGATTTGGAACATATATTTAATAAATTCATGAAGTTATATGAAAGTTCTAGAAACCCTAGGCTTAATCATGATAAGAGAATCAAGAACTGATTGAAACTAAGGACCCAATGAGTGAAAGGAACCCACTAGTGCGATCCCACATATTTGATGATGAAATCCACTAAAAATTACTTAATTTTTGGGGCTGGAACTGATGGAGATTGTGGCGTTCTTGAACTAGGGTTCTTGAGCTTTTTTCTCCTTTCTTGCTTTTAATTTTCTATGTTTTGATTTAATGATTTGACTTGGATATGTTTTAATTATGTTTCTAGGCTTAAACTGACTAAAATCTGATAATTTAGGGTCAAAACGACGTAACTTAGGGTTCAAACGGAGTGGAAAAGGTCAAAAAGACCCCTGGGAAGGTTGCTGTGGGCCTCACGACTGCCAGGACTGATGGTCCGTCGTGCGCTCGACGCCCCGTCGTTGGGTATGTCGTGAGGTCCTGTTCGACAGTACTTTACTAAAATGGGCAAAAAATTTTACTCGGAGGTCTGATTTTAAAACAGTCGGTGGCTATGGAAAGATAATTCAATTATCTATCTGTGCGTAGGTTATGGAAGACCTAATTCATTTTGTGATAAGAGTTATGATAATTTTAAATTGACCAAACTACATTTCCCCTTAACTGGCTGCGAATTTTCCACCTATGGACCGTAGGTCACCTACGAACCATGCTGGTCATCCATAGCTCTTGCAAGAGAGTGGTTGAAGGGAGTCTTGATCGACAGTTACAGATTATGGACCGTCGTTTGACCTACGGACCCTAAGTCCGTCCGTCGTCCAAGACTTAACCAATTTTTCTAGGCTGAAATTTTTGGGAGTTTTTGATCCCATCGACGGTTGTGCTGGACGGACCGTGGTTCGGGCTACGGTCCCTCTCATGCCACCGTTGGTAGCACCTGCAGATTTTTCTGAAAAACTAATTTTTGGTCTGTTTTGGCTAGGGGGTGTTACATAATATCCCCCTTGGGAACATTCGTCCTCGAATGAAGACTAAACTAGCTTAAATAGAGGGAGAGAGATGCAAACCCCGCTACTAAACAGTGAGAACTGAGTTCTGACTAAAATGAGTTCTGAGTACCAACTACGCTAAAAATGAAAGTACAAACTGAGGAACATGATTCAAAAACTGATTTTACGCATGAATGACTGTAAAACTGAAGAGGAACTATTACCTCAAGATGGAGTGGAATCGGAAGGAAAAGGGTAAGGATACTTGACTTTCATGGATGCTTCTGCTTCCCAAGTAGCTCCCTCTACGGATTGACTCCTTCACAAAACCTTGACTGAAACGACTTCTTTGTTTCCAACCTTCTAACCTGACGGTCAAGTATCTCAACTGGTACATCCTCATAAGAAAGACTATATTTCACCGCCACACTCTCTAATGGCATATAGAGGCTGGGTCACCCACACACTTCTTCAAGAGTGAGATATGGAAGACCGGATGCACAACTGCTAATTTTGCTGGCAACTCTAACTCATATGCCACCTTGCCAATCCTTTTCAAGATCTTGTAACGGCCTACATATCTAGGTTTGAGCTTCCCTTTCTTTCCAAATCTCATCACCCCTTTCATAGGTGAGACTTTCAGAAAAACCCAATCATCAACTTGGAACTCTAGTTCCCTTCTCCTTACACCTGCATAAGGATTTTGACGACGATGGGTTGTCTTAAGTATATCTCTAATGAGTTGCACTTTCTCCATAGCATAAAGGACTGAATCTGGCCCTATCAAAGCTGCTTCACCCACTTCAAACCAATCAACAGGAGATCTACATCTACGCCCATATAAGCCTCATAAGGGGCCATGTGAATGCTGGAATGGTAGATATTATTGTAGGCAAACTCAATAAGAGGAAGGTGATCACCCAACTACCTTTGAAATCGATCACACAAGCTCTCAACATATCCTCTAAGGTCTGAATGGTACGCTCTGCCTGCCCATCCATCTATGGATGAAATACTGTACTAAGGTTAACTTGAGTACCAAGACTTTTTTGAAATGACTTCCAGAAATGAGAGGTAAACTGAGGACCTCTATCTGAGATTATAGACAAAGGAACCCCATGCAACTTCACAATTTCAGTAAGGTAAAGATTAACATAATCATCTGCCGAATATGTAGTCTTGACCGCCAAAAAGTGAGAAGACTTAGTCATCCTATCAACTATCACCCAAACTGAGTCATGCTGTCTGCGAGTACGAGGTAACCCAGTGATGAAATCTATATTGATCACATCCCACTTCCAAGTAGGAATATCGATCTCTTGAGTCATACCTCCTTGTTTCTGATATTGTACCTTGACTTGCAGGCAATTGGGTCACTTACTCACAAAGTCTGCTATATCCCTCTTCATGCCATTCCACCAATAAACTTCCCGCAGATTGCGGTACATCTTAATGGCACCTGGATGAATAGAATACCTGGAGTTATGAGCTTCTACAAGAATATGATGCCTCAACTCTCTCACATCAGGAACACAGAATCAATCTTGATAGCGAAGTACACCATCTCCCCCATGGCAGAAAACCTCCACTCTCTGATTGTTGACTGCACCCTTTAGTTCAAGCAAGAGAGTATCACTCTCTTTCTTTTCCTTAACCTCTACTACCAAATATGATTATGCCCCATTCTGAATTGTTACACCGCTGTCTAATATGCTTATAAGGCAAACTCCCAAGCGAGCAAGCCTGTGAACATTAGTATTTCCAGGATGATAATGCACACTCATATCATAATCCTTAAGGAACTCAAGCCATCACCTTTGGCGAAGATTCAACTCTCTAGGTGAACACATACTGAAGGCTCTTATGATCGGTGAACACATCTACATGAAAACCATACAAGTAGTGTCTCCATATGCAAACACCACTGCTGCAAGATCGAGGTCATGAGTTGGATAGTTCTTCTCATGCACCTTAAGCTTTCTAGAGGCATAAGATATAACCTTATCTTTTTGCATCAACACACAACCAAGGCCAACTCTAGATGCATTACAATAGATAACATAACCATCTGAACCCTCTGGTAGAGTCAAGATAGGAGTTGTAGTCAATCTAGTTTTCAATTCTGCGAAGCTTTTCTCACAATCATCTGACCATTGGAACTTGACCATCTTCTGAGCCAACCTAGTCAATGGTGAAGCCATGGATGAAAATCCTTCCACGAACATTCTGTAGTAACCTGCTAGACCTAAGAAACTACTGATATCTGTAGCAGAGGTAGGTCTGGGCCATTGTTTCACTACTTCTATCTTTTGTGAATCTACACGGATCCCTTCGCTAGATACAACGTGACCAAGGAAAGCAACAGATTGCAACCAAAACTCACATTTACTAAACTTAGCGAATAACTGGCGATCTTTGAGAGTCTGCAGAGCAACTCTCAAATGACTTGCGTGTTCTTACTCAAACCTAGAGTAAATGATGATATCATCAATGAAGACAATAACAAACAAGTCTAAGTACTGTTTGAACACTCTGTTCATCAAATCCATGAAAGCTGCAGGAGCATTGGTTAGTCCAAACGACATAACTACAAATTCATAATGACCATACCGAGTTCTGAAGGATGTTTTCGGGATGTCACTATTTCTGACTTTGAGCTGATGATAACCCGATCTGAGGTCTATCTTTGAGAAATGACTAGCACCCTGAAGTTGGTCAAACAAGTCATTAATCCTGGGGATGGGATACTTATTCTTGATTATGACCTTGTTCAAATGTCTATAGTCAATGCACATTCTGAGAGAGCCATCTTTCTTCTTTACGAACAATACTGGTGCACTCCATGGTGAAATACTAGGTTTGATGAAACCCTTGTCTAGAAGGTCTTTCAACTGCACTTCCAATTCCTTAATCAATTCCAAAGTCGATTTCCCTTTTAGGAGGAACCCCGGGAAGATCTTTTAGAAATACTTATGGAAATTCACAGGCTACTGGAACTGAAACAAGAGTTGGGGTTTCAAGGATAGAATCCTTAACCCGAACTAGATGATAGAGATAACCCTTTTGAGATCATCTTTCTGGACTTATGGTAAGAATTAAATGGACCCACAGGCGCTAAGCTACTACCCTTCTATTCTAATATTGGTTCGTTGGGAAACTGAAAACGAACAATCCTAGTTCTCAATCGACTGAGGCATAACATGAGTGTAACCAATCCATACCTATAATGACATCGAAGTCTACCATTTCTAACTCTACTAGATCTGCTGAGGTGACTTTCTGAGAGATTGTGACAGGGCAATTTCTGTATACCGTCTAGCTATAACTGGGTCACCGACTGGAGTAAAGATTGAGAAAGGTTCTGAGAGAGTTTCTGGACTAATACTGATTTGGACTGATATACTGAGTTACAAAAGACAAAGTATGTCTGTTCTCTTTCCACTGAGTGAACCATCTGTGAGTCTCATCCTTGAGATTGTAGGATGTCAATCTCACCTATAACTACCAGTTACTGACATCACACCAAATATTTTCTTGACCTTATCAATGAACTTCTGTGGGTCCTTACCAACTTTGGACCCTGAAAACTTAGACAGATTCATCCTAACAAAATTAAAACTCTGGCTGCCATTGATCGATCAATTCTATTAGTAGGAACTAGAACCTGCTGATTATTCTGGTTGGTCATACTCTTGACCAAAAGCTGAATTGGCTTTCTGAAATTCTGCATTTGAACATCCTTATCTGGTACTAGAGGAACTGTGTTAGCATTACGTGCTTTAACATTCCATGCCTAAGCTCTACGAGAAGGCATGATCTTAAGCGCTCAACGTCGAGTTCGAATGGAATTAGATCATACCTTACGCACGATAATAGTTACAAGAAGGTAAAGTTTTTCCTAAAACACTTCATAGCCTCCCTCTCATTAGATGTGGTGCACTTCACACCCATGAAAATGACTCTCGTGCGGCTTTTTCAGACATCCTAGGACTCTTGAACCCAGTGCTTTGATAGCAAGTTTTGTCATGCCCCAAGCTACCCCCGAGACGCAGACACAGAACCTAGGACCACAAGTGATCCCAAGCTAACCCTGCTGGCATGATCATGAGCATACTAAAGATATAAACTATTGCGGAAGCTAAATCATACTTAAAAATGAAAAGATGGGGAATACCCATATTCTATAACTGAGATATTTGAAAACAATGAGTTTAATACAAAAGAAATATTAACTCAATACTAAGTTGAATCTAACTATGTCTGAAAATAACCTCTAAACTAGACTAGAAATACTGGGACAAGCCCCAGTTAAATCTAGCAAAAACTGAAACTAAATGACTAAAGACTGAAATGAAACTCATGACTGTTGTCCTCGGAGAATGAGGACTCACCACTGAATCTGCTGAACTGGAGATCGGGAAATCGATCTATGCGTGATTTGGATGGTGAGAACCTGAACCTACATCTCGAGAAGATGTAGCGCACGTATGCGTCAGTACTTGAAAGGTACTGAGCATGTAGGATAGAGTAAAACTGAAATAAAACATAACTGAACAAGCACAAAAACAAGTATAATAATTTGAACGTGATGTGCTGATTTCTGAGCTAACTGGATGCAATAACCAATTTATAACATGCTGAAACTGAATACTGAATATACTGATAAATGGTCAACGCAGAGAGTCTGACTGAACCGTGGGAGCTACTAATAACCGATAATAAAACCACATGAGCTAAATGTGGAGTTCGATGTATACGCCCATCTAGAGGACCCAATGTACCCTGCCAAAGGTATAAAGGCATGCTGGCATGATCACTAAAATGATTTCCCACAGATGAGACTTACAACCTACTCGACTAGTAGTTCTGGGACTATTGGGTACGTTAAACCCTAGTCCAACTCGGTATTATGCTACTCCCAATGAATTCTGTAATTTAATTGATTATTTCTGTAAATACTGGATAGCTCAAAACTGAACATGCAAACTGAGAATATAACAATTAATCTGGTAATTATGCATTCATAACTGAAATATATGACCTAGGGTTCTGAAATTAATGCGATAATCTGATTAATAACATGATAATCTGATTTGGAACATATATTTAATAAATTCATGAAGTTATAACAAAGTTCTAGAAACCCTAGGCTTAATCATGATAAGAGAATCAAGAACTGATTGAAACTTCGGACCCAATGGGTGAAAGGAACCCACTAGTGAAATCCCACATATTTGGTGATGAAATCCACGAAAAAATACTTAAGTTTTGGGGTTGGAACTGATGGAGCTTGTGGCGTTCTTGAACTAGGGTTCATGAGCTTTTTTTCTCCTTTCTTGCTTCTAATTTTCTATGTTTTGACTTGGAGATGTTTTAATTATGTTTCTAGGCTTAAACTGACTAAAATGTGATAATTTAGGGCCAAAACGATGTAACTTAGGGTTTAAACGGAGTGGGAAAGGTCAAAAAGACCCCTGGGAAGGTTGCTGTCGGGCCTCACGACTGCCAGGACTGATGGTCCGTCGTGCGCTCGACGCCCCGTCATTGGGTATGTCGTGAGGTCCTGTTCGACAGTACTTTACTAAAATGGGCACAAATTTTTATTCGGAGGTCTGATTTTAAAACGGTCGGTGGCTATGGAAAGATAATTCAATTATCTATCTGTGCGTAGGTTATGGAAGACCTAATTCATTTTGTGATAAGAGTAATGATCATTTTAAGTTGACCCAACTCCATTTCCCCTTAAGTGGCTGCAAATTTTCCACCTACACTCAGTCCTACGGACCGTAGGTCCACCTACGAACCATGTTGGTCATCCATAGCTCTTGTAAGAGAGCTGTTGAAGGATTTCTTGATCGACAGTCACGGATTACGGACCGTCGTTTGACCTACGGACCGTAAGTCCGTCCGTCGTCCAAATCTTGACCAATTTTTCTAGGCTGAAATTTTTGGGAGTTTCTGATCCATCGACGGTTGTGAAGGACAGACCGTGGTTCAGGCTACGGTCCGTCGATGCCACCGTTGATAGCACCTGCAGAGTTTTCTAAAAAACTAATTTTTGATCTTTTTTGGCTACAGGGTGTTACAACATCCCTCCAAAACGAGTTCAACAATCGTAGAACAAGTTGTACAGTTGTATTGGTAGTTACGTAGATGGGCGATGCACTAGAAATCCACTAATGTTGCTCCCTAGCTGTGTTAGTACTTGGAACTTCTGATGATGACAGCGGAACAAAAGATGGAAACGTATAATGAATACTATCCAGGTATACACAACAAGGTTGGAGCATCCAAAGCCTGTATTATAGGTTCCTCAACTCTATGTTAGGGCATACATATATCCAATCCAGGTCAAGGCTTCACGACTGCTTGGTCTTCTCTAGTAACGATGGCATAGGCCGATCAATCAATCAGAAAAAAGTGAGTAAGCCAGCCTTCTCCACAAAGAGGGGCTTATGAAAATCTCAAATTATAAGAAACACTAAGTAGACTGCAATAAGATTTCATTACTTTAAGATTATTTAATATGCTTGGATACAACGGGTAAACATCGTACCTTTTTTCAGTCAAGATATACTTTGATGTCGATACCATTATCAATAAGGGACTGAACAAATGCTCTAATTTTTCTTTCGAATTTGTCCCTATCTCTTGGTGTATAAGAAGTAGTGTATACATTAGCCTCTCTTGCCCTGTAAGACAAGATCTGTCCGACAGACAAGCATGCAGGAATATCACTTCGTGATTTGAGAACTTCCTTGATATTAGAACTCTAAAACTATTCCAATTATTAAGGCTCTAGTTATATGAGACTGGCAGAACTAGATAGTCAAACTTGGATGGAAGGAGAAACAATCTCTGTGAATGTAGATTTATTAGGAGTCTAGACTCTCTAGAGAAAAATTAACTCTTGACTCACTTGAGCCTTTATCTCAACATGAAACTGACATTCTGAAACAATAGAGTTCATTCCAACAATCTTTTTATGGAAACAAGAAGACATACTGATTCCCAGCAATTTGAGCCATTCATCAGTCATCTTACCCAAGAGTCATTTGTATGAAAGTTAATAAGCACTCTTCTGCATTTATTTTACGTAAAGACAATTTTTGTTTGAAAGATATACAAACACAACTTTGGGTAAAACAAACAAGAAACCTCAAAAATAACAAGTGGAGCTTAGATATAACTAGCCATGTCCTATTGGAGAACCATTCAAGTCAACAAGGCAGAAGCAAGAACATTCAGTCACTCCTGCCAAAGTTATGTATGCACACACATATGAAAATTGAAAGGCTGCATGAACTAGTAGCATCAAGTCAAACCATTTTACCTTTGAAGTATGAAAACCACTAACTTGCGCACATAGATAAGGCCTCAACTTCTGACCTCCTCTAGCGCACAACATTTCAGAAACTAGTTTCAGCATTTTCCCATAAAAAAATGAGACCTTTGATCAATAAGACACAATATTAGTTCATTAGTTCTACTACAATCCCACAAAATAGATAATTTGGGTTCCAGAATACAACACACCAATAGAAAATACTCCATCCATCCCAAATACACCCTCCTACTTATTAAAGATTAGAGTATGTTTCCATCCACAAATTTCAAGAAACAAACCCAAATCAACATGTTGGGTTGTGAGAACAAAGAAAAATACATAAAGAGGATTCATACAGCTAAAAGTATTTGAGCTTAAAAGTTTGATTTCGTAATTTTCTATCAAAAAAACTCGTTTTTTTATCAGTAAGTAATGACAACTTCAATGTTAGTAGAATCTTTATGGGCAATCCAATACTCATTGGCTGCCACCTAAAGCCTACCAATTGTTCTCAAGCCATATTTACAGCAGAAACACATCTCTAAAGTGGGTTTCCAAGAATAGGACGCATTTCTATCAAGAAAATTCATGTCCCATTATTTTATTAGTGTTCTTCATCACACCTAAATCGAAAAAAACCTACTATAAATTAAAAAAGAAGAAGTTGGTATTCAATGAGCCATTTCGTCAAACAACAAGCAGACATTCATCAATTAAGTCTTTCGTCAACTCTAAAACTAACTTAGATACATCAAAATGAAAAGGAATTGAAGATAACACCTGCTGAGATTTTTTTTTGAGTAAATTGCAGAGAAAAGAAGAACATTTATCACCTTTTACCCCTAAGTCGCCGGTTTCTCTTGCTCTTGTTTTTTTCCTTTGAACATCAAATTGTCTTCTTTCTTTGTTTGTGTATATTTAAGAATGGGATAAATGGACCATTTGAAGTGGACCAACTACTTTGGTAATCCGACAAAATGATCTCATATTTTGATAACTCCTTCAATCTGTTCATATTTTAAATAGTTGGGTAAGTAAAAATGATTATTATAATAAACTTAATTATGTTTCACAGAAATGGTTTAGATATTTATCGTTCAAGTTATATCGATTGTATAATTTGCGGGTTTGTATTATTCGCGAGTACGTTTGTATAATTAAGTTATTTATATAAATTAGAAATATCAAATTTATACAAATACAAACATCTAAACTTTAACCAATTATAAAAATTAATGTTACCCCACCAAAATTGATATTCTAGACTCAGCAGAACAGATGAAACAACCAACGGAGGTTGTCTTGATAGACTATTGACCTTGGTTAACATTTATAAAAACAAACAAAACAATGTAACGCCAAACACTACAAAGTCATCCTAATCACCTCAAGATCCTAACCAAAGGTCGTTCTAGACCAAAATCGATTGTTAGAAGATAACCGTGTTGACAAAATTATCATTCGAACATATTTATCATGAATGTTGATCAAAGTCAAACATTAGTCAAACTATCAAAAATTTCTCGCCCAAGAACTCAAACTCACGTCAAAGGCCTCAAGACCCAAACCAACCATGCCACTAGCCCGAAATAAAGCTTTTGGAGCCAATGGAATTTACAAAAATCTCATAATACGTTAAATTCTCCAAATGTTTACCATATTTAACTCTTTCACTTAAAACCTACAAGAAGGGGAAAACTCACAACTCAGTCCGGACACACATGTATCTATCCCAAATCACCACATGTACAACACAAAAGCTAAAAGAAGGGGAATTTTTTTTTAACAATCACACAAAAGACCAAGAGGATTATTATAGAGAAAAAATTCTATATATATGTGAATTACACAATATACATATATTTGTTGTATCAAATTCATGGAGAGAGGCGAGCAAGAGAGTCAAAAACATTTGGATTCACTTGGATGAATTGCATCTTGAACAAATTATACCTAATTTTGACCCTATGAATTGAATATAAATGTATGTGGAAATATCTAGACACACCATATACATGTATTCAAAGTGTAAAATCTTTTAAGATTCATAATATTATAAACTAGGAGTGTCAAATGCGCGGGTTGAATTGAAATTGAAAATATCACAATGAGTTGAATAGAAATCGTGTTGGGTCTTGACCCGCCCAAGTTTACTTTGGGCTCAAATGGGTTGGGATCAAATGGGATAAAAAACGGGTTGAGTCTTGACCCATCCAATTTGACCCGACTAAACTAAATAATTTAACATATGAATATTTAACTTTTATAATCAAAATTTAAATTTTCTGTCAAGAATAAAAGTAAAAAATGGAAAGATAAATCCTAAAAGATGTTAAATAGATAATAATTCATACCTTCAATATAAAAATATATCTTAATAAAAAATTTTAAAAACAGGTTGAATTTAGATATTGAATAAGGCTCAATAAGAAAAACAAAAAAAAAAAAAATAAGGCTCAATTGAGAATTTTCTTCAAATAGGTTAAAGCTTGAATGAGTTGAGATTGAAACCAATTCAAATTATCTTGAGCCCAACCGTTAAAATTCTGGACGGATTGGGCGGGTTACGTATGTTTGGGTTCATTTTTGACACTTCTATTATAAACTAACGTAAATCTAAGTAATTAACTCTTAAATTAGTGAGATTTCTATATGTTGCCTACTTTTAAATATTTATTATGTTTACAAATGAAGAAACTTTACCAATTAACTCGACTTTTTAAATATTTATAAATTAAAAATATAGTAGTACAATTTTTATGTGTTTTGTTTATTGTCATTCAAACGATGGTACTCGCCATGGGTTCTCTTGTAGTACATATTATTTTATACTAGATATCTATAGTAGTCTACGTCAGCAATGATTTAATATATGATAAATTTTTTACATTAATTTATGAAACATAGATGAAATTTTGAGGAGTCAATAAAATATTAGTTTTATAAAAAATAATTAAAGATATTAATAATTGTGATTTATAATATTTTTTAATTTTTAACATCAGTTTCAAAATTTTACTCCACGTGTTTCAATTTAAATGACACAAATAAAATATTTACATGCATGATTTAAAAATATTTTTAGTTGTTAATTATTGTGAGTTATAGTACATTTTATGTAATTTTTAAATAATATTTTTTACTCACTTTGTCTCAATTTACGTGGCACTGATAGAATTTCGAGAGTCGGTCAATTTTTTTAAAAATGTTTTAAACATATTTGAGTAGTTAATTATTTTGACCAATTACACTTTTTAAATATACAACCTAATACTTAAAGTTGTTAATTATTATCATTTACGATAATTGTAAGGTAATTTTCAAATAAATAACATAATCAAAAGTATAGTAAGACAAATAAATTAAAATGAATAAAATATAAAGTGGGTCCCACACCTTTAGCTACAAGCACATTGCTGAAGTTGACACGTGGTCATGAGCTATGTGCTTGTAGACTCTTCTACTATATGGAATTAACTAGGTAATTTTGCGCTTTGTGCGATCATATTTGACTTCATTTAGTTTTAGAATGATTCTTAACTAATATCCAATAATAGAAATAACTTAAGTCATTGCAATTTTTTTGAACTTAAATGTAGAAATTTGAAATTGTCACATATCTTAAGAAGCAATAATGAATGATTGAAAAATACAATTTTTTAGGATCAATTTAACCTTCTAATACTTGTGGTTTTGGATGGTCACAATTTATTTTCTTGATATAATGTCTTCTCGATATTGTATGATCTAATGTAAAATAATTATGCATTAAGATACACACTTTCTTATATCCCATCCCGGGATATGTAAGGAAAACGATAGAGAAGAACTAATTTCCTTATTTGGAAGAGGTTTAAGAAGAGACAAATAACTTACTAATGTTAAAACTTTTAGCAATTGAAGAAATCAAGATCGAGTTCCGTGCTCAGATTTTGATTTGAACTAATACTTGATTTTGGGTAATACTAAAATCTTAAAGATTCTTGCATGAGGAAGACTGCGATATGGACTCGGTCATTATGAAGTGAAAGGGGCCAAAATTTTTGTCCCATGATGTTTCATGGCTAGCTGAGAAGAGGTCATCGCTTGCTCATAGAGATCAACATTTGCAAGGCTAGCTTCTGTAAAAGCGATGAGATCATCACATTTTACTAGGTGCATTCATGATCTCATCATCATATACAGTAGCTAGCCTTGCAAAGATATAATCTAAATAAACAAATGACGACCTCCTCTCGGTAGCACTAGGGCATCAAAGAACAAAAATTGTGCCCCCTTGCACTTTATGGTGACGAGGCTCGTGTCGTAGCTCCCCATATCTTCGTGATGCAAAAACTTCAAAGTTATAAGAAGAGTGAGACAACGGTCTATTTTTGAGTGTTCAATGAAGAAGAAAGAGTGAGTAAAAGAACTATTATATAGATTCTAGGACAGTGAAAGAGTGTCAATGGATAGCATATCATATTACTTATAAGGAATATTAATTTAAATGATATCGGTCAAAGATATAAACAATTTAATTAGGAATGATAATTTAAATAATAGCGGTCAAAGATATCAAAAATTAAGTTAAATATGCCAGTCAAATATATCAAAGATTAATTTAAATAATGTCGGTCAAAGATATCAAAGATTAAGGAATGTTAATTTAAATAATGTCGGTCAAATATATCAAAGATTGATTTATATATTGACCGTCAAAGATATCAAAGATTAAGGAATGTTAATTTAAATGATGCCGGTCAAAAATATCAGTGATCAAGAAATATTAATTTAAATAATGTCGGTCAAAGATATCAAAGAATGTCAAAGCTATTCAATATTTATAATTTAAACAATATAATATTTTTTTACACGTGGCCATATTTTCACACACTTTCATTTACATGTGCCAATATTTTCCACGCTCCTTTATTTACACATGCCATTTTTTCATGTCTTTGACATCTACCGTGATCACATCATCCACTTATTGGCTTTGAGTAAGGCCTCCTTACTTTCAGAGGAATCTAGTATTATGATTTGTTAGTAGTGACATTTTGAGGTGTTGTGGATTTTGTCGCGACATCTATCCTTATAAAGTAGAGGCTAAATAGATAAATAGTCTTAGTCAATCTTTCAGTATCAAGTTTCAAATGTTTTCTTTAAAACTTTATATTTAATATTCAACATTTTCAGATATCTTTGAGATTTATTTAACTATTTTCAAACAATTTCAATTTTAATGCTTATGTATGTTTGATTTAGTCCTTCTCTAATAATTTGTCAGGACAAGGGTTCGCTTCAGCAACAACAAGAGTTCTTGAGTGTCAATCACGTTCAGGTTGTAGGTTCGGTGTATGACAAAAGTGTCCTAAATTTCTTTTATGTTAATACTTTTAGACTAAGTTTGATTGGATCGGCCTGTTGACGGTTATTATGTTTCACGACGGACGTTGGTAGTGTATCTTTGTTAAGTTAATTTCGTAGTGAGATCTTGTAGGGATTAGGTTATTGGCATAGTTCCTCCAAGTATTTTCCTTTGCCTTCACTACCTATTTCGTTCGTCCCTTTCTCTTATCTCTACTTGCTTATATTGTGCATTACCTAGTTCGTAGTTGCTTGTAACATATACACTTTCCTTGCCTTTCATACTTTTTTATAATCCTTGGAGCTCATTCAGAGTATGACTTTTGAGTACCATTTCCCTAGTACTGATACTACACTTCTGCACCCTACAAGTCATAGTATGAATTCTCGTCTTTGACATGTTCCTCACAACCAACAACTTTGGCTCAGAGACTTAAGGTGAGCTCTTGACGTTCAAAGTTTCCATTCTCCCTCTATTTTAACTTAAAGGGGTTTTATTTGTATAGTATGAGATGTATTTTTATGTTATATATATTTTTTAATTTACTTTGTACTCTTGATGTAATTAGTAGCTTGACTACTAATTGATACCAGATCTTGGGGTGTAAAATGTATATTTTTCTCTCTCTCTTGGTTTTTTGCTTTCTATGTTTGTTATCTATCTTCTACATTCTTCTCTTCTACGTGGTATCTCTCGTTACTTTTGTTCTGGACTATGAGTTCACCTTACAAAATTGATATATTCCATCATGATATGATATTTTAGGTGATGATAAATTGGTATCAGAATGAAAGTTCACCAGAGACTTCTATATTCTATATTTGGGAGGCTATAGGGTAGGAAATCCCATATTGAAGTGCTTATTGTGTGCATTTACTTCGATCAACCTCTAAAAAATTATTTCAATACTCTTTCTTAGATGGATACCTTGAAGTATTCGATGGATGCAGATGAGATGTCAACCCATATTACTTATGCAAACTCCTGATTGTGATCCTTCGCTTAGGGTAGACCTTTGAGGATGTTCAGAGCAACCACATATTCTTTTAGCCAGGCTACGATAAGATTTGAGGCTCAGGTACACCAAGTGATTCTCAATCCAGATTCTCCCACATTGTTTCCTATTGAGAAGGATTTGACGGGGGGATTTTTTAGAAGATTAGTTTTACCTTATCTTTTAATCGAGCATTTGGTAACATCTGTTTCTCCTAGAAGTTGATCATTCGAGGACCAGGGAGCTAGCGTGTTTTTATACCTACATTAGTATAGTAGTGACAGCCTATTGCCCCGAAATGGACACTTCTCAGTGTAAATCATCATCACTCTCAACTTATTAAACTCATGGCAGTAATAGCTCAAGTTATATATGGCTTTGAGGCAGGTTGTGATGCCCATGTTGGACAGAGTTTAGGTTTGGCTTCCCGTGGTTCTTGTTTTGAGATTTTAGGCCATCGGGTTCATTATATTCCAATTGAGCCTTCTCAACAGCTTGCGTTTGATAGGAAATGTTATGAATATAGTGTAACATAACATACTACATCACATACACATATTCAATAGTGGTTATACACACTTTTACATTGTCATAAAAGTATTTCATATTCTATGTTTTGATTTAATGATTTGACTTGGATATGTTTTAATTATGTTTCTAGGCTTAAACTGATTAAAATTTGATAATTTAGGGTCAAAACGACGTAACTTAGGGTTTAAACGGAGTGGGAAAGGTCAAAAAGACCCCTGGGAAGGTTGCTGTCGGGCCTCACGACTGCAAGGACTGACGGTCCGTCGTGCGCCCGACACCCCGTCGTTGGGTCCTTCGTAAGGGCCTGTTTGACAGTCCTTTACTAAAATGGGCATAACGTTTTACTCGGAGGTCTGATTTTAAAACGGTCTGTGGCTATGGAAAGATAATTCAATTATCTATCTGTGCGTTGGTTTTGGAAGACCTCATTCATTTTTTGCTAAGAGTTATGATCATTTTAAGTTGACCCAACTGCATTTCCCCTTAACTGGCTGCAAAGTTTCCGCCTATGGACAGTAGGTCTACCTACGAACTATGCTGGTCATCCATAGCTCTTGTAAGAGAGTGGTTGAAGGGAGTCTTGATCGACAGTTACGGATTACGGATCGTCGTTTGACCTACGGACCGTAAGTACGTCCGTCGTCCAAGACTTAACCAATTTTTCTAGGCTGAAATTTTTGAGAGTTTCTGATCCCATTGACGGTTGTGCAAGACGGATCGTGGTTCAGGATACGGTCCATCTCATGCCACCGTTGGTAGCGCCTGCAGATTTTTCTGAAAAACTAATTTTTGGTCTGTTTTGGTTACGGGGTGTTACATTATCTCCCCCTTGGGAACATTCGTCCTCGAATGAAGACTAAACTAGCTGAAATAGAGGAGAGAGATGCAAACCCCGCTACTAAACTCTGAGAACTGAGTTTTGACTGAATTGAGTTCTGAGTACGTGCAATTATGCTAAAAATGAAAGTACAAACTGAGGGAACATGATTCAAAAACTAAATATACGCATCAATGACTGTAAAAGTGAAGAGGAACGATTACCTCAAGCTGGAGTGGAATCGAAAGGAAAAAGGTAAGGATACTTGGCTTTCATGGCTGCTTCTGCTTCCCAAGTAGCTCCCTCTACGAACTAACTCCTCCACAAAACCTTGACTGAAGCCACTTCTTTGTTTCTCAACCTTCTAACCTAACGGTCAAAAATCTCAACTGGTACATCCTCATAAGAAAGACTATATTTCACCGCCACACTCTCTAATGGCACTATAGAGGCTGGTTCACCCACACACTTCTTCAAGAGTAAGATGTGGAAGACCGGATGCACTGCTGCTAATTTTGCTGGAAACTCTAACTCATAAGCCACCTTGTCAATCCTTTTCAAGATCTTGTAAGGGCCTACATATCTAGTACTGAGCATCCCTTTCTTTCCAAATCTCAACACCCCTTTCATAGGTGAGACTTGTAGAAAACCCAATCATCAACTTGGAACTCTAGTTCCCTTCTCCTTACACATGCATAAGATTTTTGACGACTTTGGGCTGTCTTAAGTCTATCTCTAATGAGTTGCACTTTCTCCATAGCATAAAGGACTGAATCTGTCCCTATCAAAGCTTCTTCACCTACATCAAACAAACCAACAAGAGATCTACATCTACACTCATATAAAGCCTTGTAAGGGGCCATATGAATGCTGCAATGGTAGCTATTATTGTAGGCAAACTCAATAAGAGAAAGGTGATCATCCCAACTACCTTTGAAATCGATCACACAAGCTCTCAACATATCCTCTAAGGTCTGAATGGTACGCTCTGCCTGCCCATCCGTTTGTGGATGAAATGCCGTACTAAGGTTGACTTGAGTACCAAGACCTTTTTGAAATGACTTCCAGAAATGAGAGGTAAACTGAGGACCTCTATCTGAGATGATAGACAACGGAACCCCTTGCAACCTCACAATTTCAGTAAGGTAAAGCTTGACATAGTCCTCTGCCGAATATGTAGTCTTGACCGCCAAAAAGCGAGAAGACTTAGTAATCCTATCAACGATCACACAAAGTGAGTCATGTTGTCTGCTAGTACGAGGTAACCCTGTGATGAAATCTATATAGATCACATCCCACTTCCAAGTAGGAATATCGATCTCTTGAGTCATACCTCCTGGTTTCTGATATTGTACCTTGACTTGTTGGCAATTGGGGCACTTACTCACAAAGTCTGCTACATCCCTCTTCATGCCATTCCACCAATAGACTTCCCTCAGATCGCGGTACATCTTAGTGGCACCTGGATAAATAGAATACCTGGAGTTATGAGCTTCTACAAGAATATGATGCCTCAACTCTCTCACATCAGGAACACAGAATCCATCTTGGTAGCGAAGTACACCATCTCCCCCTTGGGATAAAACCTCCACTCTCTGATTGTTGACTGCACCCTTTAGTTCAAGCAAGATCGGATCACTCTCTTGATTTTCCTTAACCTCCACTACCAAAGACGATTATGCCCCATTCTGAACTGTTAGACCGCTGTCTGATATGCTTATAAGGCGAACTCCCAAGCGAGCAAGCCTGTGAACATCCTTCAGTAGCTCCTTATTTTTTTCCTCTAACATGGGCTACACTACCCATAGATAATCTACTAAGAGCATCGGCCACTACATTAGTCTTTCCAGGATGATAATGCACACTCATATCATAATCCTTAAGGAACTCAAGCCATCTCCTTTGGCGAAAATTCAACTCTCTCTAGGTGAACACATACTGAAGGCTCTTATGATCGGTGAATACATCTACATGAACACCATACAAGTAGTGTCTCCATATGCAAACACCATTGCTGCAATCTCGAGGTCACGAGTTGGATAGTTCTTCTCATGCACCTTAAGCTTTCTAGAGGCATAAGATATAACCTTATCTCTTTGCATCAACACACAACCAAGGCCAACTCTGGATGCATCGCAATAGATCACATAACCATCTGAACCTCTGGTAGAGTCAAGACATGAGTTGTAGTCAATCTAGTTTTCAATTCTGCGAAGCTTTTCTCACAATCATCTGACCATTGGCACTTGACCATCTTCTGAGTCAACCTAGTCAATGGTGAAGCTATGGATGAAAATCCTTCCACGAACCTTCTGTAGTAACCTGCTAGACCTAAGAAACTACTGATATCTGTAGCAGAGGTAGGTCTGGGCCATTGTTTCACTGCTTCTATCTTTTGTGAATCTACGCGGATCCCTTCGCTAGATACAATGTGACCAAGGAAAGCAACAGATTGCAACCAAAACTCACATTTACTAAACTTAGCGAATAACCTGCGATCTTTGAGAGTCTACAGAGCAACTCTCAAATGACTTGCATGTTCTTCTTCACTCCTAGAGTAAATGAGGATATCATCAATGAATACGATAACGAACAAGTCTAAGCACTGTTTGAACACCCTGTTCATCAAATCCATGAAAGCTGCAAGATCATTGGTTAGTCCAAACGACATAACTACAAATTCATAATGATTATACCGAGTTCTAAAGGATGTTTTCGGAATGTCACTATTTTTGACTCTGAGCTGATGATAACCCGATCTGAGGTCTATCTTTGAGAAATGACTAGCACCCTGAAGTTGGTCAAACAAGTCATGAATCCTGGGGATGGGATATTATTCTTGATTGTGACCTTGTTCAATTGTCTATAGTCAATGCACATTCCGAGAGAACCGTTTTTCTTCTTTACGAACAATACTGGTCTGATGAAACCCTTATCTAGAAGGTCTTTCAACTGCTCTTTCAATTCCTTAATCTCTCCTGGAGCCATTCTGTAAGGAGGAATCGAATTATGCTGGGTTCTTGATAGAGATCAGTTTCAAAGTCGATTTCCCTTTTGGGAGGAACCTCGAGAAGATCTTTTGGAAATACTTCTGGAAATTCACAAACTACTTGAACTGAATCAAGAGTTGGGGTTTCAAGGATAGAATCATTAACCCGAACTAGATTATAGAGATAACCCTTTTGAGATCATGTTTCTGGACTTAAGGTAAGAAATAAATGGACCCATAGGCGCTAAGCTACTACCCTTCTATTCTAATATTGGTTCGTTGGGAAATTGAAAACGAACAATCCTAGTTCTTCAATCGACTAAGGCATAACATGAGTGTAACCAATCCATACCTAGAATGACATCGAAGTATACCATTTCTAACTCTACTAGATCTGCTGAGGTGACTTTCTGAGAGATTCTGACAGGGCAATTTCTGTATACCGTCTAGCTATAACTGGGTCACTGACTGGAGTAAAGATTGAGAAAGGTTCTGAGAGAGTTTCTGGACTAATACTGATTTGGACTGATATACTAAGTTACAAAGACAAAGTCATGTCTGTTGTCTTTCCATTGAATGAACCATATATGATTCTCATCCTTGCGTTTGTAGGATGCCTATCTCACCTATAACTACCAGGTACTGACATCACACCAAATATTTTCTTGACCTTTCAATGAACTTTTGTGGGTCCTTACCAACTTTGGACCGTAAAAACTTAGACAGATTCATCCTAACAAAATTACAAACTCCGGCTGCCATTGATCGATCAATTCCATTAGTAGGAAGTAGAACCTGTTGATTATTCTGGTTGGTCATACTCTTGTCCAAAAGCTGAATTGGCTTTCTAAAATTCTTCATTTGAACTTCCTCGTCTGGTACTAGAGGAACTGTGTTAGCATTATGTGCTTTAGCATTCCATGCCTAAGCTCTACGAGAAGACATAATCTTAAGCGCTCAACGTCGAATTTGAATGGAATTAGATCATACATTACACACGATAAGATTAACAAGAAGGTGAAGTTTTTCCTAAAACACTTCATAGCCTCTCTCTCATTCGATGTGGTGCACTTCAAACCCATGAAAAGGACTCTACTTAGTGCGGCTTTTTCAGACATCCGAGGACTCTTGAACCCAGTGCTATGATACCAAGTTTTGTCATGCCTTGAGCTACCCATGAGACGCGGACACGGAACCTAGGACCACAAGTGATCCCAAGCTAACCCTGCTAGCATGATCATGAGCATACTAAAAATAATAAACTGTTGCATAGGCTAAATCATACTTAAAAATGAAAATATGGGGAATACCCATATTCTATAACTGAGATATTTGAAAACAATGAGTTTAATACAAAAAAATTATTAATTCAATACTAAGCTGAATCTAACTATGTCTGAAAATAACCTCTAAACTAGACTAGAAATACTGGGACAAGCCGTAGTTAAATCAAACAAAAACTTAAACTAAATGACTAAAGACTAAAATGAAACTCATGACTGTTGTCCTCGGAGAATGAGGACTCACCACTGAATTTTCTGAACTGGAGATCGTGAAATCGATCTATGCGTGATCTGGATGTTGAAAACCTGAACCTACATCACGAGAAGATGTAGCGCACGTATGCGTCAGTACTTGAAAGGTACTGAGCATGTAGGATAGAGTAAAGCTGAAATAAAACATCATTGAACAAGCACAAAAACAAGTATAATAATCTAAACGTGATGTGCTAATTTCTGAGCTAACTGGATGCAACCAATTTATAACATGCTGAAACTGAATATTGAATATACTGATAAATGGTTAATGCAGAGAGTCTAACTGAATCGTGGGAGCTACTAATAATCGATAATAAAACCACATGAGCTAAATGTAGAGTTCGATGTATACGCCCCATCGAGAGGAACCAATATACCCTGCCAAAGGTATAAAGGCATGCTGGAGTGATCAGTAAAATGATTGCCCACAGAGGGGACTTACAACCTACTTGACTAGTAGTTTGGGGACTATTGGGTACGCTAAACCCTAGTCCAACTCGATATTATGCTACTCCTAATGAATTTTGTAAATTAACTGATTATTTCTGTAAATACTAGATAGCTCAAAACTGAACATGAAAAATGAGAATATAACAATTAATCTGGTAATTATGCATTTATAACTGAGGCATGTATATCTAAAGTGTCTGAAATATATGACCTAGCATGTGTAATTCGAGAACAAAGAAATAAAAAGCTAGGGTTCTGAAATTCATGCGATAATCTGAGTAATAACATGATAATCTGATTTGGAACATATATTTAATAAATTCATGAAGTTATATCAAAGTTCTAGAAACCCTAGGTTTAATCATGATAAGAGAATCAAGAACTGATTGAAACTAAGGAACCAATGGGTGAAAGGAACCCACTAGTGAAATCCCAAATATTTGGTGATGAAATCCGCAAAAAAATACTTAAGTTTTGGGGCTGGAACTGATGGAGCTTGTGGCGTTCTTGAACTAGGGTTCTTGAGCTTTTTTCTCCTTTCTTGCTTCTAATTTTCTATGTTTTGATTTAATGATTTGACTAGGATATGTTTTAATTATGTTTCTAGGCTTAAACTGACTAAAATATGATAATTTAGGGTCATAACGACGTAACTTAGGATTTAAACGGAGTGGAAAAGGTCTAAAAGACCCCTCGGAAGGGTGCTGTCGGGCCTCACGACAGCCAGGAGTGAAGGTCCGTCGTGCGCCCGACGCCCCGTCGTTGGGTCCGTTGTGAGGGCCTATTCGACAATCCTTTACTAAAATGGGCATAACTTTTTACTAAGAGGTCTGATTTCAAAACGGTTAGTGGGTATGGAAAGATAATTCAATTATCTATCTGTGCGTAGGTTGTGGAAGAACTAATTCATTTTTTGCTAAGAGTTATGATCATTTTTAGTTGACCCAACTGCATTGCCCCTTAACTGGCTCCAAATTTTCCACCTACGGTCACACCTACGGACCGTAGGTCCACTTACGAACTTTGCCGGTCATCCATAGCTCTTGTAAGATAGTTGTTGAAGGGAGTCTTGATCGACAGTCACGGATTACGGACCGTCGTTTGACCTACGGACCGTAAGTCTGTCCGTCGTCCAAAACTTAACCAATTTTTCTAGGCTGAAATTCTTGGGAGTTTCTGATCCCCATCGACGGTTGTGCAGGACGGACCGTGGTTCAGGCTACGGTCCGTCGATGCCAATGTTGGAAGCACCTGCATATTATTCTGAAAAACTAATTTTTGATCTTTTTTGGCTACGGGGTGTTACAAGTGCCCTCCAAAACGAGTTCAACAATCGTAGAACAAGTTCTACAGTTGTATTGGTAGTTATGTAGATAAAGGATGCACTAGAAAGCCACTAATGTTTCTCCCTAGCTATGTTACTCCTTGGAACTTCTGATGATGACAACGGAACAAAAGATTGAAACGTATAATGAATACGATCCAGGTATACACAGCAAGGTTGGAGCATCCAAAGCCTGTATTATAGGATCCTCAACTCTATGTTAGGGCATACATATATCCAATCCAGGTCAAGGCTTCACGACTGCTTGGTATTCTCTAGTAACGATGGCATAGGCCGATCAATCAATTAGAAAAAATGAGTAAGCCAGCCTTCTCCACAAAGAGGGGCTTATGAAAATCTCAAATTATAAGAAATACTAAGTAGACTGCAATAAGGGTTCATTACTTTAAGATGATTTAATATGCTTGGATACAATGGGTAGACATAATACCTTTTTTCAGTCAAGATAAACTTTTATGTCGATACCATTATCAATAAGGGACTGTACAACTGCTCTAATTTACCCTTTGAATTTGTCTCAATCTCTAGGTGTATAAGAAGCACTGTATACATCAGCCTCTCTTGCCCAGTCGGACAAGATCTGTCTGACAAACAAGCATGCAGGAATATCACTTCGTGATTTGAGAACTGCCTTGATATATTTGGAGTTTGTACCAGCTACTGCAACCTGTTTGCATGTAACTCTATGGGTGATTGACGCAGAAACAAAGCGCTTTGATATGAAAATATCAAGTGTAAACGGTTCCATGTAAGCTACAGTCCGTAGCTTGAAAGACACATGCTTGTTTGGGTTCTTCGATTTTTACCCCTTCTGGTAAGTATATGGACAACTATTGTCATAATTAACAAAATCTTCCACCCAGAAAAAGCTTCTAGGTGCTAAAGCAGGCTGCCAAACGAAGCAACAAACTTATTCAGGGGATACTATTTCAAGAATATTTAGGTCCATCTCTATAATAAGCTATAAATCCAAGTGCACATTAAGTTTGATTGTTCATCACACATATGTCAAGTGCAATTCCTAGAAAACATAAATGCAAGTAATCATATGGGGAACCACATAATACCAGAGATGAAGTGGAACTTTTATATTTTTTAACACTAGCTAATGAATTAAACGTTTTATCAGAACAACAGTGCTACAAAGACAAAATCAAAAGAAATCACTTTACCATGTACATACACATCATGTGCTAACACACAGAAGCACCACACTGTGATACTTGAGTGCTAATTTTTCTCCCTTTTCCATCCCTCACATTTCTCAAGAATACATGGAACAAAGGGGAATAGTGTTTAGTTTAACAATAAGCCCATACATTCAAACAAATAAGGAGGAAGGCTACATTTTCAATATAAATACAACCGCACAATCGTGGTAATGAAACCACCAGTATAAAAAACTGTAAGCAGGGAAGACATCAAGTGATATATGGAGTCAAAAAAGTTTCACTTCTTTCTCTTTCTCACAAGTCATTCCTTATCATTCTTTTCCCGGACAAAAGAGTCATTCCTTATTTCAAGTGAAGGACAGGAATCACTTCGAGCTCGGAGCTCATACTGAGCCAAAAATGAACGAGGGATTCAGAACTTTAATGAACTTGTTTTGTTTTAAGTTTTGTGAATTATCCAATCTAAAAGCTTCAAAAGGATTTGTACTCCGATTCTACAATCTCTTCCCTCAACACAGTCCAAACCTATCTTTTTCTTGAAGCTGCAGCGCATTTCTGCTTCATTTATTATATAGAAGCAAAGGTGAAAAGATAACAGCAGGACACTAAAGAGACATAAGGTCAGCACTTCTTATTAAAGCCAGTTTCTATAAAGCTCAATCCATCCATTCATCATGCCTGATTCACTGCAACCTTGTACAATATCACATACAGTTAACATAAAAAATGCACATATACATAATATACAATTAAGCAATCACATATATAAATAATACAAGCATTTTTATATATAAGCATTCTCAGAACAAAGAGAACCAACTGATTCCTCAACTAAGTGTAACCAACAATAAAGAGTTGATTTCAACAAAATAATGGTTGCTTCAAAATGCTTTATGTCCAAGGTATGATTATTCCACCGGATTATAAAATGCATTGCAACTAAGAATAACAAAATATTCTTTACAATTTAGAAACAACCTACATTCTCCAGAACCTATCATTTGCAGCTTCACCTTTTCATAGTTACATGGTTCTATCATCACAGAGTACCTTCCCAGTTACTTGACACTATTTAGAACAGTTTTTCATTTAAACATGTCTTAATGGAAGACATAAATACTGCTCTGTCATATTGCTTTTGCCTTGATGTGAGATCTGCAAAACAATTACTCCACTATTACATGGTCCAACAATTTCTCAAACATGTCTGTACATCTCTAATATCAGAACTCTAAAACTATTCCAATTATTAAGGCTCTAGTTATACGAGACTTGCAGTCAAACTTGGACGAAAGGAGAAACAATGTCCGTGAATGTAGATTTATTAGGAGTCTAGACTCTCTAGAGAAAAATTAACTCTTGACTCACTTGAGCCTTTATCTCAATATGAAACTGACGTTCTGAAACAATAGAGTTCAATCCAACAATCTTTGTATGGAAACAAGAAGACATACTGACTGTTAGTAATTTGAGACATTCATCAGTCATCTTACCCAAGAGTCATTGGTATGAAAGTTAATAAGCACTCTTCTGCATTTATTTTACGTAAAGACAGTCTTTGTTTGAAAGATATACAAACACACCCACTGGATAAAACAAACAAGAAACCTCAGAATTAACAAGTGAAGCTTAGATATAACTAGCCATGTCCTATTGGAGAACCATTCAAGTCAACAAGGCAGAAGCAAGAATATTCAGTCACTCCTGCCAAAGTTATGTATGCACACACATATGAAAATTGAAAGGCTGCATGAACTAGTAGCATCAAGTCAAACCATTTTACCTTTGAAGTATGAAAACCACTAACTTGCGCACATAGATAAGGCCTCAATTTCTGACCTCCTCTAGCGCACAACATTTCAGAAAACTAGTTTCAGCATATTCCCAAAAAAAAGGAGACCTTTGATCAATAGACACAATATTAGTTCATTAGTTCTACTACAATCCCACAAAATAGATAATTTGGGTTCCAAAATACAACACACCAATATAAAATACTCCATCCATCCCAAATACACCCTCATACTTATTAAAGATTAGAGTATGTTTCCTTCCACAAATTTCAAGAAACAAACCCAAATCAACATGTTGGGTTGTGAGAACAAAGAAAAATACATAAAGAGGATTCATACAACTAAAAGCATTTGAGCTTAATAGTTTGAATTCGTAATTTTCTATCAAACAAACTCGTTTTTTATGAGTAAGTAATGACAACTTCAATGTTATTAGAATCTTTATGGGCAACCAAATACTCATTGGCTGCCCAGCTAAAGCCTACCAATTGTTCTCCAGCCATATTTACAGCAGAAACACATCTCTAATGTGGGTTTCCAAGAATTAGGACGTATTTCTATCAAGAAAATTCATGACCCATTATTTTATTAGTGTTCTTCATTACACCTAAATAGAAGAAACCTACTATAAATTAAAAAAGAAGAAGTTGGTATTCAATGAGGCATTTCGTCAAACAACAAGCAGACATTCATCAATTAAGCCTTTCATCAACTCTAAGACTAACTTAGATACATAAAAATGATAACAAATTGAAGATAACACCTGTAGAGAAAGTTTTGTTAGAGTAATTTGCAGAGAAAACAAAAAAATTATCACCTTTCACCCCTAAGTCACCGGTTTCTCTTGCTCTTGGTTTTTTCCTTTGAACATCAAATTGTTTTCTCTCTTTGGTTGTGTATATCAAAGAATGGGCTAAATGGCCCATTTGAAGTGGACCAACTACTTTGATAATCCGACAAAATGATCTCATATTTTGGTAACTCGCTTGTGTTCATATCTTAATGGGGAAAAGTGAAATACTCATTATAATAAATTTAATTATGCTTCATAGAAATGGTTTACTTATTTATAATTTAAGTTGTCTCATTTGTATAATTCACGAGTGTGTATAATTTACATGTTTGTATGATTCGCAGGTACGTTTGCACAATTCAGTTATTTGTATAAACTTGAAACAAGAAATTTATACAAACACAAACATCTGAAACTAATAGTAGTTATAAAAATTAATAATACCCCATCAAAATTGATATTCTAGACTCAGCAGAACAGATGAAACAACTAATGGAGGTTGTCTTGATAGACTATTGACCTTAGTTAAAATTTACTAAAACAAACAGAACAATGTAACACCAAACACTACAAAGTCATCCTAATTACCTCAAGATCCTAATCAAAGGTCGTTCTAGACCAAACTCGACTGTTAGAAGATAACCGTGTTGACAAAATTATCATTTGAACACATTTACCAAGGATGTTGACCAAAGTCAAACATTAGTCAAACTAACAAAATTTTCTCGCCCAAGGATTCAAACTCACGTCAAAGGCCTCGAGACCCAAACCAACCATGCCACTAGCCCAAAATAGAGCTTTTGGAGCCAATGGAATTGACATAAATCTCATACTACGTTAAATTCTCCAAATGTTAACCAAAGTTAACTCTTTCACTTAAAATCTACAAGAAGGGGAAAACTCACAACTCACTCCGGAGACACATATATCTATCCCAAATCACCAAAAATACAACACAACAGCTAATAGAAGGAAAAAAAATAACAATCACACAAAAGCACACAAAAGACCAAGAGGATTATTATAGAGAAAAAATTCTATATATATGTGAATTACACAATATACATATATTTGTTGTATCAAATTCATGGAGAGAGGCGAGCGAGAGAGTCAGAAACATGTGGATTCACTTGGATGAATTGCATCTTGAACAAATTACATCTAATTTTGACTCATGAATCGAAGATATATGTATTTGGAAATATCTAGACACGCCAGATACATGTATTCAAAGTCTAAAATTTGTTAAGATTTATAATATTATGAAATAATTTAAATCTAAGTAATTAGCTCTTAAATTAGTGAGATTTCTATAAATTGCCCCACTTTTAAAATATTTATTATTTTACAAATGAAAGAAGAAACTTTATCAATTAAATCTCGTCTTTTAAATATTTAAAAATTAAAAATATAGTAGTACAATTTTTATAGGTTTTGTTTATTGTCATTCAAACAATGGTACTCGCCATGGTTTCCCTTGTCGTGCATATTATTTTTATACTAGATATGTATAGGAGTCTATGTCAGCAATGATTTAATAAATGTTAATTCTTTACATTAATATTTATGAAACATAGATAAAATTTTGAGGAGTCAATTAAATATTAGTTTTATTAAAAAAATATATATGTTAATTCTTACAGTAGTATTTATGAAATATAGATAAAAATTTTGAGGAGTCAATCAAATATTAGTTATTTTTTTAAATTTTTTTTGAAGATATTAATAATTGTGATTTATAAATTTTTTAGCATCATTTTCAAATTTTTACTCTACGTGTTTCAATTTAGATGACATAATAAAATATTTACATGATTTAAAAATATTTTTAGTTGTTAATTATTGTGATTTATAGTGCATTTTATGTAATTTTTAAATAATATATTTTACTCTTTCTGTCTCAATTTATGAGGCACTAACAGATTCTGAGAGTCGGTCAATTTTTAAAAAATATTTTAAACATATTAGAGTAGTTAATTATTGTGATTGATAACAACACTTTAAATATAAAATCAAATTTCAAGTTGTTAATTATTATGATTTACGATAAGATAATTTTCAAATAACATAATTAAAAGTAAAGTAAGATAAATAAATTAAAATGGATAAAATATTAAAGTGGGGCCCTACACATTTAGCTACAAGCACATTGCTGAAGTAGGACACGTGGTCATGAGTTACGTGCTTGTAGACTCTTCTACTATATGAAATTAATTAGGTAATTTTCTCTTTGCGCGATCATAACTGACTTTATTTACTTTTAGAAACGATTCTAAACTAATATCCAATAATAGAAATAACTTAAAAGTCATTGCAATATTTTTGAACTTACATGTAAAAATTTGAAATTGTCGCATATCTTAAGAAGCTATAATGAATGATTGAAAAATACCATTTTTAGATCAATTTTACCTTCTAATACTGTGGTGGTTTTGGATGGTCACAATTTATTTTCTTGATATATGTCTTCTCGATATTGCATGATCTATTGTAAAAATAATCAAGCATTAATATACAAGTCCTCATATCCCATTCCGGGATATGTAAGGAAAAATGATAGAGAAGAAATAATTTCCTAATTTAGGGGGTGGGGGAGATTAAGAAGAGACAAATAAATTGCTTATGTTAAAATTATAGAATTGAAGAAATCAAGATGGAGTTGTGTTGGTCGAATTTTTATTTGAATTAATACTTGAATTTGGGTAATACTAAATCTTAAAGATCTTGCATGAGAAAGACATGGAAGATAGCGATATGGAGTCCGTCACTCTGAAGTGCAAGGGACCACAATTTTTGTCCCTTGATGTCCCATGGCTAGCTGAAAGGAGGTCATCGCTTGCTTATAGAGATCAACATTTGCAAGGCTAGCTACTGCAAAAGCGATGAGATCATCACATTTACTAGGTGCATTCATGATCTCATCATCATATACAGTAGTAGCCTTGCAAAGTTACAATCTACATAAACAAGTGACAACCCCCTTTCAGGTAGCACTAGGACATCAAAGAACAAAAATAATTCCATCTTGCACTTTATGGTGACGAGCCTCGTATCGTAATCCCCCATATTTCTTGATGCAAAAACTTCAAAGTTTTAAGAAGAGTGAGACAAAAGTCTATTTTGAGTGTTATTGGAAGAAGAGAGTGGACAAAGGGACTATTATATAGTTTCTAGGACAGTGAATGAGTGTCCATGGATAGCATATCATATTACTTATAAGGAATATTAATGTAAATGATATCGGTCAAAGATATAAAAAATTAAGGAATGTTAATTTAAATAATGGCGGTTAAACATATCAAAGATTAATTTAAATATGCCAGTCAAAGATATCAAGAACAATTTTAATAATGTCAGTCAAAGATATCAAAGATTAAGGAATGTTAATTTAAGTCGGTTAAATATATCAAAGATTAATTTAAATATTGACCGTCAAGATATCAAAGATTAAAGAATGCTAATTTATATGGTGCGGTCAAAGATATCAATGATCAAGAAATATTAATTTAAATAATGTCGGTCAAAGATTTCAAAAATTGTCAACATCGAACCATTCAATATTATAATTTTATAATATATATTTTCTTACACGTGGCCATATTTTCACACGCTTTCATTTACACGTGCCAATATTTTTCACGCACCTTTATTTACACATGCCAATTTTTCATGTCTTTGACATCCATTGTGATCACACCATCCACTTATTGGATTTGAGTAAGCCCCCTTACTTACATAGGACTCTAGTGTTATGATTTGTTAGTACTGACTTTCTGAGGTGTCGTGGATTTTGTCCCGACATCTATCCTTTTACAGCAGCGACTTAATAGAGCGATAGTCTTGGTCAATTTTTCCATATCCAGTTTCAAATGTTTTCTTTAAAACATCATATATAATATTCAGTATTTTTAGATAGCATTAAGTTTTATTTAACAATTGTCAAACAATTTAAATTTTAATGCTTATGTATATTTGATTTAGCCCTCTCCTTAATAGTTTGCCAAGACAAGGGTTAACTTCGGACCAACAAGAGTTCTGGAGTGTCAATCACGTCCAGCTTGTAAACTCAGGGTGTGACTAATTTGGATTGGATCAGCCTGTTGATGGTTATTATGTTTCACAATGGATGCTGGTAGTGTATCTTTGTTAAGTTAATTTTGTAGTGGGATCTTGTTGTGATTAGGTTATTGGTATAGTTCCTCCAAGTATTTTCATTTGCCTTCACTACCTATTTCTTTTGTCCTGTTTTCTTATCTCTACTTGCTTATATTGTGCATTACCTAGTTCGTAGTTGCTTGTAACATATACTCTTTCCTTGCCTTTTATACTTTTTATAATCCTTGGAGCTCATTCAACGTATGACTTTTGAGTACCATTTCTTTAGTACTCATACTACACTTCTGCACCCCACAAATAATAGTATAAGTTCTCGTCGTTGACATTTTCCTCATAACCAACAACTTTGGCTCAGAGACTTAAGGTGAGCTCTTGACGTTCAAAGTTTCCATTCTCCTTTGCTTTTAACTAGAATGTTTTTTATTTTGTATAGTATTGAGATGTTTTTTTTATATTTTATTAATTTACTTTGTACTCTTGATGTAATAAGTAGCTTGACTACTCACCTATACCAGATTTGGGTGTAATATGTATTTTTTTCTCTCTCTTATTTTTTATATGATTTTTGTATTTGTTATCCTTCTTTTCCGTTCTGCTCTTCTATGTGATATCTCGTCACCTTTGGTTCTGGACTATGAGTTCACCTTATATATGCTGCTGGGATATTGATAGATGCTATCACGATATAATATTTTAGGTCATGATAAATTAATATCAGAGCCTATGTTTATCAGAGACATCTATATTTTATATTTGGGAGGCTATACGTGTCACATCTGGGGAGCACCCTCTAGAAGTAACATGTCGTAGTTGACCTCTCAGAGGTCTTATACAAACCCGTAGTTATCATTCATCGCATTGTCATAGGTAAATTTAACGGAAAATTTAAAACTTTCTTAGCACATCATATTCTAGAACATTACTTCATTCATACTATATATATATATATATATATATATATATATATACATAGTATATATATATATAGATATATATATACTATATATAATATCATAAATAAATAATATCATCATACATAGTTTAATAAACTCTATCTCTTTTGACATCCTACACCTCAACATCATAAGAGTACTTTAGGGACACACCCTTATAATATAATACATAAGTACAATATTAAAAACTTTACAGTAAAGACACACTTAAGAAATCCTTGAACTTAAGGATTCGTTTCCTTGAGCTTGGGAATCATATATCAAGCTCCTCAATCATAGAGACATCCTTTAAGCATCCATAACCTACACTTTGTGGAAAAAAAAGGAGAAGAATGGAGTTAGTACAAGAATGCACTAAGTATGTAAACCATGCAAAAAACATGCATTTAAAGAGACATTTTACTTGAAATATATTTCATGCCTTTGTGAAATCTTCATAAAACTTGATACAATAGCATTTATACAATTCACATACTTCATATAGTCATATTAAATAGTCATATAACGTTAAATCATGCAATACATTTAAGACACAATTGATGTCACTTACAGTAACTATTTTCTCTTTACAGTAAGCCACATCAACTTGCACATATACTAGCTTCACTTCACATCAATTCATATAAGACCTTACTCACAATCCCTACTCTAAGTCTAGTATTGCAATGTATATGTGAAGACCAAACCTCATACATACTTAGTAAAGCTATCATAAGACCAAAGGCCTTAACGCTCTATTTCATACATCAACAAGTAGTGAAGACAACTTCATTCATGCAACAACCTTCATCATGTAGTCATTAAGACTAATACTATGCATATACAACAAGATCACTTAATATATGCATTTCATCACAACAAGTACACAAATACTACAAAGTCATGCATAAGTAACATTTACATAGACACATGTATTAGAACACCTTCATAGGACTTCCTTCAATAGGAACTTGTGCAATGCATAGGTGAAGTCCAACACCCCCACCTACACTAAGCAACTACCCTTAGGTTATCCTAGTTAGGGTCCTTACTTTACTTCCATTGTCCATTTTACTTTAGAAAACTATAGCCTTAACCGACACTAAGATCATGGGTATTAAATTGAATTTGGTGTTGTAGAGCCTTACACCAATAAAAGTTGTTCTTACCTAGCCAACGTCATTAACACATGCCAGCATACTAGTGAAGTCACTTGCTAGATCCTATGTGGCAAACATAGTTATGGAACTAAGAGATATATATAAGCCTCGAAATAATCATTGGCATTGGAGCCTCATCTCATGAGAAACCATGGGTAGATATTCTTCAGGGAAAGTAAACACCTCATGTGGAACCATAGGTGAATGTTCCTCCAAGGGAAGTCAACACCTTATGAGAACCCAACGGTGGATCTTCTTCCAAGGAAGCCAACACCTCTCATTGTCAAGTTCACTCGGTGCTAAGATAAGTTCCCTTTTTATCAAAAAGTCTTTAATAACTTTAACTTATAAAATTAGGCTTAGGAGAGTCATCTCTTCATATGCTTTGCTCATAGGTCATAGATGAGAATTCATTCACCTATGTTATATGAGAAACCCTTTCACATGGACATAACATATGTAAGCACCTATCTAGTTTTAGGGTACACTTGAGCACACCTTTCAAGGCCCCTCTATTGACTAGATTATTATACATGTGTGTATATACATGTGAGTAACCCTTTCACATAACATGTTTAGACCACACATGTTCATAACATAATCATATATTCATAATCGGAAAAATGGGAAACCAAACCTAGGAACTATCCTATAAAGGCACATATGTGCAATGTATAGACAAGGTACCATACCCTTTCCCATACTAGTACACCTATCAAGTCATCCTAGTTAATGGAATACATAACATGCTTCACATAGATATACCTTACATGCATAGTAGTAGACATTTAGTAAATATGAGATCAACCTTTCTATTAGACACTATGAACCTTTATTACATTGTAAACATGCATGTGAGTGTGTGTGTACATTAGTAAACATGATCATATAATGGCACCCTCTTAAGACCACAATGCACAACAAATAATAGACCACACAACACAATTAAGCATAGGAGGCAAGCTAACTTCATATTACACTTTAAGACTCATAACATTAGCTATTCACACATTCACATAGGGATACATGGGTAGGGGTCGTCAATCCTTAACACTCCATTAATGGCAACACCTACACATGATCTTAACATAACCATATAGATTCTTATAAGACCAGCTACATAACGTGGATTCACAACTAGAATAGAAGACTAGGCACAACTTACACATAGTGTGATCATCATAACCATACACTCTTATATTCATCAATTACCTTCAAGTCCATAGTCAAAACATGATCTTAACATAACCATTTACATTCTTATAACACTAGCTACATAACGTAGATTCAAAACTAGAATAGAAGACTAGGCACGACTTACACATAGTGTGATCATCATAACCTTACACTCTTATATTCATCAATTACCTTCAAGGCCATAGTCAACATATATATATATATATATATATATATATATATATATATATATATATATATATATATATATATATATATATATATATATATATATATATATATATATATATATATCATATATATATATATATATATATATAATGAAAATAAAATAAACCCGCCATCATAAGTGGACCATACCACACAATGCCATAGAAGACTTCATCAACTACAATACTAAAGAAAAGTAAAGAGAAAGAGCCCTTCTTACCAATTCATCAACCTTTGATCATCATTGATCAATACACCTTTTCATCATCAATACATAATAGGACAATTGCTAAATAATACATAACATAAAAAAATCATACTTAAATTCCTACAAGATCAAGATACCAACATAGGCACTAAACAATCAATTCAACAGAGAGTAGAGAAAATAGGTAATCCTACTAATTCCCTAGAGCATTGATAATCAATCCTATTATATCAATAATATACATGTTAAGAAGTATCTAAATAGATCATTACTCAAAAAGAATCATGCTTCATCTAACCTAAAATTGAAATCACATCACATACATAACATTATCAATCAATAGACTAGAATAACCTAGATCAATTCATAACAAACCTTCTTTACTTTGGTCATTCAAGATTCATACCCATAATTCAACCATGATATTAACCTAAAACAATAGCTACAATCATATTAACATAATCGAATTCCACATTCATACATTATAAGGTCAATGTTACAGTGAACACATAGAGACATAAGTTAGTCTTATTCCAATCTTCATATATTGACCCACATGGATCATTAATCAATAATTCACCATCAATATACATAATAAACAGTATACATAAGCAATTCAACGTAATAGAATCACAAATCCACCAATAACAAGCCACGATCACAATTCCCATGCATAGGCTAAATCGAGTTTGGGAAGGGACATGGGTTCACAATGCAATTAGATGGAAATTCACGTTAAAACCAATACATTATAATCAATTAATCATTAGTAATACTTTAAAAACATTTTGACAAAGAACCCATGACTAGATTGAAGAGCAAAAAGTTTGATCTCTTTTGAAAACATTGAGAAGGACTCTCTAGATGGAAGATTAACTATAGATGAAGGATCACCATACCTTTATCTATAAGAAAACATATAAACTTAATGAAGAATCATTGGGAATCCAAGCTCCAAGTTGTTCTTGAGCTTCACCTTTAATGGAGGTTTCTAGAGAGAATTGGTTTTGGAGGAAAAGTATAATTTGTGTAGAATGGACTGTGAATGGGGTTTTCACGTTTTTGATCACTTAAATACACCAAAATAAAAATCAAATAAACCAAGTAGGGTCAGGTTAGAAAGGTGGGGTGAATTTCTCATTCACTCCTTAAGTAAAATAGTGCAGTCATGTAGTTGCAGGCAACCATCGACGGCCACAAACAACTGGGCGTCGACTGGACCATGGGGCGTCCTGTTACTCCGTCGTTGGTGACTTCAGCTCCTTCTTTGAGACAGAAGGCTCACCAAGACAAGTTTTGAGATATGCCTCCCATAGACGGGGCGTCGATTGGGAAACGTGGCGTCAACTTGGCTCGTCGATTGACACTACCAAGGCAGTGTCTCGACAACCTTCTGGTCTTTTTTGAGGGCCTCTTGCGGGGCCCTTGGGAAGTCGTACCCGGAAGTTTCCAACATAAATATGAACATTAACAAGTCAAGGACCACATCAGTTTCACCCAAAACAATTACACGCAACACGTCCAAACATACTAGGCTCCATCAATACACACACATGTATGTCTCAAGGGCTAACTTTCGAACGTCTTGGACGTTTGACCTCTAAACTTCATGAAACTCATAAAAATACCTAAAACATCATTTTTAATCATTTAAGGAGCTCATAATCTCATGACACACACATAAGCACATAAAAACACATAAGGCTTCTTAGGTGACAAATCGTCAAACGTCTTGGTCATCCCATGACGTTTTACTTTCAAATGACTCCAAATCACCATGCATACTTTAAATCACTTAATTAATAATTTTAACAAGCATATAGGCACAAGTTATTATCTATAAACCCTAACTCATTTTTGGGGTCTAACAATAGAGATTTTATTCTAAAGTACTTATTGTGTGCATTTACTTCGATCAACCTCTAAAAGATTATTTCAATACTCTTTTTTAGATGGATAACTTTAATTATTAAGTGGATGTAAATGGGATCTCAAACCGTATTATTAGGACTTTTGATGTAAACTCTTGATTGTGATCATTCTCTAAGGGTAGACCCTTGGGGATGTTTAGAGCAACCACATGGTCTGTAGGCATGGCTTCGATAAGATTTGAGGCTCATGTACACCAACTGATTCTCACTACAAATTGGGATTCGTAAGTCTTTAACAAAGTGCATTTACAGTTTTTGAGTACAATATAAAACTTCTTGAGTGGTCTAGTAATATCCCACATTGTTTCCTACTCAGAAGGATTTAATGTGGGGATTTATTAGAATATCAATTTTGCCTTTTCCTTTATTCGAGCACTTGATAACATCTAACTTTATGTTTTTCCTAGAAGTTGGTCATCTGAGAACCATGGAGCTTGTGTGTTTTGATACCCACATAGGATATGGTAAGAAGCCCCACTATTAGTATAGTAGTGATAGCTTTTTGCCCCAAAGTGGACACTTCTCAGTAGAATCACAATCACTCTCAACTTATTAAACTCATGACGGTAATATATCAAGTTGTATATGGATTTTAGGTAGGTTGTGATGCCCATGTGGACAGAGTTTAGGTTTGGCTTCCCGTGGTTTTCATTTTGATTTTTAGGCCATCGGGTTCATTATATTCCAGTTGAGCCATCTCGACGGGTTGTGTTTGATAGGAAATGTCATGAATGTGGCATGTAGATACCCTTTGCTAAAATATTTATTAGATGTCATCTTCTTTGGAAGTAGGGTCAACATATTTAATCCTCTAGGGCTTCGCCCAGTCATCTAGGGGTGGTCCCAGGGTATTAGAGATGGTACCTAGTCTGGTAGAGGTAGTCAGGGAAGCTTATAACATTGTTCACCAAAACCTTAGCCTATATATGTTGCTATGATTGTGGTGAGATTGACCATTGGTATAGATAGTTCCCAAGTTGTGATTAAATAATTAAAACATTGCCATGTGTTACTCCTTTGACTAGGGTTGTTGGGGCATGTTATTCTTGTGGAGAGATGGGTCATTGGTATAGAGAGTCCCCGCTATTGGATCATTTTTTACCACATTTTATTGCTTGATATTGTTGGGTTTTCTTGTTGAGTATAAAATATCGCTTGAGTTATAGCTAGACTATCACTCCCTAGTTTGTATTTTTTTCATGTTACTCTGGCGCGCCTGGCTTAGGTCAATACTGTAACACCTCGTAAATTGATAGGCTAAACTAGAGATTTCATGAAGGTTTTAAAGTTTGACGTAAGGGTTAGAATCGTAAAATGACTTCCCATACTTAGAATGAAGATTTTAGGGATAGGGAATCAAGGTAAAACCACCCAACGGCTAACCAAGGGTCTTTGAGGGGGACACAATATAGTATGTAAAATCTGCCCAAAAAGGGGCCACCTAAGATTGTGACTAACATACCGTATGTGGACCTGCACCTCATGGCAAAGGGTTGTGGCTTAATACGTCAAAAAGTAGACCCCCATCTACGATTAAATAGCATGGACTTTGGAACTCACGGCCCATGGGTCAGGATTTCGTAGGTTGGGGCAGTTTCTTCTTAAGTTTGTTTAAGTGAGGGGCTAGGGGAAGGTTCTAGAATTAATTAGTTGTTAAGTAGGGTAATTTTCTTAGTAATTATACTACCTATATAAACCTAAAAGACCCCTAAAATAAGTCAAACAAACCATTCTTATAAGAACCCAAAGCAAACCCAATTTCCTACAAAGAAATTCTCTTCAGAAAGTGAAGAAGAAGAAGGGTTCAAGCTAGGTCAAGTCCCCAATATTTCAAGCTTTATAGGGACATACATCTAAGGTGTATTAGCTTATTTATCCATGGATTCTTCCATCTATGGAGCTCCCTAGGATTCCCTAATTTTAAGAAGATTGTTGGCTATTACAATGTATCTATAGGGACTTAAATTTGTGTGGCTATTACAATGTATCTATAGCCACGAAATTTAAGTTATGAATATAAAATTCATAGCAATTACCTCATAATGGCCACACAAATTTTTCTTTCTTATCTATCTACTAATTTGTAAATTTTCTTAGCCATGAAATTGCTATTGTCAAAGCCAATTCTTCATTTTTGCTACGATTATTAATATCCGAGGCAAAATTGACTAAATAGCTAAAACTTTGTTACTACAATAAAATTTTGTAACTGATAATAAGTTTTTGTCACGACATAAAAGTTTTTGTAGTAATAATAACCTTTTAGCCACAATAAACTAAGTGAGACGATATATTGTAGCTAAATAAATATTTTTGCTTCAAATTATAAAAAAAATTGTGACAATAGTTAAATGATGTAGCCACGTCTTTTCTGCTATGATAAAACTTCGAAGTGAATAGTAGATTTTTGCCACGAGTTTAAATTTATTGTAATTATTGTATCATTTTAGCCACAATAAATTATTTGACACAAAATATTGTATCTAAATAAATATTAGTGCTTCAAAATACAAATACTTGTGGCAATGTTAAATGATATAAAAGTTGTTGTAATAATAGTCTTCATAGCTTTAATTATTTGTCATAAAACATATTATAACCTCAAAATTAATATATTGATACATTTCATAGTTACAATTATTTTTTAGCATGAGTTGAAATGTAGTTATAGCAATACTAATCTAGTGTAATTATGTGTGTTAATTGTTTAATCCGATTCAATTTTAAAACTCTACTTATATTCAAATATAATTTCAATAAATAAGTGACTATATCTTGTAAATTTGGATTAACTAATTATATCGAATTTAAACATTATTTCAATTTTCATTGAAACTTCATCTTGATTAAGTGCTTTTAAAATTGTTGTTTGACTTAAACTTGTTTTTATCAAAATAATATGTTTATCAATATAATATAATTAGAAGTATTAATTGTTAGAATCAATTGAATTTTATAGCTTGCAAATCTTTAATATAACTTAAATATATAAATAAATATGTTTTCTTCTTGAAATATTATATATACACACTCTCGTCTATAATTAGTTCGTAATGATCTTTTATGCTAAAAAACTTCATCACTTTGACAGGTATATCAATGGAGTTAAAGCATATAAATGACAAGATCCGTGTAAATCATGCTAAGATTCAGTTGAACGTTGTGGAAGGAGAAATAAGAGAAGAGTATATCACTTTGTACTCAAACAAGATAGTGTATTACAAGAGTTGTATCTAATTATAAATATTCTTAAAATTGTAAATTGTTATTATATGTATTTTGGGAAGTGTTTCGAAATCTTAAAAATTAATCCATAGCTACGTTACGCAGCTCTTGGAACTAATAAAGCTTGCAAAAAAAAAATCTCTTATCATATTAGAATTATATATTGAATGCAAATTTTTTCTATATATATCACGTTAAAGAAAAATATGTATATAAATTATTACTTTCCGTAGAAAATGGATTTTTAGCTAAAATTGTATATATTTCATGGCTAAAGATATGAATTTTTAGTTATAATTCAAAAATACTTGTGGCAAATACTTCATGTTATAGCCATGAATTTTTTTAGTCATGACTAAATCATTTTTTACGTGGCAAGAGAATAAAGTTATTTGACATATATATATATATATATATATATATATATATATATATATATATATATATATATATATATATATATATATATATATATATGCATGGCAAAAACTTTTTATCAGTACAGCTATAACTCAAAAGTGTTGTTGCAATAGATATTAGTTCGCTTGGATGCATAAAGTAATAGAATCACTTAAACATGGATTGATTGTCGAGGACATTCTTCCATGAACCATGAGTGTTAATCAAGGCTTAATAATGAATCTAGGGGTGTATGCTAGGTCCCAAGTGGACATTGACATTAGGATGGAGTGTCACACAAGGTAGGGTCCGGGCTCCGAGTTGAAAGGATAATCATATCTAGTTGATGTGAGGACCATCCAAGGTAAAAGGGAAAACTCTCACATAGTATACTCGGGGTTTCCCCAAAGTTATTTCCCATGATACGGAAGTCTTCACCTAGAGATTTAGGCTTTCTAGTAGAAACCTTCGTATGTAACACCATGGAACTTGTAGGAGAAACTAAAGCCTAACAAGTTTGTTTATAAGTTTTATATGTGGTTTGAATGTATAGAGTGTATTCCCGATCTTAGGATTAAGTGTTTAGGGGTTAGGTTTCAAGGTACGACCCCCAAGGACCAACCAAGGGTTCTTTAGGGGGAGCTAAAGTATAACCCCAAGGTTGCCCCAACTAGCAAAAAAAAAAATCTACCAAAGACCAAGGAGCTATGGATGTGACCTACGCCCCATAGGTACATCCATGCCCCTTGAATGGACTACGTGGGTCAAGACCCTAAAAGGGATGTCTCAAACCCAAACCACAATTACGCCGTACGGGGCGTCACCCCACTCTCGTTCCGTGGGTTGGAGTCGTTAATCCCATATGCAAAGGCTGTCAAGTGTCTCAGCCAAGAGGGAGGTAGGTAAGTAATTTCCTTTTTAGGTAGTTTTCATTAGGGGTCATTTTATATATAAATAAAGTATTTTAAGTAATTGAATATCCTATTAACCCATTATATCTCAAGACCCCCAAATCAAATCCCATAAGACCTCAAGTTCTCTCCAAAATATTCTCTCTCTAAGAACTCCATTAAAAATCAAGGGAAGGTCAAGCTAGGGCGCCATGAATCAACTTTATTCTCGAATTTATTTTGAAAATCAACCTAAGTTATGGATGTTGTTCATCTTTGGGAAGCTATAACCCAAAGAGCCCCAACAAGCTAAGTGTTTAACATTCCATTTTCCCCAAACTTAGTGTTTTTTAATCTTCAACTTGGGTCTTCTTCAAATATGATTTCAATTGATTTATTAAGGTTGATTATGATAAATTAAGATGATATTGATGTATTATTGTTGTTTTATGATGCAAACCCCTCTTAGACCCACGAATCCCCCCCTTTACTACATTGACTTCATGATATGAGAATTGTTGAGTATTGGTCCAATCATGTATTTTATGATTGTTCTTGGTGTAATTACATGGTTTAAGTATAATCAAACATGTATCCTTGATTAACCTAAGATCCTATGGTGAAAGTGATATAGTCTAGGGTTATGTATGAAAGAGGCAAATTGCGAGTTTAGATGTGACCTCTTAAGATTGATGAACTTATTGATGAATTCCCTTATACTAGATTACCTAGACATGAATTGCTTATAAGTAAAGTTTGATGATATGAACTAACTTGATTAGGGTTTATACGAGGGATTGTGGTTGTTGAGTATTGAGATTGAGGTGATATCTCCTATATGACTATAATTGGTATGAATGAGGCATGTGGTGAGGTTACCTTGAGAACTAGGCATACATGATGAACATGTGAGACATTTCTTGAGAGTAAGGCTTATACATGAAGATGACTCCTAAGACTTTAAGAGTAAAAGCTAAAATGAACAAACTAAGGAGGGTAAGTCTTTAATAAGGAAGCTACTATGCATGTTTAGTTATATGTGACATGTTGAGTTATATGTGACCTGAAGTGATCACAATATCTTTCAACTCACAATTTAATTACAAATAATGATTTTATTCGTAAAATCATCATATGCGATATCTCGATGCACAATCATCATAATTGTAGCGGTCAATTCTTTACTCTTCCACACCACATATAACGATTGTTGGATTCAACCCATTCACCATTACAATCAACTAGTAATACTATTCTATTTCCCACTAATGATGTTGAAGATATATGAAGATATTATAACTTAGAACTAAAGAATTGATCTTAAAAAATTATATTTAAATATCATAGTTGTCGTAAGTTATTCAGCACTTGCTGAAATAGATATAGCAATTGCTACAATTTATTCAACAACAACATAACAATTGTTGTAAATTACTGGAATAGTTATATCAATTGCTAAAAAATATTATATTTGTGGCAAGAACAATAATACAAAAATCAAATTTTAAATGAATAATACACACAATAATACTATTTACTTGTTAAAAATGATTGAAAATTACCTTTTAAGTAATTTCTAAAGTTTAGACCTTTTCAAATCACATGTTTAATTTAAGTTTATGATTTTCCCTTCTCAAAATTTTCAAATAAGAAGTCTACAATAAGCTGCAACACCAACAAAAGAACAACAAAAGGAAGAAGAAGAAGAACAAGAAGAGGAAGAGGAAGAGGAAGAGGAAGAGTAAGAGGAAGAGGAAGAGGAAGAAACGCTAGAGAAGATTAGAAACAATAAAAATGTGAATAACGCAGGAGTTAAGAGAACAAACTGATTTGGGGGCTTTCCTCTTTTACAATTAGGGTTTTAATTAAAATTTTGGGTGAAATTGTAAAAATAAAAAGTTGAGTACTTATAAGAAATAAGTCAATTACTTAAATATTGTCACAGACACTTAATAATTTAAATTTGAGACACTTTTTTTTATATTTCAACACTTTTTGGTACCTATTATTTGTTCTCCCATCTCATTTCAAGTTTCGTACTTATTAAATTAGTTCTAAATCAAATTTTTTCTAAACCATTAGCGAAAAATAATAATATTAGTACTTTATTTTCTTCATACTAATTATATGTTACACTATTTATTAAATTAAAAGCTCAAAAAGATTAATATGGGTAAAGTGGATTATTGAACACATCATATGTGAATTTCAATGAGAGTGATTGTGATGATACCATAGAACTGGCTTCGACCATAGTTCATTCCAGAGTAGATGTTTTTATTTGCTACTAATGGATTTGTTGGGGGCGGGGGGTTCTCTTACTAGGGATTCATATAGAGTATTCAGATACAAACATCCTTCATATCCACTTTCGAGAAATGTAAGGGAATTAATAGAGAAGAAACAATTTCCTAATGTTTTTATAGGAGAAGGTTCAAAAAGAGACAATTACATTGCTAATAAATTTCTAAAATAAGCAATGCAATTTTCTCTTGTTAAACCTACCTCTTTTTATAACATTAGGAAAGTGTTTCTTCTCTATTATTTTCCTTACATTTCCCAGAACTGGATGTGAAGGAAGTTTATGTCTGAATACCTGATCTGAATCCATCGTAGGACAAGAACCCCCAACGAATTCATTAGCAGCAAAACATCTACTCTACAATGGCCTACTCGAAGCTAGGGAGTGGGAAACCTTGTTTATACACCCTGCACTTCATGGCTACGGACTTCGTATCATAGTTCCTCATGTGAATCTGATGGAAAAGAGCTACAAAATCTTTAGTACAATTTCAAGATGGTGCTTGCAAGCAATTTTGAGTGTCCAGTGAAGTAGAAAAAGTGAGACAAATAACTATTAAATAGCTTCCACCCCCAAACTTTTTTTGACTTACTCTAATTATTATTTTTCTAAAGTATTACTGTCACGACCGAAATCGGGGACGCGACTGGCACCCACATCTACCCTCCTATGTGAGCGAACCAACCAAACTAACCCTTAACATTTCAAGATATATCAGCAGAAAATAATGCGGAAGACTTAAACTCATTAATAAAACAATTCAAACTATTATTAATATCCCCAAAATCTGGAAGTCATCATCACAAGAACATCTATCTCAAATTACTAAGCTAGGAATGTCTAAGAACAAAAATAACTAAAAAGCTAGTCCATGCCGGAAGTCCATGGCATCAAGACTTGAAGAAGAAGACCCAGTCCAAGCTAGAAGCATTAGCTCACCCTGAAGATCCGGTATGACGAAAACTGGCTCGAGTTACTGTTGTGTTGAAGTTGACGGAACGTTTGCTGCATTTCATAAATAACAAAGAAGAAAACATAAAAGTAGGGGGTCAGTACAACCACAAGTACTGAGTAGACATCATCGGCCAACTCAGAATAGAAGATAATATATATCAAGTAATATTATAAATCAACTATAAACTCAACATGTAGCAACAACAAGTATTATAATCGTCAATAAATACCATCAAGTTCATCCATGAGGGCTCAAGCCTCAATACCATACTCATTTGGGAATTAAGTTCATTATGTTGAGTATATTATCATCTTTCAAGATTCATTATCTTTCTTCCTCTTGTGTCGGTACGTGACACTCCGATCCCCTACCACTATGTGTCGGTACGTGACACTCCGATCCCCTATATGTGTCGGTACGTGACACTCCGATCCCCTTTATGTGTCGGAACGTGACACTCCGATCCCCTATATGTGTCGGAACGTTACACTCCGATCCCCTATATGTGTCGGAACGTGACACTCCGATCCCCTATATGTGTCGGAACGTGACACTCCGATTCCCTATATGTGTCGGTACGTGACACTCCGATCCCCTATATCTACGTGTCGGTTCGTGACACCCGTCCCACTAATACTATGTGTCGGAACGTGACACTCCAATCCACTAATATCATTCTATCCGTTCATCAAGCCTTCTCTATACCAAGGCATCATCAATCCCATTACTTTAATTCATCAAGCCTTCTTTTATACCAAGGCATCATCATTAACATCGTAGATTAAAGTTTCGTTCAAGATTTGGGATTCAATGGTTTTCATCATGCTTGTTTTATCAAAATCACATAATCATTTTCATGCAAGCATACAATTAAGCATATAGACAGGTTTACAATACCACCAATACATATCATTCTCTATTAAGAGTTCACTACGAATATCGTAAAATAACCATAACCTACCTCCACCGAAGACTAGTGATAAAGCAAGAATTTCCAAAGCTTTGTTTTCTCCTCAGCCTCTCGATCGATTCCTCTCTTTCTCTTGGTTCTTTCTGTTTGTTTTATTCAAACCCTCTTTCCTTTACCCTAATTATCATATAATTAAGACTAAAAGAGGACAATAAAACCCACTAATTAACTTAAGGTTACCTCTTTTAACCCCCAAGTAATTAGACTTATTAATATTAACCCTCAATCTTTATAATTAAGGAAAGAATTGTCCAAAACGACCCTTAAAACGTGTAGAGGAATCCTATTCTTCCTGGGATTTGCACAACCTGTGACGGGCCGTCGTGCCTGCGACGGTCCGTCACGATGGTCGTCGCAGCCTCCCAAAGTCCAGGTGAACTGTGACGGCCCGTCACACCAGTGACGGTCCGTCCCTCACCTCCGTCCTGACGGTCAGAAACTCGTTTCTTGTACCAAATTCTCAAAAGTTGAAGTGTTTTGCAACGGGAACTCACGACGGTTCGTCGTGGATGTGACGACACGTCCTGCAGGTCCGTCACAATTTACAGAGAGTCGATTTTCAGTATCCAATTTCAGAATTTTAAGTATGCTGGAACGATGCACCCTCGACGGGCCGTCGTGCCTGTGACGGTCCGTCGCAGTGCCCGTGGTCTTGGCCAGTTTTTCCAGAATTAAAATCTGCTGCTCTAAACGACTAAACAGGTCGTTACAATAGATACCAATTTACCCATCGTTCGTCCCCGAACGATCAAAAGAAGAAAAACAATAGCGAAAAGGAGTACCTGAATCTGTAAACAGATGTGGGTATTTTTCTCGCATATCTGCCTCCTTCTCCCAAGTAGCCTCTTCAACCGGTCGATTCTTCCATTGAACTTTGATGGATGCAATCTCTCTCGACCTCAACTTGCGAACTTCTCTATCTAATATAGCAACCGGTTCCTTTTCATAAGTCAAGTTCTCATCAAACAAAACTGAATCCCAACGTATGATGTAGTTTCCATCTCCATGGTATCTTTTCAACATGGATACATGAAATACCGGATGTACTCCGGACAGCCCTGGAGGTAAGGCTAATTCATAAGCCACCTCCCCTACTCGCTTTAGTACCTCAAATGGTCCAATATACCTTGGACTTAGCTTACCTCTTTTGCCAAACCGCATCACCCCTTTCATGGGTGAAACCTTCAACAAGACTTGTTCTCCCTCCATGAACTCCAAATCTCTAACCTTTCGGTCCGCATACTCCTTTTGTCTACTTTGCGCCGCTAGAAGCTTTTCTTGAATGCGCTTCACCTTATCAACGAATCCCTCAAGAGGTCAGTACCCCAAGGTCTAACCTCAAATGCATCGAACCAACCAATGGGAGATCTACACCTCCTCCCATACAATGCTTCAAATGGAGCCATATCAATACTAGAGTGATAGCTATTATTGTATGAAAACTCTGCCAAAGGTAAGAAGCTATCCCAATGGCCACCAAACTCTATCACACATGCACGAAGCATATCCTCCAACACTTGAATCGTTCGCTCAGACTGACCATCGGTCTGTGGGTGAAATGCAGTGCTAAGGTCCAACCTAGTACCCAATTCAGCATGCAATGTTTTCCAAAACTTAGAAGTAAACTGCGTACCTCTATCTGATATGATGGATAGTGCAACCCCATGCAATCGAACGATTTCTGAGATATAGATCTTGGCTAACTTCTCTGCATTGTAAGTCACCTTGACCGGAATAAAATGAGCAGACTTAGTTAACCTATCAACAATCACCCAAATGGAGTCATACTTACCCATTGTCTTTGGAAGACCAACCACAAAGTCCATTGCGATTCTCTCCCACTTCCATTCCGGAATGGGCATTCTCTGAAGCGTTCCTCCGGGCCTTTGGTGTTCATACTTTACTTGTTGACAGTTCGGACATTTGGCAATAAAGTCAGCAATATCGCGCTTCATTTTACTCCACCAGAAGTGTTGCTTTAGGTCATGATACATCTTGGTTGCACCCGGATGTATAGAATACCTTGAACTATGAGCCTCTGTCAGAATAGTGTTGATCAGATTATCGACGCGGGGTACACATACCCTTCCCTTAATCCTCAACACACCTTCCTCATCGATTGTTGCTTCTTTAGCCTCTCCTTGCAACACTTTATCTCGAATCCGGATCAATTTCTCATCATCAAACTGCTTCCCCTTAATCTTGTCAAGGAAGGAGGATCTTGTCTCCACACAAGCTAACAATCCTCCCTTCTCATTTACTTCTAACCTCATAAGGTCATTAGCCAAAATCTGCACTTCTCTAGCCAATGGGCGTCTAGAAGCTTGCAAATGAGCTAGACTTCCCATGCTTCCCGCCTTTCTACTCAAGGCATCTGCCACAACATTCGCCTTCCCCGGATGATACAAAATAGTGATGTCGTAGTCCTTCAGTAGTTCCATCCATCTCCTCTGTCTCAAGTTCAAATCTTTCTGAGTAAAGACATACTGAAGGCTACGATGATCCGTATAGATTTCACACTTAACCCCATATAAATAGTGCCTCCATTGCTTCAATGCAAATACCACCGCGGCCAATTCCAAATCGTGGGTTGGATAGTTACGTTCATGCACTTTTAATTGTCTTGAAGCATAAGCAATCACATTCTTCTCTTGCATTAGCACTGCACCCAACCCAGAATAGGATGCATCAAAATAAACAATGAAGTTCTTACCCTCTACCGGCAAGGTAAGGATAGGCGCGGTAGTCAACAAAGTCTTGAGTTTCTGAAAGCTTTCTTCGCACTCATCCGACCATACAAATGGAACATTCTGCTTAGTCAAGTTCGTTAGTTGGGAAGCAATAGAAGAGAATCCCTTGACGAATCGGCGGTAGTAGCTAGCTAACCCAACAAAACTCCGTATTTCTGACACATTAGTGGGTCTTACCCAATTCTTCACTGTCTCAATCTTAGAAGGATCTACCATCACTCCTTCTTTAGAAACTACATGCCCCAAGAAGGACACTGCATCTAGCCAAAACTCACACTTAGAAAACTTGGCGTAAAGCTTTTTCTCCCTCAACATTTCCAATACTATTCTCAAATGCTCTTCATGTTCCTCCTTACTTTTAGAATATACCAGTATATCATCTATAAATACGATCACAAAGAGATCCAAATACGGCTTAAATATCCCATTCATCAAGCTCATGAAAGCAGCGGGGGCATTTGTAAGACCAAAAGACATCACTACAAATTCATAATGCCCATACCTAGTTCGAAAGGCAGTCTTTGGCACATCCGCTGCCCATATTTTCAATTGATGATAACCGGATCTCAAGTCGATCTTCGACAAGACACAAGCACCTTGTAGTTGATCGAATAAGTCATCAATGCGAGGAAGAGGATACTTGTTCTTAATAGTTACCTTGTTCAACTGCCGGTAGTCTATGCACATCCGAAAACTCCCATCCTTCTTCTTCACAAACAAAAGCGGAGCACCCCAAGGAGATGCACTTGGTCTAATGAAGCCTTTGCTCAACAACTCTTGAAGTTGTGCTTTTAACTCTCTTAACCCCGCGGGAGCCATTCTATAAGGGGGTATAGAAATGGGGCGAGTGCCCGGTTCCAAATCAATGCAAAAGTCGATATCCCTGTCCGGTGGCATACCAGGAAGATCTGCAGGGAACACATCCAAAAACTCACGGACTACCGAAACTGACTCAATTGAAGGAACTTGAGTAGTGTCATCCTTGAGATGTGCCAAGAAAGCTAAACACCCCTTACTAACCATTTTCTTAGCACGAAGAAAGGAGATAATACGCACCGGATTGGAGGTGTAGTCACCCTCCCACACTAACGGATCTGTCCCAGGCTTGGCTAACGTCACCATTTTGGCATTACAATCCAAGATCGCAAAGTTCGGAGAAAGCCAAGTCATACCCAGAATTACATCAAAGTCAACTCCCCACGAAATTCACCAAACAAGACCTATGTACCTTTTCAACTACCACAGACTCACCCACCGGAGTAGAAACACGGATAGACATGTCAAGTAATTCACAACACAATTTTAGACCATTAGCAAATGATGAAGATACATATGAAAACTTGGAGCCAGGGTCAAATAATACAGATGCCATGCAATCACAAACCAAAAGATTACCCGTGATAACAGCATCAGATGCCTCCGCTTCGGATCTCCCAGGGAAAGCGTAACAATGGGCCCTATCACCAGTCTGTCCGTTGCCCCTACCATGTTGTGTTGTAGTGGCTCCAGTTTGCCCATCACCTCTGCCGTTGTGGTGACCACCATTACCTCGGCTACCACGTCCTCCAGAAAAGCGGCCTCTACCATGACCACCTCTACCTCTAGCTATTGGGGGTCTGTGACTCTGTTTTGGACAATTCCTCCTAATATGTCCAATCTCCCCACATCCGTAGCACTCTCTGGAGTCGGGCATAGGTCTCTCGGAGTAGTGTTGACCGTTCTGAGGTGGACCCCCAACTACAGTCTGTAGTGAAGACTGAATTGGTCGAACTGAGTGACCTCCGGAGTTCTGTCCTCTAGAATAAGAAGCATTAAACTCACCTCCCCTTCGAAACCTTTTTGATGTCGATGTCGTGGTGAAGTCATCTGGTTTCACTCCTTCCACCTCTATCACAAAGTCTACCACCTCTTGGAAGGATGTTGCCGTTGCCGCTATCTGTAAGGCTGAAATTCGCAATTCTGACCTTAACCCCTTCACAAAACGGCGGATCCGTTCTTGTGGACTGAAACATAGTTGGGTGGCATACCTGGATAATGCACGGAATTTGGCCTCATATGTGTTAACCGTCATCCTACCTTGCTCTAGACTCAAGAACTCATCCCTCTTCCTATCCCTCAAAGTCTGGGGAATATACTTTTCCATGAACAAACTAGAGAATGATTCCCAAGTCATAGGTGGTGCCTCTGTTGGTTGACACTCAACATGTGAACGCCACCACATTTTGGCGTTCCCTTGAAACTGATAGCTCACGAACTCGACACCAAACCTCTCTACTATACCCATCTTGTGTAGTAGCTCATGACAATCAACTAGAAAATCGTAGGCATTCTCTGATTCTGCACCCTTAAAGACTGGAGGTTTCAATTTCAAGAACTTACTGAAAAGTTCGTGTTGATCGTTTGTCATTATAGGCCCAGTAGTCAGACGTGGAAAGGTGCCTATCTCCAATGTTGCATCCATGCGGGGAGCCATAGTAGCCGCATGTCGTATCTCTGAAACCGGAGGTGTTGGTGCAGAAACCACTGGGGGTGCCTGACCGTGATCAGATAACCCGCTAAGATAAGCAAGTACCTGGTTGATCATCTCTGGGGTAGGTTGGGGTGGCATTTCCTCATTTTGCCCTTGTTCAGTTTCCCCTTCCTCACCCTCTCTTACTACCTCCTCAGTCGGTGGAGGAGTCACCGCCCTAGTATCAGATGGGCTAGGGGCTCGTCCTCTTCCTCTAGAGGACGTCCTCCCACGACCTCTTCCATGGCCTCTTGCCGCTGCTCTTCCTCGAGCTACAGCCCCAGTGGCTGGCTCAGTCGTTTCTTGTCTTTCCGTTGTTGCTGCTGTTGCGGTCGTTGCTCTAGTTCTAACCATCTGCGAAATAGAATGAAGATGGTCAGATACCAATTTGTATCACCTAGATACCAATTGGACTCAAGTAGTAGCACGAAAGAAAGAATGAAAGAATGGAATTTTCCTAAAGTCTTATAGCCTCTCCAAGAAAAGTAAAGGCGTCCCCCTACCGTTCCTTAAGACTCTACTAGACTCGTTCTTGTGTGATGAGACCAATGAACCTAATGCTCTGATACCAAGTTTGTCACGACCCAAATCGGGGACGCGACTGGCACCCACATCTACCCTCCTATGTGAGCGAACCAACCAAACTAACCCTTAACATTTCAAGATATATCAGCAGAAAATAATGCGGAAGACTTAAAACTCATTAATAAAACAATTCAAACTATTATTAATATCCCCAAAATCTGGAAGTCATCATCACAAGAACATCTATCTCAAATTACTAAGCTAGGAATGTCTAAGAACAAAAATAACTAAAAAGCTAGTCCATGCCGGAAGTCCATGGCATCAAGACTTGAAGAAGAAAACCCAGTCCAAGCTAGAAGCATTAGCTCACCCTGAAGATCCGGTTATGACGAAAACTGGCTCGAGTTACTGTTGTGTTGAAGTTGACGGAACGTTTGCTGCATTTCATAAATAACAAAGAAGAAAACATAAAAGTAGGGGGTCAGTACAACCACAAGTACTGAGTAGATATCATCGGCCAACTCAGAATAGAAGATAATATATATAAAGTAATATTATAAATCAACTATAAACTCAACATGTAGCAACAACAAGTATTATAATCGTCAATAAATACCATCAAGTTCATCCATGAGGGCTCAAGCCTCAATACCATACTCATTTGGGAATTAAGTTCATTATGTTGAGTATATTATCATCTTTCAAGATTCATTATCTTTCTTCCTCTTGTGTCGGTACGTGACACTCCGATCCCCTACCACTATGTGTCGGTACGTGACACTCCGATCCCCTATATTTGTCGGTACGTGACACTCCGATCCCCTTTATGTGTCGGAACGTGACACTCCGATCCCCTATATGTGTCGGAACGTGACACTCCAATCCCCTATATGTGTCGGAACGTGACACTCCGATCCCCTATATGTGTTGGAACGTGACACTCCGATCCCCTATATGTGTCGGTACGTGACACTCCGATCCCCTATATCTACGTGTCGGTTCGTGACACCCGTCCCACTAATACTATGTGTCGGAACGTGACACTCCGATCCACTAATATCATTCTATCCGTTCATCAAGCCTTCTCTATACCAAGGCATTATCAATCCCATTACTTTAATTCATCAAGCCTTCTTTTATACCAAGGCATCATCATTAACATCGTAGATTAAAGTTTCGTTCAAGATTTGGGATTCAATGGTTTTCATCATGCTTGTTTTATCAAAATCACATTATCATATTCATGCAAGCATACAATTAAGCATATAGACAGGTTTACAATACCACCAATACATATCTTTCCCTATTAAGAGTTCACTACGAATATCGTAAAATAACCATAACCTACCTCCACCGAAGACTAGTGATCAAGCAAGAATTTCCAAAGCTTTGTTTTCTCCTCAGCCTCTCGATCGATTCCTCTCTTTCTCTTGGTTCTTTCTGTTTGTTTTATTCAAACCCTCTTTCCTTTACCCTAATTATCATATAATTAAGACTAAAAGAGGACAATAAAACCCACTAATTAACTTAAGGTTACCTCTTTTAACCCCCAAGTAATTAGACTTATTAATATTAACCCTCAATCTTTATAATTAAGGATAGAATAGTCCAAAACGATCCTTAAAACGTGTAGAGGAATCCTATTCTGCCTGGGATTTGCACAACCTGTGACGGGCCGTCGTGCCTGCGACGGTCCGTCACGATGGTCGTCGCAGCCTCCCAAAGTCCAGGTGAACTGTGACGGCCCGTCACACCAGTGACGGTCCGTCCTGCACCTCCGTCCTGACGGTCAGAAACTCGTTTCTTGTACCAAATTCTCAAAAGTTGAAGTGTTTTGCAACGGGAACTCACGACGGTTCGTCGTGGATGTGACGGCACGTCCTGCAGGTCCGTCACAATTTACAGAGAGTCGATTTTCAATATCCAATTTCAGAATTCTAAGTATGCTGGAACGATGCACCCTCGACGGGCCGTCGTGCCTGTGACGGTCCGTCGTGGTGCCCGTGGTCTTGGCCAGTTTTTCCAGAATTAAAATCTGCTGCTCTAAACGACTAAACAGGTCGTTACAATTACAATAACAAAATTATACGTTTATTCTTTCTTCCAATATTACCCATGATAATATAATAAGTACCAATTGAATTTCTTCTTTTACCGACAAATATTATGATAATAAGAAGGATATTTACGTCATATACCATAAGTATATACAAAAATTTAATTTATTATCCAAGGTAAGTAATTATTTTTGAAAAAGCAAAATATGGAATGTATTCTATCAATGTTTATTTAAATAATGTCAGTCAAAGATATTAAAAATTGAGGAATGTTAATGTAAATAATGTAGGTCAAAGAGATAAAAAATTAATTTAAATTATGTCGGTCAAAGATATCAAATATTAAGGAATGTTAATTTAAATAATTTAGGCCAAAGATATGAAAGATAAATTTAAATAATGACGGTCAGAGATATCAAAGATTAACTTGAATTATATCGGTCAAAGATATCAAATATTAAGAAATGTTAATTAAAATAATCCAGGCCAAATATATCAAAGATTAATTTAAATAATGACAGTCAAAGATATCAAAGATTAAAGAATGTTATAATTTAAAGAATGTTGGTAAAATATATATAAGATCAATAAATATTACTTTATACAATGTCGAACCAAATTTCAAAAAATTGTCAATATTGGGCCATTCAATATTTGTGATTTAAATAATATATTTTCTTTACATGTGACAATATATTCACACACTTTCATTTACATGTGCCAATATTTCTCATGCTCCTTTATTTACACATGCTAGTTTTTCATGTCTTTGACATCGAGAAGTTATCTACTTTTTAAAAATAAGTAAAGGTTTAATTTGTTAGAATTATTATTGTAAGTTTAGGGTCATGGGGCGCCCATGTGAACCGACCCGATCCAAGAGATTAATGTCTGATAAGAAATAAGAATTACTTATCTCTTATTTGAAAAAGGAAGGGGGGTGGGGGGACAATTATAAAATTGAAAACTTCCCAATCCCCTTATTAAATGATTTATTCCTTTATGGTAAAAAAAAATGTAGTGAGAGACAACGTAAAAAAATCAAAAACAACAGAAACATAAATCAGAAGAAAAAAATAGAACTTTTTCTGTCTGAAGATACATTTAGTTTGTGAATCGATCATTGATTCCTAGTGATTCAAAGCAGGACTTTAGAACAGTTGACTTTCGCTGAAAAACTCTAAGGTGCACATTTAATAATTTCTTCCTATAAATCCTACAAATGGCATCAGAGCCTAGTTGTTTTGCTCCTTGTTTGAAAATTGTACAAATTTGTTTCTTGTAATTTGTTGTTATGAGATAGTTGTTAATAATATATATGTTGAATTCTATGCAAGTAGACTCTTAATGTAAAATAAGTGTTACTTGTTGGAAAGTATAGAAGAACAAATGCATGATTAAATATACTTGTCTTTTGAATGAGATATGTTGTTTGAGGCCCGCAAATTTGGAGTTTGCTTTGTTTCTTTCATGAATTTTCAATGAAGTAGAATAATTCATGTTGAAAATATGATTTGGAAAACAAAAAGAAACGGTAGATGATTTGTTTTTAACATATCTGAATGTTATCCATTGTTCTTGACAGAATGAATAAAAAAAGAATAAACTTTTTTATTTCTTGAGATGATATATGACCTACTTATAAACCCAAAAAGTGGGCTTTCACGTTTTTTTAAAAAAATTGATCTTGAAAATGTCTCTCCCTTATTTTCTCAAAAGCTGTTCTTTAAATAAATAAAAAAGATGTTTGTACTATTTTGTTCTTTAGTAAATAAAAATAAGATCAAGTACAATTATACATTATTTTTGAAGGATCAATGTACCTTAAATTAAATATTAAGTTATGTGAGTCACTATATTGAAAAGAATTAGCAGTAAGTTGTATAAGTCTTATATATATATATATATATATATATATATATATATATATATATATATATATATATATATATATATATATATATATATATATATATATAAGCTTACTTGTACTTGGATTATTAATAGTACCTCTTGTTTCATTATTTTTTGAGGAAAATTATTTTAATTACTATGGCAGATCTATTATTTAATTTTGGCACATAAAAAAAATTATTTTTTAGAGTTAAGTTATAAAGCCATGAGATATCTTTTTATTTAATAAAAAATGTTGACCAATTGTGTTGACTAGATTATTTTTTTTGATATGTGCATTAAAATTGTTCTTGATAAATTCGTTTAATCCTTATGTTCCTTATGCAGTTCCTTACCTTTTACGAAAATTTGTGAAATATGTTGCCACATTAAATGATGTTAACCATATTTTCATTTGGTTCCCATGTCAGATATGACTGAATGGGAACATGCTCAAATTACTCCAAGTGGGAGTTCTGAAAGTCGAGCAAAGGAACAAGGTAGAAGAGTAAGCCGCCGTAAGACATGTTTCCGAGGGCGTGAAATCATACAGATTGGTGTCCAAAAGGCTATACAAAATATGTCAAGGAACCTAAGGGTCATTCGAAGGGAAAAAGAGACAAAATTTAAAGAGTTTGAGTCATTGAAGATGTCCCCTAATTTGTTAGCACACAATTTTATTCACTTTATTGTAATAAAATGGGTTGAAGTGGCTGAATATAAGGAAATTTTAGATTGGAGAGCCTTAACTTATTTAACAGATGATCTCTATGAACCTTGGAATAGTAGATTGACTAACAATTATCATGACATTTGGCCCAGTCAGCCTTTTAGGGTTTACATTTGTTGTCTTGAAGACTTGTGGGAGGATTTTGTCTTTAAATTACTTGTAAATTTCATTGCTATTTTGTATTTCAAGATATGAATTATGTAGTTGTTTTTATTCTCAAATTATGTTATTAGACTTAAAGAATCCCTGTTATTAATGTCCTTAATGTATTAAAATACACATATTAAGAAGTTAGTTTCAAATTTAGTTAAATATTTAATTCGTAGATGATGAAAGGATGCTTACGTGTCTTTTTGATTTTACATTTAAATATGAGATCATTATGAGAATTGATTTGTTTGAATGTGTATGTCACATGCATAATTGTTAAAATTATTGCCTAATTATATGTCAATAACAAACATGACATCAAAAATTATCATTGCTGAGTTATACAAAGATAAAAAACTTAATGGTGATAATTACGACATCTGGAGTCGTAAAATATGGTATATACTGGAAGAGCAAAATGCTTTGGAAGGTATAAATCATATATTGCATCAACCAGAAGAGGGTAATACTGCACAACACAAAAGGGATCTTGAAGCTTATAAAGCTTGGAACAAGGCTAACTCCAGTGCACGTTGAATAATAGTTAGTCTTGTAGTTGATGACCTCATACATGAATGTGAGGAATTCCCTACAGCTCATGCTACGTGGGCACATCTGTGAGGAACGTATAGGGGTACGTCTATTACCCGCTTTTGACAGTTGACTATCAAATTTGACACTTACAAAAAGCTTCATGATAAATATATCAAACAATACCTTAGGGTGATGTCAAACATGATAGCTCAACTCTACAGTGCTAGCCATTTTCTTTTAGATGTGCAACCAGTTCAAACAGTGATTCGGTCTCTTTCAAATAATTGGAAACTTTTGAAAGTTAACTTGACCCATAATGATAGCATCAAAACTTTTTCTGATTTTACACGTCATGTTGAACTTAACGATGAGCACCTAGGTGCTGCTAAGGCTTCTTCTAATGCCTTTGTGGCAGTCAAGTGGTACAAAATCTTCAGGTTTTAAGCTCAAGATAAACTGGAAAAAAATGGGAAAGATAAAGAGACTGGAGAAGGACCGTCAAAGAAAAAGAAGAATCCAAATTCCAAGAAAGAAAAATGTTTTTCAAGTAAAGAGACAAGGGCAAAATGAAGTGCTACAATTGCCAAATGTTGGGGCATTTCTCTCGTGAATGCACTGAGCCAAAAAATGTAGCATTTCTAAATAACACATCTCTAAGTGCAACATATGTTTCTAGCACTTCTTTACTAACTGAATCTTATCCTATGTGGATAGTAGACTCAGGATCCACCAACCACGTGAGTCGAGATAGAGAGGCATTTGTTGAGTTTTGTCGAGTTCATCTAAATCAAGGTGGATCTACGTAGGAAATAATGCTAGGCTTGAAGTCAAAGGTATAGACACTTGCATGGTGACCGTTCCTTGATGTTGCATGAAGTCCTATATACTCCAGAGATTCAACGAAACTTAATGTCCATGTCTGTACTTTTAGACGTTGGTTTTGATTTTTTTTAGTCGTAATGGTGTTAGAATAACTCTAGATAATGTTTTATATGGTTTTGAACTTCATTATAACCGTTTTATCGTATTAGATTGTAATCCTTCAACTTATGACTATTATGCTGACCGTTGTGTAATGATATATTATTCAATTAACAATGATGTTGATGTTATTTCATGGCATGCTAGATTAGGTCACATATGGGAAGATAGAATGAATAGGTTGGCAAAAGAAGGGAATTTAGGTTCTTTCACCAAAATTGAAATGCCAACTTGTGAAAATTATCTTGCTGGAAAGATTACACGTAAACTATTTGGAAACTCTAAGAAAGATGAGTTCACACTTCAACTAATTCATTCTGATATTTGTGGTCCATTGAATGTAAGGGTAAGGTCTGGTGCTACATATTTCATTACATTTATTAATGATTTCACGCGTTTTGGTTATGTCTATTTTATTTCTCATAAATCAGAAGCACTTGAGTGCTTTTAAAGATATTTGAATGAAGTTGAAAATCAATTAGATAATAGCTTAAAAGCTTTAAGAACCAATCGAGGACATGAATATTTGTCAACAATTTGAAGATTTATGTACTGAAAAAGGTAGTATCAGACAATTAACTACTTCTTATACACCTCAATAAAATGGTGTAACTGAAAGAAAGAATAGAACATTATTAGACATGGCAAGATCAATCAGTGATGGCGTAGACAAATTTGTCCATCTCTTTCTCGGGAGATGCATTATTGATTGCAACTTACATATTGAACAAAGTGCCTTTTAAGTCAGTGTCTTCCATTCATTATGAACTTTGGACTGGTCATAAAATAAACCTGAATGATCTACGACCTTGGGTTTGTGCGATATATATTAAAGAATGCTTCGGTTAGTTTTGTAAACTAAGTCTAAAAGAAAAAAATGAATCTTTATAAGGTACTCTGAACTTTCTAAAGGATATGTGTTTATCGATGAACTGGAGGATGGAAGTATTACTGACATTGTATCACGAGATGTCAGATTTTTGGAAAATGATTTTCCCAAAAAGGATGAAATAGGTGGACTTGAGCCTCTGTACGAAATGTTGAATTCAGAAGATCAGGTAATGTTGTCAAACATACTTGATAATTCAATCGATCAAGAAATAATTCCTGGTCTGAGTGGGAGTTATGAATCTCAAAATCCTATAAAGGAATCTGAACTTCAAATATGTAAGAGTACAAGATAAGGTGTACCTAAACAATCTTATGAGATTGAGAATTATGTTTTCGTGGTATCTCCCACGGAATTGGATGAACCTAATTTTGTAACTGAGGCGTTATCAAGACCTGAAAGGAAAGAATGGTTAAAGGAGGTAAAATAAGAATTAGAGTCCATGAAAACCAACAATGTCTGGGATCTATTTGACCTTCCTAAGAAACGAAAAACTATTAGGAATAAATGTATTATTAAAGTTAAACGTAAATCAGATGAGTCAATAGAAAGACACAAAGCATAATTGGTTGCAAAGGTTTTACTCAAGAAGTTGGAATAGACTATGAGGAAAAAATTTCACCAGTAGTGAAGTTTATATCCGTACGATTACTTTTACCTATTGTTGCACGTTTGGATCTAGAATTGTACCAAATGGATGTGAAGATCACTTTTCTCGATGGAGATGAAACGAAGAAATCTACATGGAACAACCAGTTGGTTTCATTGTTAAAGGTCAAGAAAACAAAATTCGTAAATTGAAAATATCAATTTATGGCCTAAAGCAATATTCAATGTAGTGGTATTTGAGATTTCACAAGGAGGTGATGTCATTTGATTTCACCATGATCGATGAAGACCATTGCCTCTATGTTAAAAAGTCCAATAGAAAATTTGTAATTCTTTCTCTTTATGCAGATGATATTTTATTTGCTGGAAATAATTTGGAGTATATGAAAATTGTCAATTCATGGCTTTAAAAATTATTTGATATAAAAGATATGGGTGAAGCAGATTATATGGGTGTTAAGATCAAAAGAGATCATTCCAAGAAATTTTTGAGTTTATCTCAAGAAACATGAATAAAGAAAATATTGAAACGTTTTCGAATGAATAGTAGCAAATCCATAGATAATCCTGTAGCTAGGGGTGATAATTTAAGCCTTGAAATGTGTCCAAAGACTGAAAAAGAAAATGAAGACATGTCTCAAATTTCTTATTCTAGTGTTGTCGGGAGTTTGATATATTCTATGAATGTGTACTCGCCCAGATATTTATTGTGCCGTAAGTCTAGTTAGCATGTATCAATCCAATCCTGGAAGAGATCATTGGAAAGTAGTAAAGAGATATTTCCATACCTGAAGCACTACTAAAAAAAGGCCAAAAAGAGACCTAGAAAAGAGACCTCACGAGGTCTCTTTTCGGAAAAAAGAGACCTAAAAAGAGACCTCAACGCTAGGTCAGTAAAATGCTGGTCACTTTTTCACAGAGACCTCATGAGGTCGCCAAACGGAGACCTCACGAGGTCACCAACAAATAATCTGATTTTTTACAAAAAGGAGACCTCACGAGGTCACTATTGTATTATTTAATAATTTTATATTTTTTACATAGAGACCTCATGAGGTCACAATTTTATAATATTATTTAATTTTATATTTTAATTAAGAGACCTCACTAGGTCGCTAAGATATTATTTAATTTAATTTTATATTATTTTAAAGTAGAGACCTCATGAGGTCTCTTTTCTGCATTTATATTTGGAGACCTCACGAGGTCTCCATTATGATATTTACAGAAAATTTAATGCAGAAAAGAGACCTCATGAGGTCTCTTTTCTGCATTTATAAAATGTTAACTAGAGACCTCATGAGGTCTCTACTTTAAAATAGCTGAAAAAAATTAATGCAAAAGGGAGACCTCATGAGGTCTCTCTTCTGCATTTATAAAATAGAAAATGGTAAATGGAGACCTCATGAGGTCTCTAATGTGAAATATCTGGAAAAATTAATGCAAAAAAGAGACCTCATGAGGTCGCTATATTGAAATATCTGGAAAATTAATGCAAAATAGAGACCTCATGAGGTCTCTTTTTCTAGAAAAAAACTGGCAGAAAATTATTATTTCTGCAGCTTCTCATCACCTGTCATTTTAATTCAGTACCCAAATCAAACTCAAAGAGCTTCAAAAACTCAATTGAAGCAATACATTTACAAAATATTCTCTTATCAACTCAATTGCAACTCACTTCAACATAATTATATATTAAACAAAAATCATGATATCCATAAGTTATATAATACATTCCAACGTTATCATGTATTCACATAACAAATAATTCCCATCACAAAATTATAAAGTTAACAAAATGATCCATAAGTTAGCTATCACAAGTCTAAACTTCACTAATGTGGTAGTGTGTTTTCCACATAATCATCACTTTCTTCATCTCTACTCTCATGGGTCATATTTCTTTGTTGACCATACATTGGATAATGAGTAGGTTGAGATTGAGGAGGTCGAGGAGGGAAAGTGACATCACCAGAACAAGGGGGAATCCCTCCTGAGGCAAGTAATGCATCGAATTGAGCCTTAAGACCCGCAAATTGTAATTCCAACCGCCTTTCCCTAGCCCGTGATTCTTCGGCTTGGCTAGATAGCTCAACAATCTTTTTCTCCATAGCCAAATTTTTCTTCATTGATTCATCATGATTTGAACTATTTAGGCCTTCAAACTCAGAAGAAAATTCACGAAAGGTTTTGTGCGGCATTCCATATGCATACCCATATCTACTCGGCCCAGAAGTCAAGTCTAACCAAACTCTCTCATCCTGTTCTTGAGTAAGTGGCATACCTCGATTTTCTTCAGGCAGAGTTTGTTGTAAATCCTCCAAAGCTTGAAGATATCGATTCTAAATTGAATGTTATCATATGAGAATATAAATTTAGAAAATAAGTAATTATTTTTTAAAATTAGAGGCTTACATAGGTCACTTCAGCTCGCGGTTCAACCCACACGTCTGGATCTTCAGGATTTTTCTTCTTTCTAATGTGTGTTGCCTTAAATGCCTCAGCTTGAGTTATCGGTCTTCCTAGTTCCTTTTCCTACATAAAATAATAAAGTTATAATCAAGAGTAATTAAATATTAATACATAAAATATATAAACACAAAGAAAAATGATACACACCAATTTCCTCCTCACACTTCCTTGACTTTGAGCCCCACTTGTGTGTAGAGAACCACCCTTAGTAGATGATTTTGCCTTTTTACCGATCTCACTCATCTGCTTAAATCTTGGATCATATTTCCAATGCACGAGTAATTTTGCCCAATCCTCCGATAGAACCCAGCTAGGTTTGCTATTATCTCTACGAGCTTTATTAAACAAACTAGCAAGAGTATGCGTAGCTTTCTTGTGAAAGTTTGCACAAATTTTGGCCTCATGTTCCGGATGCCAAGCATATTTTTTCTACAATTAAAGCATAAATTATTTTATTTGATAAGTATTAATGAAGACAAGTATTTTAATAGTGTTAAACAAATAAATTCGAATATACCCTGAACTCCAAAAATATTTGTCTCTTGAGATTGCTAGGGAACTTGCCCCATGTAGGATAAGCATCTCTATAGAGTTCTTTGATTGTCTGAGAAATGATCCCCACAGCATCATCTGGATTGAAACTGTAATACAAAGTTTTAACATTTACAAGTTAAAACAAATAGAATTAAATCATATAATAATAAACATACCATATTTTTTTAAAAAAAACTTACGTGTAGCCTTCAGGCTCGATGACAAGTCTATTATGCATGTCCCTCATGCCAACTTGTGTATTGTCATGACCAGGTGTATCTGACTGATTTGTTGTAGGAGTGTTAGGCTCAGAACTATTACCTTGAATGCGAAGACTCGACATCATAAGTTGTGAAGCAGATGATGATGATGGTTGTGAGTCTGCAGGGTTGTGAGTATTAGTGCGAGAGACACTAGACGTTGGTCGATTATCCTCTTGAGGCAAAACACTGTATCCCTGTGGGGTAGCATTTCCCTGTGGGGTAGCATTCCCCAATGTGGTCATCATCAAAGGTACCTGAGGGGGCGGCTGAGTATATTCCAGTGGTGGATGCATATAGGTCGAAGGAGGAATAATACGTGGAGGCACGGTCCGCCTAGAATAGCTATGTGGCTGAGTGTCTTTTGGTAAGAGAGATGTTGTGTTGTCTGATCTTATATGTATACCTGTTTGTTGTCTACTAACCATACCGTCTTTCTTTTTTTTCTTTTTGGGGCCATTATCAATATCTTTATTCTTACATTTACCTGTCATCTAATTAGTACAAAAACATTCAAGTCAAAGGTTGTTAGATATTGAAGATATGAGAGACAAACAACATCCAACAAAAAGCACACGAGAACATATGAAGTTGAAGTTATTGAAATTAAAACAAAAGGCACACAAGGTAATTAATACAGAGATACATTGGTAATTACTAATCCTCCTCGTCCTCATCCTCATTCTCATCCTCATCCTCATCCTCATCCTCATCCTCATCCTCATCCCCGTCCTCGTCCTCGTCCTCGTCCTCGTATTCATCTTCATCCTCATCATCATACTCAAACTCATCCTCATGAATTGTTGCATTTGCCCCTTCATTTGTTATTTCTTCCATATCAACCTCTTCTAATATGTGTTCAGGATGCTCTAAATCATTTTCTAATTCAACATCGACGGTGTGGTGAACAATTGATGAATCATCATTTTGGTATGCAACATCCAACACGTTTTCAACTTCCACACGGCCCATGGGTTTGGTTTTAATAACCACCCACCAATCAGCTTTATCTGGACGCAAGGGATAAGGAACATAGTACACTTGCTTAACATTTTGTGCAATAATAAAAGGATCATAAGCTTCATATTCCCTTGTGTGCTTTACTTCAATGATATTATATTGTTTGATTTCTCTCGTACCTCTTTTGGGGGTTGGATCAAACCACTTGCATCTAAATAATATAATTTTTTTTGTAGGCCAACCAGAATACTCCATTTCCAAAACCTCCTTGAGTATCCCATAATAATCAACTCCATCTAGATTTCCATCACCACCTTTTACCCAAACTCCACTATTGTTAGTTTTTTTATATTTGGAGTATTCTTCAGTAGTGAATTTAAAACCATTAACAACATACTTATTCATTGAATAAGTCTTGATGGGTCCCCAAGAAATGTCCTTCAAAAATTGGTCAAATTGACCATTTTTTGTGTCATAAATCTATAAATATTTAAAAAGTAAGAAATTAGCATCAATTAAATATAAATTTATTTAAAAAATAATAGTATTATGAAAATATTATAAGGCTTACGTAATCTTGAAACCACTTTGAGAAATTCTCAAATACTCTTTCATTGCCATATAAATGCACAAAGTAACTGTCAAACAAGATGGATATTGAGTTAATTGTTTTGTCTTGTAATTACATATTTTAGTGAGAACCCAGAAACTTACTCAACAAATGGTTTAACTTGTGGGCAATTCAATAAGACATGTGTAGATGCAGACTGCAACTCAATGGCACTAAGATTCCTCCTTGTGCGTTTTTTTGAACCTTTGCCTGGTTGATTGAAGATTGATAGTGGCTTCATAGTCTCACCACCATCGTCATGGCAATTGGGTCTATTTTGAAAGCATGACACACTTCTTTTAAAGTAATAAGAACCAAAATTAGTTATCTCCCTACCAAATTATATCTAAAATTTAAAGCTAATTGTCAACACTAGATGGACACAAATTGATTTTCAAAAGAAAATCAATTTTGTCATCAATAGGATCAACTAGTGTTGGTACTTATGCTTAACAAATAATTATTTCTAAAATTTAAAGCTAAGTGTCAACACTAGATGGACACAAATTGATTTTCAAATAAAATCAATTTTGTCATCAATAGGATCAACTAGTGTTGGTACTTATGCTTAAACAAATAAAATATGGATTTAGAATTTGAAACTTACGAGATTTTATAACGATCTCAAATTAATATACATTGTAATACATATAAAAAGTCCTAATTCACATGAAACCATAAGTAGTTGTACTATGCGAAGATATTTGCATTTTGTGGCAAACTATACCAAAACTTGGACACAAATGGATTTAATTTGAAGTTGATTCATGTTTTGTTATTCTTTGGAAGTATTTAATTTAATAACAGTTTTGCTGCGACATAGGTCAGTGAGAGAGAGACATATAAAATGTAATAAACAATAGTTGCACGTAATCCTCTTTTCTCTCATTGCTTATAAGAGCCCCCTTTAAGCATTGAATTCGATCTCCCAATATTCAAGTAATCTCACATACCTTATGGCCCCATAAACAAATAATTATAACCCTCAGGTGGAAATCCTTTTTTCCCTTTCTTGCCTATGATATTCGATCAATTTTCCACTTCTAACCCACAAATTCCACCCCACCCTAACCAGTCAGAATCAGAACCCTATTATCCATTAATTTCAGGTCAAATGCCTCACTCCCAAAATGCTACATTTAAAATGACGACAAACCACACACCCTAGAACAGCTCAAATTCTTTATTCCAGCGAGGGGTTCCCAATTCAGCACTCATTAATTCAAATATAACCTCCAAACTACTCTCCAAAACCCAAATTACAAAATTAAAGCTTCAATCTAGGTCATGAAATTCAAATCATTTCCAAAAAAACCCAAATGTACAAGAGGAAAAAGAAAAAAAAAAAGAAAAAAACAGTAACACAAAAAATAAGTGGAATTAGTGAAAATACCTTTATTGAGCTTAATGACGAGCTGCTTCTTAGAGAGAGAAAGAGAGAGGCGGCAGAGAGGCGGCAGAGCGACGACCTGAGAAAGAGAGAGAGGCGCGACGAGGTGAGAGAGAGGCGCGACGAGGTGAGAAAGAGAGAGAGGTGCGACGAGGTGAGAGAGAGGCGCGACGAGCGGTGAGAAAGAGAGAGAGGCGCGACGAGGTGAGAGAGAGGCGCGACGAGCGGTGAGAAAGAGAGAGAGGCCGCGCGCAGTCTGTAAAAAAATTAAGAGAGGGAAGAGAGTTATTTTAATTTTTGGCTAGGTTTTTGGTTTTGTCTAAGAGACCTCATGAGGTCTCTACATTTTTAAATATTTTAAATTATTATTTTTAATTTAACAAGTAGAGACCTCATGAGGTCTCTACTTGTTAAATTAAAAATAATAATTTAATTTAATTGAATAGTTAAAAAATTAGAGACCTCACGAGGTCTCCAATTTTATGAGAATTAAATTAAAAATTTAAAATTTTTAAATAAGTCAGATAAAAAAAAAAATTATTCATTATATTGACCTCACGAGGTCTCTTCCACATTAAAAAAAATATTAAAAAATATTAATTTAAATAGCGACCTCATGAGGTCTCTTATTATTGACCTATTTTTGAGGTCTCCATTTTTAGGTCTCTTTGTGGCCTTTTTTTAGTAGTGAAGGGAACTACAGATCATGCACGGTGTTATAGTGGATCTGATTTATTCATAAGAGGTTATACACATGTTGATTGGGCTGGTGACCGAGATGATAGAAAATCAACATCCCGTTATGCTTTCTTACTAAATGGTGGTTCTATTTCAGGGAAAAGTAAGAATCAAACTTTCACAACTCTTTCAACCACGGAATCTGATTTGTGGCTTGTGCAACTGCAGTACAAGAAGTTGTTTGGTTAAAGAGATTCTTTGAGCATTTTAGTATTGCAAAAAATTTAAGGGTCCCATGATTCTATATTGTGATAGTCAAGCGGCTATCACATACACAAAGGATCCTAAGTATCATATCAAAACCTAACACATAAACATCAAGTATAACTTTGTGAGAAATGTAGTAGCAAATGGAGAAATAACTTTGCAATACATCCTACACGTGAAATGATAGCTGATCCCTTTACGAAGGCTATCTCTAGAGACTTGTTTGAAAAACATGTTAAGGTTCTAGGTTTACGTAAACCATGATGATATTTCTGTATTGTAAAATGAACTGATTGTCATAATATTCTCCTATATATAAAAACAATTGAATTTATGTTCAAATGTAGCATGCATGTGATATTTTATTAAAAATAAAGTGTGTCGAACAAGCTACAAGATTGACTCTCTCACACGAGTAATCACCTCTTATATCAAGGAACGTGAAGAGATGAGTTTCACCACCATATTATGAATTGTTTTATCATGTAGACAAATGTTTCTCTAAAAAAATAAGTTTAAAGATAACATGAAAAGAGAAACTAGGGTTAAACATCTTTTAATGTTTAGACCAAGATCTCTACGATATTGGATAATCCGAATGATAAGACACATACACCAGTATAAGGTGAAAACATCGTAGTACGTGTTTCATACAATGTGTGTCTAGTGATCAATGGGTCAATGAAAGAATATTCCCTACTTTTTTATTATGTGAGACCTAGAAAAGTTAAAATGACTTTTCAATGAAATACCCATTGACCTTTTGTTGTTTCTTGAAGTTTCAACCGATGTTGCTATTTTAGCATGTTAATAATAGCCATGAATGATTCCACAATGCAGTGCATGTCTGGGAAACAGTTAAATATGAGTAGATAGATTCAAGTTGAAAGGAAAGACAATAAATGAATAATAAACTTATATACACAAGTCGGCTATTGCACTAACCATACTGGAATTCAGTGTAATTGTGTGTATACAGTTAAGTATGAACTCGAGTTAATTTCCTTAAGAGGATGAGAGATCAAATAAGTAGCTACTAGAGTAGTGAATAAAGTCTAGGTTAATAGCATTCTCATATAAGTAGTTAATTCTTTCTAAATGTGGTTTAATTTTTATATGGAGTTTGGCAAAACCTTAAAGTAAACTCTTGATGCTCACAGGTCGCATGAACTATTTGTTGTATGAATTGTGTGTTTAGTTGATGTTGCATTAGCTTGGGTCTTGTGCACCATGTGCGAAGTGGGAGATGTAAGTTTAGAGTCGTGGGTCGCCCACCGACACAAGTGATTATTGTATGATAAGAGATATGAATTACATATCTCTTATTTGAAAATGGAAGGGGGGGGGGGGAGACAATTATAAAACTAAAAACTTCCCAATTCCCTTATAAAAGGATTTATTCCTTTACAGTTATAAAAAGGTTGTGAGAGACAACGTTAAAAAACAAAAAAACAACATAAACACAAATCAGAAGAAAAAAAGAGAAATTTTTCTGTCTGAAGATACATTTAGTTTGTGCATCAATCTTTGACTCCTAGTGACTCAAAGCAGAATTTTGGAGCAATCGACTTACGCTGCAAAATAGTAAGATACAATTTGTTAATTTCTTTCTATATATCCTACAAGTATGTTTAAAATATTGAATTCACAAGCTTCAAACTTGACAAAATTAAAATCCCGATGATTTTTTTTTCGGGTACACATAGTGTGAAAGTTTGAAGCTTTTTGTTAGGCACTACAAGAAAACTATGGATTAAATGGGGATTTTCATGGGAATTATTATGAAACTTTATAGGAAAATAAGTTTCATGCGAATTTTTTATACTAATTCCTATGTAATTTGTATTGTTTTTGTAGTGAGTCTGAATTGGATGCCAAATCAGGGACAAGAGTCAATTGTTATGTCTAAGACAGTATTGGAAGCCAAATAGGGAGTTGAGTCTGGGTAAAGGGTAGATCCTAGGTCCCGAGTAAAGGTTATATCTTTGGTCCCTATTACAATTATGATTAGAAATTGGGTCCCCAGTGGAGTTTGAATTTGGGTTCCAAGTCTTCGGTCAATTTTAGAATCTACACTTAAATCAGGATCAAAGGTAGGTATTAAGGTTTTGGAACAAAGTCAAGGTTGGGAGTTGAATTGGGTTGAAGTCGGGATCAAGAGTCTGGTCTCGAGTCATGATCTGATCCAAAGTCCTGAATTGAAACTAGGTCTTAAATTGACATCATTAATTAGGTTTTGGGCCGATATTGAGAGTACACTCACAGTGGGCCTAGCGTTAGATCCTTGGTTAGGGCTGGGATAACGAGTCGAGTGGTTTGTCAAGAACCTTTTTTATATAATCTAGAGTTCAACTCCAGATCTAGTTACGTTTGGCAAAAAATTCTGAAATATTTTATTTTCATTTTTTCATGAATTTTTAGAAATTCTATGTAACAACCTGTCCTGTCGTTATGAGTGAACTAATTGTGAAAGAAATAGGGCGATAAAACTTTTGTATTAGTGAGTTAAAAACTTCAGGTTAAGCTTGACTTAGCCGAAATCTAAGCAAGGTGAGACAGAGGGCGATACGGGGAAAGGATTGGGTGAAATGTCTAAGTAAAGTCTATTTTTCTTATTGCTGAGATGTTAAGAAGTCCATAGAGCCTTTCAGAAGTGAATTCACGTGAGTTGAACTCCCAGTATCGAACTTGTCGTGAATGGTTGGTTTTAAACATTAAGGTGTGAAGTTGTTTTGAGAAATGGGCAAATTTTGGAGAATTTTGTGCTTTTGTCCCTTGCAAGCCACTATAGAAGTCATCCTATAGAGATGGAATTAATTCATTCTATAGAGAGAGATCCCGCTACAATGCCACTTCTATAGAGGGATTGGGCCGCTAAAGTGGGGTTGGCCACATTTAATGCAAAAATTCCCAAAATTGCTCATTATTTGATAATTATGTTTTGGGTAAGATTAGAGGTTACCTAGGGTAGTTTTCACCTATTTTCCATTGAAATCATCCGTAAAGGTAAATAAATTACCACCTCAGCTTGGTAATCTGATTACTAAGACTTAGAATCCATGGTGGTGACTTTAAGGGAGGGTCTGCTTGGACCTAATGGTGGAAAGAACCCTTGTTTGGGTGGAATTATTATAAAACTTGTTTAGGGTTTGGTATTGGATTATAATCTGGGTATATTTAGGACATTTTGTGTTATTTCTATTTTTTATAAACCAAGAACACATTATGTTTCATAACAAGCGGAATTCTTAGTTTTAATAAAACTTTCATGCATGATTCGAGGTAGGTGATGGTTGAATCATTTCCCATTTACTTTATATATGCATGTTAACTGTTTTGCTAGTAATACTTGAAAAATATATTCTTAGGGAATCGATAAGGGATGAATGTGAAATGGTCATTGTGGTTAATGACATGCAATGAGCTTGTCATATTTAGATGAATTTACAAATGTGATTTTATTAATTCATTCATGTGGTTTTGATTGCGATTGTGTGATGTGTAACTTCCAATTGGCTCAGATACCACACTTTGTACGAACTAACAGTTGGCTCGAGTACCAATATGCTTGTACATGATATTTCTTGATTGGCTCAGCTACCATGCATGTTACTGGTATTAGTTGGTGTGGTACCACGCCTAGTATATGAGATCTCATTAGTTGGATTAAATACCATTCCTGGTACAAGCTTATTAACGCCTAGCTTAGGCACCACACCTGGTATATGTGATTGCTTAGTGTGTGGCCTCTACGAGTGAACCGGGTTGCTTACTGTATTTTATTAGCGTATTTGATGTGGATATGTTGCATGTCATCTCGTTATACTAATTTTCAATTTCTTGTTTATAGTTTGTATATTGGGAGCTAGTCGATGATCCTACTGGTACATCGTAATTTGTGTAATGATATTGCACTTGATATTTCTTTGTTGATTACATTAGATTTATCAGGCGGGCAGTTGCGTGACCTCAGTTGTGAGTTTGACACCTTATCAATCCAAGGGTGAGTTACTTATTCCAAGCTGCCATGGATTTATCTTAATTTTCTAGTCCATTGTTTGGACTTAGACTTCTTGTTTTAGGGTTGCATCCTTATATTCCAGACTAAGAATAAATGTTTCAAAACACAACTTTCAGGTTTTAGGGGGTTATTCCGCGATTGTCCTTATGACTTGGTTTATGGATGTTGCAAATTAATTATCTTAAAAGGTTAAATTGTGTTTCTGGTTGTTTAGTTGATTACAGGTTAGTAGATAAGTGGTTCTCCCACTAGGGTTTTTGTATGGGTTCGTCTCACGACAACTTGGGTCATGACTAAAGTTTGTATGACAACCCTAGATATTTTTATATTGTCATATTAAAACAACTCTAGTAGAGTCTTGTGAAATGGTCCAGAGACGTCTTCACTTTCTTGAGACGCTACATGACTTTAGGAAATTATCTCTTCTTTCTTCGATCGTGCTATTACTTGATTTCAATAGGTATCTTACTTACTTAATTCATTGTTCTTATATGGTTGATACTAGATGTAATAGAATAAAAGTATCAGCTCTAGCTACATAACCGACAATGTGAAGGTGAGTAAGGGGCAAATGCATAAGAAAGGACAGTGGCAGAAAAAAAGTGACACCCCTAATAGTAGAGCTCAGGTTGTAATCGGTCCAAGACCAGTGACAACTCCCCCACCCCAAGATCGTGTTGAGGATGACATGGTAGTACATTATAAGGAGGGTGTTGTACCTGAGATGGAGACACAGGTTAGGGGTGCACGCCTTCCCTCTATGATTTTTGAGGTTGTTCTGCATGAGCTCGCCTTCCTGAGAGGGATAATTGATATTGGAGTCATTCCTATTGTGCCAACTACTCAGTCTCTAGATTCTTCTCCCTTAGTTACCACCTCTCCTAAGATGGAGGAATCTTTGGGTATTGATGCATTCTTTCGTCCAATTTTAGTTGTATCAATGACAAAGACTGAGCATGAGTTGTTGACTAAGTTTCTGAAGCTGAAGTATATGTTGTTTCATTCTATTCAAAATGAGGATTCTTTTGAGTTCATCTTGGATTACTATGAGAGGTTGCATGCATTGGGTACTGTGCAACAACAAGGAGTAAAATTTGTTACTTTTCAGTTATAGGGGGATGCTAAGCAGTAGTGGAGGGCTTATATGGAGTTTTATTCATATGTTTTGTCTTTGTTACCTATGTCTATATTCATGCCTTGATATGAAGAAGTATGTGCCTTGTACTCCCAAAGATTGCAAAAAGGATGAGTTTCTGGGACTTGAGTAGGACAACATGTTTGTTGCAGTTTATGAGGGTAAGTTTCATGTCATGCCTTGCTATGTTACCCAAATTTTGTACACTCAAGAGGAGAGGGATTGCTTGTATATGAAAAAGTTTTGGAGAGTGAGTAGGAAGTCTTATCTGTGTATTGACCTAGACTTCTGGGGGGAGAGCTTTAATGAGGTAACTGATTTTGTGAAAAAGTTAGAGCGTCAGACATGTTAAGTTGATTGCAAAGAAATCTAAGAGTATGGGTAATTTGAATGGTTCTTACTTTACAAGTCCCAACCAATATGCGCATTTGTCCCATCCTATTAAGTCGCCCATGTTGACTTCTATATGTGGCCATTTTGGGTCATTCAACACTCTTCAACTCCTAGTGGCCGAAGAGCTTCTTATTTTTCTGCCAGTAGAGCATTACTTGATCAAGTGTGTTTTATCTGTCGTAATTTGGTCACTATAATTGAGAATGCTTTTTTAAACTGACTGGTAACTCGACACAACATTATACCAGAATTGTAGTTCCAGCGTGAGGAACTGGCAATGGTAGGGGACTCCCTAAGAATGGACAAGGTAATATCTAGGAAGGATGTGGAGGTAAAGGAAATGTTAATGCGGGGAGGGAAGTGGCATAGCCAACTTGAGGTGTCACTCAGAATAATAATAGAGGTTAATTTTACGCACTACCAACTATATCTGAGGATGAGGCATTTGATGTTGTGATATCATTTACTATTTTCGTCTATGATAGGATGACTTCTGTTTTAATTGATCCGAAGTCCACCTGTTCTTATTTTATTTGTTAAATTTGCATTAGGGCTTGATTTGATTTGTGATACTCTTCATACTCTCATTTATATTTTCACTCCTATTAGGGAGATTATAGTAGTGATATATGTGTATTATTCTTGCTCAATGGTGGTTAAGGTCTATATTTTTGGTAGATTTGGTTACTGTGGATATGATGGATTTCGTTTTGATCATAGGTATGACTTGGTTGTCTCCTTATCATGCCATTTTGAATCATAATTCTAAAATAGTAACTCTAGAGATTCCAGGTAGGGTAGACTAGAGTAGGAAGGTGTGTACGGACCTAAACCAGTAAAGATCATATCTTTTATTCAGTAAATAAGTCAAATAGGCTGGTTTTTAGCCTTCTTATCTCATCGTTGGAATGTTAGTGCAGAGTCCCCTTCTATCTAGTCAATCTTAACATTATCAGAATTTCCAAAGGTATTTCCTATGGACATGTTCTGTATGCCACCATATAGGGATATTAATTTCTCTAAATATTTAGACCCAAGCACTCACTCAATATCTGTTCCTCCTTATCGTATGGCTCCAGCGGAGTTGAGAGAACTCCAAACTCAACTACATGAACTTCTAGATAAGGGATTTTTTCACCCCAATGCTTCCCCTAGGGGTGGTCCAGTCTTGTTTTTAAGAAAGAGGATGGTATTATGAGGATGTGTATAGACTATAGGCATTTGAATAAGGTTTTGCTTCGGGAAAAAAATATCTTTACCACACATAGATGATCTATTTGACTAGTTGCATGGTGTTCTAACCTTTTTCAAGATAGATTTGAGGTCTGGGTACCGTCAAACAAAGATTATGCAAGAGGATATACCTAAGACAACATTCACGACTTAATATGACCATTATGAGTTCTTGGTCATGTTACTTGGTTAACCAAAGTGTCGACGTCCTTCATGAGTTTAGTAAATGGTTTCTTTAAGAAATTTCTGGATTCCTTAATATTATGTTTATAGATGATATTTTGATCTACTCTAAGAGTAAGAAGGAGAATATAGAGAATCATCACATTGTATCCTGGGGAAACCAGAATTATATGCAAAATTTTTGAACTGTTACTTTTTGATAACCTTAGTAACTTTCTTAGGGCATGTGGTTTTTAATAAATGGGTGATGCTTGATTCTCAAAAGATTGAGCCAGTTAATAGTTAGGTCCGGTCTAGCTTTGCGACTGAAGTTAGAAGCTTTATGGGTCTTGTTAGCTACTACCACAGGTGTATTAATAATTTTGCTTCAATCGACTATAAAAACCCTTCCCGTCATTACTGTCAGATTTATATTGAAATAAATCAGGCAAGAAAACTTTTAGATTAGTGAGTTAAAATTTTTAGTTTAGGCTGGACTCGATGATATCTGAGAAACATGAGTTCTAGGGAAATCTGGGGAAAGGATTTGGTGAAATGTTTCAGTAGAATGTATTTTTCTTGTTTCTAAGATATCAAGGATTCAATATGGTCTTTTGAAATTTAATTTGGATGAGTAGAACCCCAGATATAGATGATCTTGGTATTAAGGGGTTGGTTTGGAACTTCAAAGTTTGAAGGTGTTGTGAAATGAGAATTTTCGATGATTTGAGTTTCTGTCCTGTGCTGGTGGGTGACAAACTACTATAGAGGTGGAATTGATTCTTGCTATAGTAGAATATCCCTTTACAATGTTGCTACTATAGCGAGATTGGGTTGTTATAGCAGAGTTAGTCTCAGTTAATTCAATTTTTTTTATAGATTTCATAATAAGGGGAGAACGTGAGTAGAGCTTTTAGGCTTGGTTCAATGTAGGTGATGGTTGACTTGTTTCACATAAACGTCTTATGTTCAGGTTAACTCTTTCGGTAGTAATAGTTGAACAATATGACGTTAGGGAATCGAGAAGGGATGAACGCATAATGATAATTGTGATTAATGACATGCAATAAATTTATCATATTTACTTGTGTTTACAAGTGTGATTTTATTCATTACAGTTGTGATTGCATGATGTGTGACGTTAAGTTGGCTCGGACACCATATATGGTACATACTAACGATTGGCTCGGGTACCACGCCTAGTACATGGTATATCTTTGATTGGCTTGGGAACCTTACTTGGTATATATATCGTTTTGCTCGAGTACCACACCTAGTATGAAATTTCATATTGGTTTGCTCAAGTAACATGCCTTGTACATATTTACTGATGGTTGGCTCGATTACCAACACCTAGAACATTTGATTACACTGTGTGTGGGTTCCATAAGTGGCCCGACCCCCCTGAGTTGGGATGGGGAGTTGTAAAGGGGTATGCTCAAATTTTTGGTATTGATTATTCTGACTGTTTCTAGATTAGAAACCATCAGATTATTGTAGGCTATAGCTGCACAAATTGGTTGGAATGTGTTTCAGTTGGACGTCTAATCTGCATTTTGAATGACTTTCTTGAGCAGGAAATTTATGTTGAGCAACCTGAAGGCTTTGCAGTCAAAGGACATGAAGATAAAGCGTATCATCTCAAAAAATCTTTGTATGGACTAAAGAAGACACTAAGAGCTTGGTACAACAGGATTGATGAACATTTGGTTCAACTGGGCTTTAAAAAACGCTTTAGTGAAGCTACTCTCTACATTAGATGTGATGCAATTATTTTTATTGATCACTGGTTTACTAGAAGTAACAATGAACTTGTCAACAAATTTAACGAAGATAAGCAACATGCTTTTGAAATAACGAATTTGGGAGAAATGATGTATTTTCTAAGAATGGAAATCAAGCAAGAGCAAAATCAAGTGTTCATCTGTCAAAAGAAGTATTGAAAAGATATTTTGACAAAGTTTAGAATGGAAAATTGTAAAGAGATAGCTACTCCAATGTGTCAAAAGGAGAAGTTGAGTAAGAATGATGAGAGGAAAGGATCAAAAAAGTCCCTTTTCTTTGGGTTAAGGCTCAAAGTGATCCTTGAGTTTTGACATAGAGCACTAATAGTCCCTCATGTTTACAATATTGGTGCACTTTTGGTCCTCCTCCAAAATTTTACCTATTTTTAGCATTGATTTTATCCACAACCTATGTATGGGATGTTCAATCGTTATTTTATATATTTATTAGAAATAAGAACTTCATATGAACGAATGTGAGAAGGAAACACTTTGTTTTGTTTAGTAGAAACCGTACTGCAGGTAAAATCGTGAGGTTTATCATGATAATTTCACGTGCAATAGTATAATTTTTTCTTTTCCTGTAAAGTCATATGTTAAGATGTTTTTAGTTTAGCTGCAATAATATTTCTAGTGAACAGAACAAGGTGTTTTACTTATGACCTTCTCTCAGATAGAGTTATTATTTATGTTATATATATAAAAAGACGATTGGACGTTCTTATATAAAATTTTGGACAAAATTAATGCTAAAAAATGGGCAAAATTTTACGAGAGGATCAAAAGTGCACCAATATTGCAAACATGAGGGACTATTAGTGCTCCATGTGGAAACTGTAGGATCACTTTGAGCCTTAACCCAATGTTTATGGACTATTTTGAGCCTTTCCTCGAATAATGAAGCTGAAAAAGTGGATGAGACTCTTTACAAGAGATTGGTTGGCTATCTCATACATCTTACTGCAACTAGACCCAACATTTTATATGCTTCTTAGTTGTTTTAAACATTTTTAAGTTAGTTGATGTTTTATAGGAGTTGAACTGCAATTTTAAAAGTTTAATTTGTTCATTGTACAATCATGTGCTATGCAGTTGCTTTGTTACAGGCTTTTGTTATTTTATTTTTTAAATATTTAAACACCATTTTAGTTCAATAAAAAATCATCCTTCAGCCAGAAAGTATTTTCTTCTCTTCTTCTTTCCTTTATTTTTGTTTATAGAGTTGAAGTTCAGTCATGACTCCTACAAATGTCTTTCATTTATTTCACTCTATATATAATGATTGAAAATCATAAGTTCGTGTCACATGTTGCCACCTCTGCTGATTATGCTTAGTGTCACCTTATACTCAGTGCATACCACATACTTTTCTTTGTGTTGCATCTCTTTTTGAAGCAGATTCAGGTGTTCTAACTCAAACTCGTAGCTAGGAAGGTTGCAACTTTCCAGTCAACACTTGGTGAGTCCTCCTCATTCGGAGACTTCAAAAAAGTAGTTAGTAGTTAGGTTTTTCATCAAGACAATTAATTGATTTGCAATAGCTAGAAGTCATGTCATAACAAAACTTATATCTTCTTTATTCTAGTTAGTGGAGAGTTTACTTTAGACATTAGTCGTTTCAGTCATATCATTCAGATATATGTTAATTATTGCTTCAATTAATTCTCTAAATCAAGGGAGTAACAAATACAACAAAACCAAGCTTCAAAATCTGCAGGATGTCATAGAACTCCATCTTTGTCGCGCTCTTCATTTTTTCGTCTCATTGCTTTAGAGGTTTTTGAAGACATAAGAAATCCTTGCAGCCTTGATTTTTAAGAAAATCTTGGCTAAAATATTTTAATATTCTTTTTTCATTTCGAAGCCTCACAAATTTTGTACTCGGTTTAGTGTGCTCTCCTGATTTTTTTGTCTCCTGAAATTCTATATCTCAACATAATATTTTCTATATTTGAAAATCAATTCAATATTACAACGTAAGAGTTCCAGAGATAACTTGAATCTCGTTACAACACAGAAATTTAGAACAATTTGCAGCTCCACACAGACTAAGAACAATTGTACTCCGGTATCACTCAAAAATATAGTTACACTCTAACTCCATTCCAATAGATACATCTTTCTTTAGAAAATCATCTTTCGTTATACGTTAATGACACCTAATTTTTATGATGTGATTTCTCAAATGACTAACCTAATTAAGGAATTGAATATGCTTAAGACATTGCATCCATCCATGATGATAGAAGTAGAGTTCAAGGAAAACATATAAGCTACGTGAGAAGTTACTAGCTATGGTCATGATCAAGCTGACAACAAACACACAACTAAAGAAATACACATCACAAATTAAGAAAATACCTCAATTTTTATTTCATGAGTTTTGTTATTATGTCGACAACATCGACTGTGCCTCTCTATGGATGTGTTCTCTTCTTTTATCATTTCTTTTCTCTTTCTGCTGGGTGTGTGGTTGTATAATCATTCTACCCTTATTTTTTTTAATCCACCGATGTTCCCAGCTTTTATTTTCCCAGGTAAGATGTCATATTGTTTCGGAGAAAGTAAAATGTTTTCTGGTTATTAGCTAATGTAAGGAATTGACAACTACAATTGTCATTTTTTAGTAAATATCGAATGCACAAAGATAATATATATAATTTAAAGGATTGTTCGCTTTCTTATTTCGATAATGGGAGAATGTATTATTATTGCAGAAACATATGACACATAAAGAAGACGACCAACATGCTTCTGCTAAATGAACGCTCCATCTTCAGGGGCATTCACTAGAGGAGCAGATCCTTTAAATGGAAGAATGCATGAATAGGTTACATATTTGACACTATAAGTAAGCACAACAATGAATATCCAAGAGACTGACTTCGTACTTATGACGCCATCACCATCAACCAGAACAAAAGCTACCATGGAAGAAAGTGACTTGTTCTCTTGCTTTCCATTTGATCCAGTTTGTTCTTCAGAAATGCTATGAGAGGGTCTAGAAAGGGAAACTGGAGGGCATTGAGAATCCTTCTATTCTTGTGGAGGCACGTGCCATTCTGTCTTTCTTCCATAGATATATCTCTAGCAGAAGATGATGCATCAAACTCGAACACTTTTGTACACATGCCTGAACTCAACAAAGGTCCTGCCCAAATGAACACAAAAATCAATTAATATACTTGAAAGCAGAAGGCTATTCCAAAACATGAATTTATTATGACTCAAAGCAATTAAAAGTTCCTAAATTCTAAAAGCAAACACTAGAGGAATTCATTTACACTAAAAAAAAAAGGAAAAAAGATAAGAATTAATAGTCATTCAAGATTAAACAGCAGTTACCGGCAAAATCTTCAAGATACCACTCCTGCGTAGTTGACTTTACATTCTCTCTCTCCTACAATGCAGGAATGCTTTGTCCCATTGCAGGACTTCGATAAAGGATAACAGGGGCTAAATCACCTGCGAGACAATACAGATTGAATTATCAACACTTCCATGAAATGCCATGGTTTTCTCACATGCCAATACGGATTGAATTATCAAGTTTCCATCAATCTAAACAAGTTTATCATCCCTTGGGACATACAGAGAGGCTGCCAGAGGATCACTACCATTGCCCATATGAGCAAACTCATCTGCGACCTTATTGGTATTTTTCAGATTGCTTTCACCCTGACCTTCCTGGCCACAATGGGAGCTATGATCTTTACCACCGTATTTCCCAGAACAACCAGTCCTATTCACATTCCCGTCAATAGTCAAAACTCTTCCAAGATTTTTTTTCATAAAATCCAATTAAAAAAGACTCTCCACTCATAAATGGTTCCCTCATGTCTCCATACTTTTCTTTCAATAAAAGAACCAACCCCCCAAAGAGCAAGATGAAAAACAAAGAGCAAGATGAAGAACAACACACCAAGGAAGCTAACACTAGCAACTTTCTTTGTTTAACCTCACTCTTCTTTTTCTCCACTTTCTTGTTACTTTTTGGCGCGGGTGCTAGTGCCTGTTATTTCAACTTTGGAATGGGAACCAGTGGCACTTGCTATACTGTCGGGTCATCATATAATATGGTGTATATGACATCCATGGAGGAGTTTTGAAATGCATCATCATTGATAGGGTTTGGAAAACTATCATTGAATGATCCATCAAGAATCGTGGCATCGGTTGTGAAATTAACATTTGGATATTCCACAGGAAAATCTTCGACATTTTCTTGGTAGTGTGGTCATGTGTAGGGTGTAAAAAGTACGGTAAAGAGGTAAAACTGCAAGACCGTCGAACACCCCGATGAAGTTCGCTTCTTCCGCCGATAGTGGATCAGCCATATCTAGAGTTTTTCAGCAATTGATAAAAGATTTAGGGAGAGACAGGGTAGGGATAGAAAGGAAACTTAGAGTTACTTTTCTTTTATAGTTTTATAGTTCTATATAGACGAAATCTGAATCTATATCTATATCATATATCATATTATATTATAAGTAGGAAAGCTCAAAGTACAAAACTAGAATTACCATTTTATCCCTACAATAAATCAAAATAATATAAAACAATAATAATAGATAACATCCTTCAAAAGTTAACTAATCATTTTAAAAGAAGATAAAAAAAGATTAACTTCTATCTGTCATTTCTTTTACTCCCATTTAATTCTCTTCGAGATGTTAGTCATTTATTTGATAAATTATATTAGTTTCACCAAGTGACGTACGTGACCATCAAACTTCTCTCCAATAAGTATGTTGATTCTCTTAATGTCCTATCATGTACTAATTTATGTTATCCCTCAACTTCTTCGTTAACTATATATATAATTCATTAATTTGCAAGATACATAATAGGGATAAAGCTCAAGCAGTTGGATAATGGCCATTTGTCTAGATTTGTTTTAATGATATGTATTACTTATAAATTTGTACTTCATACTTTTTGCATGTATATAGTAGTGAATATTTTAGATTGTTGTCTTTTCTTATTAGAGTCTTTCTAATATTTCATTGCTTTAATAGGGAAAGCATGACAAAAAGATCATGTAGCATTAGAATACAATATTAATAATATTTAGATGGTGACAAAGGATTTTTGGAGTTACGCTGATACTTCCACTATATTGTCATATGTTAATACCAAGTTCCTTCATCTTGATTGAAGGGTGAATTTTCCACCTAATCTTTTATATAACTAAATCTTTATGAAATATTGAGTTGTTCAATTTTACAAGTTTATTCTATATCTAATCACTCCTTCATTAAAGAAGTAATTTTATTAAGTTATTTGCTCATCAATAATCTTCTATTCCTTTAAAGTAAATCTCAGAAACAATTTTTGTTTTGTTTTCATTCTCCAATTTCAAGTGAAATTCGGTTCTAAGATGTAAATACTATTTTATGTTGATAAATTTTGTTTTCTTATTTCTCTCAATAATCTTTCCTTATGTAGTTGTAAAGTACTACTTGAACTAAGGGTCCATGATAAACATCTTCTCTATATTTATATTTACATTTACAAGTTACATGCTAGAAGTAAGGATGCATATGTACAAGGCCTGACTTATATAAGTAAGTTGAAAAGGAACCCAAAAACCACCGAAAAAGAACTATATAAAGATTGGAAATGGTTTTAATTTTCCAAGGACATTTTATGGCAGCAATTTCTTTTATTTTTTAACATAATGTGACATGAATAAATACCAACAAAAAGTCTATCAAGTACAAATTTTATAAAATAGTTAAGAAACAAACGTGCAACGCACGTTCCTGAAACTAGTTTACCTTAAAAACATATAATCCTTACCTGAATGTTAAATTACTATAATATCCCTAACTTAGGTTGTGACTTTTTAATGAGTCGTCACTTTTCTGATAAGTTGTGATTTTTTCAAAGGGTTGTGATTTTTCAATGAGTTGTGACTTTTCAAAGAGTTGTGGCTTTTCCAAGAAGTCAGTATTTGTTCGTACTACTCTTTGTTGACTATAAATAGAGGGACTTCCTCTCATTTTCCAACCACAATTTTTCCTATTCTTCGACTCTTTTTCTTCTTCTATTTTTTTTTTGTATAATTTAGTGTCGTTAAGTGAGTTTGAAGTTTAGTAGAATCTAAGGTACCACTATTATGATGACAGGTGTATTTCACATGTAGAACTTTTATAAGAGAAACCTTTGTTCTTCATTCATATTTTAGCCCTAACTATTTGGTGAGAACTTTGATTTGTAGAAAATATTGGGGTTAATTTGGGGGCTATCATTTGTCTCTCCGGAGGATATGTCGTCGCCGGCGACATAGTCCGAGAATTTCGCTGCCGCCACCATCTCCACCTATACCATTGTAATTTATCCGCCTTCACTATTAGGTCCTTCACTTACTCAAAGAGCTCTCCACCATTTCATCAAATAAAAAAACTCAAAAAAGAGAATATTCATACCACAACCAATAACACTATGAGTATAATCTAATTGAAATATTTTTTTTGGTGATTGGAGATGGTGGATTTTTTATTTTTTTTCAAAATTCTTACATGAGAGTTGTTAAAAAATTAACAATATTGTATCCGGTGGGGAGAGGTGGTAATGGCTTATCAATTTTGGGTTGATAAGGGTGGATAGGTTTGGCATATGCTACCATGCGTGCTTGTGTGTGGTTGGAAATTTGATTCTAGATTGAGGGGACTTTTGACCATTTTCTCTTCCTTTAGAACTTTCTTATGTTAGTACGCTTATGATTTTAAGTTTTTCTTTCCATTTTGGAGTTAAGGTATGATTGTTTAAAATAAATTTGGTATGCAACCCATATTTTTATGTAATTTGGTATTGTGATGGAATTTTTTATTAGTTTTTGTGTTATTATTCTTATAAGTGCTACTTAATTGATAAAACTTTTATTAATATATGAGTTTGATAATACTCGAATAGTTAGCAATATGTTTTTTTAAAATACAAGTAATTTAAATAAAGATTGCTAAAAGATAAGTACTTTGAAAAAAAGATTTTGATTGTGTTACTTTATAGTCACTTAACATAGTGTTGTGAATTTTCATGGCCAAAGGCTACTCCTTTGCTATAACACGGGACCTATCCAAGCTAACCCTGAAGCTTGCATATCATAAGCATACTGAGAATCTCTAAGAAAAAGATGAACTAATGTGGAAGCTAAATTAATTGATATCTGAAGGTGGAGCATACCCAAAATTGATATGAATGTATATAACTTGCTAAGGATTCACAGATACTGAACATTCACTCAAACTAAAGCTGAATATAATAATAGAATTGTTGGGACATGCCCCAGCTAACCCTAGCAAAACTAAAAACTGAAATAAAAGACTGAATATGAAAAATATGTCTATTGTTCTCGAAGTATGAGGACTCATCATTGAAGTATCTGGATGCTGAATAACTTAATCTACATCATGAAAGGATGTAGCGTAAAGTATGTGTTAGTACTTGGAATCCAAACATATAAAAACAAAAGAAGATGAAATTAAACATGAAAATTCTACTTGACAGCAACAAAACAACTACTTCTTCAGCTCATGTATCGCAACTAGGCTGTTTGTGTACGGTATGAATCTTCTCTTAGGATTAAATTGTCTCAGAGTCATAATAGTAGATCTCCACCTTCTGCCCATTCAGGTAATAAAGATAGATAACCACAATGGCATCACCACTGTTTATACATGGTAATACGTTGCACAACATAGTACCATTTCCAACAAAGGGATCTTTCTCCAATGTTTGTCGTGACTTCTTGTATCCAAGATTTACGCACACACTACGATTCAGACTCATGTCCATTTCTCCGTACATATCTAACATAAAAACATCCCCGCAATTGTTGTAAATATTTACATAGGATAGCTCATCACCTGAGTCAACACACCATATATCCCAGGTGGAATAGGCACACGTACAACTATTTCAACCTCATTTTTTACTTCAAATGCTAGCACACCATGAGTATATGCCTTATCAAGAGGACCAAATATGCCTTGCCATGAGTATAAATGTGTTACTGTTGTGATAACTAAATTTGATGCCCAACAGAGGGGACTTATAATCCTACGGAGGCACGTAGTTCTGGGACTATGAGGATAGTCTGACCCTAGTCCGACTCTTTGCTAATTCTACTACCATTTGGAAATGTATATGATACAAATAATTGAAATACTGGATAGCTCAATATTCTGACATGCAAATCTGAGATGCAACATTTAGATACTGACAATGTAACATTTGAAATCTTGGGAATGTTTATCTGTTTAATTGGCCTAGCAAGTGTAATTCATGAACAAAGAAAATTCACACAACAAGAGTTTTGAGTTTCATGCAAGGAACCAAGCAACGTTTCCAAAAAAGATGATAATTCGATTTAAAATACTATAACAACTAATTCACAACAATTCTTAAGGTTTTAGAAAACCCTAGGTCTAAAAGATATATAAAGAATCAAGAATCTAACTGAATTATATGGACCTAGTGGATGTAAGGAACCCACTATTGAAATCCTACATACCTGGCGACGAAATCTAAAGAGAAATCCTTTGATTTCGGGGGTGGAACTTGAAGAAAATATTTTGCTTGTTTTTGAAAGATTGGTAGAGTTTCCTCTTATTTATGCTCTAAGTTTTGTCGAATTTTTGTGAATAATCGATTAGGGTAAGTTCTGACTAAATTACTAGTCACTAGGCTTAAACTGAGTAAAACAACATAGTTTAGGAGTTAAAGGACACAACTTAAATGTCCAACGCGTAGGGAAAAAGACCAAAATGACCCAACTTAAAATATAACGAAAGCCGACCACGGCGCCACTAATGGTCCGTGTTGGGACCACGACCCAGTAAGTGGATTGTGATTCTTGGCCAGTGACTACTAGTTTAGGACCCTCCCCTCAATGGTCCGCGATCTAGCATTTCTTGTGTTGATAGATTATCTAGAATTATGATAATAGTAATGAATCATTTGTTTACAAATTCACGAAATTGGGACATAATATCTACTCCTTTAACAAGTATATGTATATAATCACAAAAAAAATTATGTACATGTGGATGAATATATAATTTTTAATTTACAATTTTATACTGGCTACAAATTGTATATAGTAATATGGGACAAACGTGCAGCCCACATTCCCAAAACTAATAAGATGCAAGTTTACAGTCAAACTAAATAAAGAACAAAACAAATAAAAAGTAAATTAATAACTTACGGCCTGAAAACCTATGATAATGTAATGTGCAAAGGGTCAAATATATCATTATACTAAAGGAAATAGTTTAAATATATCCTTCGTTATACTTTTGGTCCAAATATACCCCTCATGTTATACTTTTGAGTCTATACCCCTCTCATTATACTTTAAAATATACCCTTAATTTTGACGGAAAAACATGTGACAAACTCAAAATAAAACTATTTACTCTCAAATTTGCTTAGAAACTCAGTTGTGTAACTCATCCCAATTCATTCCCTCCGTTTTAAGCTGATATTTTCATTTTCCCATTCATTTTCAATTGGGAAAATGCATAAGTACATCTAGACTATGATCGAAATCCTAGAGACACACCTAAACTTAACTAGAATCCTATTACCCCTAAGCTAATTTAAAATGGAATAAATACACCACAAACGCTGACATGTCCTTGAGAGTGTGCACACTCTCTTGAAAACAAGTGATGAGTGAACAAATTGGACACATGTCATTTTTAATTGGTCACTTTGTAATTAATTAGTACACATATTTATTGATAATAAAACTAATATTATATAATTATTTTTGTTTCTTTCCTTGTAAAATATTTATTTTAATTTCTTCACTTAAATTTTTTTAGTTTATTATCTTTTCACTTTTAATTATTTTTCAATTATTGTGTATGCTTAAAAAAATAATTTAAAAGTATCCTTTAATTTTAAGGTTTTAATATTTTTTATGTTTTATTTGATTTTCTTCACGTTTTTTTATATCCGTTGAAAATTAACTTATTTTAAATACACGACATTCGAAATCAAATCAAAACAAAAGACCCAGAAAAACTAAATAGAAAAATAGAAGAGAAAAAAATGAATATAAGTAAAAAAAACTAGTTTCAATACAAGGTAAAAAACTGTTACCTAATTTAAATACAAGATAAAAAATAAGAATATTTTTCTTAATTTTATTTATCAAATATATTTTTTTAAAAATAAGAAATATTTTTTTAAAAATAATTTTTAATTATAAAAAAATTATTTACACACATGGCGGGCGAGTGTGTACAAACACAACCAACTTGGGTGGTTGAAGGTGTCACATCAGCACAAAGGTGCACAAAATTACGAATAAAATGAGTTCAGGGGTAGTAGGATCTTAGATAAGTTTAGGAGGGTCTTTGAGATTTCGATCATAGGCTAGGGGATACTTATGCATTATCCTTTCTCTATTTTTATATTCTTGTACGAGAAATAATAAAATATGCACATCATACAACATCATTGTGCTGCATTTTCCCCTCACAAATTAAAAATCTTCAAATTTATTTCTATAAAATTGATCATTGTACCCACATTTTCTTACTATTATAGAAGTACAAGAAAGTTAATGAATGTAGGGAGTTATCGATTTTTGGATGCTGAAAATTTTTAGAACATATCTCAACACTGTATTTTCTTTGATTAGTATTGACACTTTTTAGAATAGGTTAAGCATGATAATTATTATTTAGAGAAACTTCAATTCAAAAAATGAAAAATCATATTAGTTTTTGAATACGATAAATGATTAGCTTCTTTTAAGAAGAAGATGCATAGAAAAGAAAAAAACCCGGAGGAAATGAGTTTCTAAAAAAATTAAATATTTCAAATTCGATATACGTTATTTAATTTTGAGCTTGTCACGTGTTTTTCGTTAAAATTGAGGGTATTGTGTCAAAATATAATCAGAAGGGTATATTTGGACCTAAAATATAACGAAGTGTATTTTTAAAATATTTCCAATAGAAGAAGGGCAATATTTGACCATTTGCCCAAATATATTGTAAAAAATGTGTTTGGTAAAATTTGCTTCTTTTCAAATTGTGTATAATTGGATTTTAAAAAGAAAACAAATTATTCCTATACCAAGTTAGATACTTAATTCATTAATTTTTAACTCAAAAGGGGCATAAAATCAAATGTCCTTGTACTGTGAGCACAAATCCAACTGTTCCTATCTGAAGTAAGACATCTCTCTTATCTCTATTTGTTAGTGGATATGATTGGTAAGCTTTATCCTTCTATTGTGTTTCTATTTATGAGATTATATAAAAAATTTCCCCTTTTGTTATAATTATTTAATTTCCTGTTTTGTGGTTAGGGTTGATATTTGAAATGTCTCTATTTTTAAATGTGATGACTAGATTTTCTTGTTGTGCTGTGTTCCAAATTCTTATCCACCACCGTTCTACGCTTAACTCACCGACTTACAAGGTTTAATTTGCCTGGGTAAAATGTGCAACTTTTTTTGTTTTTACGTATCTAAGTTTGTCTTTGTTCAGCAAAATAGGATTGTAATTTCCCTTTTTCTTCTATGTTCGGATCCAAGAGTCCTTTGTCCCGCTGCAGGACTTTGATAAAAGCAAGGATGGCTAAATCTCACAGAACTGTAAGGTTTGCCTCATCATTTTTCTTATCAGCAGTTCCATGAGATGTCATGGCTTTTTCACTTGCAAATATAGACTGAATTATCGAGTTCCAGTGAATATTGACAAGTTTATCATTACTCGGTATGTACAAAGAGGCTGTAAGAGGATCACTACCATTTCCCACGTAAACAAACTTATTTGAAGCTTTATTGATATTTTTTTGATTGATTTCACCCTGATCTCCCCAGCCACAATTAAAGAGACGATCTATTCCATCATATTCCCAAAATAACCAGTCCCATTCACAGACCCATCAACAACCAAAACTCTTCCATGATGTTACCAAAAAATCCACTCACAAGAATCTTCACTCATAAATGGTTCCTTCATACCTCCGTATCTCACTTTCAATGAAGAAACTAACCCACCAAACAGAAGCGTGAAGAACAACACACCAAGGAAGCTAACACTAGCAACCTTCTTTATTTTCACCTTACTCTTGTTTTTCTCCACTTACTTGCTACTTGTTGGCGCAGGCACTACTGGCTATCCTAGTCACTATCCTTGTCGCTTCACCATATAAGGTGTTTTATATGACATCCATGCAGGAGTATGGGGATACATCTCGGGGGGTGGATGCACTTGAGGAGCTACATCAGTACCTACAAATTGTGCCTTTAGAGTTACATTTTCTGTTATTTCATAGGATATATTTGCATTCAAATGTTGAATTGGTGAATGAAGTATTCTAACTCCTAAACATAATGCTTTTTTAATTGCCTTGACAAGTGAGCACTTCCCCCGTTTTTCTAGCCATCTTCATTTTGTCCTCATCATTATTAACATTATCACTCAAGAAAAATGTGGTGGATTTTTGGTGTTTGTTTACATTATTCGAGTCTTCACTATGTTATTTCCTTTTCAACAAATAACTACAATTATTTATTTTAGCATTGAGTTTCTATTTTACAACTCCACCTTTTCTAAATTACTTCCTAACTTCGGGGAAGAATGTATCAATCTGTTAGAACTCAACAGATTATTCAACCCTTTTGAGAGATTGGAACCACAATTCGCTGATGGCACGTTCAAGTACCCGGAGACATGGGTAGAAACCGGTGCAACAATACACATACTTCATCAAAAACTCCGGAGCTGCTCAAACTACGAAGTAGCCCTGGCGATGACATCTCCTTAACCATAACTACCGCTTCCTGATTGTGGGAAAAATTGTTCATTTCACCCGACGTCAACTTGAAATTTCTAAACAAACCGCTATAACTCCTAATTAATTCACTCGCAGGTTGATTAAAGCAATTAGGGTCCATATGGAGCAGGTTTGATCCTATAGCTTTCCCATGATAATCTCCCGAAGATGAGTTGATAGTTCCTGAAGCATCATAAAAATTCCCTATCGGTTGCCAAAGATATTTGGGTCCATCTGACCCGAGTCTAAACCCGAGTTTGACCAGAGATAGTCAGGCATGTATCTAGGTGTTTGAAATGCATCATTATGGGTAGGGTCTCAAAAAATATCATTGAATGATGCATCAAAAATGATGTCATCAGTTGAGAAATCAATGTTCCAAAATTTCATAGGAAAATCCTAAATATTTTATTGATATGTTGCAGTCATGTGTAGGGCATAAAAATTATTTAGCAATTGATCACAAATTTAGCGAGAGACAGAGTAAGAATAGAGAGGAAACTGTCATTTACCTTTCTTTTATAGTTTTATCTTTCGAGATTGTTCAGATTGATATATTAGATTTTGTAGATTTCATACCTTAGAAACAAAATTAAGATTCTTAAAGTTTCAAAAAATAAATTTTTAAGGTAGTTTCATCAGTTGATTATGTGTATTTTACCAGTAAGAGCATGTATGTATACAAGAATCCTCTTTTAAATGATCTAACCTTGAGGAAATATTGCTATTTTTCAATGAAGTAAGGCGTGTAAGTATGTGATCCAAGAACTATTTAATTCTATTTACTTTTTCTATGCCTTTATATTTCACATTAGGAAGTTCATAATCTAAAGTTCAATGACTTGTATATCTTTTTAAAATGACTCTTTTTAGTTAAATCAAGAACACTAGTCTAACAGGTAATTAAGAAAGAAAGTTGAATTTTAAAAAACGTCAAAGCAACATACTTTTACGTTCTACACATGACCACAACATACTTTTTATGTCCTAAACATGACCGCAACATTTGAAAAAAATATCGATAATTTACTTTGAAATTTTAGAACTTTGATTTCTCAATTAATGACATTATTTTTTATGCATCATTTGATGATACTTTTCCAAACCCTACCGATGATGATGCATTTCAAACGCCTAAGTACCTTCCTAACTGTCTCGGGTCAAAGGTAGTTCTGAAATCAGATTAGATGGACCCAAATAGCTTCGGTCAACCTGGGAGTCAACTGATGGGGAATTTTGATAATGCATCTTGAATATTTAAGTCAACCTTGGGAGATAGTCTCGGGAATATCCAAGATCGAACCCATTCCAGACGGGTTTTTATTGCTTATGTCCACCTGGGAAATGAATTGATTGGAAATTTTAGCGATTCTGTTAGAAATGTTAAATTGACATTGAAGGAAATGAGCAATTTTGCCGGAAATCAGGTAGTGGGAGGTCTGATGGGTATGGATATGTCATCGTCAAGTCTACGTCATAGTTGGAGCAACCCAAGATTTTTGGGATGAAGTGCCTCCATCGTTGCACCATGTTCCTACGGATGTCTCTGGGTACTTGAATGTTCCATTTCCAAATCGTGGGTCCAATCTCACAAAAGGGATGAATAATTTGTCAAATTCGAACAAATTGGGAGTAATCCGAATTTAGGAAGTAATTAAGTCAAAGGTGGAGTTGTAGAAAATAAACTCAACGATAATATAAGTAAATGTAGCTATTTGTTGAAAAGGAAGAAGGGTAGTGAAGACTCAAACAATGTAAGCAAACACCAAAAATTCACTATAGAGAAATATTTCACTTGGCAAGGAAGATAAAAATGCATTATGTGGAGGAATTATAGTATAAAAGTAGCATACTTCATTCAACATTTGGATGAAAAGATATTCTATATAATGACGGAAAATGTAACTCTAAAGGCACAACTTGGAGAAAATGGTGTACCTTCTCAAGTGCCACCACCCCCGGTTGGTATCCCCATCCTCTTCTTATGGATGTCATCATACAACCATGTATGATGAAGCCACAACGATCAGGAGTGCCATTGGTTCCCATTCCAAAGTTGAAACCACAAGCAATAGTGCCCGTGCCAAAAAGTAGCAAGAAAGTGGAGAAAAAGAAGATTAGGTGAAAACAGAGAAGATTGCTAGTTTTAGATTCCTTGGTGTGTTGTTCTTCACGCTTCTCTTTGGTGGGTTGGTTCCTTTATTGAAAGTGAGATATGGAGGTATGAGGGAACTATTTCTGAGTGGAGATTCTTGTGAGATGACTATTGATGGGGCTGTGAATGGATTGGTTATTCTCGAAAATACAGTGAAAAATATCATATCTCACTTTGTGGACAAGAGGTCAGGCTGAAAGCAATCAGAAAAGTACCAATAAGGCTGTAGATGAGTTTGTTACGTGGGTTGTGGTTGTGATCCTCTGGCACTTTTTGTATGTCCCAAGGAATGATACACTTATAAGGATATGCAGGGGATATTTTTAAAAGGTTCAAACATGTACCAACCCACTAGTTCACAATGAAAAGTTTTCAAAGTTTGAATGAGGTTAGGGCTGATCTGACAGTTTATGGAAGTATAATTAGTAGTGTTTTTGATAGCAACAAGACCTGAACTCATGTTCGCGACAAGTCTTCTATTGAGGTTTATGCTAGATTATTTTGGTGTTGCTAAATGTACATTAAGATATCTCAAAGGATTTGTTGATTATGGTATTTGGTTCAAAAAGGCAGAGCAAAGGAAATTGATGGCTTATTCGGGTATTAATTGGGCAGGAAGCTTGATGATATGCTTTTGCAAAGAAGAAAGAAGTGGTTCTTCAATCTTCTACAAAAGCAGAACACATTGTCGTTGCTGGTGCAACTAATCATGCTCTATGGTTAAGAAAGATTCTGAGTGCTTTGGAGAAAAATCATATTGAATCTATTTTAATTAAGAATGACAACATCTCAACAATAATTATGGTGCAAATAAAAGTGCAGTTTCATTCTATTCAGGCAAGCAGAGAAGAATGGGGAAGTTACACTTGTTCATTGCAGCCTATATCAATAGATTGCAAACATAATGATCATGACTCTTCCTAAGGGAAATTTTGAAGTTCTAAGGGCTGCGTTGGGAGTATCCAAGAAAAATATCAAGGAAAAGTGATTTAAAATGAAATTTTTTTAATGGCTCTTTTTAAATGAAAAGTAGTCCTTGTTTTATTGAATATGTCTTGTAACAACATACACTAGTGGTTCAATAGGTATGGTTTCTACTAACTTTTTTTAAAAGATTTTATAGCTCTATGTGTGTTTGCCTTCAGTAATTTTAGAGCCAATGATGATTACGACAAAGGCACATGGAGAGATTTACAAAAAATCCAATGTAGAATGTTATCGTTGCTATAAATTTAGTCAATGTCATTCTGAATGTCGTACTAGGCTGCCTAATGAGAAAGAAGAAAAGTCAAATTTTGTTGAGGATAAGGAAGGAGAAACCTTGTTAATGGTGGTTCATGCTAAAGTGAGCCCGGGGAGCAAGTTATTTGGTACATATGTGAATACGTCCTGTAGTAACAATATGACTGGAAGTAAGTCTTATTTTACTAATTTAAGTGAAAACTATTGGTCAACAATTAGTTTTGGTGATCTATAAATAGAGAATGTGATGGGAAAGGATACAATATCAATTTAAAAACAAAAAATAGGTGTGTGGAAATCATATCAAATAGAGTGTTGTCCTCATCAGCTATTACAAAAAAGGGTATGCCATCACGTTAAGGAATGATACATGTGAAATTTCTAGTAGCCCTAGATGAGCTATTCATTTTGTGAAAATTAGTCAAAACACATTGTTTCCTTTGAATATTGAAAATGTTCATTCTTTCTACTAGGCGGAAATGAAAATTCCTTCATGGTTGTGGAATTTTTGATATGGTCACTTGAATTTTGGTGGATTGAAGATCCTTCAAAGGAAGAGTATGGTGATGGGGCTTTATGAAATTGTTGTTTCGTTTCAAGTTTGTGAAGAATATGTTGTAGGAAAACAACGTCGTTTCAGTTTCCTAATAGTAAGTCATGGAGATCCAAAGAGGTATTAGGGCCAGTACACTCGGATATCTGTGGGTCATTAACATCAATCTCTAATGGGGGCAAAAGGTATTGTATTACCCTTATTGATGAATATTTGAGTTAGACTTGGGTGTATATTCTGAAAGAAAAATCGGAGGCTTTTAATGTATATAAAAGGTTCAAAGTACGTGTGGAGAATGAAATTGAAAGGGACATTAAGAACCTTCGGATAGATCACGGAGGAGAATAATAAATTAAGGTATTTGATGAATTCACTAAGACTCGTGACATTTGTAAAGATCTCACAACAACATATACACGCAGCAAAATGGTGTGACAGAGAGGAAGAATAGAACCATTCTTAACATGGTTCGTAGATTGCTGGCTCGGGGAAGAGTCCCAGAGGAATTTATGCCAAAATAGTGAAACGGAGTTGTTGGAATTCTTACCCCCAAATTTTCCTAAGAAACAAGTGTATTCTATATGTTCCTTTGTAGATTATAACAGTTACATTTTATGAAACAAATAAAATATTGACACAATATTTTATCGCGGAAAACCCCAACTCATAAAGGGTAAAAACCACGACATATACCTCTGTAGGATTTAACTCCACTTTATTAAACTTCAAACCTCAACATAAGATTACAAGCCTATGTAACCTAAGAAATATAAACTCTAATTCCAAGCTAAGAAATTATAAACTCAAATTAATACCTACCCGAGACAAAAACCTCCAGGTTTAAGTCTTCTATCGTCCGTCAAGTTTCTCAAACTTGTTAGACGATCCTACACACACAGTCAATTGTAATCAAAACTCTTAATTACAGTCTTACAACTTTTTCCTCACAAATTGGTAACACTCCCAGGTAACTCTCAAAATTCTTGATCGTGTTTTGATCGTCTCTCTATGTAAGTGCGCAATTTTTCTCAAACGAAACTATCCCTCTATTTATAGATTTGGACTTGAATCTAAAACCTATTATAACTAGAAATCCTACTTGTGTTCTGCTTCCTTTTTCTCTTGAAACTTAGAAGCTCACACATAGGATACTTACATTGTGCATAACTCGTCTTCGTCTTCAACTCTTTCTTCAACTAGAACATAACTTTGCGGCATCTTCAACTCGAACAACCTTGTCTTTGCCGCTGGAACAAAACCTTCTAGCATTAGGACTTCTCTTTGTACTTTGCATTGAAAGGAAACTTCTTACATGATTTTCCTTATAAACTATGCCACCTCAAACTATATCCTTAAACAAGTAGAAAATAACTTTCCTTCTTTGTCTTGACTGCCTCCAACTATTTCCTTAACCAAGTAGGAAATAGTATTTCCTTCTCTGAATAAATTATAATAACTATAATATTATGCTTCTTTCATTGTCATTAGGTTGCAATTTTCCTACTTTAAGTCAGCCTCCTAATTCCTCTTCCAGTAAACATTGGCGACTGAATTCACATTTGCTCAGCTTGCTCTGTAATTCACCGGATTGTCAGTCTTCAAAATATACATATTCATATGTACATAACAGGAGCATTCTTATCTTGAACAGAAGTTCCACTTTTGCTCTTCGAGATGTAATACCCCAGGAAGATTGGAGCAGAAGGAAACCGACAGTAGACAACTTCAAAATTTTGGATCCATTGCTTATGCACATATATCAAAAGCAAAAATAAAGAACCTTGATAATAGAGGTGATAAATGTGTTTTTCATTGTACTAATTCTCGCAACTTGCATTGCATGTTTGTCCTCTAATTGATATTAGAATAGTTAATTTATATAGCTAAGTTAAAATCTAAAGTCCTTTCATATGTAAGTTTAACATAAGAATATAACTCTGCATAAAATATAACATGATAATCTTGTGTTAGATGTTGGAGATTTCATATTTTACATATTTCATGAAAAATAAACGTTTTATTATATTAGAGGAATTAATATATTTTAATTAGAAAACATAAGTTTTAATAATCAAAAAAGAAATTGTCTATAAAAAAAGATACGTCTAAGGAAAAACATTACAAAAAAGTTTGGGTGGTATACCCTCAAATTTATAGTAAAATCTATAATTTCGAACGAAAAAAAGAGAAGTAAATAAAGGCATGACATCCATAATAAAATACATCACATTAAAACATATAGACAAAAATATTTTCATACTTATTGATTTACATTTTGTTAAAAGTCGACATAATGTAGACAGAACATATCATATGTATAAAAAACTATTATCATATGATAATAATAAGAAAGATAAACAGAAAGAAAGCATAAATATGTTAAAAAATAAAGATGCATTATATTTCTTGAAATATATATATATATATATATATATATATATATATATATATATATATATATATATATATATATATATATATATAAATATGAATGTAACAGTTAAGTACATGATTTTTTAAAACATTTGAGATGAGATATAAAAAGGAAAAAGTACAAATATGTTATTTTAAAAATATAAATGATTATCAAAGAATGAAGAAGACATAATTATTATTCCTTGGGATTTAACATATTTACCCTCAAAATAATTAATAATAAATACAAATGAGATTAGCTTTACTATATATTCTAAAGATAGAAGAAAGGATGAACACAAAAAACAGTAGTCAATTACGAAGTTATATTTAAAAACTCAAAACGATGGAGATATTAAAAATAAAAATTTTCTTACAACTTCATATATATTGTAGTATATTCATCTTGTAACTATCATAATTTACATATTTCTCGGCAAAAAGAAGATGAATATACATGAAATTTTAAAGAATACGAATAAATAAAATAGTAATAATTCTTATAATTACAAACTGGTAATGAAAATTTTACAACTGATGTAGTACCTATTCTAGAATGCAAGATGAGAAGGAATATAAATAATATGGTGTGAGTGTGTTTAATAGACTTTTGATTGACCCTACTTATGTTACAAATTAAAATTTAAAGGATATTAGACTCTTCATTACCTATATTTAATTAGTACATGAATATATGATGCATTAAGATCTTGTTTGATGCATTAATTCAAATTTACTATAACTATTACTTAATATTCAATTGATTAAATAGATATTAATATTAATTTATTTTAGGGATAAGATAAGGACAAAAAGGTAATTCAACTTTGAGGTTAGGAGCTTCCCACTTATAATAATATATGATTAGTAAAACATGGTGTGCTAGCATTTGATGCAAAAAATGAGGTTGCAGCAGTTGTACGTGTGCCTATTCCACCTGGGAGATATGGTGCGTTGACTTAGGTAAATGATGAGCTATCCTATGTAACCGTTTACAACGATTGCGGTGATGTTTTTATATTAGATATGTACAGAGCAATGGACATGAGTCTGAATCGTAGTGTGTGCATATATTTTGGACACAATAGGTCTCGGCAAACATTGGAGAAAGATCACTTTGTTGACAATGGTACTGTGTTGTGCAACGTATTACTGTATATAAACAGTGGTGATGACATTGTGGTGATCTAAACAACTGAAAGGATATATCTTTATTACCTGAATGGGCAGAAGGTGGAGATCTATTATTATGACTCCAGGACAATTAAATCCTAAGAGAAGATTCATACCGTACACAAACAGCCTCGCTGCGATATATGAGCTGAAAAAGTAGTTTTGTTGCTGTCAAGTAAAATTCTCATGTTTGATTTCATCTTCTTTTGTTGTTATATGACTCGGATTGCAGATTAAGTTGTTTTTGTAATAGACATGTTTTGGATTGTCAATGTAGTCTAGCCGTTTTTCTTAACTCATTTTTAATTATTTCTTACTTGATTCCGTGTTTTTACTTGTGAGTTCCTTTCTACTGCTACCATTTAAATTTGACGATGGAATGTGTGGTATGATCAGCAACAGAACAACTACTTCTTCAGCTCATGTAGCAGTAGAAAGGAACTCACAAGTAAAAACAAGCAAAAAAGCAAGAAATAATTTAAAATGAGTGAAGGAAAAAAAACGTTCAAACTACTTTGGCAATCCAAAACATGTATATTACAAAAACACCTTAACCGCAATCCAAGTCATATAAAAACAAAAGAAGATGAAATTAAACATGAGATTTCTACTTGACAGCAAAATAAACAACTACTTCTTTAGCTCATGTATCGCAGCTAGGCTGTTTGTGTGTGGTATGAATCTTCTCTAAGGATTTAATTGTCCTGGAGTTATAATAGTAGATATCCACCTTCTTCTCATTTAGGTTATAAATATATATCCTTTCTGTTGTGCTTATCACCACAATGTAATCACCACTATTTATACACGGTAATACGTCGTACAATACAGTACCATTGTCAACAAAGAGATCTTTCTCCAATGTTTGCCGAGACTTCTTGTGTCCAAGATTTACGCACACACAACCATTAAGACTCATATCCATTCCTACGAACATATCTAACATAAATACATCCCCACAATTGTTGTAAACAGTTACATAGGATAACTCATCCTTTACCTGAGTCAACACACCATATCTCCCAGGTTGAATAGGCACAAGTACAACTGCTGCAACCTCATTTTTTGCATCATGCTAGTTTACCATTTTTTCCATATTCAGCATACAAGTTATTCAATCCTTGACAAAGAAGGTTGTAACTAGAAGAGATGTTTTTGATGAGGAGAATACTTGGTATTGGAATATACATTAGTCTACTCCAATCCTAATAAATAATGAAGTCAAAGAAGTAGTTGCAACACCCAAAATTGCTGAAATTTCTAGTGAAGCAGGTTATGATATTTCATCACAAGTTTTGGAAGAAATTAATGCACCTGATCAGCCTCTTAGTTGTGCTTGCATAAGGCCCACATAGATGATGGATTATAAGGTAACAACAATTCTTGTTAATGAAGATGTTCCCCACTTCGCTTTGTTTACAGATTGTGATCCTACAACTTTTAAGAATGCTGTCAAAGAGGTGAAATGAAGAAAACCTATGGATGACATGATTCTATTGAAGGAAATAACATTTGGGAGTCAACAAATATTACAAAAAGAGCACAAAATCATTGGAGTCAAATGGATTTTTAAGACGAAACTTAAAGGAAATAGTGTGTCGAAATCATATCAAATCTGTTAAGTGTTGGCCCCATCAGCTGTTACAAAAAAGGGTATGCCGTCACGTTAAGGAATGATACATGTGAGATTTCTAGTCACCAGATGTGTTATTAATTTTCTGAAAATAAATCAAAACACATTGTTTCCTTTGAAAATTGAAAACGTCCAATCTTGCTACGTGGCGGAAATGAAAATTCCTTTATGGCATTTTTTATATGAACACTTGAATTTTGGTGGCTTCAAGATACTTCAAAGGAAGAGTATGGTGATGTGGCTTTATGAAATTGTTGTTCCATCTAAAGTTTGTGAAGAATGTGTTGTTAGAGAACAACATCGTTTCAATTTCCTAATAGTAAGTCATGGAGATCCAAGGAGGTATTAGGGCAAGTACACTTGGATGTCTGTGGGCCATTAACACAAATTTCTTATGGGGACAATGGTATTTTATCACCCTTAATGATGATTATTCCTGTTTGACTTGGGTGTATACTCTGAAAGAAAAATGGAGGATTTTAATGTACTTAAAAGCTTCAAAGTACGTGTGGAGAATTATATTGGAAGGGCAATTAAGAACCTTCGTATAGATCCCGGAGGAGAATAACGCTCTAAGATATTTGATGAAATTTGTGCGACTCGTGACATTTGAAAAGAGCTCTGAACAACATATACACCGCAATAAAAATAGTGTGATAGAGAGGAAGAGTAGAATCATTTTTAAACATGGTTTGTAGCTTGCTGGCTCAGGGAAGAGTTCCAGAGGAATTTATGCCAAGACAGTGTTGGAATTCTGACTCCCAAATTTTCCTAAGGAACAAGTATTTTCTATATGCTCCTTTGTAGATTACAACAGTTACGTTTTGTGAAATAAATAAAATAATGACACAATATTTTGTCGAAGAAAACCACCAAAACACATAAAGGGTAAAAGTCACAACCTACACCTCTGTAGGATTTAACTCCACTTTATTAAACTACGAACCTCAACAAAACATTACAAGTCTATGTAACCTAAGGAATTATAAACTCAAAATCCAAGCTAAGAAAGGTTTAAATCTTCTATCGTCTGTCAAGTTTCTCAAACTTGTTAGATGAATCCTACACACACACTCGATTGCAATAAAAACTCTAAATTACAATCTTACAACTTTTCCTCACAAATTTGCAACACTCCCAAGTAACTCTCAAAACTCTTGATCGTGTTTTGATATTCTTTGAATGTAACTGCGTGATTTTTCTCATACAAAACTATCGTCCTATTTATAGATTTAGACTTGAATCCAAAACCTATTTCAACTAGAAATCCTACATGTGCTCTGCTTCCTTTTTCTCTTGAAACTTAGAAGCTCATGCGTAGTATTCCTACATTTTGCGGAACTTGTCTTCGTCTTATCTTCAATTCCTTCTTCAACTAGAGCATAACTTTGCCGCATCTTCAACTCGAACATCATTGTCTTTGCCGATGGAACAGAACCTTGTAGCATTAGGAATTCTCTTTGTACTTTGCATTTAAAGGAAACTTCTTACATGATTTTCCTTATATACTATGCAACCTCAAACTATTTCCTTAAACAAGTAGAAGATAGTTTTCCTTCTTTGTATTGACTGCCTCCAACTATTTCCTTAACCAAGTAGGAAATAGCTTTTCCTTCTCTGAATGAATTATAATAATTATAAACTTATGCTTCTTTCCTTATCTAATTAGGTTGTTGTTTTCTTAGTTTAAGTTAGCCTCCTATTTCCTCTTCAGTAACCTTTCCCGACTTAATTCACGTTTGCTCAGCTTGCTCCATGATGCACCGGAATATCAATCTTCAAAATATACATAAACATATTCATATGTACCTAACAGAAGCATTCTTATCTTGAACAAAAGTTCTACTTTTGCTCTCCGAGATGTAATATTAGAGGAAATTTGGAGCTGAAGGAAATCGATAGTAGACCACTTCAAAATTTTGGGATCCATTGCTTATCCACATATTTAAAAAGCAAAAAGAAAGAAGCCTGATGATTGAGGTGATAAATGTGTTTTTCTTGGTGTTAGTGAAACACAATGTGCTGGGATTTGATGTTAAAAATGGGTGCCTATTCAACCTTGAAGATATGGTGCGTTGACTCAGGTAAAGGATGAGCTATACTATGTAACTGTTTACAATAATTGTGTGGATGATTTTATGTTAGATATGAATGGAGGAATGGACATGAGTCTGAATCATAATGTGTGCGTAAATCTTGGACACAAGAAGTCTCGGCAAACATTGGAGAAAGATCTCTTTGTTGACAATGGTAATGTGTTATGTAGCGTATTACCGTGTATAAACAGTTGTGATGACATTGAGGGGGATCTACACACCTGAAAGGATATATCTTTATTACTTGAATGGACAGAAGGTGGAGATCTACTATTATGACTCTAGCACAATTAAATCCTAAGAGAAGATTCATACCGTACACAAACAACCTCGCTACGTTACATGAGCTGAAGTAGTAGTTGTTTAGTTAATGTCAAGTAGAATTCTCATGTTTAATTTCATCTTTTTTTGTTATTATATGACTTGGATTGCAGATTAAGCTGTTTTGTAATAGACATGTTTTTGATTGCCAATGTAGTGTGAACATTTTTTCCTTCACTCACTTTTAATTATTTCTTGCTTGATTGGGTGTTTTTACTTGTGAGTTCCTTTCTCTTCTCCCCTAAACTTGAATTATCTCTTCTCCCCTAAACATAATATTCTATTTTTCTTCTTCCTCTTTTTTACTAAGCAATTTCAAGATCAATTTCACCCAAAATAACAATAAGTTGTTGTAATTATAAGGCACGTAAGCATTATGGTCCTTCATTAATCATAAGTTATTTTCTTAGAAGGCTAATTACACCTGTTAGATCTCCAGCTTTTCGGGTGAACAGTACTTATGTATAGTGACATTGTTTTATATTGGAGTTACCATTAGCGCATAATTAACATAGATGAAATTGTCAAAAAAAAAAAGCTTCAGATATTTGTCCAGACTATGCCTTCAAATATTCAATTACTCAAGAGGAATCTGCAGGATTATGTTGGGGTAGATGAGTTGCCGATGAGTTGCTTTTTTGAGTTGCTAGATTATGTATTCATGGATAAAATAGATTATGTATTCAAGGATAAAATAAACTGGGTAAAATTGATCTTGAATATGGGTTTGAGTCCAGGGATGTCAATATGAGTCGAGTGGGGTAGGAGAAAGTTTGGTGGGTTGGAATTAAACTTTATCCAATAGAAAGACGCCACGTAATAATTAATAATAATAATAATAATAATAGTTACAAAATATAAGTTTGTTAGTTTGTAGGGTAATAGTGGACCAAAAAGGTTGACTGAGGGGTATTTTTAGTCTAATAGGTGGATGAGGGGTATTTTTAAACCTTTTCGAATGGTATAGGGTTATTTTTTGTCCTTTTTTGTATAATAGTTAATTGAAACAAACATTGATACATATATCATCACACGTATTCAAATTTATTTAAATATTACTCAAAGTCAATACTATCATAAAATATGTGGATGTCTTTTCTAAAGAATTAGATCTGTTTTTTTTAAAAAAAAAAAAGAAAGAAAAGAAGCAGAAAAATCAATAATCTTTAAATGTTAAAATTCAACAATTGAATTAAGAGATATAAGTATTTCTAAAAATGATCTAACATGGGAAGCACTATCAGTTAAGAGAATTTGTATGGCGCTTGTCTACAGTATAGCTTCAGATTTTCACTGAAAGAAAGGTTTGTGCGGTTAATGTTTATGGACGGACAATATTTTTTTTTTACGATATTTGAATTAAATCTTTCTATTAATATTCATGTTATTTTGATTTATAATCAATTTTTTTTTTTGTATCCAATCATTTTATTAATTGACTACAAAATTTAAGTCACATACATTTAATTATTTTTTTTGTGAAAAAAATTTATTGTGATTAAATTATAGGTTTAATAGAGACAATAATATAATCACCACTAATTATTTGAATTAGTGACAAAAACTCAGTTTTCACAATTAAATTTGAAATTTTGTTGATAAATTACACAAGGATTAACCACAAATTCTGATTTGTCACTATTGCATCAACATCATTTTTGGTGACAAAAAGATTTGGTGTCCAAAATTTAATTAATTTAGGACAAAATGAGATTCTTCACAGAAGGGGTACATATTTAGTGACAAAATAATGTGTCACTAAGAACATTAAATTCATGACTTATAGTACTCAATAAATGGCGTCAACTTATTTTTTTGTGGGAAATTTTAATGGACAAAACTTTGCCACAAAATTTTATGTTTCGTCCTTGAAAGTATGTGCTTCATGTATTTAAACACGAAATATAATTTTCATCACAAAAGGTGAACCATAGGTGACGAATTTCATGTCATAGCCAATAATTTCGTAGTTATATGTGGTGTGTAATAAACTTAAGTTTTTGCTCCAATTGACGACACAATTAGAATTGTAATTGCCTTGGCGGCACAAATTTTGTGGCCTATGTTTGAGTTGGATGTCAAATCTACTTCCGTACATGAATACTTGGACGAAGAGGTATTTATTGAGAAACCTCTGGTTATATTAAAATTGAAAATGAGCATAAAGTATACAAGTTGAAAAAAACTCTTGATGGACTAAAACAAGGTGCGCGAGCTTGGTATATTCACATTGAGGCTTATTTTCTAAAATTTGGTTTCCTGAAATGTCCATATGAGCATTCTCTTTTTGTTAAGATTAAAGAATGTAGAAAAATGCTCATAGTGTGTAGGGGAGATATAATATCTGTGAGTTGTCTACACACATGCTTTATGTTGTTCTCAAAGTCTTCAGGACTGGTGGCAAATGTAAATAAAAGTAGTGTTTATTTTTGAGGAGTCAAGCAGTCTGTTCAAGATCAAATACTGAAAGAACTACGGTTTGTCAAGGGAGACCTACCTTTTAGATACTTGGGGGTACTAAAAGAATTTATATAGTTCAATGGAAGCCTCTGATAGACAAGATGTTGAGTAAAGCTAACAGTTGGGCTACCCAATTTCTATCCTATGCTGGAAGGGCACAATTGCCTAAGAAGATCCTGCATGATTGAAAGTTTTTATAGAAGGTTTCGTTGGACAGGGAATGTTGGGATTGCACAAAAATCACTTATAGCATCGGAGAAGTTATGTTGGTCAAAAGAAGCAAAGAAAGAAATTATTGCCTTGCCTAAGGAGTATGGATCATATACAATAAAGAAGCGTCGTGGACTGTACAAAGGATCTTCAAGGCACACAAACATCTCCAAGTAGCTGGATATAATGAAAAAACTTTGTTGCTTATGGACCAGTACTCTATTAGGAATGTGTATTAGAAGATGAGAGGGAACATGGGGAAAGTGGAGAGGGGAAAGTGGTCTGGGAAAATTAAGGGGCACCCAAATGGCTATTCATACTATATATTGCATTAATTAAAAGGGCTATCAACAAAAGTCAGATTGGCTAAATGGGGGATAGAAACAACCCGTGTGTCAAGTGGATCATGAAGACATTGATCATCTATTCTTTGATTGTAGGATCTCAACATGCTAGATTAGGAAGTGGACTACAACAACTCGATGTATATCCCTAAATGCATACAAATAATTTTCAAATGATGATTCTTGGGGCTTTGTGTCCAAGCCTGTTTGTTGGTTTTTTTGATTGCTTACTTTGATAAATAAAATACCTTTTTACCAAAAAAAAAAACATGTTGATGATCTTACATTTTTACTGGGAATGATAGTGCCATGTTTTTCTTCTTATAACAAATCTATGATGGTTGAACTTGAGATGAGATGCAATGTTTATTCAGCCTCTACTCTACTATATCTACATTAATTTTCATTTCTATCACTTTGTAGATGGATAATTAAGAGAACAAATATTTATTTTTTCCCAAAGATGATGTCTGTATAGGTTCACACATCAGTGTAAGCCAATTCAAGTTTTTTAGTTGTCCTCCATGTAGAACTTTTAGGAAATGCTTTACTTTGTACCTTACCCATATGAGATGTCTCACAAATTTTAATGTGAGTTCTCAAGTAAATCCTTAGTCAACGGGTTTTCATACATAGACATTAAATTAACATAGTTAAAAATGCACATATATTTTGTAGCACAACCATGACTCACCCGTACTTGCAAAATTTGTACTATCAAACTTATTGTCCTACAGGAAAAGTTTGATCCACCATTTCTACTTTAACAATCAAAGTATCTTCATAGTCAAAAACCAATGATAAGGAATAACCTTTTGACATCATTTGACTAACACATAAAAAGTTACATGCTAAACAAGGAACATAAACACATCATGCATAGATTTTGTACTTTGTATAGTCTGAAAGGCAACATAAACCTTTACAAGTGCATCTATTGTTTCACCATTTCCAATCCTAACTTTAGTTTTGATTGACTTGTCAAAGTGCGTGAAACATGAACTCAATAATATGTGAAATATGACTCATACATCGTCTATCTATGAACCATGAGGATATTTTTGGATGTGTTTGCTTCATGAGAAGCCATTAAGAAGATTTCGTCTTCCATTCCTGACTCTTTAGTAAAATTTTGTCTCTATACATGATTTTGTTGTGGTTGATTGTGCTTTAACCTATAATTCTTTTCAATGTGAACCATTTTTCATACATTGAGGATTGAATAATATGCTTCATACATTGCGTCCATCCAAGAGGAGAGAAGCAGAGTTTAAGGACTTCAAACATATAAGCTACGTGAGAAGTTTCTATTATATTGTTGTGGAGTTGCTCACTATGGTCATGATCAAGCTGACAACAAACACACAACTAAAGAAAAGAAATCACAAATTAAGAAAATACCTCAATTTTTTTTCATGAGTATTGTTATTATTGAGTGTGCCTCTATATGGATGTGTTCTCTTCTTTTATCCTTTCTTTTCTCTTTATGATAGGTGTGTGGTTGTATAATCATTCTACCCTTATTTTCTTAATTCACCGAAATTCCAAGCTTTGGTTTTCCTAAGTAAGATGTCATATTATTTCAGAGAAAGTAAAATATTTTCAGGTTTTTTGCTAATGTAAGGAATTGGCAACTACAATTGTCATTTTTGAGTAAATATCGAATGCACAAAGATAATACATATAACTTAATGAATTGTTTGCTTTCTTATTTCAATATTTAAAGAGATTTAATGTATTATTATTGCAGAAACATATGACATATAAAGAAGACGACCGACATGCTTCTGCTATATGAATATTCCATCTTCAGGGGCATTCACTAGAGGAGCAGATCCTTTAAATGGAAGCATGCAAGAATAGGTTACATATTTGACACTATCAATAAGCACAACAACGAATATCTAGGAGACTGACTTTGGACCTATGACACCATCACCATCAACCAGAACAGATACTACCATGGAAAAATGTGGCTTGTTCTCTTGCTTTCCATTTCTTCCAGTTTGTTCTTCAGAAATGCAGTGAGAGGGTCTAGAAAGGGAGACTGGAGGGCCATTGAGGATCCTTATATATCTGTGGAGGCGCGTGCCATTCTACCTTTCTTCCATAGATATATCTCTAGCAGAAGATGACGCATCAAACTCGAACACTTTTGTACACATGCCCGACCTCAACAAAGGTCCTGCGCGAATGAACACAAAAATGAATTAATATACTGGAGAGCAGAAGGCTATTCCAAAACATGAATTAATTATGACCCAAAGCAATTAAAAGTTCCTAAATTTCAAAGCAAACACTAGAGGAATTCATTTATACTAAAAAAATGGAAAACAATAAGAATTAATAGGCAGTCGAGATTTAACAACACTTACGCGCAAACCTTCAAGGTACCACTCATGCGTAGTTGACTTTACATTCTCTCTCCCCTCGGATGCAAGAATGCTTTGTCCCATTGCAGGACTTTGACAAAGGCGAGAATGGATTACTGGGATAGCAGGGGCTAAATCACCTGTGAGGCCTGCCTCTCTATTTTTCTTATAAGCACTTACATGAAATACCATGGCTTTCTCACTTGCCAATACTGATTGAATTATCAAGTTCCCATCAATCTAAACAAGTTTATCATTCCTTGGGAAACACAGAGAGGCTTCCAGAGGATCACCACCATTGCCCACATGAGCAAACTCATATGCAACCTTATTGGTACTTTTCAGATTGCTTTCACCCTGACCTCCCCGGCCACAATGGGAGCTATGATCTTTACCACCATATTTCCCAGAACAACCAGTACAATTCACATGCCCATCAATAGTCAAAACTCTTCCAAGATGTTTTTCATAAAATCCATTCAAAGAAGACTCTAAACGGTTTCCTTTTGCCTCCATATATGCCTTTCAATAAAGGAACCAACTCACCAAAGAACAGGATGAAGAATAACACACCAAGGAAGCTAACACTAGAAACTTTCTTTGTTTCAACCTCACTCTTCTTTTTCTCAACCTTCTTGTTACTTTTCGGCGCGAATGCTAGTGCCTATGATTTCAACTTCTGAATGGGAACCAGTGGCACTTGAGATCCTTGTCGGCTCATCATATAATATGGTGTATATGACATCTATGGAGGAGGATAGCTATTAATCTCGGGGGTGGTGGCACTTGAGAAGGTACACTAGTACCTCCAATTTGTGCCTTTAGAGTAACATTTTCTTCCACCGCATAGGATAAATTTGTATTCAAATTTTGAATTGTTGACTTAAATATTCTAAACTTATTCTCTATTCCTTGAAAATAGAGAACTTTCCATGTTCCTAATTTTTCTATTTATCCTCTTTTCATCCTCATCCTTGTTAACTGGAGCTTCCCCAAGACAATATCCTGAGGTCGAATTGAATTTTCTAGATGAATCAGAACTCCCCAACAATTGAATCTTAGGTTGACCAAAGCTATTCGGGTTCATTTGACTTGAGGCGAAACCCGACTTCGACCCGAGACAGTCTGGCAAACTATTAGGTTTTGAAATGCATCATCATTGATAGTGTTTGGAAAACTATCATTGAATGATTCATCAAGAATGATGGCATCGGTTGTGAAATTGACATTTGGAAATTCCATAAGGAAACCTTCAACATTTTCTTGGTATGTTGTGTGTAGGGCGTAAAAAGTACGGTTAAGAGGTATAGCTGCAAGTCCGTCGAACACCCGATGAAGTTCGCTTCTTCCACCGGTGGTGGATCGGCCATATCTAGAGTTTTTCAGCAATTGATAAGAGATTTAGGGAGAGACAAGGTAGGAATAGAAAGTAAACTTAAAGTTACATTTCTGTTATTGTTTTATTTTCAACGATCTTAAGATTGATCTATTAGATTTAGTAGATTGTTGAAGTTTCAAAATTAGTTTTGTAAGATTGTTTTAGTTGGTAATATTAATCATATCATCAGATAATATATATAAATACACACACACACACACAACCTTAAAAGCATGAACTCCGTAACTTGAATATCAAATTAGTAAAATACCCCAACATAAAACACTAAATTTAGTATATATGTTATATATTTAATATTATATTTATTTACGCTATATTATATTAAATGCATACACATTTTCACATTGATGGTCAGTTACTCTTCCGAAAGGTTGCAACTTTTTAATAGTGTTGTGACTTATTCGATGAGTTATGACATTTTCAAAAAGTTGTGATTTTTCTAAAGGATTGTGAGTTCCCTCAAAAAACGCAATAAGAACCTTCATAATATCCGTTCATGTCTTTAAAATAGAGGGTGTTTCTCACACTTTTAAACTACAAGTTTTATAAGTTTTCTATTCTTCTCCTTAAAATAAGGAAGATTGTAAGAGTTGTTCAATCATGCAATTATAATATTTTTGGTTTTCTATTCTTCTTTTTAAAATAAGGAAGACTGTGAGAGTTTTTTAATCATGCAATTACAATATTTTTTTGATTGTAAATTAGATAGATCACCGATTATTGATTCGACAAAGAGAATGAAATAACTCAACTTCAAATGAGAAGAGTATTTTGATAATTCATACTTACTCATTTTCATTACAATAAAATATACTATTGTAGCAACTTCTACTTGACAAGAAAATCAATGATTTTCTGTAGCAAAAACTACCACTTTGTTTTAAAAATCTGAAAAGTATCAAACTGTTGGAGAAAAAGTATTTGATCAAAACATATTTGAAGAGTCCAAACTACATTTAGTAAGTACTCTTTCCTTTAAGATTTTTTAGTGTACTTTTACTTTTATTTAGTTTTATATAAAATGTCATTTTTTTCTTTGGTGTGGGGCACATAAATAAGACTATAAAGTGAAAAGACATTTTTATATATTCAACATATACTCCTTAAATTAAAATTCTTATTTATTTTGTAAAATTTCATATCAAATTAAGATTAGACCAATCTATATCTATATTTTTTATATGTCTATATTACCTAACTTAAAACACCAAATGTAGTATATCTTTTTGTTTTTTATATTGTATTTTATTTATTTATGTGTGTTTTCTATAGGATTGTGACATCTCTTTTGATAACGCACAATAAGTACTTTTCCATAAGCTACCCTTTGTTGCATATAAAAATAGGGGCTTCCTCAAATTTTTAAACTACATTTTTTAAAAGAATATTCATTCTTGTTCTTCTTAAAACATCCCATTTAGTATATCTTATATTTTTTTTATGATGGAAAAATAGTGTGGTACTTGATTTGATATTCACGTGCAATGCACGTACGTCAAAACTAGTATATATAAGTGGGAAAAAAGTTAAAAATCAAATATCAAAATACCCCTATAAAGTTGATTTACTACAATAAAACCATTAATAACACATAGTTAAATAAAGGGAAAAGGGTCTGATATACCCCTCAACTTTGTCATTTAGAGTTGATATCCCACTTGTTATGAAAGTAGCTCATATATACCCCTACTTGTAAACAAATGGCTCACATATACCCTTTTCCTCTAACGGAAATGAAAAAAATAATAATTTTAATCTAAATTTTTATTTTTATTTTTAAAAATATAATCCCATATGAGTAAATTTAATCCTCGTCAAACATATTTTTTTTGGACTTTTTTTTGTTCCAATGACTAATTTATAATTATTATTTTGATAATCAAATTTATTTATGTTTCACTAATATTCTTGTAAAACTTATCGTAGATGACCAAATTTTTTCTTCGAATACGAAATTAAATTACAATACACATAAAAAAAGATAATTTAATGTTTTTCTTTAAACTAAGGAATGAAAAAAAAAACAAAATAAGAATAAGAAACTCAAATAATTATAATAAAAGAAGTCAAAAAATAATTTATGTATGAAAAAAATTAAAATATACCTTGAACTTTGATAGAAGAATCATATATACCATAAAAAAATTTTATAAAAAAATTAGAAGTAATAGATATAAATTTAAAACTAATTTTTTAACTTCCGTTAAATTAAGGGTATATGTGAGCCATTTTGTAACGACAGGGGTATATGGGAGCCGTTTTTATAACGGTAAGGAAATATATGAGCCACTTTTATAACGAGGGGTATATCAGCTCCAAATGACAAAGTTGAGGGGTATATCAGACCCTTTTCCCTTAAATAAATAATAAAATATCTAAAAAAATTATTAGAGTTACTTATTAAGTTTATGATGTTTTTTATTTTTTAAATATTAAATTAATTTGCAATAATCATCAATTCTAGTTAGTGATCAATGACCAAATTATGGAGAATTTTGAAAGTTGCGAAAATTGTTCTATATAGACTAAATATATATATCTATATCTATATTTACCTTAAAAACATGTACTCCTGACCTGAATGTTAAATTACTATAATATCCCTAACTTATGTTGTGACTTTTTGTTGAGTTGTCACTTTTCTGATAAGTTGTGATTTTTTTCAAAGGGCTGTGATTTTTCAATGAGTTGTGAATTTTCAAAGAGTTGTGCCTTTTTTAATATGTAGTGACTTTTCCAAAGAGTTATGACTTTTTGAATAAGTTGTGATTTCTCGAAAAGGTCATGATTTTTCAAATAAGACACAAAAAGTATTTGTTCATACTACTCTTTGTTGACTATAAATAGACGAACTTTCTCTTATTTTCCAACCACAATTTTTCCGAATCTTCTACTCTTCTACTTCTTGTATTTAATTTTTTTTGTATAATTTATTGCCGTTAAGTGAGTTTGATGTTTAGTGGAATATGATGTACCACTATTCTGATGACAGGTGTATCTCACCTGTAGATCTTTTTTTTAAGAGACTTTTTTTTACTTTTTCTTCTTAAACATTTGTTCTTCATTCATATTTTAGCACTAACTATTTGGTGAGAACTTTTATTTGGATAAAGTATTGGGGTTTAAATTGGGGGCTCTCTTTGTCTCTCGGGAGGGATATGTCGTCGCCGGCGACATAGTCTGAAAATTTAGCTGCCGCCACCATCTCCACCTATGCCTTTGTAATTTATCCGACTTCACCATTAGCTCCTCCACTTACTCAAAGAACTCTCCACCATTTCTTTCAAATGAAAAAGCTCGAAAAAGAGAATATTCATACCACCACCAAGACCAATATGAGTCTAATTTGGTTGAAATTATTTTTTGGTGATTGGAGATGGTAGATTTGATTATTATTTTTTTTCAAAATTCTTACATGAGAGTTGTTAAGAAATTTACAATAATGAATCCAGTGGAGAGGTGGTAATGGCTCATCTATTTTGGGATTATAAGGGTGGAGAGATTTGGCATATGCAACCTTGCATGCATGCGTGTGGTTGGAAAGTTGGGTATAGATTGAGGGGACTTTTGACCATTTTATCTTCCTTTAGAACTTTGTTATGTAGAGCGCTTATGATTTTAAGTTTTTCTTTCCATTTTGGAGTTAAGGTATGGTTGTCCAAAATAAATTTGGTATGAACCCATATTTTTATGGAATTTTTTTATGTGTTATTATTCTTTTAAGTGATGCTTAGCTGATAAAACTTTTATTAATACCTGATGGGTTTGAAAATAATTGAATAGTTTAGCAATATATTTCTTTTTAAATACAAGTAATTTAAATAAAGATTGCTAAAAGATTATTACTTTGAAAACAAGATTTTGATTGTGTTACTTTGTAGTCAATTAACATAGTTTTGTGAATTTTCATGTCCGGAGGCTACTCCTTTGATGTAACACAGGACCTAGGATCACGAGTGACCCCAAGCTAACCGTGAGCTTGCATATCATAAGCATACTGAGAATCTCTAAGAAAAACATGAACTAATGCGGAAGCTAAATCAAGTGATAACTGAAGGTGGAGAATACCCAAAATTGATATTAATGTATTTAATTAACTTGTTAAGGGTTCAGAGATACTGCACATTCACTCAAAGCTAAAGCTTAATCTAATACTATGTCTAATAAGACTCTACCGATCTAGAGTTAATGGGTCATTCCCCAGCTAACCCTAGCAAAACTTAAGACTGAACTAAAAGACTGAATATGTATAAAATATATATATTGTCATCAAAGTATGAGGACTCATCATTGAAGCTACTCGATACAAATTTATGCGTGATCTAGATGCTGAATATTTGAACCTATATCATGAAAGAATGTAGCGTAAAGTATGTGTTAGTACTTGGATTGTACTGGGCATACAAGATACAAATAATATTTATACAAATATAGGTCGGAAAAAGCATAACTGAGCAATGACATAATCTGATAAGGTATGTCTCTGTTATTTCGGTCATAGTCTAGGGGGTAGTTGTCATTTTCCGTTTCTATAAAATTAATCATTGTACACAACATCTTCGTACTATTATAAAAGTACAAGAAAATTAATGAACGTAGGGAGTCATCGATTTTTGAATGCTGAAAATTCTTAGAGCATATCTCAATAGTGTATTTTCTTTGATTAATATTGACACTTTTTCGAAGAGGTTAAGCATGATAATTTTTTTATTTATAAAAACCTCAGTTAGAAAGAAAGAAAAATCATATTAGTTTTTGAATACGATAAATGATTAACTTCTTTTAAGAGGAAGATGCATAGAAATAATTCAAAACGGAGGAAATGAGTTTCTTAAAAAATTAAATATTTGAATTCGAGATGCGTTATTTGATTATGAGCTTGTCACGTTTTTTTTCGTTAAAATTGAGGATAAATTTGTGTAAAAGTATAATCAGAAGGGTATATTTCGACTTAAAGTATAACGAAGTGTCTATTTAAAATATTTCCAATAAAAGAAGGGTAATATTTGACCACTTGCCCTAATATAATTGTAAAAAATGTCGTTGGTAAAATTTACTTCTTTTCAAATTGTGTATAATTGGATTTTAAAAAGAAAACCAAAAATTGTTCCTATATCAAGTCAGATATTTAATTCCTTAATTTTTGACTCAAAAGGAGCACAAAATCAAATGTTCCTATATGAAGTCAGACATCTCTCTAATCTCTATTTGTTAGTAGATCTGATTGGTAAGCTTTCTCCTTCTATTGTGTTTCTATATATGAGATTATATAAAGATTCTCCCCTTTTGTTATAATTATTTTATTTCCTATTTTGTGGTTAGGGTTGATATTTGAGATGTCTCTGTTTTCAAATGTGATGAGTAGATTTGCTTGTTGTAGTGTGTTCCAAATTCTTATCCACCACCGTTCTACGCTTAAATCACCGACATTACAAGCATTAATTTGCCCAGGTAAGTTCTCCTATTTTCTTTTTTGTTTTACGTATTTAGATTTGTCTTTGTTTAACAAAATAGGATCGTAATTTCCCTTTTTCTTCTATGTTCGGATCCAAGAGTCTTTTGTCCTGCTGCAGGACTTCGATAAAGGCAAGGATGGCTAAATCTCCAGGAACTGTGAGGTCTACCTCATCATTTTTCTTATCAGCACTTCCATGAGATGTCATGGCTTTTTCACTTGCAATTCAGACTGAATTATCGAGTTTTAGTGGATATTGACAAGTTTATCATTACTCGGTATGTACAAAGAGGCAAAAATAGGATCACTGCCATTTCCCATGTAAACAAACTTATTTGCAGCTTTATTGGTATTTTTTTTATTGATTTCACAAAATCTCCCCAGCCACAATGTAAGTGATGATCAAGTCCACTGTATTTCCCAGAATTACCAGTCCCATTCACAGGCCCGTCAACAGTCAAAACTCTTCCATGATGTTACCAACAAATCTACTCACAAGAATCTCCACTCATAAATGGTTCCCTCATACCTCTATATCTCACTTTCAATGAAGGAACAAACCCACCAAAAAGAAGCATGAAGAACAACACACCAAGGAAGCTAACACTAGCAACCTTCTTTGTTTTCATCTCACTTTTCTTTTTCTCCACTTTCTTGCTACTTGTTAGAGCGGGAACAACTGCCTACCGTAGTCACTATCCTATTCCCTTCGTCATATAAGTTGGTGTACATGACAACCATGGAGGAGGATGGGGATACATCTCGGGGGGTGGCTGCACTTGAGGAGCTACACCAGTTGCTCCAAGTGTTTCCTTTAGAGTTACATTTTCTGTTATTTCATACGATATATTTGCATTCAAATGTTGAATGAAGTATTCTAACTCCTAAACATAATTCTTTTTTCATTGCCTTGACAAGTGAGCACTTCCCCCGTTTTTCTAGCCATCTTCCTTTTTTTTCCTCATCATTATTAACCTTAACACTCAAGAAAAATATAGTGGATTTTTTTGTTTTTTTACATTATTCAAGTCATTACTATGTTATTTCCTTTTCAACAAATAACTACATTAGCATTGAATTTCTGTTCTACAACTCCACCTTTTGCTGAATTACTTCCTAACTTAGGGGAAGAATATACCAATCTGTTAGAACTCAACAGATTATTCAACCCTTTTGAGAGACCGGAACCACAATTCGCTGATGGCATGTTCAAGTACCCGGAGACATGGGTAGAAATCTGGCTCAATAACACATACACTTCATCCAAAACTCCTGAGCTTCTCCAACTACGAAGTAGCCCTGGAGATGACATGTCCTTAACCATCTCAACTACCGCTTCCTGATTGGGGGCAAAATTGCTCATTTCCCTCGACGTCAACTTGAAATTTCTAGAAGAATCGCTAAAATTCCAAATTAATTCACTCGCAAGTTGAGTAAAATCAATTAGGGTCCATATGGAGCAGGTTTGATCTCGTAGCTTCCCCTTTGACAATCTCATGAGGTTGACTTGATAGTTCCAAAAGCATCATCAAAAAACCCTATCGATTGCCAAAGATATTTGGTTCCATCTGATCTGATTCCAAACCTGACTCCGACCCGAGATAGTAAGGCATATATCTAGGTGTATGAAATGCATCATTATGGGTAGGGTTTCGAAAAATATCATTAAATGATGCGTCAAAAATGATGATATCAGTTGAGAAATCAACGTTCCAAAATTTCATAGGAAAATCCTCAATATTTTCTTGATATGTTGCAGTCTTGTGTGTGGCGTAAAAAGTATTTAGCAATTGATCACAGATTTAGCGAGAGACAGAGTAGGAATAGAGAGGAAACTTGCATTTACTTTTGTTTTATACATTTTATCTTTCGAGTTTTTTCAAATTGATATATTAGATTTTGTAGATATCCTATCTTAGAAACAAAAATTAAGATTCTTAAAGTTTCAAAAAATAGAATTTTAAGGTAGTTTCATCAGTTGATTATGTGTATTTAGTTCTATTTATTTTTTCTATGCCTCTAAATTTTGCACTTGGAAGTTCATAATCTAGAGTTCAATGACTTGTATATCTTTTTAAGATGAATCTTTCTAGTTAAATCAAGAGCACTAGTCTAACAAGTAATTAAGACAGGAAGTTGAATTTTAGAAAACGTCAAAGCAACATACTTTTTACGTCCTACACATGACCACAACATACTTTTTATGTCTTAAACATGACTGCAACATTCGAAGATACTTTTCCAAACCCTTCCGATGATGATGCATTTCAAACACCTAAGTACCTTCATAACTGTCTCGGGTCAAAGCTACATTTTAAATCAGATTAGATGGACCCAAATAGCTTCGGTCAACCTGGGAGTCAACTGATGCGGAATTTTTTACAAAGCATCTTGAACATTTAAGTCAACCTCGGGAGATTGTCTCGGGAAGCTCTAGGATCGAACCCATTCCAGATGGGTTTTTATTGCTTATGTCCAGTTGGGAATGAATTGATTGGAAATTTTAGCGATTCTGTTAGAAATGTTAAGTTGACATTGAAGAAAATAAGCAATTTTATCGGAAATCAGGCAGTGGGAGGTTTGATGGTTATGGACATGTCATCGCCGGGACTACTTCATAGTTGAAGCAGCTCAATATTTTTGGATGAAGTGCCTCTATCGTAGCACCATGTTTCTAGGGATGTCTCCAGGTACATGAAGTGCCTCCATCGTTGTAAAGGATAGTCCTTATTTTATGGAATATGTCTTATAACAACATACACTAGTAGTTCGATAAGTATGGTTTCTACTAATTTTTTTAAAAAGATTTTATAGCTCTATGTGTGTTTGCCTTCAGTAATTTTAGAGCCAATGATGACTACGACAAAGGCTTAGGGAGATATTTCAAAAAATCCAATGTAGAATATTATCCTTGCCATAAATTTAGTCATTGTGATTTTGAATATCGTACAAGGCTGCTCAATGAGAAAGAAGAAAAGTCAAATTTTGTTAAGGATAAGGAAGGAGAAACCTTGTTAATGGCGGTTCAGCTAAAGTGAGATAAGGGAGTAAGTTGTTTGGTACATATGTGAATAACTACTGTAGTAACAATAAGACTGGATGTATGTCTTATATTACTAATTTAAGTGAAAACTATTGGTCAATATATAGTTTTGGTGATCTATCAATAGTGAATGTGATGGGAAAGGGTACAATATCAATTCTAAAACAAAAAATAGGTGTGTGGAAATCATATCAAATCTTTTGAGTGTTGGCCCCATCAGCTGTTACAAAAAGGGTATGCCATCACGTTAAGTAATGATACATGTGAGATTTCTAGTCCCCTAGATGAGTTATTAATTTTGTGAAAAGAATCAAAACACATTGTTTCCTTTGAAAATTGAAAATGTCCAATCTTGCTACTTGGCGGAAATGAAAATACCTTCATGGCATTTTTTATATGAACACTTGAATTTTGGTGGCTTGAAGATCCTTCAAAAGGAAGAGTATGGTGATGGGGCTTTACGAAATTGTTGTTCCATCTCAAGTTTGTGAAAAATGTGTTGTTAGAAAACATCATCGTTTCACTTTCCTAATAGTAAGTCATGGAGATCCAAGGAGGTATTAGGGCAAGTACACTTGGATGTATGTGGGCCATTAACACCAATCTCTAATGGGGGCAAACGGTATTTTATTACCCTTATTGATGATTATTCCGGTTAGACTTGGGTGTATATTCTGAAAGAAAATTTGGAGGCTTTTAATGTATTTAAAAGATTCAAAGTACGTGTGGAGAATTAGATTGGAAGGGCAATTAAGAACCTTCAGATAGATCCCGGAGGAGAATAATGCTCTAAGGTATTTGATGAATTTTGTGAGACTCCTGACATTTGAAAAGAGCTCTCAACAAAATATACACCGCAACAAAATAGTGTTATAGATAGGAAGAATAGAATCATTTTTAAACATGGTTTGTAGATTGCTGGCTCGGGGAAGAGTTCCAGAGGAATTTATGCCAAAACAGTGAAATGGTGCTGTTGGAATTCTGACCCCCAAGTTTTCCTAGGGAACAAGTATTTTCTATATGTTCTTTTGTAGATTACAACAATTACGTTTTGTGAAATAAATAAAATAATGACACAATATTTTATCGCAGAAAACCACCAAAACTCATAAAGGGTAAAAATCACGACCTACACCTCTGTAGGATTTAACTCCGCTTTATTAAACTACGAACCTCAACAAAACATTACAAGTCTACGTAACCTAATGAATTATAAACTCAAAATCCAAGATAAGAAAGGTTTAAATCTTCTATCGTCTGTCAAGTTTCTCAAACTTGTTAGACGAATCCTACACACACAATTGATTGCAATAAAAACTCTTAATTACAATCTTAAAACTTTTCCTCACAAATTTGCAACACTCCCAAGTAACTCTCAAAACTCTTGATCGTGTTTTGATCTTCTCTCTATGTAAGTGCGTGATTTTTCTCAAGCGAATCTATCATCCTATTCATAGATTTAGACTTGAATCCAAAACCTATTTCAAATAGAAATCCTACATGCTCTCTGCTTCCTTTTTCTCTTGAAACTTAGAATCTCATACGTAGTATTCCTACATTTTGCGGAACTTGTTTTCGCCCCATCTTCAATTCCTTCTTCAACTAGAACATAACTTTGCCGCATCTTCAACTCGAACATCATTGTCTTTGTCGATGGAATAAAACCTTGTAGTATAAGGACTTCTCTTTGTACTTTGAATTAAAAGGAAACTTCTTAGGTGATTTTCCTTATATACTATGCAACCTCAAACTATTTCCTTAAACAAGTAGGAAATAGTTTTCCTTCTATGTATTGACCGCCTCAAACTATTTCCTTAACCAAGAAGGAAATAGGTTTTCCTTCTGAATGAATTATAAGAACTATAAACTTATGCTTCTTTCCTTATCTAATTAGGTTGTTGTTTTCCTACTTTATGTTAGGCTCCTATTTCCTCTTCTAGTAAGCTTTCCCGACATAATTCATGTTTGCTCAACTTGCTCCATAATGCACCGGATTGTCAGTCTCTAAAATATACATAAACATATTCATATGTACCTAACATGAGCATTCTTATCTTGAATGGAAGTTCTACTTTTGCTCTTGACATGTAATACCAGAGGAAATTTGGAGCTGAAGGAAATCGATAGTAGACCACTTCAAAATTTTTGGATCCATTGCTTATGCACATATTTAAAAAGCAAAAAGAAAGAAGCCTGATGATAGAGGTGATAAATGTGTTTTTCTTGGTGTTAGTGAAACACAATGTGCTAGCATTTGATGTTAAAAATGAGGTTGCAATAGTTGTACATGTGCCTATTCCACCTTTAAGATATGGTGCGTTGACTCAGGTAAAGGATGAGCTATCCTATGTAACTGTTTACAATAATTGTGTGGATGATTTTATGTCAGATATGAACGGAGGAATGGACATGAGTCTGAATCATAATGTGTGCGTAAATCTTGGACACAAGAAGTCTCGACAAACATTGGAGAAAGATCTCTTTGTTGACAATGGTAATGTGTTATGCAGCGTATTACTGTGTATAAACAGTGGTGATGACATTGTGGGGGATCTACACACCTGAAAGGATATATCTTTATTACCAAAATGGACAGAAGGTGGAGATCTACTATTATGACTCTAGGACAATTAAATCCCAAGAGAAGATTCATACCGTACACAAACAGCCTCGCTACGTTACATGAGCTGATGTAGTAGTTGTTCTGTTAATGTCAAGTATAATTCTCATGTTTAATTTCATCTTTTTTTGTTATTATATGACTTGGATTGCAGATTAAGCTGTTTTGTAATAGACATGTTTTTGATTGCCAATGTAGTGTGAACATTTTTTCCTTCACTCATTTTTAATTATTTCTTGCTTGATTGGGTGTTTTTACTTGTGAGTTCCTTTTTACTACTACTGTTTAAATTTGACGATAGAATGTGTGGTATGATCTAGAACACAATAGCTACTTCTTCAGCTCATGTAGCAGTAGAAAGGAACTCACAAGTAAAAACACGCAATCAAGCAAGAAATAATTAGAAATGGGTAAAGGAAAAATCATTCAAACTACTTTGGCAATCCATGTCTATTACAAAAACAACTTAATCTGAAATCCAAGTCATATAAAAACAAAAGAAGATGAAATTAAACATGAGAATTCTACTTGACTGCAACAGAATAACTACAACTTCAGCTCATGTACTGTATCGAGGTTGTTTGTGTACGGTATGTATCTTCTCTTAGGATTTAATTGTCCTAGAGTCATAATAGTAGATCTCCACCTTCAGTCCATTCAGGTAATAAAGATATATCCTTTCAATTGTGTAGATCACCACAATGTCATTACCACTGTTTATACACGGTAATACGCTGCACAACACAGTACGGTTGTAAACAAAGGGATGTTTCTCTAATGTTTGCCGAGACTTCTTGTGTCCAAGATTTACGCACACACTACAATTCACACTCATGTCCATTCCTCCGTACATATCTAACATAAAAACACCCCACAATCGTTGTAAACAGTTACATAGGATAGTCATCCTTTACCTGAGTCAACACACCATATCTCCAAGGTGGAATTGGCACACGTACAACTGTTGCAATCTCATTTTTTACATCAAATGCTAGAACACCATTTTCTCCATATAACTTACAAGCTATTCAATCCTTGACGAAGAAGGTTGTGACTAGAAGAGATGTTTTTGATGAGAAGCATACTTGGTATTGGAATACAGATCAATTACTCAAATGCTAATTAATAATGAAGTCGAAGAAGTAGTTGCAACCCCCAAAATTGCTGAAATTTCTACTGAAGCAGGTTATAATATTTCACCAGAAGTTCTGGAAAATTTTAATGCACCTGATCAGCCTCTTAGTTGTGCTTGCATAAGGCCCACATAGATGATGGATTATAAGGTAACAACAATTCTTGTTAATGAAGATGTTCCCCACTTTGCTTTGTTTGCAGATTGTGATCCTACAACTTTAGAGAATGTTGTCAAAGAGGAGAAATGGAGAAAAGCTATGGATGGCATGATTCTATTAAAGGAAATAACACTTCGGAGTTAACATATATTCCAAACGGGCACAAAACCATTGGAGTCAAGTGGGTTAATAAGACGAAACTGAAAGGAAATAGTGAAATCTAGAAGCACTACAACACATTTGATTATTAGGGACAAATTATTTCGTCATTTATAAAGCATATTTCGTCAGAAAAATTTTGTGGCAAAAAAATTTCGTCATTCAGTCGTCACTAAAGGTGAGTAACTAAAGACGATTCAATATTTCGTCGCAAAAGAAATTCCATTAACTACAAAACAAAAAAATCGGCACAAAACGCATATTATTTGTGAAGAATTTGAATGTCATAAAATGTGTATTTTTTTTAGTTGATAAGAGTAATTTTGTCACTAAGAACGTTATTAACACCGACAAAACTATTTGGTCACTAATTATTTAGTTCAATTAGCAACGATACCTATCGTGTCGAAAATTTTATATATTTCGTAGTAGAACAAAAGAAATTTCGTCACTAATGACTACCTTTTATATACAAAAAAGTATTTCGTCCTCAAATGTATAAATTAGTGACAAGTTTATCACTCTAATGAAGATTAACAATTTTGTCGTCGAATATATCATCTTGTCATTAAAAGTATGATTTTTATTGACATCATAAAATATTAAATTAATTCATATTCGATAAGGAGGGTACTAGAACAAATATATTTTAACTAAATGTATTCAAATTATGACAAACTAATTTAAGTTGTGATGAAATGTCTTGAAAAGATATATATAGTAATCGCAAAATGTTAAATCTTTTGCCACTAATTAATAACATTTGATGAAATTTAATTATTTCATTTTTAGATTATATTTGACTTTAAATTGCATAAATTGAAAATAGAATAATTAAACACCCATGATCATACAATAAAGATTAACTAAAACTATACTAGATAATATCTCATTTCAAGCTCCTTAATAAAAGTAAATATGTCATATACTTGATAACTAAATATTACTCCTTAAAGTATGACAAATACCTTGAGTTTCTTCTAAAGTATAAAAAATGTGGCGAAATTTAGCTTTCAAGTAGTCTTGATTCAATTCTCACCTCTTATAACTGTGGAAAAAAGGGACAAAATTATGATTTAATTCAGAGTGTGTTCATATTGAGGTAAAAAGATGGAATCTGTAACACAATCTATGTAATCAATATGTTTTAATGATCAGTTTCATAAACACTAAATAAAAACGCAAGCATACTAATATGAAGGTCATATTGGGTGAGCAAGACTATGTACCTGGAAAGAACTATTTTTTTTATTTTAGAGAGCAACGAGGACACCATTATCCTCGCACAACCTGCTACACATGAATTATCAAAATGCTGATATTTGAAAACTGTATTAACTCAACTTTTAATATGTGAAGTATTAGAATCTATGAACATTTAATGTGCAATTTAGCTAATCCCTAACAATTGAACAAAATAAAATGATTAAAGATAATGTTGCATGCATTGCCTAGATCTATGAAAAGTCATGCATCATGTTGGAGTTCGTATTAACAAAACCTCACCTACTACCTAAACACTATTTCATCTATCAATTTGTTGTAGATCTTTTGTCAGCCCCAATAACAACTACGAGTTCATAAGTATTCAACTCAAGAATTAAAACAAATATCAACTTTCAAAACCTTAATTCTATATCAAGTCTACCATACAAGTAAAAAAATTAGAAGCTTACCAAGCATTTGCTGTAATAAAACTGCTTCATGTAATTCACAACTAGGACCCAATATATTAATCATAATTAATTCACTAAATAAATATACACATGAAAAATATCATTCTTAATCTTCAACAAGAAAGAGGAGCAACAATGGGTTTTTAGTAAAATCTGCATTACTAGTCTACCTTATAAATTAACTTTCTATTTATGGATCGTATGAAAGTGAAAATTATCAGTGGGTAATATGTTATGCAAGAAAGGTATATCTATTTTGTCTTTATATTGCACAATTAGAAAGATCAAGTAAGGGAAGTATATGGGGTTTCATAACATCTATGCATATAATCCTTAAATTATGTACAACTAGTGTCTTTTTGGACTTTGTTGCAACAGAATTTGACTTCAGATGATTCGATTCACATTTTTTTAGTTGGATGATAAAATCTTTAGTGATTTTGAGGATGCTAGTTAGGAAGGTTTTGTTTTCAAACTTACACATAATAAAGCTTCTTTCCTTCTACTTTCATCACTGGTTCATGTAATATTGACTAAGCTGCATATATAATTCATGAAAATGTTGAACTATCCTCCATTGATGTAACTTTCTATACCAATGACAGAATGCACATAGCTCTCCATTCCTTAACCTTTCACCGCTAATTTATATTCAAGAACTCTATCACCTCCAAGTCTATATGCAGTAAACAAAGTCTCTTATTTGAGTTCTTCAAAGCAAACTTGCTAGCAAATCATGGTCTTGCGCTGTATAATTCTTGATGAGTAGTGACAACTCTTTCACGTTAGTTTGGACTTTTTTTGTGGGATGAATTTTATCAGTGGTCTCACAAGTTCTTTTTCCTTGGACAATGTGTTAAGGAAGAATTTGTTAAGCAAGAATGGTGCAGGTGTTGTGAGATCTATCAACAGGAAACTATGCTACATTTGCTCTTAACAAGAGATTATGCTAAGAACATCTGAATACACCTTGCTGCAATAGCTTAAGGGCTCATTTATTCAGTTAAATCAAGTTGCAACACAATGGTGGAAAGCTGACTATTCTTCTAATCAACTGAAACCACTATATCTTACTGTCCCAGTCATCATATATGGCATCTACGGAAGAAAAGAAATATCTTTATCAAGAAGGTGATTGATGAAGATTGCAACAGTCCATGTCCTATTAGTATGGAGGCTTAGAAGATCTAAGAGTGGGAGAGAAGGAGGGATTCCTAGGTGTTACGTATTCTAAGAGAAGGGAACCAGCTAGCCGATTCTTTAGCTAATAAAGCTTTTATACAAGAAATAATATCAGATGATTCATAACTTCAAAGTGCTAAAAAAAAAACTAACAAGAAATATCAAACATGCTCAGCTAACAACAATCAAACAGATGACGCGAAGAAAAGCACAATCGAGATGCTGAAATGACTTACAACTTGGGTTGATGAACTTTAGGTCTATGAAGAAGATGTAATATAGAACCTCATTATCAAGAAGCATGCACTCATCGACATTTTAAACCAACTGATGATGCACGGCCAAGGTAGCATTATAAGGCTCAACAACAATGTCAGAAACCTTAAGTGAAGTGAAAACGGAGAAGGTAAGCATTATTCCGTCCAGGTATTCTTTTCTGATCTTTAAGATCAGAAATGTTCCCATAAAAAAACAAAGTTATTATGATGGAGGGTCTGTCCATAAGGACCAGATCTAATATTGTCCATGGTGCTCTAAATCAATAAGAACATCCCTAGGAACAAATCTTCCACTGGTAACCTCATTATAATACACTAATTCTCTCAAGTGGAGATCAGAATCACCATTGTAACAACGCGTAGAATCAATGTCATGTTTGGCACAAAAACCTTCCCGAAACTTGGCACCAATTTGGTTACCACATTATCCACCTTGAATACCAATGATTTCAGGCATTTTTGAACTGAGATCTGGAGAAATATGCACAAATGAAGAGAACATGGGTAGATCTTACAAAATTGGAACACAAATAAGAAGTGAAATAAATGCAGGGAAAAGGGAAGAGAGGGGTGGTGGTGTTTTATTGTCTCTATTCAATGCAATAATTTTCAGGAACTCCCATCAGAAGCTAAAAAGATAATTCACACACATAAACAACAAAATCCCAGTATATGTGCAGACAATAAGATTTGCGCCTAGAAAACAATAATCAAGAACGAAAAATTATAGCAACAATCGATTTTATTATTTCAAATGCGAGTGTTACAATCTTTATGATTTCTCTGAATTTGCCTTTTCAAATATATATTCAAGGGCTTTAATGCTTTTTGGTGAATCTTTATTGAGCTTGAACTTGAACTTTATCTTGATCTTGACTTTTATTTGAATTCAAAGATTCGTGCTTGTTCTTGAATTGAATGGTCTTGTTCTTGATCGTTCTTGAACTTGAATGCTTGAATTCTTAAACTTGTAGCTTTGTAGATAATTAAATGGCATTTATACCATGGATTTTCTCTAGCTTCTTGTTTGAATTTTCTTGGTTATCTTTTTCTATATTATGACACCCCTATTTAGTTTTAGAATAGAGGAGTTGCGATTAGAACAGGATTCCCTTCGGCCGATATGATTCAAGTGAAATATCATTGGGCTTTATAGAGCGGAATTTAATTAAATTCATATTTATCTGAATTTAAATAATTAAATCAATTATATTAATCTCATAATATTTATTTGGACTAATATATTCATTAATTTAATATAATCCGAATTACTTTATAAATTTATATTTAATAACTTTTAAGTGACTACAAATGCCCCCTTCTTCAAGTCTGGTCGAGATATTTTATCTTTCAAAGACTAGGCTTGAAGAATTTTAAACTTCAGCTAGCATACATGGAGATTTTAAAACTTCATCTTGAAACAATTTTATTCATAAGAGTTTGCCCCCATTTAGTCACCACCATTTGGTGCATGTTTGAAGTTCTATGAAAGCTTACTATTAGATTTAACTCATGTAACATATCACATTTGGTTTTTTGACAATCATGCAACTGAACTTAGAATATGATTCTATGTGCATCAATGAAGAGGATCAAGTCGTAACGTAGTCCTGGAGGAGTGAGTGATTTTTTTGTTGTGTCGTACACAATTTATACTCTTGCGAGCCAGGAGTGACATGCAGTTTAGGATCGTACCTTAAGGAACATTTTAACTTGAAGATTTAGCTCAAATTTAAAGAGCTTTATGATATACAGTTTAGAATCCTGTCTCAAAGAGCATTTCAACTTGATGACTTAACTCAAACTTGAAGATTTAAGGGACATATAGTTTAAGCTCGTATTTCGAGGAGCATTTCAACTTGAAGATTTTACTCAAACTTGAAGATTTAAGTTACACACAATTTAAACTCGTGTTTCAAGGAGCATTTAAACTTGAAGATTAAAGTGACATACAGTTTAAGCTTGTGTTTCAAGGAGCATTTCAACTTGAAGGTTTAAGTGACATACAATTTAAGCTCCTATTTCAAAGAGCATTTCAACGTGAAGATTTAACTCATACTTTGAAGATTTAAGTGACATACAGTTTAAGCCAGTGTTATAAGGAGCATTTCAAATTGAAGATTTAATACAGTTTAAGCTCGTGTTTCAAGGAGCATCGTAACTTGCAGTTTAAGTTCATGTGTTAAGGAGCATCTAGATATACATTGACTCTTCAAAGTCATACTCGGATGCAGACTTGCCCCCACTTTGGAGTTCTTCTATATTTTTATCTTCATGAGGTCCATAGACAAGAGATTGTTGATCTTCTCATAAAGTCATGTTTAATTCCATGTCATGTGCACGAGTTGCCAACTCTACAAATGTATTGGGCTTTAATCCTTGCAAAATGTAGTGAAGACCCCAATTCATACCTTGGATGCACGTTTTAATGCTAGAATTTTCACTAAGGTGATGTTTGCAGTTTAGGCTTAGACTTCTCCAGCGATTAAAGTCAATAACTAACTCATCTTTACCTTGATGAGCCTTTGCAAGTTCCATCATACTAACGACACGTCTCGTGCTATAGAAATGATTAAGGAACTCTTGCTCTAATCGCTCCCAACTATTTATAGAATTAGGTTGAAATTTGTGTACCAATCATTTCTTTTAGAGATCGAACGAACTCTTTAACAAGATAATCACCATATGCCCCAGCAGCATTGCAAGTCTCAATAAAGTGCGCTATATGTTGTTTTGGATTTCCTTTGCCATCAAATTGTTGAAGCTTGGAAGGTTGATAACCCTCAGACATTTTCAAGTTATTAATTGTTTGTGTATATGGCTTTGCATATATGGAAGAAAATTTGTACGAAGACTCGGATTTGTCTTCGATAGCCTTTATGATAAAGTTCTTTAGTTGATCAATTGGAATCAAACCTTCATCTGAGATAAGAATCTCTTTGATCTTTCTTTGATTTACGCAAGGCTCTCCTTCATCTTGAATTTTGGAAACCTTCAAAGGTGATTGACTTGATCTTCTTTCAATCATGTTATCCATCTTATTTGTTAGCTTGGAAAGTTTAGCATCTTGTTCGTGTGCGCACTTTGTCATACCTTCAATTGCTTTAGTTAAGGTTGCTCGTTGTTCTTCTATAGTGGAAGACATTTTGCTATTTATTGATGCTTGAAAAGTTGAGATGAGAGGTAGATATGGTCCCACTGGGCATGCCAGAATTTGTAGACAATAAAATTCGCGTCGATAAAATAATAATCAAGAACGAAAAATTATAGCAGCAATCGATTTTATTATTTCAAATGCGAGTGTTACAATCTCTATGATTCCTCTGAATTCGCCTTTTCAAATATATATTCAGAGTCTTTAAAGCTTGTTGTTGAATCTTTAATAAACTTGACTTGAACTTTATCTAGATCTTGACTTTTATTTGAACATAAGAGCTTCGAGCTTGTTCTTGAATTCAATGGTCTTGATCTTGATCGTTCTTGAACTTGAATTCTTGAATTTTTAAACTTGTAACTTTGTAGAGAATTAAACGGCGTTTGTACCACGGATTTTCTCTGTCTTCTTGTTTAGAATTTTCTTGGTTCTCTTTTTATAAAATTATGAGACCCCTATTTATAGTTTTAGAATAGAGGAGTTGCGATTGGAACATGATTCTCTTCGGCCAATCAGATTTAAGTGAAATATCATGTGGATTTTATGGAGCAGGCTTTAATTAAATTCATATTTATCTGAATTTAAATAATTAAATCAATTATGTTAATCCCATAATATTTATTTGCACTGATATATTCATTAATTTAAAATAATCCGAATAACTTTATAAATTTATATTTAATAAATTTTAAGTGACTACAATATGATTCAAGGCGATAAGAGAAAGGGAACAAAATTAAATGGCTATTTCCAACACAAATTCTAGGACTGATTAAGACAAAGGTCCTATAAGATCATGCAGGTGTCTGATAGTGGCATCACCCAAAACTTGAGATAGAAATGTCATCAATAAGTTGGAGCTAAAGATAAAATGATTTTATCCCATAAGAAATTGATTACGCTCCAAGAATGCTACTTACCTCCCTCGTCTCATACCTTCTGAAGTCAACCTGGTTGATTTCCAACAGAGCAGCAACAATTTAGATGAGCTTAATGTCCAAGTTTAGGGGTGAATCTCTAGGATCAAATGTTACAGAGAGTTTATCCATGGGTTTTTCACTTTCCTTTTAGTTACTTCTTTAGTTTTAACATTTCTTTTCTTTTATCCTTTATTTCCTTTTGCTTATTTCCTGTTTAGATAGTCATGATCTGTTCTTGGCAAGGCTTTTAGCTTTAGCTTGTATATAATTTGTTTTGAATAAATTGGCCTTGAGCCAAACCATTTTATTTAAAAAATTAAAAAAGATCAACATTCAATTTGATCTGTATTATCCTTAAGACAACTCTATGGAGTAATATCAACTTTAACAATAACAAGTGTCTAACAAATGAACCCGACAGAATATGATAAAAGAGAGTATTGAATATTATCATAAAAAAAAAAGATATCTCAAATTAAAGTAAAAACCAAGTCTAAACATTTAACAGTAACATTTTCTTGCATATCCAAGTGTTAGATTCCCAAGCATATACAGATGGTTGGCATGTAAAAGAAAATCAACCAATATATTAATTAATCTCAATCGTATCTAGACTTATGAATCACTAAACTATGATCATAATATTAGATATTATATCAGCTAAAGCAAGCATTAGAGTTGTTGTATAGGAGTATTAACTTTTACTATACAAGTAGAAAATACACGAAAACTTTCACCTATTAAGTATGAAAATCAGAATCAAATTAACGAGTAAATATAAATATAAAAGAGAAGAAAAAAAAATAAAAAACTGAAAAGTTGAGCACTTTGAACTTTCAATTATTGTCCTCAACAGAATGATACTTCATTGATTACAATTTACACGTCTTACTTTCCTTTTTTTGTTTGTCCCAAAAAGAGTCTTATTTAAAAAGAAAATAATAGTTCTATGAGCTACTAGACTTCCCTAATACTGAAAAATTTCCTATCAAGAATTAAGAAAAAATAAACCAAACCATCATTGAATAAGACGACTTACTTGGGTAAAGACAAAGAGATACATAGAGATAAATGACCTTGAAGGTGCCACCACATAGTGAACGTGAAAAACCCAAACAGAGGATATGATCCACTGACTATATGATTTTACCTAAAGGAAATTATTGCATTTTGTAGTTAGGGTTATAAAATGCAACATACAACATATCGACACTCGTAACATTAGTTTAAGTGAAAATTGAAACGAGCTATTGAATGAAAGCGAAAGGGGAAAAACGATCAGCATGTCTAGAACTATTAGTACCACACGCATTGGTCAATTGTCAGTATGATAGGTTATTATTACATATGCATATTAAATAATATTTACAATTTTAAGTTGAAAACTAATATTATCTAATCGAAAACTAAAGGAACTCCTGATTTTTCATTTTTCCTATATGTTGACTTTTCATAATACTTAATTATAATGTACTAACTATTCAACAACTCATATTAGGGTTCTCTCACATTAGGGTTCTCTCAACCATAAATGGCTGCAAGAATTATATAATTTTAAATAGTAACTTGGAATAGCAACGAACTTTAAAGCATTAAACATGTATGTTTTTCTTAAACAAGGATCAATATCTGAAGTTCAAAAGAAATCATGAAGTTGATACAGCCTAGCGAGTGAGGCATCTATATTTTTGCAGTTTATAGATTCTTTGTTTTCAAAATAATTTATTTTTTGACAGCACATTACTCATGGCATTACTCTTTCAGATTACTTCAAACACATCAATTTCGAGTTGAGAGTCTATTGAAAACAATCACTTTAGCCCCGGCAAGAATAAGGTCTACTTACATCCTACTCTGCCAAAATATCCGTTATGAAACTATACTAGGTATGTTGTTTGTTGGAGATATATGATAAAACATTAACATAAAATCCATACGTCAAATGGTTTATGATTTCTTTTAAAAGGATCCACATTATCAAATTGATTTTATGACCAATATGCCCTACCATATCCTAGGTTTCTCAAGTAAATTTTAGCAAGAAATCCATTTTATGAACAAATAAGACTGAGCCTTTTATCTAATCAAAAGCTTCAGGCGTAAATTTGGATTCCATCTGTCATTACCACCAACCCTCCACCTTCTCACACACAAACCATAGGCTTATCTTAAACTCAATTTACGTTGAACTCTATGGACTGTAACAGTCATATTTTAAAGCTCAAATGTATCGTAAAAAAACATAGCAAATCAAACAAAACTAAGGAGGAGATTAAAAATGGTTGCTTTATATTACCTGAATGAATCAATTTTTGACCATAACAGAGGAAACAAAGGATACAAGAAAATCTATAAACACAAAAAAATTAGTGGATCAATGATTTATGTTCACCTCACCTATTTGTTGTGCGGGTCTTCGTTTGATTACATCTACGTCGATACTCCCAATTAAGACTGCATATCAAATAATATATCTACTTTGGCTTTGTGCTTCTCCAAATAACTATAACATCCCAAAACAAAATCATACAATTTTCTAGTCTAAAAGCTTTGGATCTTATAACAAAAGAAGAAAATTAACCAAAAAAAAAAAAGAATCGGTGGAAAAGCTGCAAATTAGGAAAAACATAATATAACTTAATTGCAAGTGTGAAGCACTAGAAATTTGTAGAATTGGAAGCAACAACTCAGTAGATTTTGGGTAAAACATAAATCAAAAGAATAAAGTAAAACAAAATTGCACTTAAACTAAATTAGTGGATCTATGATTTATGTTCACCTCACCTCTTTGTTGTGCGGGTCTCCGTTTGATTACATCTTCGTCGATACTCCCAATTAAGACTGCATATCAAAGAATATATCTACTGTGGCGTTGTGCTTCTCCAAATAACTATAGCATCCCCAAACAAAATCATACAATTTTCTGGTCTTGAAGCTTTGGATCTTATATCAAAAGAAGAAAATTAACCAAAAAAAAAAAATAGGTGGAAAAGCTGCAAATTAGGAAAAATATAATTTAACTTAATTGCAAGTGTGAAGCACTAAGCATATGTAGAATTGGAAGCAACAACTCAGTAGATTTTGGGTAAAACATAAATCAAAAGATTGAAGTAAAACCTAATTGCACTGGAAACTAAATTAGTGGATCTATGATTTATGTTCACCTCAACTATTTGTTGTGCGGGTCTCCGTTTGATTACATCTTCGTCGATACTCCCAATTAAGACTGCATATCAAAGAATATATCTACTTTGGCTTTGTGCTTCTCCAAATAACTATAGCATCCCCAAACAAAATCATACAATTTTCTGGTCAAAAAGCTTTGGATCTTATATCAAAAAAAGAAAATTAAAAAAAAAAGAATCAGTGGAAAAACTGCAAATTAGGAAAAAATATAATTTAACCTAATTGCAAGTGTGAAGAACTAGACATTTGTAGAATTGGAAGCAACAACTCAGTAGATTTTGGGTAAAACATAAATCAAAAGAATAAAGTAAAACCTAATTGCACTGGAAACTAAATTAGTGGATCTATGATTTATGTTCACCTGACCTCTTTGTTGTGCGGGTCTCCGTTTGATTACATCTTCGTCGATACTCCCAATTAAGACTGCATATCAAAGAATATATCTACTTTGGCTATGTGCTTCTCCAAATAACTAAAGCATCCCCAAACAAAATCATACAATTTTCTGGTCCTGAAGCTTTGGATCTTATATCAAAAGAAGAAAATTAACAAAAAAAAAAAGAATCGGTGGAAAAGCTGCAAATTAGGAAAAATATAATTTAACTTAATTGCAAGTGTGAAGCACTAAGCATTTGTAGAATTGTAAGCAACAACTCAGTAGATTTTGGGTAAAACATAAATCAAAAGAATAAAGTAAAACCTAATGTCACGACCCAAAACCGAGCCGCGACTGGCACCCACATTTACCCTCCTATGTGAGCGAACCAACCAATCTAACCCTTAAATTTCAATGTATATCAACAGAAAATAATGCGGAAGACTTAAACTCATTAATAAAAACCAATTCAATAACTACTAAAATTCAACATCTATTATTCCCCAAAATCTGGAAGTCATCATCACAAGAACATATATCTTCAAATTACTAAACTAAGAGTATCTAAGAAAGCAAAAACAAATAAAAAGCTAGTCCATGCCGGAAGTTCAAGGCATCAAGACTTGAAGAAGGAGATCCAGTCCAAGCTAGAAGCATTAGCTCACCCTGAAGATCCGGTGGGACGAAGACTGGCTAGAGTTACTGTTGAGTTGAAGACGACAGCACGTTTGCTGCACTCCACAAATAACAAAGAAGAAAACATAAAAGTAGGGGGTCAGTATAACCACAAGTACTGAGTAGATATCATCGGCCAACTCAAAATAGAAGATAATATATATCAAGTAATATTATAAAATCAACTATGATGCTTAACATGTAGCAACAACAAGTACTATATCATTAACAATTACCGTCAAGTTCGCACATGAGGACTCAAGCCTCAATACCATACTCATTTGGGAATTGGGTTCATTAGATTGAGTATATTTATCATCTTTCAAGATTAATTATTTTCCTTCCTTCTCGTGTCGGTACGTGACACTCCGATCCATATTCTACCCTGGTGCCGGAACGTGGCACTCTGATCCTCATTCTATCCTGGTACCGGAACGTGGCACCCGATCCATATACTATCCTGGTGTCGGAACGTGACACTTCGATCCTCATTCTATCCCGGTGTCGGAACGTGACACTCCGATCCTCATTCTATCCTGGTGTCGGAACGTGACACTCCGATCCTCATTCTATCCTGGTACCGGAACGTGGCACCCGATCCTCTATCTCTATCCTGGTACCGGAACGTGGCACCCGATCCCCTAATTCATCAAGCCTTCTTTTATACTAAGGCATCATCAATCTCATTATATAATTTATCAAGCCTTCTTTTATACTAAGGCATCATCAATCTCATTATATAATTTATCAAGCCTTCTTTTACACCAAGGCATCATCAATAACAAGTGAATTAGGTTTTCTTTCAAGATTTAGGATTCAATAGCTTCATCATGCTTATTTTATCACAATTTCATAATCACAATCATGCAAGCATACAATTAAGCATATAGCAGAGTTTACAATACTACCAACACATATCATTCGCTATTAAGAGTTTACTACGAATATCATAGAAAAACCATGACCTACCTCCACCGAAGAATTGAATTCAACAAGCAAATTCCCAAGCTTGGTGCTTTTCCTCTTCGATCGATTCCTCTCTCTCTATCTTTGTTCTTTCTCTTTTTCTTATTCCAACCCTCTTTCTTTTACCCTAATTAGTATATAATTAAGTATAAAAGATGACAATAATGACCCACTAATTAACTTAAGGTTACCTCTTTTAAACCCCAAGTAATTATACTTATTAATATTCACCCTCTAACTTTATAAATAAAGCAGGAATACTCCAAAACGTCCCTTAAAACTTAACAGAAATCCGACCCCGCCTGGGATTTACGCAACCTGTGATGGCCCGTCGTGCTTGCGACGGTCCGTCATGCAGGTTCGTCAGAGACTCGATTTCCTTAAGGAGTCTGTGACGGCCCGTCGTACCTACGACGGTCTATCCTGCACTTCCGTCACGACGTTCAGAGACTCGTTCCCTGTACCAATTTCTCAAGAGTTGAAGTGTTTTGAAACGGGGGCTCACGACGGTTCGTCGTACCTGTGAAGGTCCGTCCTGCAGGTCCGTCACAAAGTTCAGAGAGTCGATTTCAGTACTCAGATTTCAGAATTCCTAAGTGTTTTGGAACGAGACACCCTCGACGGTCCGTCGTGCCCATGACGGTCCGTCGTGGTGTCCGTCGTCTCAACCAATTTTTCCAGAAATAAAATCTGCTGCTCAAAACGACTAAACAGGTCGTTACAATAGATACCAATTTACCCATCGTTCGTCCTCGAACGATCAAAAGAAGAAAAACAAGGGCGAGAAGGAGTACCTGAATCTATAAACAGATGTGGGTATTTTTCTTGCATATCTGCCTCCTTCTCCCAAGTGGCCTCTTCAACCGGTCGATTCTTCCATTGAACTTTGATGGATGCAATCTCCCTCGACCTCAACTTGCGAACTTCTCTATCTAAAATTGCAACAGGTTCCTCTTCATAAGTCAAATTCTCATCAAGCAGAACAGAATCCCAACGGATGATGTAGTTTCCATCCTCATGGTACCTTTTCAACATGGACACATGAAATACCGGATGCACTCCGGACAGCCCTGGAGGCAAGGCTAACTCGTAAGCCACCTCCCCTACTCGCTTAAGTACTTCAAAGGGACCAATATACCTTGGGCTTAGTTTACCTCTTTTACCAAACCGCATTACCCCTTTCATGGGCGAAACCTTCAACAAGACTTGTTCACCCTCCATGAACTCCAAGTCCCTAACCTTTCGGTCTACATACTCCTTTTGCCTACTTTGCGCCGCTAGAAGCTTTTCTTGGATAGATTTCACCTTCTCCATAGAATCTCTCAACAGATCAGTACCCCAAGGTCTAACCTCAAATGCATCAAACCAACCAATGGGAGACCTACACCTCCTCCCATACAATGCTTCAAATGGAGCCATGTCAATACTGGAGTGATAGCTATTATTGTATGAAAACTCTGCCAAAGGTAAAAAGCTATCCCAATGACCACCAAATTCTATCACACATGCACGAAGCATATCCTCCAACACTTGAATCGTTCGCTCAGACTGACCATCAGTCTGAGGGTGCAATGCAGTACTAAGGTCCAACCTAGTACCTAATTCCTCATGCAATGTTCTCCAAAACTTAGAAGTAAACTGCGTACCTCTATCTGATATGATGGAAAGTGGAACCCCATGCAATCTAACGATTTCTGAGATCTAGATTTTGGCTTACTTCTCTGCATTGTAGGTCACCTTGACCGGAATGAAGTGAGTGGACTTAGTTAATCTGTCCACAATTACCCAAATGGAATCAAACTTACCCAATGTCTTTGGAAGACCAACCACGAAGTCCATTGCAATTCTCTCCCACTTCCATTCAGGAATGGGCATCCTCTGAAGTGTTCCTCCGGGCCTCTGGTGTTCATACTTTACTTGCTGACAATTTGGACATTTGGCAACAAAATCCACAATGTCACGCTTCATTCTGCTCCACCAAAAGTGTTATTTTAGGTCGTGGTACATCTTGGTTGCACCAGGATGTATCGAATATCCGGAACTATGAGCCTCTGTCAGAATAGTGGTGATCAAATCATCAACACGAGGCACACATACCCTTCCCTTAATCCTCAAAACGCCTTCTTCATCAATTATTGCTTCCTTAGCCTCTCCTCGCAACACTTTATCTCGGATCCGGATCAATTTCTCATCGTTAAACTGCTTTCCCTTAATCTTGTCAAGGAAGGAAGATCTTGCCTCCACACAAGCTAACAATCCTCCCTTCTCATTTACTTCTAACCTCATAAAGTCATTAGCCAGAATCTGAACCTCTCTAGCCAATGGGCGTCTAGAAACTTGCAAATGAGCTAGACTTCCCATGCTTCCGGCCTTTCTACTTAAAGCATCCGCCACAACATTTGCTTTTCCCGGATGATACAAGATAGTGATGTCATAGTCCTTCAGTAGTTCCATCCATCTCCTCTGTCTCAAGTTCAAATCTTTTTGAGTAAAGACGTACTATAGGCTACGATGATCCATATAGACCTCACACTTAACCCCATACAAATAGTGTCTCCATTGCTTTAGTGCAAATACTACCGCGGCCAACTCCAAATCATGGGTCGGATAGTTACGTTCATGCACCTTTAATTGTGTCGAAGCATAAGCAATCACATTCTTCTCTTGCATTAGCACCGCACCCAAACCAGAATAGGATGCATCACAATAAACAATGAAATTCTTACCCTCTACTGGCAAGGTACGAATTGGTGCAGTAGTCAACAAGGTCTTGAGCTTCTGAAAGCTTTCCTCACATTCATCCGACCATACAAATGGAACATTCTGCTTAGTCAAGTTCGTTAATTGGGAAGCGATAGAAGAGAATCCCTTGACAAATCGGCGGTAGTAGCTAGCTAAACCAACAAAACTCCTTATTTCTGACACGTTTGTAGGTGTCACCCAATTCTTCACTGTCTCAATCTTAGATGGATCCACCATCACTCCATCCTTAGAAACCACGTGTCCCAAGAAGGACACTGAATCTAGCCAAAACTCACACTTGGAGAATTTGGCATAAAGCTTCTTCTTCCTTAATAACTCTAACACCATTCTCAAATGCTCCTCATGTTCCTTCTTACTTTTAGAGTATATCAGTATATCATCAATGAATACGATTACAAAGAGATCCAGATATGGCTTGAAGATCCCGTTCATCAAGCTCATGAAGGCAGCAGGGGCATTCGTAAGACCGAAAGACATTACCACAAATTCGTAGTGCCCATACCTAGTTCGAAAGGCAGTCTTTGGCACATTCGTTGCCCGTATTTTCAGTTGATGATAATCGGATCTCAAGTCAATTTTTGAGAAGACACAAGCACCTTGTAACTGATCGAACAAGTCATCAATGCGAGGAAGGGGATACTTTTTCTTAATAGTTACCTTGTTCAGTTGTCTATAGTCTATGCACATCCGAAAACTCCCATCCTTCTTCTTCACAAACAAAACCGGAGCACCCCAAGGAGATCGCCTCTTACCAATTAAGCTGCAGCTTAATTGGTAAGAGGAGATCTCCTTGGGAGGGATGTAAAGGAGCCATAGGTCACGGGTTCGATTCTCCCTTGAGGCTGCATGCCAATAAGAGGGGATTAAAAGAGCGAATGGTCGCCCATGGCCGAGACAATACCTGAATATGTGAATCCCGAGGGGGTTGTCACCCCTAATTGCACTGGAAAATAAATTACTGGATCTATGATTTATGTTCACCTCACCTCTTTGTTGTGCGGGTGTCCGTTTGATTACATCTTCGTTTATACTCCCAATTAAGACTGCATATCAAAGAATATATCTACTTTGGCTTTGTGCTTCTCTAAATAACTATTGCATCCCCAAAAAAAATCATACAATTTTCTGATCAAAAAGCTTCGGATCTTATGTCAAAAGAAGAAAATTAACAAAAAAAAGAATCGGTGGAAAAGCTACAAATTAGGAAAAAATATAATTTAACCTAATTGCACGTGTGAAGCACTAGACATTTGTAGAATTGGAAGCAACAACTCAGTAGATTTTGGGTAAAACATAAATCAAAAGAATAAAGTAAAACCTAATTGCACTGGAAACTAAATTAGTGGATCTATGATTTATGTTCACCTCACCTCTTTGTTGTGCGGTCTCCGTTTGATTACATCTTCGTCGATACTCCCAATTAAGAGTGCATATCAAAGAATATATCTACTTTGGCTTTGTGCTTCTCCAAATAAGAATAGCATCCCCAAACAAAATCATACAATTTTCTTGTCCAAAAGCTTTGGATCTTATATCAAAAGAAGAAAATTAACCACAAAAAAAAAAAAAGAATCGGTGGAAAAGCTGCAAATTAGGAAAAACATAATTTAACTTAATTGCAAGTGTTAAGCACTAGACATTTGTAGAATTGGAAGCAACAACTCAGTAGATTTTGGGTAAAACATAAATCAAAAGAATAAAGTAAAACCTAATTGCACTGGAAACTAAATTAGTGGATCTATGATTTATGTTCACCTCACATCTTTGTTGTGCAGGTCTCCGTTTGATTACATCTTCGTCGATACTCCCAATAAAACTGTATATCAAAGAATATATCTACTTTAGCTTTGTGCTTCTCCAAATAACTATTGCATCCCCAAACAAAATCATTCAATTTTCTGGTCCAAAAGCTTTGGATCTTATACCAAAAGAAGAAAATTAACACACAAAAAAAAGGATCGGTGGAAAAGCTGCAAATTAGGAAAAACATAATTTAACTTAATTGCAAGTGTGAAGCACTAGACATTTGTAGAATTGGAAGCAACAACTCAATAGATTTTGGGTAAAACATAAATCAAAAGAATAAAGTAAAACCTAATTGCACTGGAAACTAAATTACTAGATCTATGATTCATGTTCACCTCACCTCTTTGTTGTGCGAGTCTCCGTTTGATTACATCTTCGTCGATACTCCCAATTAAGACTGCATATCAAATAATATATCTACTTTGGCTTTGTGCTTCTCTAAATAACTATAGCATCCCCAAATAAAATCATACAATTTTCTGGTCAAAAAGCTTTGGATCTTATATCAAAGAAGAAAATTAACAAAAAAAAAAGAATCGTTGCAAAACTGCAAATTAGGAAAAAATATAATTTAACCTAATTGCAAGTGTGAAGCACTAGACATTTATAGAATTGGAAGCAACAACTCACTAGATTTTGGGTAAAACATAAATCAAAAGAATAAAGTAAAACCTAATTGCACTGGAAACTAAATTAGTGGATCTATGATTTATATTCACCTCACCTCCTTGTTGTGCGGTGTCCGTTTGATTACATCTTCGTCGATACTCCCAATTAAGACTGCATATCAAAGAATATATCTACTTTGGCTTTGTGCTTCTCCAAATAACTATAGCATCCCCAAACAAAATCATACAATTTTCTTGTCCAAAAGCTTTGGATCTTATATCAAAAGAAGAAAATTAACCAAAAAAAAAAAAAAGAATTAGTGGAAAAACTGCAAATTAGGAAAAACATAATTTAACTTAATTGCAAGTGTGAAGCACTAGACATTTGTAGAATTGGAAGCAACAACTCAGTAGATTTTAGGTAAAACATAAATCAAAAGAATAAAGTAAAACCTAATTGCACTGAAAACTAAATTAGTGGATCTATGATTTATGTTCACCTCACCTCTTTGTTGTGCAGGTCTCCGTTTGATTACATCTTCGTCGATACTCCCAATTAAGACTGTATATCAAAGAATATATATACTTTAGCTTTGTGTTTCTCCAAATAACTATTGCATCCCCAAACAAAATCATACAATTTTCTGGTCCAAAAGCTTTGGATCTTATATCAAAAGAAGAAAATTAACACAAAAAAAAGAATCGGTGGAAAAGCTGCAAATTAGGAAAAACATAATTTAACTTAATTGCAAGTGTGAAGCACTAGACATTTGTAGAATTGGAAGCAACAACTCAGTAGATTTTGGGTAAAACATAAATCAAAAGAATAAAGTAAAACCTAATTGCACTGGAAACAAATTACTGAATCTATGATTTATGTTCACCTCACCTCTTTGTTGTGCGGGTCTCCGTTTGATTACATCTTCGTCGATACTCCCAGTTAATACTGCATATCAAAGAATATCTCTACTTTGGCTTTGTGCTTCTCCAAATAACTATAGCATCCCCAAACAAAATCATACAATTTTCTGGTCAAAAAGCTTTGGATATTATATCAAAAGAAGAAAATTAACAAAAAAAAAAAAAGAATTAGTGGAAAAGCTGCAAATTAGGAAAAAATATAATTTAGCCTTATTGCAAGTGTGAAGCACAAGACATTTGTAGAATTGGAAGCAACAACTCAGTAGATTTTGGGTAAAACATAAATCAAAAGAATAAAGTAAAACCTAATTGCACTGGAAACTAAATTAGTGGATCTATTATTTATGTTCACCTCACTTCTTTGTTGTGCGGGTCTCCGTTTGATTACATCTTCGTCGATACTCCCAATTAAGACTGTATATCAAAGAATATATCTACTTTAGCTTTGTGCTTCTCTAAATAACTATTACATCCCCAAACAAAATCATACAATTTTATGGTCCAAAAGCTTTGGATCTTATATCAAAAGAAGAAAATTAAAACACAAAAAAAAAAAAAGAATCGGTGGAAAAGCTGCAAATTAGGAAAAACATAATTAACTTAATTGCAAGTGTGAAGCACTAGACATTTGTAGAATTTGAAGCAACTACTCAGTAGATTTTCGGTAAAACATAAATCAAAAGAATAAAGTAAAACCTAATTGCACTGGAAACTAAATTAGTGGATCTATTATTTATGTTCACCTCACTTCTTTGTTGTGCGGGTCTCCGTTTGATTACATCTTCGTCGATACTCCCAACTAAGACTGCATATCAAAAGAATATATCTACTTTGGCTTTGTGCTTCTCCAAATAACTATAGCATCCCCAAACAAAATCATACAATTTTCTGGTCCAAAAGCTTTGGATCTTATATCAAAAGAAGAAAATTAACCAAAAAAAAAAAAAGAATCGGTTGAAAAGCTGCAAATTAGGAAAAACATAATTTAACCTAATTGCAAGTGTGAAGCACTAGACATTTGTAGAATTGGAACCAACAACTCAGTAAATTTTGGGTAAAACTTAAATCAAAAGAATAAAGTAAAACCTAATTGCACTGGAAATTAAATTAGTGGATCTATGATTTATGTTCACCTCACCTCTTTGTTGTGCGGGTCTCCGTTTGATTACATCTTCGTCGATATTCCCAAATAAGACTGCATATCAAAGAATATATCTACTTCGGCTTTGTGCTTCTCCAAATAAATATAGCATCTCCAAACAAAATCATACAATTTTCTGGTCTAAAAGATTTGGATCTTATATCAAAAGAAGAAAATTAACCAATAAAAAAAAGAATCGGTGGTAAAGCTGCAAATTAGGAAAAACATAATTTAATTTAATTGCAAGTGTGAAGCACTAGACATTTGTAGAATTGGAAGCAACAACTCTCTAGATTTTAGGTAAAACATATATCAAAAGAATAAAGTAAAAGCTAACTGCACTTAAACTAAATTAGCGGCGTGTGTTTTGTATTTATGAAAAAATAATTAAGCCAAAGTTTTTGTTTGCCTATTGGAAAAAAAATTTAGAGGCGTTATATGAGAGTGTGGTTGAATTTAAGGGAGTTACAATAAATTGAATTAATAAATGAATATTTATTGATTTATTCACAAGTTATTTAAGTTAAAAAATGTGGGTTATAATTCTCTCTCAATTTTACCAAGTCTTAATTGTTTTACTTGCTCTTTTTTAATTTTAATAAAAAGTTATATTATTATAGCTATATATAATATATCAAATAACAAAATAGTATTTATTTAAAATTATTTTGACAAGATTCATCATTAAATTATTTGGGCTATATATCAATTCAATATTTAATGGATTGAGTTAATACATAAGCGAGTAAATGACCCCGCTCAAAATTAAGCAAACAAAATAAGTTGGGTTTGTTCTACCTCCCTAGAAAATAATTAAATTTTAACCCACGACACACAAAAATTGTTGTAAAGGTCAGGTGATTTAAAATTGAAAAATTATTTAGTTATGTAATTTACATTTTTAAAAGAAAAAACTACCTAATTGCATAGTTTCATACCAACTTTCATGTAAAATCAATCTAAATACATATTCTTTGCTATCATATAAACTAAAATAGGGATAGAGACAAGTAAGATTCGCTTATGTATTCGTGATACATGTGAATCACATTAGATACAATTTAAATACATGTATCTTTTCTGATTCACATATAACTGGGATACCAGATAAAAAATCGAGATAAGAGAGTGGTGAATGAAATTTGTCTATAATATCATGTGAATTACACTAGATACAAAAAATATACATGTATCTGATGTGATTCGTATGTATTTGGGATACAAGATACATGAGCAAGACATGAAAGTCACGAGCGAAACGAGAGGAAGGTGAGAGAGATATGAGAGTGACGAGTGCGATAAGGGAATTGGCTGAGATAGTACAGTGGCAAGAGAGATGAGAAAGATAGACACGTGACTATTATTAACTATGACTAGTTAAATGAATTTAACTAAGCATTTTGTCAAATATTTTTAGAGAATAGCCTCTCTCAGCTGACAATGGGCAAGAAAATTACAACATCAATTCATTTTTAGAAATGCTTATTCCTCTTATTGTATTCACATATTATTATTAATTATATAAAATAACAAAAAAAAATATTTTATCGTAACTTGGCCTCTAAATTAATTATAAGAGTTTTTTAGAATTGTTATTTGGTTGCCAAAAATAAGAATGATTCTTTCACCTACTGCTCGTCCTCAATATTTTCACCTCGTTCTCCATCGAGACCATTGAAGAAATTGGAGACAATAGCTTTTACTTCTTCTTAAAAACAATCTGGACTAATTAGTCTCATAAAAAATTATTCGCAAGCTATTAAGTCTTCTTCGCAATATTAAAAAGTTTCTTAATAGGTGTTGCCATTGTCTCAAACTGTGTTTTCTCTTCTTAGTTCATTCAATCAATAATACAATAATCGGAAAAGGGTCAAAAATACTCATGTAGTATTCAAAAAGATTTAAAATTATCCCTCATCCATCTATTGGGATAAAAACACCCCTAAGTCAACCTTTATGGTCCACTATTACCCTTTAAACAAACCAACTTATATTTTGTAATTATTATTATTATTATTATTAATTATTAGGTAGCGTCTTTCTATTGGATAAAGTTTAGTTCCAACCCAGCAAACTTTCTTCTACTCCACCTTACCCATATTGACATCCATTGACCCAAACCCGATTACAAGATCCATTAAAAAAACTAAACTTGAATTATCTCTTCTCCCCTAAACATAATATTCTATTTTTCTTCTTCCCCTTTTGTTACTAAGCAATTTCAAGATCAATTTCACCTAAAATAACAATAAGTTGTTGTAATTATAAGGCACTAAGCATTATGGTCCCTCTTTAATCATAAGTTATTTTCTTAAATGGCTAATTACACATGTTACACCTCCAACTTTTCGGGTGAGCAGTACTTGTGTATAGTGACATTGTTTTATATTGGTGTTACCATTTGCGCATAATAAACATAGATGAAATTGTCAAAAAAAAAAAAAGCTTCAGATATTTGTCCAGACTATGCATTCAAATATTCAATTACTCAAAAGGAATCTGCAGAATTATGTTGGGGTAGATGAGTTGCCGATGAGATGCTTTTTTGAGTTGCTAGATTATGTATTCAAGAATAAAATAGATTATGCATTCAAGGATAAAATAAACTGGGTAAACTTGATCTTGAATATGGGTTTGAGTCCAGGGATGTCAATATGAGTCGAGTGGGATAGGAGAAAGTTTGGAGGGTTGGAATTAAACTTTATTCAATAGAAAGACGCCACTTAATAATTAATAATAATAATAATAATAACAATTATAAAATATAAGGTTGTTAGTTCGTAGGGTAATAGTGGACCAAAAAGGTTGACTGAGGGGTTTTTTGTAGTCTAATAGGTGGATGAGGGGTATTTTAAAACCTTTTCGAATAGTATAGGGATATTTTTTGTCCTTTTTCGTAAAATAGTTAATTGAAACAAACTTTGATACATATATAATCACATGTATTCAAATTTATTTAAATATTACTCAAAGTCAATAATATCATAAAATATTTGGACGACTTTTCAAAAGAATTAGATCTGTTTTTTTTTTTAAAAAAAAAGAAGAAGCTGAAAAATCAATAATCTTTAAATGTTAAAATTCAACAATTGAATTAAGAGATATAAGTATTTCTAAAAATGATCTAACATGGGAAGCACTATCAATTAAGAGAATTTCATATTTTTACTAGACGTGTGTATAATAAGATATACGGAAAAGGGCCTAAAATACCCTCGAAGTATTGAAAATGGTACACAATTACTCCCCAACCACCTATTAGCCCCCAAATACCCTTCACATCCACATTTGGGTCCAAATTTACCCCTTCATTAACGGACCAAAATTAAAAAAAATAAATTATAATTTTTAATTACGTGGCACTCAACCATTGGTCGTAATTTAATTATTTAAAATTATTTAAAACCCACCCATTCATTGAAGCTCCAAAACTAAATCTCATAAAAAATGGCAAAAGGAGGTGGTCTAACCTACGCTTTAAGCGTTACAATTCTAACATGCGCATTTTCTCTACTTCTTTCACCATACATCAGTAGCAGCAGCAATTCCTGAAGAATTCAAAATCCGGCAAGTCACCGACGGTCGAAATCCGACAACCACCGCGCACGGCGGAAGCAACCACCACCTCCTCGGTACTCCCGCTGAGCACCGATTCAAGTCATTCATACAGGAATACAACAAAGAGTACAGTACACGTGAGGAGTACATACACCGCCTCAGACTTTTCGTTAAAAATCTCCTCAGGGCGGCGGAGCACCAGGCTTTGGATCCTACGGTGGGTAATGGGCGGGTTTAGTTAAAATGGGTGGGTAATGGGTGGGTTTTAAATTATTTTAAATAATTAAATTATGACCAATGGTTGAGTGCCACGTAATTAAAAATTATAATTTTTTTTAAATTTTGGTCCGTTAATGAAGGGCTAAATTTGGACCCAAAGGTGGATGTGAAGGGTATTTGGGGGCTGATAGGTGGATGGGGGTAATTGTGTACCATTTTCAATACTTCGAGGTTATTTTAGGCCCTTTTCTGTAAAATATATAATATAGAAACGGATAGAGGAGCTAAGGGTCAGTTAGTCAATTGACCCATTTGCCCTTTCCTCTATTTATATTTAGCTATTCCTTCGTTTTAATTTATTTGTCTTATGTACCTTTTTAGTATATTATGCATTTATAAATTACTACCCTTTTCCTCTATTAATGTTTAATAATTTTTTGTTTTAATGTATTTGTCTTATTTTCCTTTATAGTATGTTTTATTGTCATAAAATGCTAAAAAAAAGTAATACTATAAAATTTATTATAAAAAAAAATATTTAAAATTTTGATCAACTCTCGATGTATAGATTGAAAATTACGTTAAGAGTAACATAAATACAATAATGAACAATATATATATATATATATATATATATATATATATATATATATATATATATATATATATATATATATATATATACATATATATATGTCGAACTCATAAACAGATCCCCAAACTTGTTGGGTTTGTTCTTTCAGGTACCTCAACTACCTCATTTTCCTACTGAATCATTGAGTCCCCCATAATTTATTTCTTTTAGGGAAAATGCATAAGTATCCCTCAACCTATGCCCGAAATTCTAGAGACACACTTATATTATACAAAGATCCTATTACCCCACTGAACTTATTTTATAAGTAATTTTCAACCCCTTTTCGTCCTACATGGCACTAGCTTGAAAAAAAGCCAACCAGCGTTGGACCCACTAGATAGTGTCACGTAGGTCGAAAAGAGGTAGAAAATTATTAATAAAATAATTTCAAGGGATAATAGGACCTTAGTATAGTGTAAGTGTGTCTCTGAAATTTTGGGCATAGGTTGAGGGCGTACTTGTGCATTATTCCTTCTTTTTAAACACTATTGACTTATTTTGATCGTCTTTTCTGTTGTAGCTGCCTTCAATTGTGTTCGTAATGCAATGATTTTGTTTGAAGGAATGAAAACAAATTGTGTGTTAGTCTCATTTGTTTTCTAATGTGTCCAAATGACTTGAAATAAAAAACAATTATTCTCAAACATTTTCATTATCAATTGGACTAATGAGTTCTTGAACAACATATGTATATTATGTCAACACCCCTCATAAGATCTGATTCCACATCAGCCAATGATGTTTAAAAGGAAACAATTATGGTTGGTTCAATGATTCAATAGGAAAATAGCATAGTTGAGGTATCTGAGGAGAAAATTCTAACAAGTTTAGGGATCTGTTTAAGTAAACATATTATAATTTGGTTAATTCTCAAAATTTCTTATTTGCAACATAAATTGTGAAATAGTGTGTAAAATAATTATTTAAAAATTACATTACTTAAAAACATTATAAATCACAATAATTAACAATCTAAATATTTAAAATCATATTAAAATTTTTTGTGTGTCTCGATGTTTCTCACGTGCCACGTAAATTAGGACAAAGTGAGTAACATATTATTTGAAAAATTATGTTAAAAGTACTATAAATTACGAAAATAACATTTTAAAATTTTAAAAAAATATCAAAATTTAAATAGGTCTTTTAATTCTATTTGTACCGCATAAATTCAAATTAATAAAGTAATATATATTGGGTGGGTGCTTACACTGGCTCTAGTAGATCTAGTGATAAAATATTTGCAAACTTATGGAGGCTTTTGATGATTTGGGAACATTGCTTCTAACTTTTTTGGTATTAAAATATTTTTATTAATTACATAATATTGGTATGGCCCTTGTCTACAATATAGCTTCAGATTTTCACTAAAAGAAAGGTTTGTATGGTTAATGTTTATGGACGGACAATATTTTTTATTTTTACTATATTTGAATTAAATCTTTCTATAAATATTCATTTTATTTTAATTTATAATCAAATTTTTTTTTGTATTCAATTATTTTATTAATTGACTACAAAATTTAAGCTACAGACATTTAATCATTTTTTTGTGATAAAATTTTATTGTGATTAAATTATAGGTTAAATAGAGACAATAATATAATCGCCACTAATTATTTGAATTAGTGACAAAAACTCAGTTTTCACAATTAAATTTGAAATTTTGTTGCTAAATTACACAAGGACTAACCACAAATTCTGATTTGTAACTATTGCATCAACATACTTTTTGGTGACAAAAAGATTTGGTGTCCAAAATTTAATTAATTTAGGACAAATGAGATTTTTCACAGAAGGGGTACATATTTAGTGACAAAATAATGTGTCACTAAGAACATTAAATTCAAGACTTATAGTACTCAATAAATGGCGTCAACTTATTTTTTTGGTGGGAAATTTTAATGGACAAAACTTTGCCACAAAATTTTATGTTTCGTCCTTGAAAGTATGCGCTTCATGTATTTAAAGACGAAATATAATTTTCATCACAAAAGGTGAACCATAGGTGACGAATTTCATGTCATAACCAATAATTTCGTAGTTATATGTGGTGTGTAATAAACTTAAGTTTTTGCTCCAATTCATGACACAATTAGACTTGTAGTTGCTTGGCGGCACAAATTTGTGGCCTATGTTTGAGTTGGATGTCAAATCTACTTCCGTACATGAATACTTGGACGAAGAGGTATTTATTGAGAAACCTCTGGTTATATTAAAATCGAAAATGAGCATAAAGTATACAAGTTGAAAAAAACTCTTGATGGACTAAAACAAGGTGCGCGAGCTTGGTATATTCACATTGAGGCTTATTTTCTAAAATTTGGTTTCCTGAAATGTCCATATGAGCATTTTTCTTTTTGTTAAGATTAAAGAACGTAGAAAAATGCTCATAGTGTGTAGGGGAGATATAATATCTGTGAGTGGTCTACACACATGCTTTATGTTGTTCTCAAAGGCTTCAGGACTGGTGGCAAATATAAATAAAAGTAGTGTTTATTTTGGAGGAGTCAAGCAGGTTGTTCAAGATCAAATACAGAAAGAACTACGGTTTGTCAAGGGAGAAATACCTTCAAAATACCTGGGGGTACTAAAAGAATTTATATAGTTCAATAGAAGCCTCTGATAGACAAGATGTTCAGTAAAGCCAGCAGCTTGGCTACCCAATTTCTATCCTATGTTGGAAGGGCACAATTGCCTAAGAAGATCCTGCATGTTGAAAGTATTTGTAGAAGGTTTCATTGTACAGGGAATGTTGAGATTGTACAAAAATCACTTATTGCCTAGAGAAATCATGTTGGTCAAAAGAAGCAAAGAAAACAGTTATTGCCTTGCCTAAGGAGTATGGGTCATATAGAAGAAAGAAGCACCGTGGATTGTACAAAGGATCTTCAAGGAACACAAAAATCTCCAGGTAGCTGGATATAATGAAAAAACTTTGTTGCTTATGGACCAGTACTCTATTAGGAATGTGTATTAGAAGATGAGAGGAAATATGGGGAAAGTGGAGTGGAGAAAGTGGTCTTGGAAAACTATGGGACACCAAAATGGCTATTCATACTATATATTGCATTAATTCAAAGGGTTATCAACAAAAGTCCGATTAGCTAAATGGGGGATAGAAACAACCCATGTGTCAAGTGGATTACGAAGACATTGATCATCTATTCTTTGATTGTAGGATCTCAACATGCTAGATTAGGAAGTGGACTACAACAACTCGATGTATATTACTAAATGCATAGAGATAAATTTTCAAATGATGATGCTTGGGGCTTTATGTCCAAGCCTGTTGGTTGGTTATTTTGATTGCTTACTTTGGTGAATAAAATATCTTTTTTACCAAAAAAAAAACATGTTGATGATCTTATATTTACTAGGAATGATAGTGCCATGTTTTTTCTGCTTTTAACAGATCTATGATGGTTGAATTTGAGATGAGATGCAATATTTTTTCAGCCTCTGCTCTACTCCATCTACATTACTTTTGTTTTCTATAATTTCGTAGATGGATAATAAAGAGCACAAAATATAAATTTTTTGTTAGGTCGTGGAGCCTGATTAATATTTGATGTACTGTCATATATTAATGTTCACGTGGAACTGAATACTCTGAGATTAAAGCAAGTGGGAATTGAGGTTGAGTTGGAGAAGAGTAACCCAGAGATGTTGAAACAGATACTCAACCAACTTCTATGAAGAATCTGAAGTGGAGCAAGTTACACCTGAGCAGGTGTTAAGGAGATCATCCAGAACCATCAGGGCACCAGATAGATATTCACCTTCATTACACTATCTATTGCTGACTGATGAGGGGGAACATGAGTCTTTTGATGAGGCCCTACAGGTGGAGGATTCTATTAAGTGGGAGCAAGCCATGGATGATGAGATGAGGTCACTTTAGAAGAACGACACATGGGTGTTGACCGAGTTATCTGCAGGGAAGAGAGCTTTGCTGAACAAGTGGGTGTTCAGAATCAAGACTGAACCAGATGACAAAAGAAGGTTCAAGGCTCTTTTAGTGGTTAAAGGGTATTCACAAAGTAAAGGTATTGATTATGCTGAATATATTTTATCCTGTTGTGAAGTTAACCTCTATTTGAATTCTGTTGAGTATTGTTGCATCACAGAATTTGCCTCTAGAGCAAATGGATGTAACAACAACGTTTTTACATTACATAGAGATCTGGACAAAGAGACCTATCTGCAGCAACCGGAAGGATTTGTGGTTCCAGGCAAGGAGCACATGGTGTGCAAGCTTACCAGGAGCTTGTATGGACTAAAGCAAGCACCAAGACAGTGGTACAAGAAGTTTGACTCCTTCATGGCCAAAAGTGGATTCTGCAAAGCTGAAAAGGATCAGTGTTGTTACCTCAAGAAATACACTGATTCATATGTCTTTTTACTCTTGTATGTGGATGATATGTTGATTGCACGATCTAGTATGAGGGAGATTAACAATCTGAAGACAAGGTTGTCTGCAGCGTTTGAGATGAAAGATTTGGGTCCAGCGAAGAAGATTTTGGGGATGAGGATTTCTCGGGATAGATCTGCTGGCACTTTAAATCTATCTCGGGAGTTGTACATTGAGAAGGTGTTGAGCAGATTCAGGGTTAATGATCTTAAACCTAGGACTACTCCATTGGCAAATCACTTTAAATTGTCAAAGGAGTAGTCACCCAAGACAGCCGAGGAGCGTGAGCATATGGCACTTGTTCCATATGCTTAAGAAATTGGGAGTTTGATGTATGCTATGGTCTGCACTAAACCTGATATAGTACATGCAATTGGAGTTGTTAGCAGGTACATGGAAAACCCGGGGAAAGAGCATTGGGAAGCTGTGAAGTGGGTTCTGAGATATATGAGAGGTACATCCAGTACTTCACTTTGTTTTGGAAAAGGCAAGGTGACTCTACAGGGTTTTGTGGATGCTGATCTTGGTGGGGATGTGGACTCGAGCAAGAGTACATCTGGGTACATTTACACCATAGGTGGAACAACAGTGAGTTGGATGTCCAGGCTTCAGAAGTGTGTTTCTCTTTCATCTACTGAAGTTGAGTATGTGGCAATAGCTGAAGCTGGGAAAGAGATGATATGGCTGGCAGATTATCTGGAGGAATTGGGAAAGAAGCAGAGCGAGAAGATTCTTTACTCATATAGCTTGAGTGCCATACAGTTGGTGAAAAATCCAGTCTATCATTCGAAGACAAAGCACATCAAAAGGCGGTAACATTTCACTCGGAGGGTAGTGGAGGATGGTGATATGTGTTTGGAGAAGATAGAGGGTGCAAAGAACTCGGCAGACATGTTGACGAAATGTGTTGATGTTGGGAAACTGGGGTTATGCAAAACCTCGGTTGGTCTTCTGTATTTGTTGCTACAGATGTTGCGGTGCCGTAAAGATGTTGATTATAAAGATATTTTTTTTGAGAATGTATTTTTTGGATGACTGAATCAGTCTCCAAGTGGGAGAATTGTTAGGTTGTGGAGCCTGATTAATATTTGATGTACTGTCATATACTATTCTACACTATTTATTCTCTGTAACTAAATACTCTGAATTATTAATATATACCCCGCCGCCATGGAAGTTTACCCACGGGGTGTTACCATGAAATATTAGTTTCTATCTTTCTCTCTCTAGATCTCTCATCTCTCTCTCTCTCTCTCTCTCTCTCTCTGTCGAATGTTCTTGTGTTATTCATTTATTAAGTGTATGTGTGTGGATTCGAACCTAACATTTTTCCCAAAAGATGATGTCTGCATAGGTCCACACACATCAATGTAAAGCAATTCAAGTTTTTTATTTGTCCTCCAGGTAGAACATTTAGGAACTGCTTTACTATGTACTTTACCCATCTGAGATGTATCAAAAATTTCAATGTGAGTTCTCAAGTAAATCCTTAGTCAATCAGATACAAAGACTTTAAAGTAACATAGTTAAAAATGCACATATCTTTTGTATCACAACGATGACTCACCGGGACTTGGAAAATTTGCACTATCAAACTTGTCATCCTACAGGAAAAGTTTCATCCACCATTTCTTCTTTAAAAATCAAAGTATCTTCAGAGTCAAAAACCAATGATAAGGAACAACCTTTGGAGATAACTTGGCTAACACATAAAATGTTACATGCTAAACAAGCTGTTGAGTTTCTCACTATGGTCATGATCAAGCTAACAACAAACACACAACTAAAGAAAATAAATCACAAATTATGTAAATACCTCAATTTTTATTTCATGAGTTTTGTTAATATTGAGTGTGCCTCTCTATGGATGTGTTCTCTTCTTTTATCCTTTATTTTGTCTTTATGATAGGTGTGTGGTTGTATAATCATTCTACCCTTATTTTCTTAATTCACCGAAATTCCAAGCTTTGGTTTTCCTAGGTATGATGTCATATTATTTCGTAGAAAGTAAAATGTTTTCTGGTTATTTGCTAATGTAAGGAATTGGCAACTACAATTGTCATTTTTGAGTAAATAACGAATGCACAAAGATAATACATATAACTTAATGAACTGTTCGCTTTCTTATTTCGATATTTAAAGAGAAAAAACGTATTATTATTGCATTAACATATTACACATAAAGAAGACGACCGATATGCTTCCGCTATATGAATGTTCCATCTTCAGGGGCGTTCACTAGAGGAGAAGATCCTTTAAATGGAAGCATGCAAGAATAGGTTACATATTTGACACTATCAATAAGCATAACAACGAATATCCGGAAGATCGACTTCGTACGTATGACGCCATCACCATGAACCAGAACAGATATTACCATGGAAGAATGTGGCTAGTTCTCTTGCTTTCCATTTTTTCCAGTTTGTTCTTCAGAAATGTTGTGAGAGGGTTTAGAAAGGGAGACTGGAGGACCATTGAGGATCCTTGTATTTCTGGGAGGCGCGTGTCATTCTTCCTCTCTTCCATAGATGTATATCTAGCAGAAGATGACGCATCAAACTCGGACACTTTTATACACATGCCCGACCTCAACAAAGGTCTTGCCCGAATGAACACAAAAATGAATTAAAATATTGGAGAGCAGAAGGTTATTCCAAAACATGAATTAAGTATGACACAAATAAGCAATTAAAAGTTCCTAAATTCTCAAAGAAAACACTAGAGGAATTCATTTAAACTAAAAAACAATTACGAATTAATAGTCAGTCTAGATTTAACAACACTTACCGGCAAAACCTTCAAGGTACCACTCCTGCGTAGTTGACTTTACATTCTCTCTCCCCTCAGATGCAAGAATGCTCTGTCTCATTGCAGGACTTTGATAAAGGTGAGAATGGATTCCTGGGATAGTAGGGGCTAAATCACATGTGAGGTGTGCCTCTCTATTTTTCTTATCAGCACTTCCATGAAATACCATGGCTTTCTCACTTGCCAATACGGATTGAATTATCAACTTCCCATCAATCTGAACAAGTTTATCATTCCTTGGGACAAACAGAGAGGCTGCCAGAGAATCACTTCCATTGCCCATATGAGTAAACTCATTTGCAACCTAATTGGTATTTTTCATATTGCTTTCACCCTGAATTCCCCGGCAACAATAGGAGTTATGATATTTACCACCGTATTTCCCAGAACAACAAGTCCCATTCACATGACCGTCAATAGTCAAAACTCTTTCAAGACGTTTTTCATAAAATTCAATCAAAAAAATCTAGTTGGGGGTTCATTTGATTTAAGTCAAAACCCGACTCCGACCCGAGACAGTCTGGTAGATTATGGGTTTTGAAATGCATCATCATTGATAGGCTTTGAAAAATTATCATTGAACGATTTATCAAGAATGATGGCATCGGTTGTCAAATTAACATTTGGAAATTCCATAGGGAAATCTTCAACATTTTCTTGGTATGTTGTGATCATGTGTAGGGCGTAAAAAGTACGGTCAAGAGGTATAGCTGCAAGACCGTCGAACACGTGATGAAGTTCGCTTCTTTCGCCGGTGGTGGATCGACAACATCTAGAGTTTTTCAGCAATTGATAAGAGATTTAGGGAGAGACAGGGTAGGAATATAAAGGAAACTTAAAGTTACTTTTCTTTTATAGTTTTATTTTTCGACGATGTTGAGATTGACCTATTAGATTTAGTAGTTATCATATCTAAGAAATAAAAAATTTAGATTCTTGAAGTTTAAAAATTATTTTTGTAAGATTGTTTTAGTTGGTAATATTAATCATATTTTTAGTGTACTTTTACTTTTATTTAGTTTAATATAAAATGTTAGTTTTTCTTTAGGTGGGGCACATCATTAAGACCACAAAGTGAAAAGACATTTTTATATATTCAACATATGCTCCTTAAATTAAAATTCTTGTTTGTTTTGTAAAATTCCATATCAAATTAAGATTAGACCAATCTATATCTATATTTTTTTATTTGTCTATACCTTACTTAAAACACCAAATGTAGTATATCTTTTTGTTTTTTTTTATATTGTATTTTATTTATTTATGTGTATTATACTATATTATACTAAATACACACACATTTTGAAATTGAAGGTTATGATATTTTTGAAGAGTTTTAACTTTGCAGATGTGTTGTGAGCTTTTAGAAGGGTTGTTACTCTTCTATAGGGTTATGACTTCTAGGAAGAGTTGTAACTTTTTCGAAGAGAAGTGACATTTCCGAAATAGTTATGAATTTCTAATGAGTTGTGACCTTTATGAAGGGTTGTGAGTTTTCTATAGGGTTGTGACATCTCTTTGATAACACACAATACGTAGTTTTTCATACGCTACCCTTTGTTGCATATAAAATAGGGGCTTCCTCAAATCTTTAAACTACTTTTTTTTTTAAATTTTCATTCTTGTTCTTCTTAAAACATCCTATTTAGTATATCTTCTATTTTTTTATGATGGAAAAATAGTGTGGTACATGATTTGATATTCACGTGCAACGCACGTGCGTCAAAACTAGTCATAAATTATTATAAGAGAAAACCAAAAAATTTAAAAATTGAATTACAATTTTACCCTTATTATATATTAAAATGTTATATAAATGTTTAACTATTGAATTTAAATATTAAATTACATTATTTTAATAAAAATGCTAATGACTTTTACACTTCTTTAGAATAATTCTTAATTAAAGTAATTAATTTAATTTATATTCTTGAAATTATTTAAAATGTTATTTTTTCATTTAATATTTATTCAGGATTCAATGAATGTTAACTGTTCGTATTATGCATTATCAAAATTAAATTATAATTTTACCTCTATATTTATTTAAAAAAAGTTATAAAACATCATATATATATATATATATATATATATATATATATATATATATATATATATATATATATATATATATATTACTAAATGTTACTAAATATTTAATTAATTGAACAGTAAATAGTAGAATTTCTATAATATTTTTAGTTGGTATGCATGTGAGTATATTAAATAGAAAAAAATAAAAATAAAATTTATTCCTTTAAATAGATATATGTATATGGTTTTTCTTCTAAATTAATTTTTGTTCTTAATTAATATGTGTCTTCAATTTTTGAAACACTTGACCTTTCAACTTTGTAAGTGAATCTTCATATTCCAAAGCTATATTTTTTCCTATAAATACAAATCTTTTAACATTATTTTCATAGAAATATTTATATGTGATACAATTTTTGAGTGTGGAAGACTAGAGAAGCTTTAATCAAGTGAAGAAAATTTCAAGGCAAGAGATTTATGTCAAGATTACAATGCATAATATGATTATAGGGATGAATAAAACTTTAATTACTAGAATAGTGAAGCTTGATGTATTTTTTTTTTACTTATTTGTTGAGATCAGAACTATGATAAAATCCTCCATTTATGTAGTTGAATATCACTTCCATTAACTTGTCTTCTAAAGATTTTAACTTTTTTTATGGTCAAAAGTTGATGTTATTACTATAACTTTGTTTCAATTTGCATTATCAATAAAAAAAAAAAATAGAAAAGATTGTCTTAGAATATTTCTATTTTTCGTTGGTAGCCTTATGCTAAACTTGCGCTATATATGATACTTTTTCTTTGTATTTGTAATTTTGTTTTAAGAATATAATTGATTGAAGGGTGTATTTTTGTATTGTAGAAAATGAGACAAATACAATCATAAAAATAGTTTATAAGGAATGTAAAACAACTAATGCCTACAAGATATATTAATAATTACATTTTTGCATCTTAAATTTTAAATATTTGTAAAGGATCATTCTTACATGTGCTTGCGGATAAAATCTATAGTTTTTAGACAAGTTTCATTAAAATTATCATGAGATCCAAATCCCAAAGTCAAAAAAATGATACACCAAAATGCTTAAGAAGTTACATGATCTTTTATCCTTTGACCAAATATTGCTCCTACTAATTTTTTTACAAAAAAGTGTAAAATATATTTTAACAAACTTTTAGTTGTAAGAATACTAATATTTTCATTTTGGCTCTCCATTAAATTAAAATCTGATTTAGTTAATTAAATATTAATATTTTATTTGAATAATTACATACTTTAAATACCAATCATTGCTCTTTAAATATTTAGTTATTTCCTTCTAATAAGTTTTTTATTTATAAATTTGAATTACTTAATTTCATTCTACTTAATGAGAAAGAGACTTTCATCTTTTACTAATTAATGTCAAATATTTTATCTTCTTGAAATGTATATCCTGTGTAACTATTAATTTGATTTCAATCTATTTTATGAGACAAGAGAGACATTTTAAGAAAAAATTTCAATATTTTTACTCTATTCTATGAGAAAAAAAAGATATTTTAAGGAAGTTAATCATAAGATAGTGTGCCTTCATGTTTGTTTTTGCAACTTTATTTTGTATTTTAAAACAAATAAAAAATTTCTATATCAAAATTATAATAAAGGGAGGACTAAATGCAAAAAAAGTCTTCAAGTTAACTATACACTACAAACATTTTTCTAAAAGTTAAATCGAGCATTCACCTTTTATTAATAAGTTTATACATTTAAAACGTTTATCGTTTTACTTTTCATAATTTTATTGTAACTAAAATATTATTTTTTTTAAAAAATATATGATTTTTTAATAGTTCATATTCATCGTTATGAAGTAAACGCGCAACGCACGTGCCCATATACTAGTATTATACAAGTGGGGAAAAAAGTTACAAATCAAATATCAAAATAACTCTATAAAGTTGAATTACTACAATAATACCATTAATAAAACATAGTTAAATAAATAATAAAATATCTAAAAAATATATTACAGTTACTTATTAAGTTAATCATATTTTTATTTTTTAAAAATTAAATTAATTGGCAATAATCATCAATTTTAATTAGTCATGAATGACCAAATTATGGAGAATTTGAAAAGTTGCGAAAATTGTTCTATATAGACAAAATCTATATCTATATCAACCTTTAAAACATGTACTCCTAACATGAACATTAAATTACTATAATATCCCTAACTTAGGCTATGACTTTTTTGATAAGTCGTCACTTTTATGATAAGTTGTGATTTTTTTCAAAGGGTTGTGATTTTTCAATGAGTTGTGACTTTTCAAAGAGTTGTGGCTTTTTCAATGCGTTGTGACTTTTCCAAAGAGTTATGACTTTTTGAATAAGTTGTGACTTCTCGAAAAGGTCATGATTTTTCAAATAAGACACAAAAAATATTTGTTCGTATTACTCTTTGTTGATTATAAATAGAGGGACTTCCTCTCATTTTCCAACCACAATTTTTCCTAATCTTCTACTCTTCTACTTCTTGTATTAATTTTTTTTTTGTATAATTTATTGTCGTTAAGTGTGTTTGAAGTTTAGTGGAATATGAGGTACCACTATTTTGATGACAGATGTATCTTACCTGTAGATCTTTTTTTAAGAGACGTTTTTGTTCTTTTTCTTCTTACACCTTTGTTCTTAGTTCATATTTTAGCCCTAACTATTTGGTGAGAACTTTGATTTGGAGAAAATATAGGGGTTTAATTGGGGCTCTCTATCTCTCCGTAGGGATATGTCGTTGCCGGCGACATATTCTGAGAATTTCGTTGCCGCCTCCATCTCCACCCATTCCTTTGTAATTTATAGGACTTCACCATTAACTCCTTCACTTACTCAAAGTACGCTCCACTATTTCTTTCAAATAAAAAAGCTAAAAAAAAAAAGAATATTCATACCACCAACAAGACCACTATGAGTCTAGTATGATTGAAATAATTTTTGGTGATTGGAGATGGTAGATTTGATTTATTTTTTTCAAAATTCTAACATGAGAGTTGTTAAGAAATTTACAATAATGAATCCGGTGGAAAGGTGGTAATGGCACATCAATTTTGGGATTATAAGGGTGGAGAGATTCGGCATATGCTACCGTGCGTACGTGTGTGTGGTTGGAAAGATGGCTATAGATTGAGGGGGATTTTGACCAATTTCTCTTCCTTTAGAACTTTCTTATGTAGCGCGCTTATGATTTTAAGTTTTTTTAGAGTTAAGGTATGGTTCTCCAAAATAAATTTGATATGCAACCCATATTTTTAAATAATTTTGTATTATTTGATATTGTTATGGAATTTTATTCATTTATTTTTGTGTTATTATTCTTGTAAGTTTTACTCAATTGATAAAACTTTTTTTAATACCTGATGACTTTGATAATAATTGAATAGCTTAGCAATATGTTTCTTTTTTTAAATACAAGTAATTTAAATAAATGATTGCTAAAAGATTATCACATTGAAAAAAGATTTTGATTGTGTTACTTTATAGTCAATTAACATAGTGTTGTGAATTGTCATGCCCGGAGACTACTCCCTTGATGTAACATGGGACCTAGGATCAGGAGTGACCCCAACCTAACCCTGAAGCTCACCTATCATAAGCATACTGAGAATCTCTAAGAAAAACATGAACTAATGCGGAAGCTAAATCAAGTGATACCTGAAGGTGGAGAATACCCAAAATTGATATGAATGTATATAACTTGCTAAGGGTTCAGAGATACTGCACATTCACTCAAAGATAAAGCTTAATCAAATACTATGTCTAAAAAGACTCTACTTACTAGAGTTAATGGGACATGCCGAGCTAACCCTAGCAAAACTGAAAACTAAACTAAAAGATTGAATATAAAAAAAATGTTTATTGTCCTCAAACTATGATATGAGAACTCATCTTTGAAGCTACTGGATACAAATCTATGTGTGTTCTAGATGTTGAATACTTGAACCTACGTCATGAAAGGATGTAGCTTAAAGTATGTGTTAGTACTTGGAATGTACTAGGCATGCATGATAGAAATAATATTTGTACAAATATATAGGTCGAACAATGCATAACGGAGCAATGAGATAATCTGAACAAAATGAAGATACCAAATTTTTAACTGACAAATGAGTTAAATGTAATGAACAAGTATTGGTTATGAACATGACATGCTGAGACTTAATACTAAAGTAGAAACTGTAAACCTAGTCAAATGCACTAGAGTCTGATTGTAGGATATACTATAAATCAACATAAAAGCACATGAGCCAACCCCAAAGTCCGATGTATACGCCTTATGGATATAACCAAATAAACCTTGCTATGAGTATAAAGACATGACTGACGTGATCACTAAATTTGATGCCCAATAGAGCGGACTTACAATCCTATGAAGGCATGTAGTTCTGGGACTATGAGGGTAGTCTGAACTCTAGTCTAACTTGGTTCTAATTATACTTACAATGTAACATTCAAAATCTGAGGAATGTTTATTTGTTTAACTTACCTAGCAAGTGTAATTCATGAACTAAGAAAATCTACACTACAAGAGTTTTGAGTTTCATAAAAGAAACCAAGCAACGTTTCCAGAAAACATGATCATTTTATTAAGAATACTGTAACAACTAATTCACAACAATTCCCAAGGTTTTAGAAAACCCTAGGTCTAAACAATATATAAAGAATCAAGAATCTAACTACATTGTAGGAACCTAGTAGACGCAAGAAACCCACCAGTGAAATCCCACATACCTGGTGACAAAATGTAAAATGAAGTCCTCTGATTTTGAGGGGTGGAACTTGAAGAAAACCTTTTGCTTGTTCTTGAGAGGTTGGTAGACTTTCATCTTCATTTTACTCTATGTTTTGTCGAATTTTGGTCAATAATCGATAAGGGTAAGTTCAGACAAAATTACTAGGCTTAGACTGACATAGTTTAGGAGTTAAACGACACAGTTTAAATGTCCAACACATATGGAAAAAGACCAAAATGACCCTAACTTAAAATTTAACAGAGGCCAACCAGGGTGCCACTAACGGTCCGTCATTGGGACCACAACCAACTAAGTGGGTTGATAATAGTAATGAATAATTTGTTTACAACTTCATGAAATTGAGACATAATATCTACTCCTTTAATAAGTATATGTATATAATTAGAAAAAAAAACAAAAATTATGTACATGTGGACGAAAATATAATTTTTAATTTACAATATCATACTGGCTACAAATTGTACATAGAAAAAGGTAACAAACGTGCATCCCACGTTCCCAAAACTAGTAAGATGCAAGGTTACATTCAAACTGGATAAAGAACAAAACAAATAAAAAATAAATTATTAACTTTCAGCCTGAAAAATTATAATAATGTAATGGGGCAATGGGTCAAATATACTCTTATACTATAGGAAATACTTCAAATATTGTTTTCATTATACTCTTGGTCCAAATATACCCCTCATGTTATACTTTGAGTCCAAATATATCCCTCTTATTATACTTTGATGCAAATATACCCTTACTTTTGACAGAAAAACATGTAACAAACTCAAAATAAAATTATTTACTCTCAATTTGCTTAGAAACTCACTTTAGTAACTCATTCGCTCCATTTTGAGCTGTTATTTTCATTTTCTATTAGGAAAATGCATAAGTAACCAGCTAGACTATGACTGAAATTTCAAAGACACACCTAAAATTAACTAGAGTCCTATTACCCCCAAACTAATTTATAATAGAATAAATACACCACAAACGCTGACATGTCATAAAACAAATGCACACTCTCTTGAAGGCAAGTGATGAATGCACAAATTGGACACATGTCATTTTTTTAATTGGTCACTTTGTAATTAGGTAGTACACATATTTATTGATAATAAAACTTGTATATATTTAATGATTCTGTTTCTTTCTTTGTAAAATATTTATTTTAATTTCTTCACCTTGAATTTTTTTAATTTATTATCTTTTCACTTTTAATTATTTCTATAAATTGTGTGTAATTTTTAGAAAATAATTTAAAATTGTCCTTTAATTTTAATGTTTTAGTATTTTTATGTTTTATTTGATTTTCTTCACGTATTTTCATATCCATTAAAAATTAACTTATTTTAAATACAAGATATTTAAAATCAAATCAAAACGAAAAGACAAAAAAATAAACTCAATAGAAAAATAAAATAGAAAAAAATGAATGTATGTAAAAAATAGTTTTGATACAAGGTAAAAAGATGTCAACTTAATTTAAATACAAGATAAATAATAAGAATGTTTTTCTTTACAAAATTAAAATTTTATTTTAAAAAAAATTACAACATATTAATTTTAAAAAAGTTAAGAAATATTTTTAAATTTTTTTAAAAATAATTTTTAATTAAATATTTTTTTGCACACATAACGGGCGAGTGTGTACAAAACACAACCAACTTGGGTGGTTGAAGGTGTCACATGAGCACAAAAGCTGCACAGAATTACGAATAAAATGAGCTCAGGGGGTAATAGTATCTTAGTTATGTTTAAGTGAGTCATTGAGATTCGGTCAAAGGCTAAGGGATATTATGCATTATCCCTTCTCTATTTTTAATTTTTTGTACTAGAAATAATATAATATGCACATCACACATCATTGTGTTGCATTTTCACCTCGCAAATTAAAAATCTTCAAATTATATCTATAAAGGGAAATGCTCAAGTACCCCAAAGTATGACAGAAATTTCAGAAACACGCCTTAACTAAACTAAGGTTCTATTACCCTCCGATCTTAGTTTTATTGTAATTTTTTGCACCTTTTGTCATACGTGGCACACTCTGTGACTCTACACAATTGAGGCGCGTGAGAGATATTTGAATACCACGTAAGCCAAAAAGGTGCACAAAATTACCAAAACAAAAGTTTGAATACCACCTAATCCAAAAAGGTTCACAAATTTTTTTCTAAAAAAAAGTTTAGGGGGTAATAGGACCTTAGTTTAGTTAGGTGTGTCTCTGTGATTTCAGTCATAGTCTAGGGGTAGTTGTACATTTACCTTTCTATAAAATTAATCATTGTACCCACATCTTCTTACTATTATAAAAGTACAAGAAAATTAATGAACGTAGGGAGTCATCGATTTTTGAATGCTGAAAACTCTTAGAACATATCTCAATAGTGTATTTTTTATTAATATTGACACTTTCTAGAAGAGGTTAAACATGATAAATTATTAGCTTCTTTTAAGAAGATGCATAGAAAATAATTCAAAATGGAAGAAATGAGCTTCTTAAAAAAAATTAAATATTTGAAATTCAAGATGGGTTATTTGATTTGAGCTTGTCACTTTTTTTTTCATTAAAATTGAGGGTAAATTTGTGTCAAAGTATAATAAGAAGGGTATATTTGGACTTAAAGTATAATGAAGTGTCTATTTGAAATATTTCCAATAGACGAAGGTTAATATTTGAACATTTTCCCTAATAAAATTGTAAAAAATGTGGTGGGCAATATTTGCTTCTTTTCAAATTGTGTATAATTGGATTTTAAAAAGAAAAAAAAATTGTTCCTATATCAAGTCAGATATTTAATTCCTTAATTTGACTCAAAAGGAGCACAAAATCAAATGTTCCTATGTGAAGTCAGACATCTCTCTAATCTCTATTTGTTAGTGGATATGATTGGTAAACTTTCTCCTAACTTTCTCCTTCTATTGTGTTTCTATATATGAGATTATATAAATATTTTCCCCTTTTGTTATAATTATTTTATTTCCTTTTTGGTGGTTAGGGTTGATATTTGAGATGTCTCTGTTTTCAAATGTGATGAGTAGATTTTCTTGTTGCGTTGTGTTTCAAATTCTTATCCACCACCGGTTTACGCTTAATTCACCGACGTTAGCTTTAATTTGCCCAGGTAAGTTGTCCAATTTTTCTTTTTTGTTTTTACGTATTTAGATTTGTCTTTGTTCAACAAAATAGGATTGTAATTTCCTTTTTTCTTCTATGTTCGGAGCCAAGAGTCCTTTGTCCCGCTGCAGGACTTCGATAAAGGCTAGGACGGCTAAATCTCCAGGAACTGTGAGGTCTACCTCCCATTTTTCTTATCAGCACTTCCATGAGATGTCATGGCTTTTTCACTTGCAAATACATACTGAATTATCGAGTTTCAGTAAATATTGACAAGTTTATCATTACCCGGTATGTACAAAGAGGCAAAAAGAGGATCATTACAATTTTCCAGGTAAACAAACTTCTGCAGCTTTATTGGTATTTTTTTATTGATTTCACCCTGATCTCCCCAGCCACAATGCATCGATGAGCTGTCCACTGTATTCCCAGAATTGCCAGTCCCATTCACATGCCCGTCAACAGTCAAAAACTCTTCCATAATGTTGCAAAAAAATCCACTCACAAGAATCTCCACTCATAAATGGTTCCCTCATACCTCCATATCTCACTTTCAATGAAGGAATTAACCCACCTAACAGAAGCATGAAGAAAAACACACCAAGGAATCTAACACTAGCAACCTTCTTTGTTTTCACCTCACTCTTCTTTTTCTCCACTTTCTTGTTACTTGTTGGCGCGGGCACTACTGCCTATCCTAGTAACTGTCCTAGTCGCTTCATCATATAAAGTGGTTTATATGACATCCATGGAGGAGAAGGCGATACATCCAGGGGGTGGCTGCACTGGAGGAACTACACCAGTATCTCTAAGATGCGCCTTTAGAGTTACATTTTCTGTTGTTTCATTGAACATATTTGTATTCAAATGCTGAATGAAGTATTCTAACTCTTCAACATAATGCTTTTTCCATTGCCTTGACAAGTGAGCACTTCCCCCGTTTTTCTAGCCATCTTCCTTTTTTCCTCATCATTATTAACATTATCAGTCAAGAAAAATATAGTGGATTTTTGGTGTTCCTTTACATTATTCGATTCATCACTATGCTATTTACTTTTCAACAAATAACTACAATTACTTATAATTTAGCATTACATTTTTGTTCACAACTCCACCTTTTGCTGAATTACTTCCTATCTTCGGGGAAGAATGTACCAATCTGTTAGAACTCAACAGATTATTCAACCCTTTTGAGAGATTGGAACCATAATTCGCTGATGGCACGTTCAAGTACCCAGATACATGGATAGAAATCTGGCGCAACAACACATACACTTTGTCCAAAAGTCGTGAGCTGCTACAACTACGAAGAAGCCCTGGCAATGACGTGTCCTTAGCAATCTCGATTAGAGCTTCCTGATTGGGGGCAAAATTGCTCATTTCTCCCCAACGTCATCTTGAAATTTCTAGAAGAATCACTAAAATTCGTAATTAATTCACTCGCAGGTTGACTAAAGCAATTAGGGTCCATTTGGAGCAGGTTTGATCTCGTAGCTTCCCCCTTGAAAATCTCCAGAGGTTGACTTGATAGTTCCAGAAGCATCATCAAAACTCCCTATCGATTGCGAAAGTTATTTGGGTCTTTCTGACCGAGTCCAAACTTGACTCCGACCTGAGATAGTCAGGCATGTAACTAGGTGTCTGAAATGCATCATTATGGGTAGGGTTTCGAAAAGTATCATTAAATGATGCATCAAAAATGATGTCATCAGTTGAGATATCAATGTTCCAAAATTTCATAGGAAAATCCTCAATATTTTCTTGATATGTTGCAGTCATGTGTACGGCATAAAAAGTATTTAGCAATTGATCATATATTTAGCGAGAAACAAAGTAAGAATAGAGAGGAAACTTGCATTTACTTTTGTTTTACATATTTATCTTTCGAGATTGTTTAAATTGATATATCAGATATTGTAGATATCATATTTTAGAAACAAAAAATAAGATTCTTAAAGTTTCAAAAAAAATATTTGTAAGGTAGTTTCATCAGTTGATTATGTGTATTTTACAAGTAAGAGCATGTATGGATACAAGAATCCACTTTTAAATGATCTAACCTTGAGGAATGATTGCTTTTCAATGAAGTAAGAGGTGTAAGTATGTGATCCAAGAACTATTTAGTTCTATTTATTTTTTCTATGCTTCTATATTTCACACTTGGAAATTCATAATCTAGAGTTAAATGACTAGTATATCTTTTTGAAATGAATCTTTCTAGTTAAATCAAGAACACTAGCCTAACAGGTAATTAAGAAAGAAAGTTGAATTTTAGAAAACGTCAAAGCAGCATACTTTTTACGTTGTACACATGACCACAACATACTTTTTATGTCCTAAACATGACAGCAACATTTGAAAAAAAACATCGATAATTTCCTATGAAATTTTAGAACTTTGATTTCTCAATTAATGATATTTTTTTTATGCATCATTTGATGATACTTTTCCAAACCCTACCAATGATGATGCATTTCAAACGCCTAAGTACCTTCCTAACAGTCACGGGTCAAAGCTAGGTTTTAAATCAAATTAGATGGACCCTAATAGCTTTGGTCAACCTTGGAGTCAACTGATGGGGAATTTTGACGATGCATCTTGAACATTTAAGTCAACCTCAGGAGATTGTCACGGGAATCTCCAGGATCGAACCCATTCCAGATGGGTTTTTATTTCTTATGTTCACCAGAGAATGAATTGGTTGGAAATTTTAGCGATTCTGTTAGAAATGTTAAGTTGACATGGAAGGAAATGAGCAATTTTGCCGGAAATCAGGCAGTGGGAGGTCTGATGGTTATGGAGAAGCTCAATATTTTTGGATGAAGTGCTCCATCATTGAACCATGTTTCCACGGATGTCTCCGGGTACTAGAATGTTTCATCTCCAAATCGTGGGTCCAATCTCACAAAAGGGCTGAATAATTTGTCAGATTCGAAGAAATTGGTACATTCTTCTCCGAATTTAGGAAGTAATTAAGTAAAACGTGGAGTTGTAAAAAATAAACTCAACGCTAAATAAGTAACGGTAGCTATTTGTTGAAAAGGAGAAGGGTAATGAAAACTCAAACAATGTAAGCAAACACCAAAATTCACTATATTTACCTTGAGTGACATTGTTAATAATTTATTAGGATAAAAAGAGGATTTCTAGATTATTAGGAATAAGGAAAGTGTTCACTTGGCAAGGAAGATAAAAATGCATTATGTGGAGGAATTATAGTATAAAGTTAGCATACTTCATTCAAATGTTACTTCATTCAACATTTGAATGTAAAGATATTTTATAAAATGGCAGAAAATGTGACTCTAAAGGCACAACTTGGAGAAAATGGTGAACTTCCTCAAGTGTCACCACCTCTGGAATGTATCCCCATCCTTTTCTAATGGATGTAACTATACAACCTTGTATGATGAAGCCACAACGAACATAAGTTCCATTGGTTCCCATTCCAAAATTGAAACTACAAGCAGTAGTGCCCGTGCCAAAAAGTAGAAAGAAAGTGGAGAAAAAGAAGATTAGGTGAAAACAGAGAAGATTGCTAGTTTTAGATTCCTTGGTGTGTTGTTATTCACGCTTCTCTTTGGTGGGTTGGTTACTTTATTAAAGGTGAGATATGGAGGTATGAGGGAACCATTTCTGAGTGGAGATTCTTGTGAGTTGACAATTGATGGACCTGTGAATTAAACTGGATATTCTCGGAAATACGGTGGAAAAAAGCATATCTCACTTTGTGGCTAGGGAGGTCAGGTTGAAAGAAATCAGAAAAAGCACCAATAAGGTTGTAGATGAGTTTGTTTACGTGGGTTGTGGTTGTGATCATATGGAGGACTTTTTGTATGTCCCGAGGAATGATACACTTTTAAGGATATGCAGGGGATATTTTTAAAAGGTTCAAGCCTGTACCAACCCACTAGTTCAAAATGAAAAGTTTTCAAAGTTTGAATGAGGTTAGGGCTGATCTAACAATTTATAGAAGTATAATTAGTATTGTGATGTATTTGATAGCAACAAGACCTGATCTCTTGTTCGTGACAAGTCTTCTGTTGAGGTTTATGTTGGATCATTTTGGTATTGCTAAACGAACATTGAGATATATCAAAGGAACTGTTGATTATGGTGTTTGGTTCAAAAAGGAAGAGCAACGAAAATTGATGGGTTATTCAGGTAGTAATTGGTCACGAAGCTTGGTGATATTCTTTTGCAAAGAAGAAATAAGTGGTTGTTCAATCTTCTGCAAAAGCAGAACACATTGTCGTTGCTGGTGCAACTAATCAAGCTCTATGGTTAAGAAAGATTATGAGTGATCTCGAGAAAAATCTTATTGAATCTATTGTCATTAAGAATGACAACATCTCAACAATAATTATGGTGCATATGAAATTGCAGTTTCATTCTATTCAGGCAAGAACAAAAGGATGGGGAAGTTACACTTGTTCATTGCAGCTTAGATCAATAGATTGCAAACATAATTATCATGGCTCTTCCTAAGGGAAATTTTGAAGTTCTAAGGGATACGTTGGGAGTATCTAAGAAAAATATCAAGGAGGAGTGTTTGAAAATGAATTTTTTTTTAATGGTTCTTTGTAAAGGAAAAGTAGTCCTTATTTTATGGAATATGTCTTTTAACAACATACACTAGTGGTTCGATAGGTATGGTTTCTACTAACTTTTTAAAAAGATTTTATAGCTCTATGTGTGTTTGCCTTCTGTAATTTTAGAGCCAATGATTACTACGACAAAGGCAGAGTGAGAGATTTCAAAAATTCAATGTAGAATGTTATTGTTGCTATTAATTTAGTAATTGTCATTCTGAATTTCGTACTAGTCTACCTAATGAGAAAGAAGAAAAGTCAATTTTGTTGAGGATAAGGAAGGAAAAACCTTGTTAATTGCAATTCATGCTAAAGTGAGCCTGGGGAGGAAGTTATTTGGTACATATGTGAATACCTACTGTAGTAATAATATGACTGAAAGTAAGTCTCTTTACTAATTTAAGTGAAAACTTTTGGTCAACAGATAGTTTTGGTGATCTAACAATAGTGAATGTGATGGAAAAGGGTACAATATCAATTTTAGAACAAAAAATAGGTGTGTGGAAATCATATCAAATTTGTTGAGTGTTGGACCCATCAGCTGTTACAAAAAAGGGTATGCCATCACGGTAAGTAATAATACATGTGAGATCTCTAGTCCCCCAGATGAGTTATTGATTTTCTGAAAATGAGTCAAAACAAATTGTTTCCTTTGAAGATTGAAAATGTTCAATCTTGCTACGTGGCGGAAATGAAAATTCCTACATGGCATTTTTGATATGGTCACTTGAATTTTGGTGGCTTGAAGATCCTTCAAAGGAAGAGTATGGTAACAAGACATTATGAAATTTTTGTTCCGCCTCAAGTTTGTGAAGAATGTGTTGTTGAAAAACAACGTCATTTCAATTTCCTAATAGTAAGCCATGGAGATCCAATGAGGTATTAGGGCCATTACACTAGAATGTTTGTGGGCCATTAACACCAATCTCTAATGGGAAAAAAGATATTTTATTACCCTTATTGATGATTATTCGTGTTAGACTTAGGTGTATATTCTGAAAAAAAATCTGGAGGCTTTTAATGTATTTAAAAGATTCAAAGTACGTGTGGAGAATGAGATTGGAAGGGCCATTAAGAACCTTTAGATAGATCACGGAGGAGAATAATGCTCTAAGGTATTTAATGAATTTTGTTAGACTAGTGACATTTGAAAAGAGCTCACAACAACATATACACCGAAACAAAATGGTGTGATAGAGAGGAAGAACAGAACCATTCTTAACACGGTTCGTAGCTTGCTGGCTCGGGGAAAAGTTCCAGAGGAATTTATTCCAGAATAATGAAATGGAGTTGTTGGAATTCTGACCCCCAAATTTTCGTAAGAAACAAACGTATTCTATATGTTGCTTTGTAGATTACAACAATTACATTTTTTGAAACAAATAAAATTATGACACAATATTTTATCGCGAAACCCCCCAACTCATAAAGGGTAAAAACCACGACCTATACCTCTGTAGGATTTAATTACACTTTATTAAACTCCGAACTTCAACATAAGATTACAAGCCTATGTAACCTAAGGAATTATAAACTCTAATTCCAAGCTAAGAAATTATAAACTCTAATTCCTACCTACCCAAGACAAAACACTCTAGGTTTAAGTCTTCTATCGTCCGTCAAGTTTCTCAAATTTGTTAGACGAATCCTACACACACACTCGATTGTAATCAAAACTCTTAATTACAATTTTACAACTTTTTCCTCACAAATTGGTAACACTCCCAAGTAACTCTAAAAACTCTTGATCGTGTTTTGATCGTCTCTCTATGTGAGTGCACAATTTTTCTCAAGCGAAACTATCGCCCTATTTATAGATTTGGACTTGAATCTAAAATCTATTTCAACTAGAAATCCTACTTCTGTTCTGCTTCCTTTTTCTCTTGAAACTTAGAAGCTCACACGTAGGATTCCTACATTGTGCGAAACTCGCCTTCGACCCATCTTCAACTCTTTCTTCAACTAGAACATAACTTTGCCGCATCTTCAACTCGAACAATCTTGTCTTTGACGCTGGAACAAAACCTTGTAGCATTAGGACTTCTCTTTGTACTTTGAATTGAAAGGAAACTTCTTACATGATTTTCCTTATAAACTATGCAACCTCAAACTATTTCCTTAAACAAGTAGAAAATAACTTTCCTTCTTTGTCTTGACTGCCTCAAACCATATCCTTAACCAAGTAGGAAATAGTTTTTCTTTCTCTGAATGAATTATAATAACTATAATCTTATGCTTCTTTTGTTGTCATTAGGTTGCAGTTTTCCTACTTTAAGTCAGGCTCCTAATTCCTCTTCCAGTAAACTTTGGCGACTTAATTCACATTTGCTCAGCTTGCTCCATAATTCACTGGATTGTAAGTCTTTAAAATATAAATATTAATATGTACCTAACAGGAGAATTCTTATCTTGAAGAGAAGTTCCACTTTTGCTCTTCGAGATGGAATACCCAAGGAAGTTCAGAGAAGAAGGAAACCGACAGTAGACCACTTCAAAACTTTTGGATACATTGCTTATGCACATAGTTCAAAAGCAAAAAGAAATAAGCTTGATAATTGAGGTGATAAATATGTTTTTCTTGGTATTAGTAAAACATGGTATGCTAGCATTTAATGCAAAAAATGAGGTTGCAGCAGTTGTACGTGTGCCTATTCCACCTAGGAGATATGGTGCGTTGACTAAGGTAAAGGATGAGCTATCCTATGTAAATGTTTACAACGATTGCAGGGATGTTTTTATGTTAGATATGTACGGAGCAATGGACATGAGTCTGAACCATAGTGTGTGCGTATATCTTGGACACAAGAAGTCTCGGCAAACATTGGATAAAGATCCCTTTGTTGACAATGGTACTGTATTGTGCAACGTATTACCATGTATAAACAGTGGTGATGACATTGTGGTGATCTACACAACTGAAAAGGATATATCTTTATTACCTGAATGGATAGAAGGTGGAGATCTACTATTTTGACTCTAGGACAATTAAATCCTAAGAGAAGATTCATACCGTACACAAACAGCCTCGCTGCTATACATGATCTCCAAAAGTAGTTGTTTTGTTGCTGTCAAGTAAAATTCTCATGTTTCATTTCATCTTCTTTTGTTTTTTTATGACTTGGATTGCAGATTAAGTTGTTTTTGTAATAGACATGTTTTAGATTGCCAATGTAGTCTAAACGTTTTGCCTCACTCAAGTTGGATTATTTCTTACTTGATTGCGTGTTTTTACTTGTCAGTTCCTTTCTACTGCTATCATTTAAATTTGACGATGGAATGTCCAGTATGATGATCAACTAAACAACTACTTCTTCAGCTCATGTATCAGTAGAAAGGAACTCACAAGTAAAAACAAGCAAAAAAGCAAGAAATAATTTAAATGGAGTGAAAGAAAAAAAACGTTCAAACTACCTTGGCAATCCAAAACATGTATATTACAAAAACAGCTTAACTGCAATCCAAGTCATATAAAAACAAAAGAAAATGAAATTAAACATGAGATTTCTACTTGACAGGAAAAAAAAAAACAACTACTTCTTCAGCTCATTTATCACCACTAGGCTGTTTGTGTACGATATGAATCTTCTCTTAGAATTTAATTGTCCTGGAGTTATCATAGTAGATATCAACCTTCTGTCCATTCAAGTAATAAAGATATATCCTTTCTGTTGTGTATATCACCACAGTGTCATCACCACTGGTTATACACGGTAATACGTTGCACAATACAGTACCATTGTCAACAAAGAGATCTTTCTCCAATGTTTGCCGAGACTTCTTGTGTCCAAGATTTATGCACACACTACGATTAAGACCCATATCCATTCCTCCGTACATATCTAAAATAAAAACACCCCGCAATCGTTGTAAACAGTTACATAGGATAGCTCATCCTTTACCTGAGTCAACACACCATATCTCCAAGGTGGAATAGGCACACATAACAACTGCTGCAATCTCATTTTTTACATCAAATGCTAGCACAACATTTTCTCCATATTGCATACAAGCTATTCAATCACTGACGAAGAAGGTTGTGACTAGAAGAGATGTTTTTTATGAGAAGAATACTTGGTATTGGAATACACATCAGTCTTCTCCATTCCTAATTAATAATGAAGTCGAAGAACTAGTTGCAACCCCCAAAATTGCTGAAACTAAAGCAGGTTATAATTTTTCACCACAAGTTCTGGAAGAAATTAATGCACCTGATCAGCCTCTTAGTTGTGCTTGCATAATGCCCACATAGATGATGGATTATAAGGTAATAACAATTTTTTGTTTATGAAGATGTTCCACACTTTGCTTTGTTTGCAGACTGTGATCCAGCAACTTTTGAGAATGCTGTCAAAGAGGAGAAATGGAGAAAAGCTATGGATGGCGTGATTCTATTGAAGGAAATAACACTTGGGAGTTAACATATATTCCAAAAGGGCACAAAACCATTGGAGTCAGTGGGTTAATAAGACGAAACTGAAAGGAAATAGTGAAATTTAGAAGCACTACAACACATTTGTTTATTAGAGATAAATTATTTCGTCATTTATAAAACATATTTCTTCATAAAATTTTTGTGACAATAAAATTTCGTCAGTCAGTCGTCACTAAAGGTGGGTCACAGACGATTCAGTATTTCGTCACTGAAGAAATTCCATTAACTACAAAACAAGAAAATCGTCACAAAATGCATATTATTTGTGAAGAATTTGAATTTCATAAAATGTGTATTTTTTTGTAGTTGATAAGAGTAATTTTGTCACTAGAAACGTTATTAACGCCGACAAAACTATTTGGTCACTAATTATTTATTTCAATTAGCGACGACAGCAATCGTCTCTAAATTTTTATATATTTCGTAGTAGAACAAAAGAAATTCCGTCACTAATGACTCCTTTTTTATACAAAAAAGTATTTCGTCCTTAAGTGTGTAAATTAGTGACAAGTTTATCACTTCTAATGAAGATTAACAATTTTGTAGTCCAATATATCATATTGTCATTAAAAGTATGATTCTTGTTGACATCATAAATTATTAAATTAATTCATATTCGATAAGGAGGGTACTAGAACAAGTATATATTCACTAAATGTATTCAGATTATGACAAACTAATTTAAGTTGTGATGAAATGTCTTGAAAAGTTATGTATAGTAATCGCAAAATGTTAAAATCTTTTGCTACTAATTAAAAACATTTGATGAAATTTAATTATTTCATATTCATATTACATTTGACTTTAAATTGCATAAATTGAAAATAGAATAATAAAACACCCATGATCATACAATAAAGATTAACTAAAACTATACTAGATAAATCTCATTTCAAGCTCCTTAATAAAAGTAAATATCTCATATACATGATTACTAAATATTACTCCTTAAAGTAAGACAAATACCTGGAGTTTCTTCCAAAGTATAAAAAATGTGGCGACATTTGGCTTTCAAGTAGTCTTGATTCAATTCACCTCTTGTACCTGTGGAAAAAAAGGGGATAAAATTATGATTTAATTTAAAATGTGTTCATATTGAGGTAAAAAGATAGAATTTGTAACACAATCTATGTATTCAATATGTTGTAATGATCAGTTTTATAAACACTAAATAAAAATGCAAGCATACAAATATGAAGGTCATATTGGGTGAGCAAGACTATGTACCTGGAAAGAACTTTTTATTTTTATTTTTGAGAGCAATGAGCACACCATTATCCTCGCACAACCTGCTACTCATGAATTACCTAAATGTTGATATTTGAGAAATGTATTAACTCAACTTTTAACAGTGAAACATTTAATGTGCAATTTAGATATTACCTAACAAAAGAACAGAAATAAAATGATTAAAGACAATGTTGCATGCATTGCCTAGATCTATGAAGAGTCATGCATCATGTTGGAGTTCGTATTAACAAAACCTCCCCTACTACCTAAATACTATTTCGTCCATCTATTTATTGTAGATCTTTTGTCAGCGCTAGTGCAACTACAAGTTCATAAGTATTAAACTCAAGAATTAAAACAAATATCAACTTTCAAAACCATAATTCTATATCAAGTCTACCATACAACTAAAAAAATTAGATGCTTACCAAGCATTTGCTGCAATAAAACTTCTTCATGTAATTCAAGACTAGGACCCAATGTCTTAATCATAATTAATTCACTAAATAAATCTACATATGAAAAATATCATTCTTAATCTTCAACAAGAAAGAGGAGCAACAATGGGTTTTTAGTAAAATCTGCATTACTAGTCTACCTTAAAAATTAACTTTCTATTTATGGATCGTATAAAAGAGAAAATTATCAGTGGATGATATGTTATGCAAGAAAGGTATATCTATTTTTTCTTTATATTGAACAATTAGAAAGATCAAGTAAGGACAATATATGGGGTTTCATAACATCTATGCATATAATCCTTAAATTATGTACAACTAGTGTCTTTTTGGACTTAGTTGCAACAAAGTTTGACTTCAGAATATTCGATTCACATATCTTTAGTTGGAAGATAAAAACTTTAGTGATTTTGAGGCTGCTAGTTAGGAGGGTTTTGTTTTCAAACTTACACATAATAAAGTTTCATTCCTTCTACTTTCATCATTGGTTCATGTAATATTGACTAAGCTGCATATATAATTCATGAAAATGTTGACCTATCCTCCATTTATGTAACTTTCTATACCAATGACATAATGTACATAGCTCTCCATTCCTTAACCTTTCCCCGCTAATTTATATTCAAGAACTCTATCACCTCTAAGTCTATATGGAGTAAACAAAGTCTCTTATTTGAGTTCTTCAAAGCAAATTTGCTAGAAGATCATGGTCTTGCGTTGTATAATTCTTGATGACTACTGACAACTCTTTGACATTAGTTTGGACTTTTGGTGTGCGGTGAATTTTATCAGTGGTCTCACAAGGTCTTTTTCCTTGGGCAATGTGTTAAGGAAGAATTTGTAAGCAAGAATGGTGCAGGTGTCGTGAGATCTATCAACAGGAAACTATGATACATTTGCTCTTAACAAGAGATTATGCTAAGAGCATCTGAACACACCTTGTTGCAATAGCTTATGGGCTCATTTATTCAGTTAAATCAAGTTGCAACACAATGGTGGAAAGCTGACTATTCTTCTAATTAACTAAAACCACTATATCGTACTAGCCCAGCCATCATATATGGCATCTATGGAAGAAAAGAAATATCATTTTCCAAGAAGGTTCTATATCAAGAAACAGAGTTATTAATGACATATATCAGAACCTCAATCTCTTGGCTAGAATGAGGTTCCCCATGGGAACCAAAGATCTCTAACATCTGACAACTTATGATGCAAAAGTTTGAAATCTACAAACCCACGAGGTGCACATTAGTATAGTGACATTTTCCTCCCCAACAGAAATTTAAGTTTAATACTGATGGCTCGTCTAGAGAGACCTTGCTCTCTGGCATTCTGCATTAGTATGGCTCTCTGGCATTCTGAATAGTAGGGGTCATTGCCAATACTACTAGTATTGACAATTCATGAAGTAGTGACTTATTGTATAAGAGAACAACTGATGTCTACTATTATGGACGCTAGCTCCCTAATCATCAAGAAGGTGATTGATGAAGATTGCAACAGTCCATAGCCTATTAGTATGGAGGTTTAGAAGATCTAAGAGTGGGAGAGAAGGAGGGATTTCCAGGTGTTACGTATTCTAAGAGAAGGGAACCAGCTAGCCGATTCTTTAGATAATAAAGCTTTTATACAAGAAATATATCAGATGATTCATAACTTCAAAGTACTAAATAAAAAACTAACAAGAAACATCAAACATGCTCAGCTAACAACAATCAAATAGATGACGCAAAGAAAAGTGCAATCGAGATGCTGAAATGACTTACAGCTTGGGGTGATGAACTTTAGGGTTCTGAAGAAGATGTAATATAGAAACTCATTATCAAGAAGCTTGCACTGTCGGCATTTTTAACCAATTGATGATGCACGGCCAAGGTAGCATTATAAGGCTCAACAACAATGTCAGAAGCTTTAGGTAAATTCTTCTTTGATCTTTAAGATCAGAAGTGTTCCCATAAAAAACCTCTTCCCCCACCCTATGAATGGCACAATTGAAATCCTAAAAATCAAGCACATAGAACGTAAATAAATCCTCAAATGCATAGATCTACAAAAACACCAAATGAACACAAAATGTTAAAGAAAATCCTGGTAGAATCACAAACCTTGAAGGCAGTCAGAGTTTTCGACTTCCTTACTAAGAAGATCGAGAACGACATCAATCTATTTAGTTCCTTCGATGTAATGTACTTTAGCCCAATTGTTACCAGCACTAGCTTTTCCAAGAACAAAGTAATCATGATGGAATGTCTGTCCATAAGGACCAGATATAATATTTTCCATGGTGCTCTAAATCCATAATAACATCCATAGGAATAAATTTTCCACTACTAACCTCATTGTAATACACATTAATTCTCTCAAGTAGAGATCAGAATCACCATTGTAATGACGGGTAGAATCAATGTCGTGTTTGGCACAAAAACCTTCCCAAAACTTGGCCCCAATTTTGTTACCACATTGTCCACCTTGAATACGAATGATTTCACGCATTTTGGAACTGAGATCTGGAGAAATATGCACAAATGAAGAGAACATGGGTAAATCTTACAAAATTGGAACACAAATGAGAAGTGAAATAAATGCAGGGAAAAGGGAGGAGAGGGATGGTGGTGTTTTACTATACTATTTATTACAATAATTTTAAGGAACTCCCATCAGAAGATAAAAAGATAATTCACACACATAAACAACAAAATCCAAGTAAATGATTCAAGGCGATAAGAGAAAGGGAACCAAATTAAATGGCTATTTCCAACACAAGGTCTAGGACTGATTAACAACAATTGAGTAAGCTAAAGGTCCAAACAGTAAATCATTTGCAAAAACACAACAAGAAGTAAAAATATATTAATTAATCTCGGTCGTATCTAGACTTATGAATCACTAAACTATGATCATAATATTATATATTATATCAGCTAAAACAAGCATAAGAGTTGTATAGGAGTATTAACTTTTACTATAGAAGTAGAAAATACACAAAAACATTCGCCTACTAAGTATGAAAATCAGAATCAAATTAAGGAGTAAATAAAAATATAAAAGAGAAGAAAAAAAATAAAAACTGGAAAGTTGAGCACATTGAACTTTCCAGTATTATCCTCAACAGAATGATACTTCATTGATTACAATTTAAACGTCTTACTTTCCTTTTTTGTTTGTCCCAAAAAGAGTCTCTTATTTTAAAAAAAAATGATAGTTCTATGAGCTAGTAGACTTCCTTAATACTAAAAAATTTCCTATCAAGAATTAAGAAAAAATAGACCAAACCATCATTGAATAAGATGACTTACTTGAGTAAAGACAAAGAGATACATAGAGATAAATGACCTTGAAGGTGCCACCGAGTAGTGTGTGAAAACCCCAAACAGATGATATGATCCACTGACTGTATGATTGTATCAAAAGGAAATTATTGTATTTTGTAGTTAGGGTTATAAAATGCAACATACAAAATATCAACACTCTTAACATTACTTTAAGTGAAAGTTGAAATGAGCTATTGAGTGAAAGCGAAAGAGGAAAAATGATCAGCATGTCTAGAACTATTAGTACCACATGCATTAGTCAATTGTCAGTATGATAGTCTATTATGACACATGCATATTAAATAACCTTGAAGGTGACAACGCGTAGTGAACGTGAAAAACCCAAACAGAGGATATGATTCACTGTATGATTGTACCTAAAGGAAATTATTGCATTTTGTAGTTAGGGTTATAAAATTCATTCTTCAGATGGTTTATGAGTTCTTTTAAAAGGACCCACATTCTCAAATTAACTTTAAGACCAATATGCCCTACCATATCCTAGGTTTCTTAAGTAAATTTTAGCAAGAAATCCATTTTATGAACAAATAAGACTGAGCCTTTTATCTGATCAAAAGCTTCAGGCGTAATTTTGGATTCCAACTGTCATTACCACCAACCCTCCACCCTCTCACACACAAAACATAGGCTTAACTAAAGCTCAATTTACGTTGAACCCTACGGACTCTAAAAGTCATATTTTAAAGCTCAAATGTAGCGTGAAAGAACATAGCAAATGAAACAAAATTAAGGAGGAGATTTAAAAGGGTTACTTTATATTACCTGAATTGATCAATTTTTGACCATAACATAGGAAACAGAAGAATACAAGAAAATCTATAAACACGGACAGTTTAGTGGATCTATGATTTATGTTCAGCTCAATGAATATATCTACTTTGGCTTTGTGCTTCTCCAAATAACTATAGCATCCCCAAACAAAAGCATACAATTTTCTTGTCCAAAATCTTGGATCTTGTGTTGAAAGAAGAAAATTACCAAAAAAAAAAGAATCGATGGAAAAGCTGCAGATTAGGAAAAACATAATTTAAATTAATTGCAAGTATGAAGCACTAGAAATTTGTAGAATTGGATGCAACAACTCAGTAGATTTTGGGTAAAACACAAATCAAAAGTTTAAAATAAAACCTATTTGCACTGGAAACTAAATTAGCGGTGTGTGTTTCGTATTTTAGGAAAATAATTAAAACAAAAATTTTGTTTGGCCATTGGAAAAAAATTTAGAGGGGTTAATTGACAGTGTTGAGAAAATTAAATGAAAGGTGTCAAATAAGTCTTGGTTTGGTTTTAGGTGATAGATTGATTAAGAGTTGGTCAAATCTTTTTTTAAAATGCAATTAAATAAATTTAGGATCAAATTAACATTTTGAAAATTTTCTAATCTTTTATAAAATATAAAAAAAACTTCATTTTTGCATTTTTATAATTTTATCCAAACCATTTTTTTAAAAAAACAAGGTAAATGAATATAGGATTTTTCTTCTTCTTCTCCTAATGTTCTCTTTTCTCTTCTTCTTCCTCTTTAGAAAATATGAAAATCCAACTATCAAAACAAATAGTTTCCCCCATTATCTTATCTTCCTTCTTATCTCCGATCCTGACTCTCTCCTCTTTCTGAACTGAAGATTTTGTTCGAATTAAAATGGACAAGTCATTTTCTTTTGAGAGATTTTACAATTTTGGAACAATACTAAGCTTTTTTTTTTTTTTGGGGGGGGAGGGGGGGGGGTTAATGAAGAAAAAATCATTCTATAGATGTGAAAAATAAATAATAGTGTAATGATACCTATTATTTATTATTTTAGAAAGAAAATTAACAAACCCAAAAGCCCTAATTTTGAGAAACTGTATATGTAATGTCAACATTCAGTGAATACTCATTTTTATTTCTTTTTGTTCTTCTTTTTGTGACCATTTTGTTAATATGATTTAAGAAATATAGTTTTGTTTAGTTGTCCAACAAATATTTGAAGTGCAGGAGATTGAAAAATTTATTTCTCAATCAATATTTATACTTAGTGAAAGAAAAAAAACAATGACTACTGCTCTGATCACACTCAAACTCAAAAGGCAAGGAGAACAAGAAGGAGAAGGAGAAGGAGAAGGACCTAGAGATGGAGAAGGAGAAATTAAAAACAAAGCGAAAGAGAAAGAGAAAAAATTCGAAGTCGTCAATTGTGATGTGAAGCAACAATATCCACCATTGATTAGATTGATGGTTATGTATATCATTGTGAATTACCTTTTTTGTTGATAGTTGTATAAAACAATTGGTGAAGTGTTTATTTTTGTTGATGATATTAATGATTTTTTTTGTTGAAACAAATGTCAGTTGTCATGGAAAAGAAGAAATGTGATGTATGTGGCAACATATATAGCCTATGTTGTAAAAAATACTACATAATTATATACATGTGCTCCAACAGAAAGGATATATGTGGCAACATATATAACCTACGTTGTAAAAAACATCACAGAATTATCTACATGTACCCAAGCAGAAAGGATATATGTGGCAACATATATAACCTATGTTTGAAAAAACACCGCATAGTTATCTATATGTGCCCCAATAGAAAGGATATATGTGGCAACACATGTCACAGAAAAAAGATATGTGGCAACATATGTATCATAAAGAAGATATGTGGTAACATATGTCACAGAAAGGAGATATGTGGTAACATATTTCACACAAAGGAGATATGTGGAAACATTTCACTGTTACCAATGCGGTGTCTGTGACAACATATATAACCTTTATTGTAAAAGAAATATATAGAATTATCTGCATGTACCCCAACAGAAAGAATATATGTGGACACAGAAGACACACTATAAATTGTCAAAAAAAAAAATAAAAAATTAAACAATTGTCCCTTCATTTTTTCTCTCTCCTCTTCTCTATAAAATGTCATTTTGTTTCATATTTCAAATTTAATTTATTTTTACTAATCTTCAGTTCTTTTCTTTCTTTCATTTCTCTCATTCAATTATTTCTTTATAATTCAGATTGTTGTTATGTTTTATACAACATCAGTAGTAATATGTTACAATTTTCTTCTACAACAAAGCCTCGCTGCCCTCATCATTTCTAGTTTATCATTGATATCTTCCAAGATAAAATTTAGTAGTTATTGTTATTAAATCAAGACTTTTTAGTGATTTTTATCACTTATTTGTTTGTAGGATGGTTGGGTTGTTATTCCATTTGAAATATTATCTGATTAAAAAAAGTACATTTTAGGATGTACATGTTGCCACATATGACATGTCTGTTGCAATTTTTCCAACAGAAAGTGCATATGTTGTAACATATGTCACTTCAAGGTTGATTTAATCGATAAATTGAGCGATTTAGGAATGGAAAAATGTCAGATTAGATCAAATTTTAGTACTTTGGACCATAATTAAACATTAAAAAGATGTTATAACATTTGGAACAACAATTTACATGGGTGTTATATAACCATACTATGAAGTTACTTGGTCATTATATGATAAACCAGTGATATGATAATCTTTGCAAAAATAATTGATAGAATGGAAAAGGATCAAAAATACCCTTGAACTATCAGAAATAGCTCAAATATACCCTTGAAGTATATTTCGGCTCAAATATACCCTTCCCGTTAAACTATTGGGTCAAAAATACCCTTCTCATTAACAGAATCAGTTAAACGTCACTTAGATGACATGTGATGTCACATGGCATGCCACATGAGCCAATAGAGTTTCACTCATGCCACGTAGGCTAATAAATTTATCCCTAATTTCCTCTAATTTTCTATATATTCTGTAGAATTTAGAAACGATTTCACTGAACAACATAGAACCCCTTTTCCTCATTTCTCCATCTTCTTAGAACGATTTCACAAAATACATAAGTTCATAGAGAAGGGTACTTTTGACCCTATAGTTTGAGGGGAAGGGTATTTTTGAGTCGAAATATAGTTCAAGGGTATATTTGAGCTATTTCGAATAGTTCAAGGGTATATTTGACCCTTTTTCGTTGATAAAATTGATGAAAGTTGTTGTATTAGACCATATTTTTATACTTAGACATGTTGTATGACTATATATTAGTGTTACATGTTGAATTAGGTTACAATTTAATTGAATTAACCCCAAAAAAACCATATTATGATATACATATGTTGCCACATATGAAAAGTCTGTTGCAATTTTCCAACAAGACGTGCATATGTTGCCACATATATCACTTTAACAAAAGCTTTGGATCTTTTATCAAAAGAAGAAAATTAACAAAAACAAGAATATGTAGAAAAGCTGCAAATTAGGAAAAACATAATTGAACTTAATTGCAAGTGTGAAATACTAGACATTTGTAGAACGGAAGCAAGAACTCACTAGATTTTGGGTAAAACATATATCAAAAGAATAAAGTAAAAGCTAATTGCACTGAAAACTAAATTAGCGATGTGTGTTTTGTATTTTGGGAAAAAATTTAAAACAAAATTCTTGTTTGCCGATTGGAAATTTTTTTAGAGGGGTTAAATGAGAGTGTTGGTTGAATTTAAGCGAGTTACAATAAATTGAATTAATAAATGAATGATTTATTGATTCATTCACAAGTTATTAAAGTTAAAATGTGGGTTATAATCCAATCTCTCAATTTTACTAAGTCTTAATTGTTTTACTTGCTCTTTTATAATTTTAATAAAAAGTTATATTATTATAGATATATACAATATATCAAAAAACAAAATAAAATTTAATTAAAATTATTTTGACAAGATTCGTCATTAAATAATTTGGGCTATATATCAATTCAATTTTTAATGGATTGAGTTAAGACATGAGCGAGTCAATTACCCAGCTCAAACTTAAGCAAACAAAATAAGTTGGGTTTATTCTACCTCCCTAGAAATAATTAATTTTAACCCACGATACACATGAAATCTTTGTAAAGGTCTGGTGATTTGAAATTGAAAAAATATTTGGTTATGTAATTTGCATTTTTAAAAGAAAAAACTACTTAATTGCATAATTTCATACCAAATTTCAAGTCAAATAAATCTAAATACATATTTTTTGTTATCATATAAACTAAAATAGGGATGGAGGAAAGTAAGATTAGCTTATGTATTTTTGTTACATGTGAATCACACTAGACACAATTTATATACATGTATCTCGTCTGATTCACATATAACTGGGATACCAAGTAAACGATCGAGATAGGAGAGTGGTGAATTGTTAATGACATTTGTCTATAATCCCATGTGAATTACACTAGATACAAAACATATACATGTATCTGATGTGATTCTCATGTATCTGGGATACAAGATACATTAGCAAGACATGAAAGTGACGAGCGAAATGAGAAAAAGGTGAGTGAGATATGAGAGTGACGAATCAGATGAGGGAGTTGGCTGAGATAGTACAGTGGCAAGAGGGATGAGAAAGATAGACACGTGGACATTATTAGCTATAACTATTTAAATGATTTTAAGTAAGCATTTTGTCGAATATTTTTAGAGAATAGCCTCTGGCAGCTGATAATGGGCAAGAAAATTTCAACATCAATTCATTTTTAGAAATGCTTATTCCTCTTAATATATTCACATATTATTAATATTTAAATAAAAATAACAAAAAAATATAACTTGGACTCTAAATTAATTATAAGAGTCTTTTAGAATTCTTATTTGGTTGCCAAAAATAAGAAAGATTCTTTCACCCTATTTCTCCATCGACACCATTAAAATTGGAGACAATAACTTTTACTTCTTCTTTAAAAAAATCTGGACTAATTAGTCTCATAAAAAATTATTCACAACCTATTAAGTCTTCTTCGCAACATTAAAAAGTTTCTTAATAGGTGTTGCCATTATTTTAGACTGTGTTTTCTCTTCTTAGTTCATTCAATCAACAATACAATAATCAGAAAAGGGTAAAAAATACTCATGTACTATTCAAAAAGGTTTAAAATTATCCCTCATCCATCTATTAGGCTAAAAGCACCCCTCACTCAACCTTTATGGTCCACGATTACCCTTTAAACTAACCAACTTATATTTTGTAATTAGTATAATTATTATTATTTATTAGGTGGCGTCTTTCTATTGGATAAAGTTTAATTCCAACACACCAAACTTTCTTCTACCCCAACCCATATTGACATCCCTTGACCCAAACCCAATAAAAAGATCCATTGAAAAACTAAACTTGAATTATCTATACCTAATATTCTATTGTTCTTCTTCTCCTTTTCTTATTAAGCAATTTCAAGATCAATTTCACCCAAAATAACCATATGTTGTTGTAATTATAAAGCATGTAAGCATTATGGTCCCTCTATAATCATAAGTTATTTTTAAAAAAGGCTAATTACACCTCTAACACCTCCTGCATTTCGGGTGAACAATACTTATGCATAGTGACTTTGTTTTATATTGGTGTGACCATTAGTACATAATTAACATAAATGAAATTGTCAAATAAAAGTTTCAGATATTTCATCCAGACTATGCATTCAAATATTCAATTACTCAAGAGGGATCTGCCGGATTATGTTGGGGTAAATGAGTTGCTGATGAGATGCTTTTTTGAGTAACTAGTTATGTACAAGTGATATATTCTTGCTAGAATTTCATTGTTTACAATGCCATTGTTGAATCCAAGGTTCATAATAATGAGGATAAAATAGATTATATGTTCAAGAATAAAATAAATTGGGTAAAATTGATTTTGAATATGGGTTTGGGTCAAGGGATGTCAATATGGGCTGGGTGGAATAGGAGAAAGTTTGGTGGGTTGAAATTAAACTTTATCCAATACAAAGACGCCACGTAATAATAAGTAATAATAATAATTACAAAATATAAGGTTGTTAGTTTGAAGGGTAATAGTGGGCGAAAAAGGTTGACTGAGGGGTATTTTCAGTCCAATAGGTGGATAAGGGGTATTTTTAAACCTTTTCGAATAGTATAGGGGTATTGTTGGTCCTTTTTCGTACAATAATTAATTGAAACAAACTTTGATCCATATATCATCATATGTATTCCAATTTATTTAAATATTACTCAAAATCAATAATATCATAAATATTTGGACATCTTTTCAACAGAAATAAATCTGTTTTTTTTTTTTAAAAAAAAAGAAGCTGAAAAATCAATAATTTTTTAATGTTAAAATTCAAAAAATTAATTTAGAGATATAAGTATCTCTAAAAATGATATGTCTGGGGAACCACTATCAATGAAGAGAATTTCACATTTTTATTAGACGTGTGTATGATAAAATATATAATCTAAAAAGGAATAGAGGAACTTAGGGTCAATCAGTCAATTGATCAATTTGCACTTTCGTCTATTTATATTTAACTATTCCTTCGTTTTAATTTATGTCTTATGTCCCTTTTTAGTATGTTATGCATTTATAGCTTACTACCCTTCTCTCTGTTAATATTTAATAATTTTTCTGTTTTAATGTATTTGTCTTATTTCTCTTTTTAGTATGTTTTAACATATATTATTTGAAAATGTGATAACATATATTATTTTAAAATTATGTTTAGAGTAATATAAATACAATAATTAGTAACTTAAATATATATATATATATAGGTCGAACTCATAAACAGATCCCTAAACTTGTTGGATTTCTTCTTTCAAGTACCTCAACTACGTCATTTCCCTATTGATCATTGAGTCCCCCATAATATATTCTTTTTAGGGAAAATGCACAAGTACCCCCTCAACCTATGCCCGAAATTCCAGAGACACACTTATACTATACTAAGGTACCTAAGGGGAAAATCTCAACAAGTTCAGGGATCTATTTATGTAAATATATTATAATTTGGTTAATTCCCAAAATTTCTTATGTGCAACATAAATTGTGACATAGTGTGTAAATATTTATTTAAAAATTACATTACTTAAAAACATAATAAATCACAATAATTAACAACCTAAATATTTAAAATCATATAAAAAATTTTGGCGAGTCTCGAAGTTTCTCACGTGTCACATAAATTAGGACAAATTGAGCAACATATTATTTGAAAAATTACGTTAAAAGTACTATAAAATACAATAATAACATTTTAAAATATTTAAAAATTATATCAAAATTTAATTAGATCTTTTAATTCTATTTGTACAACATAAATTCAAATTAATAAAGTAATATATATATATATATATATATATTATATATATATATATATATATATATATATATATATATATATATATATATGTGTGTGTGGTGTGTGTGTGTGTGTGTGTGTGTGTGTAGGGTTGGTGCTTACACTGGCTCGAGTTGATCTAGTGATAAAATATATGCGAACTTATCGAGGCTTTTGATGATTTGGGAACATTGCTTCTAACTTTTTTGGTGATAAATTTTTTTTTTTAGTTACATAATATTGGTATGGCGCTTGTCTATGGTATAACTTCAGATTTTCACTAAAAAAAGGTTTATATGGTTAATGTTTATGGACAGGCAAAATTTTGCCTTTTGCTATATTTGAATTAATTGTGTCTATTAGTATTCATGTTATTTTTATTTATAAACAATTTTTTTTGTATCCAATCATTTTATTAATTGACTACAAAATTTAAGTCACATAAATTTAATCATTTTTTTGTGATAAAATTTTATTGTGATTAAATTATAGGGAAAATAGAGACAATAATATAATCATCACTAATTATTTGAATTAGTGACAAAAACTAAGGTCACAATTAAATTTGAAATTTTGTTGCTAAGTTACATAAGGATTAACCACAAATTCTGATTTGTCATTATTGCATCAACATACTTTTGGTGACAAAAAAAATTTGGTGTCCAAAATTTAATTAATGTAGGACAAAATGAGATTCGTCACATAATGGTTACATATATAGTGACAAAATAATGTGTCACTAAGAACTCTAAATTCGTCATTAATAGTACTCAATAAATGGCGCCAACTTATTTTTTGGTGGGTAATTTTAGTGGACAAATTTTGCCACGAAATTTTATGTTACGTCCTTGAAAGTATGTGATTCATGTATTTGAATACGAAACATAATTTTCATCACCAAAGGTGAACTATTGGTGACAATTTCATCTCGTAGCTAAAAATTTCGTAGATATATATGGTGTGGAATAAACTAAAGTTTTTGCTCTAGTTCATGACACAACTAAAACTGTAATTTTCTTTGCGGCACAAAATTTGTGGCCTATCTTTGAGTTGGATGTCAAATCAACTTTCCTACTTGAATACTTCGACGAAGAGGTATTTATTGAGAAACCTTCTGGTTATATTAAAATTGAAAATGAGCATGAAGTATACATGTTGAAAAAAAACTCTTTATGGACTAAAAAAAGTCCGCGAGCTTTGTATATTCACATTAAGGCTTATTTTCTAAAATTTGGTTTCCTGAAATGTCCATATGAGCATTCATTTTTTGTTAGGATTAAAGAATCTAGGAAAATGCTCATAGTGTGTTTATATGATGTTCTGTAGGGGAGATATAAAATCTGTGAGCTGTCTACACACATCCATTATGTTGTTCTCAAAGGCTTCAGGACTGGTGGCAAATGTAAATAAAAGTAGTTTTTATTTTGGAGGAGTCAAGCAGGCTGTTCAAGATCCAATACTGCAAACTACGATTTATCAAGGGAGAACTACCTTGAGATACTTGGGGGTTACTAAAAGAATTTATATAGTTCAATGGAAGTCTCTGATAGACAAGATGTTGAGTAAAGTCAACAATTAGGCTACCCAATTTCTATCATATGCTGGAAGGGCACAATTGCCTAAAAAGATCCTGCATGTTGAAAGTATTTGTAGAAGGTTTCATTGGACATGGAATGTTGAGATTGCACAAAATCACATATTGCCTGGGAGAAGTTATGTTGGTCAAAAGAAGCAAAGAAACACTTATTGTATTGCCTAAGGAGTATGGGTCATACAAAATAAAGAAGCATCGTGGATTGTACAAAGGATCTTCAAGGCACACAAACATCTCCAGGTAACTGAATATAATGAACGAATTTTGTTGCTTATGGACCAGTACTTTGTTAGGAATGTGTATAAGAAGACGAGAGGAACTATGGGGAAAGTGGATTGGAGAAAGTGGTCTCGGAAAACTACGGGGCACCCAAATGGCTATTCATACTATATATTGCATTAAGTAAAAGGGATATCAACAAAAATCAGATAGGCTAAATGGGGGATAGAAACAACCCGTGTGTCAAGTGGATCATGAAGACATGGATCATCTATTCTTTGATTGTAGTATCTCAACATGCTTGATTAGGAAGTGGACTACAATAACTCGATGTATAACCCTAAATGCATAGAGATAATTTTTAAAGTATGATGCTTGGGGCTTTATGTCCAAGCCTATTTGTTGGTTGTTTTCATAGCTTACTTTGGTAAGTAAAATATAATTTTACCAAAAAAAAACATGTTGATGATCTTATATTTATTGGGAATGATAGTGCCATCTTTTTCTGCTTTTAACATATCTGTGATAGTTGAATTTGAGATGAGATACAATATTTTTAGCCTCTGCTCTACTCTATCTACATTACTTTTCATTTCTATCACTTCATAGATGGATAATAAAGAGTATAAAATATTTATTTTTTCCCAAAGATGATATCTGCATAGGTCCACACACATTAGTGTAAACCAATTGAAGTTTTTTAGTGGCCGCCAGGTAGAACTTTTAGGAAATGCTTTATAATGTACCTTGCCCATCAGAGATGTCTAACAAATTTTACAGTGAGTTCGCAAGTAAATCCTTAGTCAACCGGTTTTCATACATATACTTTAAAGTAACATAGTTAAAATGCGCATATCCTTTGTGCCAGAATGATGACTCACCCGTACTTGCAAAATTTGCACTATCAAACTTATCGTCCTACAGAAAAAATTTTATCCTAAATTTCTACTTTAACAATCAAAGAATCTTCATAGTCAAAAACCAATGATAAGGTACAACCTTTGGACATCATTTGACTAACACATAATAAGTTACATGCTAAAACAGTAAAATGCAACACATCATGTATAGACTTTGTACCTTGTATAGTCTGAAAGGCAACATAACCCTTTCAAATGCATCTATTGTTTCACCATTTCCAGCCCTAACTTAAGTTTTGATTGACTTGTCAAAGTGTGTGAAACATGAACTCAATAATATGTGACCTATGACTCGTACATTCACTATCTATGAACCATGAGGATATTTTTGGTTGTGTTTGCTTCATGAGAAGCCATTAAAAAGCTTTCGTCTTCATTTTCTGACTCTTTAGTAAAATTTGCTCGCTATATATGTTGTTGTTGTGGTTGATTCTGCTTGAACCTATAATTCTTTTCAACGTGACCCATTTTTCATACATTAAGGAATTGAATAATATGTTTCATACATTGCGTCCATCCAAGAAGAGAGAAGTAGAGTTTAAGGACTTCAAACATATAAGCTACCTGAGAAGTTTCTATTATATTGTTGTTGAGTTGCTCACTATGGTCATGATCAAGTTGACAACAAACACACAAGTAAAGAAAAGAAATCACAAATTAAGAAAATACCTCAAGTTTTATTTCATGTGTTTTGTTATTATTGAGTGTGCCTCTATATGGATGTCTTCTCTTCTTTTATACTTTCTTTTCCCTTTATGATAGGTGTGTGGTTGTATAAAATCGTTCTATCGTTATTTTCTTAATTCACCGAAATTCCAAGCATTGGTTTTCCCAGGTAAGATGTCATATTATTTCGGAGAAAGTAAAATTTTTTCTAGTTATTTGCTACTGTAAGGAATTGGCAACTACAATTGTCATTTTTGAGTAAATATCGAATGCACAAAGAAAATACATATAACTTAATGAATTGTTCGCTTTCTTATTTCAATATTAAAAGAGATATAATGTATTATTATTGCAGAAACATATAACAAATAAAGAAGACGATCGATATGTTTCTTCTATATGAACGCTCCATCTTCAGGGGCACTCACTAGAGGAGCAGATCCTTTAAATGGAAGCATGCAAGAATAGGTTACATATTTGAAACTATCAATAATCACAACAACGAATATCCGGGATACTGACTTTGGACCTATGAAGCCAGCACCATCAACAAGAACAGATACTACCATGAAAGAATATGGCTAGGTCTCTTGTGTTCCATTTCTTCCATTTTGTTCTTCAAAAATGCTGTGATGGTCTAGACTCGAGGTCCATTGAGGATCCTTCTATTTCTGTGGAGGCGCGTGTCGTTCTGCCTTTCTTCCATAGATATATCTCTAGCAGAAGATGACACATCATACTGCCCAAACTCGACAAAAGTCCTGCCAAAATAAACACAAAAATGAGTTAAAATATTGGAAAGCAGAAGGCTATTCCAAAACATGAATTAAGTATGACTAAAAGCAATTAAAAGTTCCTAATTTCTCAAAGCAAACACTAGAGGAATTCATTTAAAATAAAAAAAAGGAAAAAGATGAGAATTAATAGTCAATCTAGATTTAACAACACTTACCGGCAAAACCTTCAAGGTACCGCTCCTGCGTAGTTAGCTTTACATTCTCTCTCTACTCCTATGAAATAATGCTTTGTTCCATTGCAGGACTTCGGTAACGGCGAGGATGGATTCCTGGGATAGCAAGGGCAAAATCACCTGCGAGACCTGCCTCTCTATTTTTCTTATCAACACTTCCATGAAATACCATGGCTTTCTCACTTGCCAATACGGATTGAATTATCAAGTTCCTTTCAATATCAAGAAGTTTATCATTCCTTGGGACATATAGAGAGGCTTCCAGAGGATCACTACCATTGCCCACATAAGCAAACTCATTCGCAACCTTATTGGTATTTTTCAGATTGCTTTCACCCTGACCTCCCCGGCCACAATGGGAGCTATGATCTTTCCCCCCGTATTTCCTGGAACAACCAGTCCCATTCACATGCCCGTCAATAGTCAAAATTCTTCCAAGACGTTTTTCATAAAAATCCATTCAAAAAAGACTCTGTATTCATAAATGGTTCCCTTATGCCTCCATATCTTCCTTTCAATATAGGGACCACCCACCAAAAGAAGGATGAAGAACAACACACCAAGGAAGCTAATACTAGCAACTTTCTTTGTTTTAACTCACCCTGCTTTTTCTCAACCTTCTTGTTACTTTTCGGCGCGGGTGCTAGTGCCTTTAATTTCGACTTTGAAATGGGAATCAGTGTCACTTGAGATCCTTGCCGGCTCATCATATAATATGGTGTATATGACATCCATGGAGGAGGATAGGGATTAATCCCGGGGGATGGGGCACTTGAGAAGGTACACCAGTACTTCCAATTTGTGCCTTTAGATAACATTTTCTTCCACTGCATAGGATAACTTTGTATTCAAACATTGAATTGTTGACCGAAATATTCTAAACTTATTCTCTAACTCCTCAACATAATGTTTTTTTTCTTTCCTTGAAAACAGAACACTTTCCATGTTCCTAATTTTTCTACTCATCCTCTTTTCTTCCCCATCCTTGTTAACTGGAGCTTCCCCAAGACAATATCTTGAGATCGAATTGAATTTTCTAGAAGCATCATCAGAACTCCCCAACAATTAACTCTTAGGTTGACCAAAGCTATTCGGGCACATTTAACTTGAGTCTAAACCCGACTCTGACCCGAGACAGTCTGGAAGACTATTAGGGTTTTAAAATGCATCATCATTTATAGGGTTTGGAAAACTATCATTGAATGATTCATCAAGAATGATTACATCAGTTGTAAAATAAACATTTGGAAATTCCATACGCAAAATCTTCGACATTTTCTTGGTATGTTGTGGTCATGTGTAGGGCGTAAAAAGTACGGTCAAGAGGTATAACTGCAAGACCGTCGAACACCCCGATGAAGTTTGCTTCTTCCGCCGGTGGTGGATCTGCCATTTCTAGAATTTTTCAGCAACTGATAAGATTGATTTATTATATTTAGTAGATATCATATCTAAGAAATAAAAATTTAGATTCTTGAAGTTTCAAAAATAATTTTGTAAGATTGCTTTAGTTGGTAATGTTAATCAAATTATATATATATATATATATATATATATATATATATATATATATATATATATAGATATATATAGAGATAGAGAGAGAGAGAGAGAGAGAGAGAGAGAGAGAGAGAGAGAGAGAGAGAGAGAGAGAGAGAGAGAGAGAGAGAGAGAGAGAGACAAAAAACTACCTTAAAAGCACGAACTCCGTAACTTGAATGTCAAATTACTAAAATACCCCAATATAAAACACTAAATTTAGTATTTATATCATAAATTTAATATTATATTCATTTACGCTATATCATATTAATAGCATACACAGTTTTACATTAATGGGCCTCTTCCGAAAGGTTACGACTTCTGAATAGTATTGTGACTTATTCGATGAATTGTGACATTTTCGAAAATACATTTTCAAAAGACACAATAAGAATATTTTCATAATATACTTTCATGTCGTTAAATAGAGGGGGTTTCTCACACTTTTAAACTACAAGTTTTATAATTTTTCTATTCTTCTACTTAAAATAAGGAAGATTGTAAGAGTTGTTCAATCATGCAATTACAATTTTTTTTGGTTTTCTGTTCTTCTTCATAAAATAAGGAAAGATTGTGAGAGTTTTTCAATCATGCTATTACAATATTTGTTGATTGTAAATTAGATAGGTCATCGATAATTGATTTGACAAAGAGAATGAAATAACTCAACTTCAAATGAGAAGAGTATCTTGATAATTCTTATTTACTCATTCTCACACCAATCAAATATACTTTTATAGCATCTCTACTTGACAAGAAGATCAATGATTTTCTACAGCACAAACTATCACTTGGTTTTCAAAATCTGAAAAGTATAAAAATGTTGGAGAAAAAGTATTTGATCAAAACATATTTGAATAGTCCGAACTACATTTAGTAAGTACTCTTTCGTTTCAGATTTTTTAGTGTACTTTTACTTTTATTTAGTTTAATATAAAATGTTATTTTTTCTTTGGGTGGGGCAAATCATTAAGACCACAAAGTGAAAAGACATTTTTATATATTCAACATATACTCCTTAAATTAAAAATATTCTTTGTTTTGTAAAAAATCCATATCAAAGTAAGATCAGACCAATCTATAATTATATATTTTTATCTGTCTATACTACCTAACTTAAAACACCAAATGTAGTATATTTTCTTGTTTTTATATTTTATTTTATTTATTTATGTGTATTATACTATATTATACTAAAGACAGACACATTTTGACAGTGAAGGTTATGATATTTTCGAAGAGTTTTAGCTTTTCAGATATGTTGTGAGCTTTAAGAAGGGTTGTGACTCTTCTATAGTGTAACGACTTTTTCAGAAGAGTTGTAACCTTTCCAATTGGTTGTGACATTTCCGAAGAGTTATGGATTTTCTAATGAGTTGTGACCTTTCAGAAGGGTTGTGAGTTTTCTATCGGATTGTGAAATCTCTTTGATAACGCACAATAAGAAGTTTTCCATACACTACCCTTTATTGCCTATAAAAAGAAGGGCTTCCTCAAATTTTAAAACTACATTTTTTTAAAAAAAAAAATCATTCTTGTTCGTCTTAAAACATTCTATTTAGTATATATTCTATTTTTATGATGGAAAAAATACTGGTGGTATGTGATTTGATATTCACGTGCAACGCACGGTTGCAAGTGCGTCAATACTAGTACATATATAAGTGGAGGAAAAATTTAAAAGTCAAAATATCATAATACCCCTATAAAGTTGATTTACTACAATAATACCACTAATAACACATAGTTAAATAAATAAGAAAATATCTAAAAAAAAGATATTACAGTTATTTATTAAGTTTATGATATTTTTTATTTTAAAAAATTAAATTAATTGGTAATAATCATCAATTTTAGTTGGTCATGAATGACGAAATTATGGAGAATTTTAAAAGTTGCGAAAATTGTTCTATAGAGACCAAATCTATATCTATATCTATATTTACCTTAAAAACATGTACTCCTAACCTGAATGTTAAATTACTATAATATCCCTAACATGGGTTGTGACTTTTTTTATGAGTTGTCACATTTCTGATAAGTTGTAAATTTTTTCAAAGCGTTGAGATTTTTCAATGAGTTGTGACTTTTCAAAGAGTTGTGGCTTTTTCAATAATTTGTGACTTTTTCAAAGAGTTATGACTTTTTGAATAAGTTGTGACTTCTCGAGAAGGTCATGATTTTTCAAATAAGACACAAAAAAATTTGTTCGTACATCTCTTTGTTGATTATAAATAGAGGTTCTTTTTCTCATTCTCAAACCACAATTTTTTCCAATCTTCTACTCTTCTTCTTTTTGCATTTAATTTTTTTGTATAATTTATTATCGTTAAGTGAATTTGAAGTTTAGTGGAATATGAGATACCACTATTTCTGATGACATGTGTATTTCACCTTTAGATTTTTTTTTAAGAGACATTTTTCTTCTTTTCTTCTTAAACCTTTGTTCTTCATTCATATTTTATCCCTAACTATTTGGTGAGAACTTTGATTTGGCGAAAATAAGGGAGTTAAATAGGGGGCTCTCTTTTGTCTCTCTGTAGGGATATGTCGTCGCCGGAGACATAGTCTGACAATTTTGCTGCCGCCACCATCTCCACCTATGCCATTATAATATATCCGCCTTCACCATTAGCTCCTCCACTTACTCAAATAATTCTCCGCCATTTCTTTCAAATAAAAAAGCCCGTAAAAGAGAATATTTATACCACCACCAAGACCACTATGAGTTTAATCTAATTTAAAATATTTTTTGGTGATTGGAGATGGTGGATTTGATTTATTTTTTGTCAAAATTCTAATATGGGAGCTGTTAAGAAATTTGCAATAATAAATCTGGTGGAGAAGTGGTAATGGCTCATCAATTTTGGGATGATAAGGGCGGAGAGATTTGACATATGCTACCGTGCGTGCGATTGGAAATCTGGCTATAGATTGAGGGGGCTTTCTACCATTTTCTCTTCCTTTAGATCTTTCTTATGTAGAGCGCTTACGATTTTAAGTATTTTTCCATTTTGGAGTTAAGGTATGGTTGTCCAAAATAAATTTGGTATGCATGTTTTATGTAATTTTTTACTATTTTGTATTGTTATGGAATTTTTTAAATTCATTTTTGTGTTATTATTATTTTAATTTCTACTTAATATGATAAAACATATATTAATACCTGATGAGTTTAATCCAGGGAGGCACGTAGTTATGCGACTATAAGGGTAGTCTGAACCCTAGTCCAACTTGGTGCTAATTCTACTGAAAATGTAACATTCAAAATCTGAGGAATGTTTATTTGTTTAACTGTCCTAGCAAGTGTAATTCGTGAACAAAAAATTTTTTTTCACGATAAGAGTTTGAGTTTCATGCAAGGAACCAATCAACGTTTATAGAAGACATTATAATTCGATTAAGAATACTATAACAACTAATTCACAACAATTCCTAAGGTTAGAAAACCCTAGGTCTAAACAATATATAAAGAATCAAGAATCTAACTGAATTGTAGAGACCTCGTGGGTGCAAGGAACCCACTAGTGAAATCCCACATACCTGGTGACGAAATCTAAAGAGAAATCCTTTGATTTCGGGGGTGGAACTTGAATAATACCTTTTGCTTGTTCTTGAGAGGTTGGTAGACTTTCCTCTTCTTTTTTCTCTAAGTTTTGTCTAATTTTGGTCAATAATGGATTTGAGTAAGTTCCGACTAAATTACTAGGCTGAGACTGAGTAAAACGACATAGTTTAGGATTTAAACGACACAGTTTAAATGTCCAACACGTAAGAAAAAAAATACTAAAATGACCCTAACTGAAAATCTAACGGAGGCCAACCACGACACAAATAACTGTCCGTCGTTGGGACCACGACCCATTAAGTGGGTTGATAATTGTAATGAATCGTTTGTTTACAAATTCATGAAATTGGGACATAATATCTACTCCTTTAACTAGTATATGTATATAATCAGAAAAACATTATGGATATGTGGATGTATATATAATTTGTAATTTACAATTTTATACTGGCTACCAATTGTATATAGTAATATGGGACAAACGCGCATCCCGCGTTCCCAAAACTAGTAAGATACAAGATTATAGTCAAACTGAATAAAAAACAAAACAAATAAATAGTAAATTATTTACTTTCGGCCTGAAAAATTATAATTATGTAATGGGCAAAGGGTCAAATATACCCTTATACTAAAGGAAATAGTTTATCTATATTCTTCGTTTTACATTTGGTCCAAATATACCCTTCATGTTATACTTTGAGTCTAAATATATCCCTCTCATTATACTTTGATGTAAATATACCCTTAATTTTGATATACAAACATGTGACAAACTCAAAATAACATTATTTACTCTCAATTTGCTTAGAAACTCATTTGTGCAACTCATTCCCTCCGATTTGAGCTGTTATTTTCAGTTTCCTATTAATTTCTATTTGAAAAATGCATAAATACCCCCTAGACTATGTCCTATTACCCACCTAAACTAATTTAAAATGAAAAGGATGCACCACGAACGCTGACATGTCCTTGAGAGTACACCCTCTTGAAGGTAAGTGATGAGTGCACAAATTGGACAGATGTTATTTTTAAATTGGTCACTTCGTAGTTAGTTAGTACACTTATGTATTGATCATAAAACTTATGTATATTTAATATTTTTATGTTTTATTTGATTTTATTCACGTATTTCGATATTCGTTTAAAATTAACTTATTTTAAATACAAGACATTTGAAATCAAATCAAAATGAAAGACAAAAAAAATAAAATAAATTCAATAGAAAAATAAAAGAGGAAAAATGAATGCATGTAAAATAAAAAGTTTCAATACAAGTTAAAAAAATTGTTAACTTAATTTAAATACAAGATAAAAAATAAGAATATGTTTCTTTAAAAAATTAAAAATTATTGTTTAAAATAAATTACAAAATATTATTTTAAAAAAATTAAGAAATATTTTTTAATTTTATTCTAAAAATTAAATTTTCATTAAAAAAATTATTTACACACATGACGGGCGAGTGTGTACAAACACAACCAACTTGGGTGGTCGAAGGTGTCACATGAGCACAAAAGGTGCACAAAAATACAAATAAAATTAGTTTAGGGGGGTAATAAGGTCTTAGTTAAGTTTAGGCTTATCTGTGATTTCGGTCATAGGCTAGGGATACTTATACATTATCCCTTCTCTATTTTTAAATTTTTGTCCTAGAAATAATAAAACAGAAAAGGGCCTAAAATACCCTTGAAGTATTGAAAATGGTACACAACTACCCCTCATCTACCTATTGACTCCAAAATATCCTCCTCATCCACTTATTGTCTCTCAAATACCTTTCTCATCTATCTTTAGGTCCAATTTTAAACACATCAATAATATAGCACTATTTAAACTAATTAAATAATCCATTTAATTACGTGGCGCTCAACCATTGGTTGACATTTAATGGTTTAATATAATTTTAAAGTTATCCATTACCCACCCATTTTAAACAAAACCCACCCCAATACTTATTGTACCCGCCAGACCAAATACAAAAAGAACCCAATCTCTTCATGATAGACATGGGTTGGACCTGCTAGATGATGGTGTTAACTAGTGAGTAGTTCGGTTTGAAAGATGAATGGATTTCACTTCATGTTATTGAGTAGAGACTTAATTGACTTGCATTGGGATTTCGGAATATGCTGCAAATAAGTGGTGTTGGCATTCTTAATTACTTAGGCTAAGAAATGATCATTTTTCTTATTACAAGGAAAAAACTAATAGTGAGTTTCTGTTTTAATTTCCTTTTTTGTAAAGAAATAATTTTATCGAATAAGCTGCACCACCGAGGAGGCAATGAGTGTATGCAGAAAATTCACTGGACTTGACTCTTCTATGCAACCAAGGAATCAATGAAGTCCAACGCAAGAATTATGTTTTCTTTCCCCTTAGAGCATCAGTCATTACTGCTAAATCTATGCAAAAGATAAACTTCTTGGTGCATAGCTGGTGGTAATGTTTCATTCTTTACCATTGCATATTGAACTCCGAGTCACTTGTCTTTCTTCTATGAGATAACTATTCCATTTACATTATATGTTTTCTATAGGAAGCTCTGTTAGTTCTTTTAAAGATTCAATTTGCTTAAGAAATAAGAGTGGGTTCTTTTTGTATTGGGTGTGGCGATTCAATAAGTATTTGGGCGGATTTAGTTTAAAATGGGTGAGTAATGGGTAGGTTTAAAATTATATTAAATAATAAAAGTTCAACCAATGGTTTAGCGCCTTATAATTAAAAGGATTATTTAATTATTTTAAATGGTGCTCCATTATTGTAGTGACTAAAATTGGACCTAAAGGTGGATGGAGAGGGTATTTGTTAGCCAATAGGTGGATAAGAAGGGTATTTTGGAGCCAATAGGTTGATGAGGGGTAGTGGTGTACTATTTTCAATACTTCGAGGGAATTTTAGGACCTTTTTCGATAATAAAATATGCACATCACACAACATCATTGTTTTGCATTTTTCCCTCGCAAATTAAAAATCTTCAACTTTATTTCTATAAGGGGAAATTACTAGTACCCCTTAGACTATGACCGAAATTTAAGAGACACATCTTAACAAAACTAAGGTCCTATTACCCCCTGATCTTAGTTTTATTGTTATTTCGTGAACCTTTTGTCTTACTTGACACACTCCATGACTCCATGCAATTGAGGTGCGTGAGAGACATTTGAATACCACGTAAGCCAAAAAGGTGTACAAAATTACAAAAAGAAAAAAAAGTTTAGGGGGTAATAGTATCTTAGTTTAGTTAAGGTGAGTATCTGTTATTTCGGTCATAGTCTAGGGGTAGTAGTACATTTTACCTTTCTATAAAATTAATCATTGTACCCACATGTTCTTTCTATTATAAAAGTACAATAAAATTAATGAACGTAGGGAGTCATCGATTTTTGGATGCTGAAAATTCTTAGCACATATCTCAATAATGTATTTTCTTTGATTAATATTGACACTTTTTAGAAGAGGTTAAGCATGATAATTTTTTATTTAGAAAAACCTCAATTCGAAAGAAAGAAAAATAATATTAGTTTTTGAATACGATAAATTATTAGCTTCTTTTAAAAAGAAGATACATAGAAAAGAATTCAAGACGAAGGAAATGAATTTCTAAAAAAATTAAATATTTGAAATTCGACATGTGTTATTTGATTTTGAGTTTGTCACGTGTTTTTCGTTAAAATTGAGGGTAAATTTGTGTCAAAGTATAATCAAAGGGGTGTATTTGGACCTAACATATAACAAAGTGTATATTTAAAATATTTTCAATAGTAGAAGGGTAATATTTGACCATTTTCCCTAATATAATTGTAAAAAAATATGGTTGGTAAAATTTCCATTTTTTCAAATTGTGTATAATTGGATTTTAAAAGGAAAACAAAAATTGTTCCTATATCAAGTCAGATATTTGATTCCTTAATTTTTGACTCCAAAGGGGCACAAAATCAAATGTCCTTGTACTGTGAGCACAAATCAAATGTTCCTATATGAAATCAGACATCTCTCTAATCTCTATTTGTTAGCGGATCTGATTGGTAAGCTTTCTCCTTATATTGTGTTTCTATATATGAGATTATATAATGATTTTTCCAGTTTTGTTATAATTATTTTAATTCCTGATTTGTGGTTAGGGTTGATATTTGAGATGTCTTTGTTTTCAAATGTGATGAGTAGATTTCCTTGTTGTGCTGTGTTCCAAATTTTATCCACTATCCTTCTATGCTAAATTCGCGGGGTTACAACCTTTAATTTTCCCAGGTAAGTTGTCCAATTTTTCTTTTTTTGTTTTACGTACTTAGATTTGTCTTTGTTCAGCAAAATAGGATTGTAATTTGCCTTTTTCTTCTATGTTAGGATCCAAGAGTCCTTTGTCCCGCTGCAGGACTTCGATAAAGGCAAGGATGGCTAAATATCCAAGAACTTTGAGGTTTGCCTCGCTATTTTTCTTATTAGCACTTCCATGAGATGTCATGGCTTTCTCACTTGCAAATACAGGCTGAATTATCGAGTTCCAATGAATATTGACAAGTTTTTCATTACTCGGTATGTACAAAGAGGTTGCAAGAGGATCGCTACTATTTTCCACGTAAACAAACATATCTGCAGCTTCATTGGTACTATTTTTTATTGCTTTAACAATGATCTCCCCAGCTACAATGTAAGCAATGATCTATTCCACCGTATTTCCCAGAATAACCAGTCTTATTCATAGACCCGTCAATAGTAAAAAACTCTTCCATGATGTTACCGAAAAATCCACTCACAAGAATCTCCACTCATAAATGGTTCCCTCATAACTCCATATCTACTTTCAATAAAGGAACTAACCCACCAAACAGAAACATGAAGAACAACACACCAAGGAAGCTAACACTAGCAACCTTCTTTGTTTTCACCTCACTCTTCTTTTGCTCCACTTTCTTTCTACTTGTTGATGCGGGCACTATTGCCTGTGGTTTCAACTTTGGAATTGAAACCAATGTTACTATCCTATTTGCTTCATCATATAAGGTGGTATATATGACATCCATGGAGGAGGATGGGAATACATTCTTGGGGGTGGCTGCACTTGAGGAGCTACACCAGTACCTCAAAGGTTTGCATTTTCTGTTGTTTCAAAGGATATATTTGCATTCAAATGTTTAGTTGGTGAAAGAAGTATTCTAACTCGTCAACATAATGCTTTTTTCATTGCCTTGACAAGTGAGCACTTTCCCCTTTTTTCTAGACGTCTTCTTTTTTTCCTCATCATTATTAACATTATTACTCAAGAAAAATATAGTGGATTTTTGGTGTTTGTTTACATTATTCGAGTCTTCACTATGTTATTTCCTTTTCAACAAATAACTACAATTACTTATAGTAGCATTGAGTTTCTGTTCTACAACTCCACCTTTTGCTGAATTACTTCCTAACTTCGGGGAAGAATGTAGCAATCTATTAGAACTCAACAGATTATTCAACCCTTTTGAGAGATTGGAACCACAATTCGCTGATGGCACGTTGAACTACCCAGAGACATGGGTAAAAACCTAGTGCAACAACACAAACACTTCATCCAAAACTCTTGAGCTGCTCCAACTACGAAGTAGCCCTGGCGATGAGATGTACTTAACCATCTCAACTACCGCTTCCTGATTTGGGACAAAATTGCTCATTTCCTCCGACGTCAACTTGAAATTTCTATAATAATCTCTATAATTCCTAATTAATTCATCGTAGGTTGACTAAAGCAATTAGGGTCCATATGAAGCAGGTTTGATCCTGTAGCTTCCCCTTGACAATCTCTCGAGGTTGACTTGATAGTTCCAGAAGCATCATCATCACAACTCCCTATCGATTGCCAAAGATATTTGGGTCCATCTGACCCGAATCCAGACCAGACTTTGACAGAAGATAGTCAGGCATGTATCTAGGTGTTTGCAATGCATGAGTATGGGTAGGGTTTTGGAAAATATCATTGAACGATGCATAAAAAAAATGTCACCATTTAGGAAATCAACGTTCCAAAATTTCATTAAAAAATCCTTAATATTTTCTTGATATGTTGCAGTCATGTGTAGGGCGTAAAAAGTATTTAGCAATTGATCAAAGATTTAGCAAGAGACAGAATAGGAATAGAGAGGAAACTGTCATTTACTTTTCTTTTATAGCTTTATCTTTTGAAATTATTCAGATTGATATATTAGATTTCGTAGATATTATATCTTAGAAACAAAAATTAAGATCCTTAAAGTTTCAAAAAATAAATTTGTAAGGTAGTTTCATCAGCTGATTATGTGTATTTTACCAGTAAGAGCATGTATGGATACAAGAATCCTCTTTTAAATGATCGAACCTTGAGCAAAAATTGCTATTTTTCAATGAAGTAAGGGGTGTAAGTATGTGATCCAAGAACTATTTAGTTCTATTTATTTTCTCTATGCCTCTTATTTAACACATGGAAGTTCATAATCTAGAGTTCAGTGACTAGTATATCTTATAAAAAAAGAATCTTTCTAGTTAAATCAAGAACACAAGGTAACTAAGAAAGAAAATTAAATTTTAGAAAACGTCCTACACATGACCGCAACATTTGAAAAAAAAAATCGATAATTTTCAATGAAATTTTAGAAGTTAAATTTCTCAATTAATGACATTATTTTTTATGCATAATTTTTTCCAAACCCTATCGATGATAATGCATTTCAAAAGTCTAAGTACATTCTTAACTGTGTCGGGTCAAAGCTAGGTTTGAAATCAGATTAGATGGACCCAAATAGCTTCGGTCAACCTTGGAGTCAACTGATGGGGAATTTTAAGGATGCATCTTGAACATTTAAGTCAAACTCGAGAGATTGTCTCGGGAAGCTCTAGGATCGAGCCCATTCCAGATGGGCTTTTATTGCTTATGTCCACCTGGGAATGAATTGATTGGAATTTAAGCGTTTCTGTTAGAAATGTTAAGTTGACATTGAATGAAATGAGGAATTTTGCCGGAAATCAGGCATTGGAGGTCTGATGGTTATGGACATGTCATCGCCGGGGCTACTTCATAGTTGGAGCAGCTCACGATTTTTGGATGAAGTGCCTCAATCGTTGCACCATGTCTCTACGGATGTTACCGGGTACTTGAATGTTCCATCTCGAAATCGTGGGTCCAATCTCACAAAAGGGCTGAATAATCTGTTAGATTTGAACAAATTGGTACATCCTTCTCCAAATTTAGGAAGTAATTTACTAAAAGGTGGAGTTGTAGAAAATAAACTCAATGCTTATATAAGTAACTGTGGCTATTTGTTGAAAAGGAAGAAGGGTAGTGAACACTCAAACAATGTAAGAAAACACAAAAATTTCACTATATTTACCTTGAGTGACGTTGTTGATAATTCACTATATTTAAAAATAGGAAATATTTTATCATGAGTGAGGTACAACTACTAGTTGTATGAGTAGTTATTTTATTGCTATTATATTTTTTGGGACCCAAGCTTTATTGTTCTTTTTTGACTATTGTTTCTCTTTCACTTTTCTCGTTTTCTCTAGATTAATTAGGAATAAGGGAGTGTTCACTTGTCAAGGCAAATATATATGCATTATGTGGAGGAATTATAGTATAAAGTTAGCATACTTCATTCAACATTTGAATGCAGAGATATTCTATGAAATGGCGGATGATCTAAATCTTATGGCACAACTAGGAGAAAATGGTGTACCTCCTCAAGTGGCGCCACCCCCGGAATGTATCCCCATCCTCTTCTTATGAATTTCATTGTACAACCTTGTATTATGAAGCCACAACGATAACAAGTGCCATTGGTTCCCATTCCAAAGTTGAAACCACAACAGTAGCGCCCGTGCCAAAAAGTAGCAAGAAAGTGGATAGAAAAGAAGAGTTAGGTGAAAATAGAGAATGTTGCTAGTTGTAGCTTCCTTGGTGTGTTGTTCTTCACGCTTCTCTTTGGTGGGTTGGTTCCTTTATTGAAGGTGAGATATGGAGGTATGAGGGAACCAATTCTGAGTGGAGATTCTTGTGAGTTGATTTTTTCATAAAGCATCATGGAAGAGTGTTGACTATTGATGGGCCCGTGAATGGGACTGGTAATTCTCGGAAATACGGTGAAAAAGATCATTCTCACTTTTTAGACAGGGATTCAGGGTGAAAGCAATCAGAAAAGTACCAATAAGGCTGTGGATGAGTTTGTTTACGTGGGTTGTGCTTTGATCCTCTGGCACACTTTTTGATTGTCCCGAGGAATGATACACTTTTAAGAATATGCAGGGAATATTCTTAAAGGTTCAAGCCTGTACAAACCCACTAGTTCACAATGAATTTTTTTCAAATTTGAATGAGATTAGGGCTGATCTAACAGTTTATAGAAGTATAATTAGTAGTTTGTTGTATTTGATAGCAACAAGACCTGATCTCATGTTCACGAAAAGTCTTCTATTGAGGTTTATGCTAGATCATTTTGGTGTTGCTAAACGAACATTGAGATATATCAAAGAAACTGTTGATTATGATATTTGATTTAAAAAGGAAGAGCAAGGGAAACTGATGGGTTATTCAGGCAGTGATTGAGAAGGAAGCTTGATTATATGATTTTGCAAAGAAGAAAGAAGTGGTTGTTTAATCTTCTGTGAAAGCACAACATATTCCCATTGCTGGTGCAACTTATCAAGTTCTATGGTTAAGAAAGATTCTGAGTGATCTGGAGAAAAATCTTATTGAATCTATTGTCATTAAGAATGACAACATCTCAACAATAATTATGGTGCATATAAAAGTGTAGTTTCATTCTATTCAGGCAAGCAAAGAAGGATGGGGAAGTTACACTTGTTCATTGCAGCTTAGATAAGTAGATTGCAAACATAATGATCATGGCTCTTCCTAAGGGAAATTTTGAAGTTCTAAGGATTACGTTTGGAGTATCTAAGAAAAATATCAAGGAGGAGTGTCTGAAAATGAAATATTCTTTTGATACTTCTTTGTAGAGGAAAGGTCGCCTTGTTTTATGGAATATGTCTTGTAAGAACATACACTAGTGGTTCAATAGGTATGGTTTCTAATAACTTTTTTAAAAAGCTTTTATAGCTCTATGTGTGTTTGCGTTCTGTAATATGAAAGCCAATGATGACTACGACAAAGACAGACGGAGAGATTTGAAAAAATCCGATGTAGAATGTTATCGTCTCTATAAATTTAGTCACTGTCATTCTGAATGTCGTACTAGGATGCCTAGTGAGAAAGTAGAGAAGTCAAATTTTGTTGAGGATAAAGAAGTAGAAACCTTGTTAATGGAGGTTCATGCTAAAGTGAGTCCGGGGAGCAAGTTATTTCGGTATATATATGAATACCGCCAGTTGTAACAATATGATTGGAAGTAAGTCTTCTTTTACTAATTTAAGTGTAAACGTTTACTCAACATTTAGTTTTGGTGATGTATAAATAGGGAATGTGATGGGAAATGGTACAATATCAATTTTAGAAAGAAAAAAGAAATAGGTTTGTGGAAGTCATATCAAATCTGTTGAGAGTTTTCCCCGTCAGCTGTTACAAAAAGGGTATGTCATCATGTTAAGGAATGATACATGTGAAATTTCTAGTCCCCCTAGATGATTTATTGATTTTGTTAAAATGAGTCAAAACACATTGTTTCCTTTGAATATTGAAAATGTTCTTGCTACTTGGCAGAAATGAAAATTCCTTCATGGTTGTGGCATTTTTTGTATGGTCACTTGAATTTTGGTGGCTTTATGATCCTTCAAAGTAAGAGTATGGTGACGGGGCATTATGAAATTGTTGTTCCGTCTCAAGTTTGTGAAGAATGTGTTGTTGGAAAACGTCGTTTCAGTTTCCTAATAGTAAGTCGTGGAGATACAAGGAGGTTTTAGGCCAGTACACTCGGATGTCTGTGGTCCATTAACACCAATCTATAATGGGGGAAAAAGGTATTGTAATACCTTTATTGATGATTATTCGAGGAAGGCTTGGGTGTACATTCTGAAAGAAAAATCGGAGGCTTTTAATGTAGTTAAAAGCTTCAAAGTATGGGTGGAGATTGAGACTGGAAGGGCCATTAAGAACCTTCTGAAATATCACAAAGGAGAATAATTATCTAAGGTATTTGATGAATTTTGTGAGACTCGTGACATTTTAAAAGAGCTTAGAACAACATATACACCACAACAAAATGGTGTGACCGAGAGGAATAACAGAACTATTCTTAACATAGTTCTTAGCTTGCTGGCTCAGGGAAGAGTTCCATAGGAATATATGCCAGAACACTAAATGGAGAATTCTTATCTTGAACACAAGTTCCACTTTTTCTCTTCGAGATTTAATACCCGAGAAAGTGTGAAGCGGAAGGAAACTGACAGTAGACCACTACAAAATTTTGGATCCATTGCTTATGCACAAATTCCAAAAGAAAAAAGAGAGAAGCTTGATGATAGAGATGATAAAGGTGTTTTTATTGGTGTTAGTAAAATATGGTGTGCTAGCATTTGATGTAAAAAATGACGTTGCAGCAGTTGTACGTGTGCCTATTCCACCTGGGAGATATGGTGTGTTGACTCAGGTAAAGGATGAGCTATCCTGTGTAACTGTTTACAATGATTGCGGGGATGTTTTTTTGTTATATATGTACGGAGGAATGGACATGAGTATGAATCGTACTGCGTGAGTAAATCTTGGACTCAAGAAGTCTCGACAAACATTGGTGAAATATCCCTTTGTTGACAATGGTACTGTGTTGTGCAGCGTATTACCATGTATAAACAGTGGCGATGACATTGTGGTGATCTAAAAAACTTAAAGGATACATATTTATTACATGAATGGGAAGAAGGTGGAGACTATTATGACTCCAGCACAATTAAATCCTAAGAGAAGATTGATGCCATACACAAACAGCCTCGCTGTGATACATGAGCTGAAGAAGTAGTTGTTCTGTCATGTAGAATTCTCATGTTTAATTTCATCCTCTTTTGTTTTTATATGACTTGGATTGTAGATTAAGTTGTTTTTCTAATAGACATGTTTTGGATTGCCAATATAGTTTAAACGTTTTTTCCTCCACTCATTTTGAATTATTTCTTGATTGATTGCATTGTTTTACTCGTGAGTTCCTTTCTTCTATTAGTGTTTAAATTTGACGATGGAATGTGCAGTATGATCAGAACATTCCACTTTTATCAGAACGGAACTCACAAGTAAAAACGCAAAATCAAGCAAGATAAAACTAAAAATGAGTGATGGAAAAAACCTTCAAACTACCTTGGCAATCCAAAATATGTCTATCACAAAAAGAACTTAATCTGCAATCCAAGTCATATAAAAACAAAAGAAGATGAAATTAAACATGAGAATTCTACTTGACAACAACAGCAACAGAACAACAACTTCTTCAGCTCATGTATTGCAACAAGGCTGTTGTGTACGGTATGAATCTTCTCTTAGGATTTAATTGTCTTGGAGTCATAATAGTCTCCACCTTCTTCCCATTTAATTAATAAATATATATCCTTTCAGTTGTGTAGATCACCACAATGTCATCACCACTGTTTATAAACGGTAATACACTGCACAATACAGTATCATTGTTAACAAAGGGATCTTTCTCCAATGTTTGCCGAGACTTATTGTCAACAAGATTTACGCACACACTATGATTCAGACACATGTACATTCCTCCCTACATATCTAACATAAAAACATCCCCACAATAATTGTAAGCATTTACATAGGATAGCTCATCCTTTACCCGAGTCAACACACCATATCTCCCAGGTGGAATAGGCACACGTAGAACTACTGCAACCTAATTTTTACTTCAAATGCTAGCACACCATTTTCTCCATTCTTGACAAAGAAGGTTGTGACTAGCAGAGATGTTTTTGATGAGGATAATACTTGGGATTGGAAAAGCTCACTACTATAGAAATCACTTTTAGCGACAATTATTTAATGGCAATAATATAAATGGCACTAAATTATCTTTTACAATCCATTATTAGCGGCAATTGACCATTAGTCGGTAATAATTGACCCATGAATGACAATTATTTTTTACTTAAATAAATGAATAATAGACCATTTCATTAAAATAATACCTTTTATTCCAAAATACCCCCAACATTCTGTACAGGGCTATAGCTAAACCCATTTCACTCCCAAAACCCCCCAAATTCTAAAAAAAGGCAATTCCAAATTACGACGTCTTCATCTGAAGCGCAATCCGAGATTCACCACATTGGCATGAAGCACTATCAATTTCTCTGAAGCTTCATCTTCTTTGTCATCGACTTCATCATTTGTATCTCTGTTTTGTTCATCCGCCATCAACTTTCGCAATCCTTTGTCACCTCTTTGAGGTACGCCGCATTTTTTTTGGATGTGATTAGATGATGATGAATGTTTTTTGTATGAGCGATGAAATTACATTATATAAGAACTGCACTTTCTCCAATGTTTGCCGAGACTTCTTGTCAACAAGATTTACGCACACACTATGATTCAGACACATGTACATTCCTCCCTACATATCTAACATAAAAACATCCCCACAATAATTGTAAGCATTTACATAGGATAGCTCATCCTTTACCCGAGTCAACACACCATATCTCCCAGGTGGAATAGGCACACGTAGAACTACTGCAACCTCATTTTTACTTCAAATGCTAGCACACCATTTTCTCCATTCTTGACAAAGAAGGTTGTGACTAGCAGAGATGTTTTTGATGAGGATAATACTTGGGATTGGAAAAGCTCACTACTATAGAAATCACTTTTAGCGACAATTATTTAATGGCAATAATATAAATGGCACTAAATTATCTTTTACAATCCATTATTAGCGGCAATTGACCATTAGTCGGTAATAATTGACCCATTAACGACAATTATTTTTTACTTAAATAAATGACTAATAGACCATTTCATTAAAATAATACCTTTTATTCCAAAATACCCCCAACATTCTGTACAGGGCTATAGCTAAACCCATTTCACTCCCAAAACCCCCCAAATTCTAAAAAAAGGCAATTCCAAATTACGACGTCTTCATCTGAAGCGCAATCCGAGATTCACCACATTGGCATGAAGCACTATCAATTTCTCTGAAGCTTCATCTTCTTTGTCATCGACTTCATCATTTGTATCTCTGTTATGTTCATCCGCCATCAACTTTCGCAATCCTTTGTCACCTCTTTGAGGTACGCCGCATTTTTTTTTGGATGTGATTAGATGATGATGAATGTTTTTTGTATGAGCGATGAAATTACATTATATAAGAACTGCACTCTATCAATACATATTATTCGCTATTATTTACTACGAGTAGTTTAAAAACCATAACCTACCTCCACCGAAGATTAGTGATCAACAAGAGCTTTCATTCTTTCTTTCGTGCTATTACTTGGATCCAATTGGTATCTAGGATCGGAGTGTCACGTTCCGACACCAGGATAGAATATGAATCGGGTGCCACGTTCCGGTACCAGGATAGTACATGAGGATCGGAGTGTCACGTTCCGACACCAGGATAGAATATGGATCGGGTGCCACGTTCCGGTACCAGGATAGAATGAGGATCGGAGTGCCACGTTCCGGCACCAGGATAGAATATGGATCGGAGTGTCACGTTCCGACACCAGGATAGTATATGGAGCGGAGTGTCACGTACCGACACAAGAGGAAGAAAGATAATGATGATAAATATACCCAATCTAATGAACCTAATTCCCAAATGAGTATGATATTGAGGCTTGAGTCCTCATGGATGAACTTGGTGCTACTTGTTGATGATTATAGTACTTGTTGTTGCTACATGTTGAGTATTATAGTTGATTTATGATACTAACTGATATATACTGTCTTCTATTTTGAGTTGGCCGACGATATCTACTCAGTACTTGTGTTTTGTACTGACCCCTACTTGTATGTTTCTTTCTTTGTTATTTGTGGAGTGCAGCAAACGTGTCGTCGTCTTCAAATCAACCGCAACTCTAGCCAGTCTTCACTATCTCGGAAATTCAGGGTGAGCTAATGCTTCTAGCTTGGACTGGATCTTCTTCTTCAAGTCTTGATGCCTTAAACTTGCAGCATGGACTAGCTTTTATTTGTTTTAGCTTCTTAGACATTTTTTAGTTTAGGAAATTGAGGATAGATGTTCTTGTGATGATGACTTCCAGATTTTGGGGAATAATAGATGTTGAGTTTTTAGAAGTTTATTGAATTGATTTTATTAATGAGTTTAAGTCTTCCACATTGTATTTTGTTAATTATGTTTGAAATGTTGGGGTTTAGATTGGTTGGTTCGCTCACATAGTAGGTTAAGTGTGGGTGCCAGTCGCGGCTCGGTTTTGGGTCGTGACAAACTTGGTATCAGAGCATTAGGTTCGTTGGTCTCATCACACAAGAACGAGTCTAGTAGAGTCTTAAGGAACGGTAGGGGGACGCCTTTACTTTTCTTTGAGAGGCTATAAGACTTTAGGAAAATTCCATTCTTTCATTCTTTCTTTCGTGCTATTACTTGGATCCAATTGGTGTCTAGGTGATACAAATTGGTATTTGACCATCTTCACTCTATTTCACAGATGGTTAGAACTAGAGCAACGACAGCGCCAACACCAACACCGGCAGGACAAGATGCGTCTGAGCGAGCCACTGGGGCTGTAGCTCAGAGAGGAGTAGTGGCAAGAGGCCGTGGAAGAGGTCGTGGGAGGATGTCCTCTAGAGGAAGAGGACAAGCACCTAGCCCATGTGGTACTAGGGCGGTGACTCCCCCACCAACTGAGGAGGTGGTAAGAGAGGGTGAGGAAGGGGAGAATGAACAAGTACAGAATGATGAATTGCCACCCCAACCTACCCCAGAGATGATCAATCAGGTTCTTGCTTATCTTAGCGGGTTATCTGATCAGGGTCAGACACCTCCAGTGTTTTCTACACCAGCACCTCAGGTTCCAGAGGTACAACATGCGGCTACTATGGCTCCCCGCATGGATGCCTCAATGGAAATAGGCACATTTCCTCGTATGACTACAGGGCCTATAATGACAAATAATCAGCATGAACTTTTCAGTTAGTTCTTGAAATTGAAACCTCCAGTCTTCAAGGGTGCTGAATCTGAGGATGCTTACGATTTTCTGGTTGACTGTCACGAGCTACTACACAAGATGGGTATCGTAGAACGGTTTGGTGTTGAGTTCGTGAGTTATCAGTTTCAAGGAAATGCCAAAATGTGGTGGCGGTCACATGTTGAGTGTCAACCAACAGAGGCACCACCTATGACTTGGGCATCATTCTCTAGCTTGTTTATGGAGAAGTACATCCCACGGACTTTGAGGGATAGGAAAAGAGATGAGTTCTTGAGCCTAGAGCAAGGTAGGATGACGGGTTAATGCATATGAGGCTAAATTTCGTGCATTATCCCGGTATGCCACCCAACTCTGCTTCAGTCCACAAGAGCAGATTCGCCGTTTTGTGAAAGATTTGAGGTCAGAATTGCAGATTTCAGCCTTACAGGTAGCGGCTACGGCAAAATCCTTCCAAGAAGTGGTAGACTTCGTGATAGAGGTGGAGGGAGTGAAGCCAGATGACTTCACCACGACATCGACATCAAAAAGGTTTCGAAAGGGAGGTGAGTTTAATGGTTCTTACTCCAGAGGGCAAGGCTCAGGAGGTTACTCGGCCCGACCAATTGAGTCTTCACTACAGACTGTAGTTGGGGGTCCACCTCAGACCGGTCAACACTTCTCCGAGAGACCGATGCTGGAATGCAGAGAGTGTTATGGATGTGGGGACACTGGACACATTAAGAGGTATTGTCCAAGGCAGAGTCACAGACCTCCCATAGTCAGAGGTAGAGGTGGTCATGGTAGAGGCCGTTATTCTGGAGGGCGTGGTGGCCGAGGTAATGGTGGTCACCAAAACGGAAGAGGTGATGGGTAAACTGGAGCAACTACAACACAACATGGTAGGGGCAACGGACAGACAAGTAATGGGGCCCATTGTTACGCTTTCCCTGGGAGATCTGAAGCGAAGACATCTGATGCTGTTATCACAGGTAATCTTTTGGTTTGTGATTGCATGGCTTCTGTATTGTTTGATCCCGGATCCACATTTTCTTATGTATCTTCTTCATTTGCTACTGGTCTTAATTTACCTTGTGAATTGCTTGACATACCTATTCGTGTGTCTACTCCGGTGGGCGAGTCTGTGATAGTGGAAAAAGTATATAGGTCTTGTTTGGTGACTTTTGTGGGGAGCAACACTTATGTAAATTTGGTTATCTTAGAGATGGTTGACTTTGATGTAATTCTGGGTATAACTTGGCTTTCTCCAAATTTCGCAATCTTGGATTGTAATGCTAAAACTGCGTTAGCCAAGCCTGGGACAGATCAGTTAGTGTGGGAGGGCGACTACACTTCCACTCCGGTTCGTATCATCTCCTTTCTTCGTGCTAAGAGAATGGTTAGTAAGGGGTGTTTAGCTTTCTTGGCACATCTCAGGGATGACACTACCCAAGTACCTCCAATTGAGTCGGTTTCAGTAGTCCGTGAGTTTCTGGATGTGTTCCCTGCAGATCTTCCTGGTATGCCACCGGATAGAGACATTGATTTTTGCATCGACTTGGAACCGGGTACTCGCCCCATTTCTATACCCCCTTATAGAATGGCTCCCGCGGAGTTAAGAGAGTTAAAGGCTCAACTTCAAGAGTTGTTGAGCAAAGGCTTCATCAGACCAAGTGCATCCCCTTGGGGTGCTCCGGTATTATTTGTGAAGAAGAAGGATGGGAGTTTTCGGATGTGCATAGATTACCGGCAGTTGAACAAGATAACTATTAAGAACAAGTATCCCATTCCTCGCATTGATGACTTGTTCGATCAGTTACAAGGTGATTGTGTCTTCTCTAAGATTGATTTGAGATCTGGTTATCATCAATTGAAAATACGGGAAACGGATGTGCCCAAGACTGCTTTTCGAACTAGGTATGGGCATTACGAATTCGTGGTAATGTCGTTTGGTCATACGAATGCCCCTGCTGCTTTCATGAGCTTGATGAACGGGATCTTCAAGCCATATCTGGATCTCTTTGTGATCGTATTTATTGATGATATACTGATATACTCAAAGAGTAAGAAGGAACACGAGGAGCATTTGAGAATGGTATTGGAGTTGTTGAGGAAGAAGAAGCTTTATGCCAAATTCTCCAAGTGTGAGTTTTGGCTAGATTCAGTGTCCTTCTTGGGACACGTAGTTTCTAAGGATGGAGTGATGGTGGATCCATCTAAGATTGAGACAGTGAAGAATTGGGTGAGACCCACAAACGTGTCGGAAATAAGGAGTTTTGTTGGCTTGGCTAGCTACTACCGCCGATTTTTCAAGGGATTCTCTTCTATTGCTTCCCAATTAACGAACTTGACTAAGCAGATTGTTCCATTTGTATGGTCGGATGAGTGTGAGGAAAGCTTTCAGAAACTCAAGACCTTGTTGACTACTGCACCAATTCTTACCTTGCCAGTAGAGGGTAAGGACTTCATCGTTTATTGTGATGCATCCTATTCGGGTTTGGGTGCAGTGCTAATGCAAGAGAAGAATGTAATTGCTTATGCTTCGAGGCAATTAAAGGTGCATGAACGTAACTATCCGACCCATGATTTGGAGTTGGCTGCGGTAGTATTTACACTAAAGCAATGGAGACACTATTTGTATGGGGTTAAATGTGAAGTCTATACGGACCATCGTAGCCTACAGTATGTCTTCACTCAGAAGGATTTGAATTTGAGACAGAGGAGATGGATGGAACTACTGAAGGACTACTATATCACGATTCTGTATCATCCGGGGAAGGCTAATGTTGTGCCAGACGCTTTAAGTAGAAAGGCAGGAAGCATGGGAAGTCTAGCTCACTTGCAAGTTTCTAGACGCCCATTGGCTAGAGAAGTTCAGATTCTTGCTAATGACCTTATGAGGTTGGAAGTAAATGAGAAGGGAGGATTTTTGGCTTGTGTGGAGGCAAGATCTTCTTTTCTTGACAAGATCAAGGGAAAACAGTTTGATGATGAGAAACTAAGTCGAATTCGGGATATGGTGTTGCGAGGAGAGGCTAAAGAGGCAATAATTGATGAAGAAGGTGTTTTGAGGATTAAGGGAAGAGTATGTGTGCCTCGTGTTGATGACTTGATTCACACTATTCTTACAGAGGCTCATAGTTCCGGATATTCGATACATCCTGGTGCAACCAAGATGTACCGCGACCTAAAGCAACACTTTTGGTGGAGAAGATTGAAGCGTGACATTGTGGATTTTGTTGCCCAATGTCCAAATTGTCAACAAGTAAAGTATGAACACCAGAGGCCCGAAGGAACACTTCAGAGAATGCCCATCCTGAATGGAAGTGGGAGAGAATTGCAATGGACTTCGTGGTTGGTCTTCCAAAGACATTGGGAAAGTTTGATTGGATTTGGGTAATTGTGGACAGATTAACTAAGTCCGCTCACTTCATTCCAGTCAAGGTGACCTACAATGCAGAGAAGTTAGCCAAAATCTACATCTCAGAAATCGTTCGATTGCATGGGGTTCCACTCTCCATCATATCAGATAGAGGTACGCAGTTTACTTTTAAGTTTTGGAGAACATTGCATGCTGAATTAGGTACTAGGTTGGACCTTAGTACTGCATTTCACCCTCAGACCGATGGTCAGTCTGAGCGAACGATTCAAGGGTTGGAGGATATGCTTCGCGCATGTGTGATAGAGTTTGGTGGTCATTGGGATAACTTCTTACCCTTAGCGGAGTTTTCATACAATAATAGCTATCACTCCAGCATTGACATGGCTCCATTTGAAGCATTGTATGGGAGGAGATGTAGGTCTCCCATTGGTTGGTTTGATGCATTTGAGGTTAGACCTTGGGGTACTGATCTGTTGAGGGATTCCTTGGGGAAGGTGAAAGCTATTCAAGAAAAGCTTTTAGCGGCTCAAAGTAGACAAAAGTAATATGCGGATCGAAAAGTTAGAGACTTGGAGTTCATGGAGGGTGAAGAAGTCTTGCTGAAGGTTTCACCCATGAAAGGGGTGATGCGGTTTGGTAAAAGGGGTAAACTAAGTCCAAGGTATATTGGACCATTTGAAGTGCTTAAGCGAGTAGGGGAGGTGGCTTACGAATTAGCCTTGCCTCCAGGGCTGTCCGGAGTGCATCCGGTATTTCATGTGTCCATGTTGAAAAGATACCATGGGGATGGAAACTACATCATCCGTTGGGATTTTGTTCTGCTTGATGAGAATTTGACTTATGAAGAGGAACCTGTTGCTATCCTAGATAGAGAAGTTCGCAAGTTGAGATCGAGGGAGATTGCATCCATCAAAGTTCAATGGAAGAATCGACCAGTTGAAGAGGCCACTTGGGAGAAGGAGGTTGATATGCAAGAAAATACCCACATCTGTTCACAGATTCAGGTACTCCTTTTCGCCCTTGTTTCTTTTCTTGTGATCTTTCGAGGACGAACGATGGGTAAATTGGTATCTATTGTAACGACCTGTTTAGTCGTTTTGAGTAGCAGATTTTATTTCTGGAAAAACTAGCTGATACGACGGACCCCACGACGGAGGGTCACGGGCACGACGGACCGTCGAGGGTGTCTCGTTCCAAAAAACTTAGGAATTCTGAAATCTGAGTACTGAAATCAACTCTCTGAACTCTGTGACGGACCTGCAGGACGGACCGTCACAGGTACGACGAACCGTCGTGAGCCCCCGTTTCAAAACACTTCAACTCTTGAGAATTTGGTACAGGGAACGATTTTCTGAACGTCGTGACGGAAGTGCAGGACGGACCGTTGTAGGTACGACGGGCCGTCACAGACTCCTTAAGGAAATCGAGTCTCTGACGAACCTGCATGACGGACCGTCGCAGGCATGACGGGCCGTCACGGGTTGCGTAAATCCCAGGCAGGGTCGGATTTCTGTTAAGTTTTAAAGGGGCGTTTTGGACTATTCCTGCTATAATTATGAATTCCGTAGGTTAACATTAATAACTCAGTTTCTTGGGGGATAAAATAGGTAACTTTGAGTTAATTAGTGGGTTACTATTGCCATCTTTATAAACTTAATTATATACTAATTAGGGTAAAAGAAATAGGGTTTGAATAAGAAAAATAGAAAGAACAAGAGAAAGAGGGAGAATCGAACGAGGAAGACAGAAACAAAGCTTGGGAAATTGCTTGTTGATCACTAATCTTCGATGGAGGTAGGTTATGGTTTTTCTATGATATTCGTAGTAAACTCTTAATAGCGAATGATATGTATTGGTAGTATTGTAAACCCTTCTATATGCTTAATTGTATGCTTGCATGAATATGATTATATAATTGTGATAAACTAAGCATGATGAAGTTATCGAATCCAAAATCTTGAAAGAAAACCTAATTCACTTGTTAATGATGATGCCTTGGTATAAAAAAAGACTTGATAAATTATATAATGAGATTGATGAATTAGGGGATCGGGTGCCACGTTCCGGTACCAGGATAGTATATGAGGATCGGAGTGTCACGTTCCGACACCAGGATAGAATATGGATTAGGTTCCATGTTCCGGTACCAGGATAGTATATGAGGATCGGAGTGTCACGTTCCGACACCAGGATAGAATATGGATCGGGTGCCACGTTCCGGTACCAGGATAGAATGAGGATCGGAGTGCCACGTTCCAGCACCAGGATAGAATATGGATCGGAGTGTCACGTTCCGACACCAGGATAGTATATGGAGCGGAGTGTCACGTACCGACACAAGAGGAAGAAAGATAATGAATCTTGAAAGATGATAAATATACTTAATCTAATGAACCTAATTCCCAAATGAGTATGATATTGAGGCTTGAGTCCTCATGGATAAACTTGGTGCTACTTGTTGATGATTATAGTACTTGTTGTTGCTACATGTTGAGTATTATAGTTGAATTATGATACTAACTGATATATACTGTCTTCTATTTTGAGTTGGCCGATGATATCTACTCAGTACTTGTGTTTTGTACTGACCCCTAATTGTATGTTTCTTTCCTTGTTATTTGTGGAGTGCAGCAAACGTGCCGTCGTCTTCAAATCAACCGCAACTCTAGCCAGTCTTCACTATCTTGAAAATTCAGGGTGAGCTAATGCTTCTAGCTTGGACTGGATCTTCTTCTTCAAGTATTGATGCCTTGAACTTCCGGCATGGACTAGCTTTTATTTGTTTTAGCTTCTTAGACATTTTTTAGTTTAGAAAATTGAGGATAGATGTTCTTGTGATGATGACTTCCAGATTTTGGGGAATAATAGATGTTGAGTTTTTAGAAGTTTATTGAATTGATTTTATTAATGAGTTTAAGTCTTCCGCATTGTATTTTGTTAATTATGTTTGAAATGTTGGGGTTTAGATTGGTTGGTTCGCTCACATAGTAGGTTAAGTGTGGGTGCCAGTCGCGGCTCTGTTTTGGGTCGTGACACATGTAGGACATGTGTGTCTATTTATTTAACTTTATACAAATTTAAGTGTCTATTTGTACACATCCAAAGTTGAAGGGCATGAATGTGATTTGAAGCCAAGTTAAAAGGCACATTTATGTATTATGCCTTTTACTAATATGGTTTTTTTTGTGTATGACTATAAAATCATGATATATAAGGATTAGTATATGTAGTGTCCAGCGATTTGTGCTCTATGCATTGTACTAAGCTCTAATTCGTTAATTTGTGCTCTATGCATTGTACTAATCTCTAATTCGTTAATTTGACTACTTTTAGATTTCGCTTTCTCAAAACTTGAATTGGATTTGACTAGCCTAATATAGCTTTGACGAACATAGCCTAGAAAATCTGTATATATTAATTAGATTTTGTTTTCTTTGGAATTTAGCTCGAGAAAATGAGTTAAAATTCTCTGTAGCTTAGAACACTATTTAAGATTTCACAACAAAACTAAGAGCAGCCTCTTGCAGGTGTGTTTCCATTGTTTTTTCCTTTAATAGTTTGTTTGCAAGTTTTCACATATTAGTATGTATATTCCTAATTCGTAAGCATGCCATTGAAAAATCATGAAATTTGTCTAATAAACTTGTACCAGAGAACCAACAGGGCATAAGAAAACTTGTGTTCTCTGCAATTGCTAGGTGCAGTAACATGACATCTTGTTGACATTTTTCCAAGAAGCCTCCTCTTGTCACTTATCCCAGCTTCCAATATTCTACAGCCTCTTAGATTCATCATCCAATGATCTGATGTTGCTTGAATAGTAAATGAAATATCCAATGTCATGTGCAACTGTCTGGATCAATAAATCTGTGACCTTTTCCACAACTTGAGATAAGAATTGGAACATTCCGGTTCGTGATGGATTACAATAAATTTAGTAATATGTATTTTTCTTTTAGAGGTTTGAAGAAAAATAGATAAGTAGTTAAGTTTGAAGTACAAAAAATGCAAACTAGACTTGGTAGCAGATTGATAATTGAACAACGTCTTGATGAAGAAGTGCAGTCTTATATTCAGGAATTATTAAAAGCTCAGAGTTGCTTTCGACTCCAAACATCTGAAGATAACAATTCTATTGGCCCCATTGATGAACTTAACAATGAGCCAGGTTCTCTCTTGTTTTATTGATGATAAATCTTGTCAAGTTTGGACATGTCTCAGGTATTCTGAAAAAGATGTTACTATTACATGGCTTATACTCATTCAAGTTTGGACATGTCTCAGGCATTCTTATATATATATATATATATATATATATAAGTGGGAAGCCACAAAAGTAAAAGTTGAAATACTATTTTACTCCTATTTTTATTCAAAATATTGTAATAAGCAATTAAATATTAAATAATAACTATATAATATTATATTAAACACTTAAAATAAAAATGTGTTTTAAAACGCATTTTAAGAATGTCTCTCCATTCTCCAACATAACTTTTGAGTTTTCTATAAAATTCTAGACAAACTTTTGGCTTATAAATATCATGTGCATAAGGTAAAATTATTAATGGCAAATACATAAGCTAATTCGCCTTTCATAGCTACGAAGAAAAGAGAAATTGATTTCATCAATTACACAAAATGCTTAAGCATGGAGATCATAAATTAAGGAAAAGGGTTGCAGTGGAGCGTTCTCTTGCTTTCCGAAAGGTTTAGACTTTGTGGTGTCTGTTGTAGTACTACTCTTATTCTTGTACAATCTTTCTTTTGCTTTCCACCACCAATTGTTTTTATGTTGTTTGGTTATTGCACTTTTTTATTGTTGTTGTTATAGTTTTCATAATAGTTGTTATAGTATTATATTAAATTCTCTTCACTTTCACATTTATGAAACAATAATGTACGAAACTCTTCAAATTTTGTAATTTTTTTAATTTTGAAACTAAATAAATTTATCTACTATTCTTTTTTCTTCTTCCTATATTATGATATGAATACAAGTCATCAAGAAGCTAACTGGGAGAAGAACAAATAGTTTCATTTTGAAATTAAAAGAGAAGTTTTTTGTAGAATATAGTTCAACTATTAAACTTAATAGTATAAGATATGACTTATATTTCTTTAGATCTTTTTTATGTTAGATTATGATTTTATGTTTTTCTTTCTCACTTTGTAGTTTAGGTATGGTTGATCAATCTGGATTGGTATGCAATCCATATTTTTATGTAATTATGTATTATTTTGCATTGTTATGAAAAAAATTTCTTTGTTTTCGTGATATCATATATATATATATATATATATATATATATATATATATATATTTGTTGAATTATTCGTCATTGTTGATATCAAGCTTAGAAATTGTACTTAATTGTTTTTTTGTTGATTGCCATAGAATGAGTATTGAATCTTTAAATAAAATTCGTGGACCTTCTTTATTAAAAGATTTTGGAATCTACCCTTGGGAAAGACAATTGTTGTGCAATTTAATAGTCGTAATCAATCAATTGGAAAAGAGGGTCGAAAGCTTGCTAGCTTTTTAGGCATCATTGCTAGAAACCCAGATTTGACAGCGTTAAATGCAAATGATTGGTGAGTGTTTGACGAAGAAGAAAAGAAAGGATTGGTGGAGTTTGTGAGGGTATGAAAATATTATTCTTAGCAAGTATCATTTCTTTTTATTCATGATATCGTCTTTTTAACTTTTGTCTATCTTTTCAAAAAAAGTTATCAATTCCAACACATGGGGAAGAGTTTATGAAAAAGTAAATAGGAAAAAAATGGAGGGACTATAAACGTGACTTAAAGGCTATGTATGTGACCAATTATAAGACCAAAGATGCCTTAATGAAAAATAGACCAAGTCACATACCAAGAGATAAATGGAGTTGTCTCATCTCGTATTGGCTTTCTGAAAAAGCAAAGGTTAGTGAAAGTTTTGTTTTATTAGTACTGACCTGTTTTATTGAATTTTGTAACTATGTAGTTCCATATCCAAAATATGTTTGAACTTTTAAATAGTTGTACTATCTTAAAATGTGACTTAGCTTCCAATGATCCCCCTTTCCTTGAGGCAATATTGACATGAATAAGGAAATAAGCAAGAACAGATGTTTTATTTTCTCCTTTTAGAGGTGTAGTCAATCAAATATAATTAGTAGATCTAAGCAAAATATGCCTCACACCTGAGGGTCGAAAAGCATAGCAACCTTGATGAATGAACATGTATTCATGCATACATTACTTACTATAATATATTAAAACTCATTTCAATCATGACTTATTCATTTGGAATGAATTGTACTTGATTAGGCTATAGATGGAATAGAGACTACACTTGCAAAAGTCTACGTGTTAACTCTTACAAAACGCAAAGTTGATAGACCATTGGATGAGGAGTCTTCAAATGTAGTTGTAAGATTTCTTACCCTTTTAACTTTTAAGATTAAAGTATGGGTACTTAATAGCACATGACTTGATATCATTTATCTTGTCATAAAGTATAGTTTTCATTATCCTCAGAACATGATGAAAGAGAAGTTGGGTAATGGTGAGACATTTGAGGAACAATCACATGGCAATGTTGCCTGGGAAGGAGATGAGTATTCTCAAGTGTTTGGGAAATGAAAAAAGTGGTTATGTTCGTGGTTTAGGACTTGGTCCAACCCCTTCTCTGTTATGGGGCAGTAAGTCTTTCTTATGAAATGTTGTTGTTGATGATTTGTATGATGAGGCCGATATCCACATAAGCTAGAACAAGAGATAAATGAGTTGAAAGAGTTGAACAAAAACAGGATGAAGAAATGTCTTCGAAAGAAATATCTTGATAATTCTTATTTACTCATTTTCACAATAATCAAATATACTTTTGTAGCAGCTTCTACTTGACAAGAAGATCAATGATTTTCTATAGCACAAACTATCTCTTGGTTTTCAAAATCTGAAAAGTATCAAACTGCTGGAGAAAAAGTATTTGATCAAAACATATTAGAAAAGTCCAAACTACATTTAGTAAGTACTCTTTCGTTTCAGATTTTTTAGTGTACTTTTACTTTTATTTAGTTTAATATAAAATGTTTTTTTTCTTTAGGTGGGGCACATCATTAAGACCACAAAGTGAAAAGACATTTTTATATATTCAACATATACTCCTTAAATTAAAAATCTTCTTTGTTTTGTAAAAATTCCATTTCAAATTAAGATCAGACCAATCTATATCTATATATTTTTATCTGTCTATACTACCTAATTTAAAACACCAAATCTAGTATATTTTTTGTTTTTGTTTTTATATTGTATTTTATTTATTTATGTGTATTATACTATATTATACTAAAGACAGACACATTTTGACATTGAAGGTTATGATATTTTCGAAGAGTTTTAGCTTTTCAAATATGTTGTGAGCTTTAAGAAGGGTTGTGACTCTTCTATAGGGTTAAGATTTTTCAGAAGAGTTGTAACCTTTCCAATGGGTTGTGACATTTACGAATAGTTATGACTTTTCAAATGAGTTGTGACCTTTCAGAAGGATTGTGAGTTTTCTATAGGATTGTGAAATCTCTTTGATAACGCACAATAAGTAGTTGTCCATACACTACCCTTTGTTGCCTATAAAAAGAGGGGCTTCCTCAAATTTTAAAACTACATTTTTTTAAAAATAAATTCATTCTTGTTCTTCTTAAAACATTCTATTTAGTTTATCTTCTATTTTTTATGATGGAAAAATACTGGTGGTACGTGGTTTGATATTCACGTGCAACACACGGTTGCAAGTGCGTCAATACTAGTATATATATAAGTGGGAAAAAAGTTAAAAGTCAAAATATCAAAATACCCCTATAAAGTTGAATTACCACAGTAATACCATTAATAACACATAGTTAAATAAATAAGAAAATATCTAAAGAAACATATTACAGTTATTTATTAAGTTTATGATATTTTTTATTTTTTATAAATTAAATTAATTGGTAATTAACATCAATTTTAGTTGGTCATGAATGACCAAATTATGGAGAATTTTAAAAGTTGTGAAAATTGTTCTATATAGACCAAATCTATATCTATATCTATATTTACCTTAAAAACATGTACTCCTAACCTGAATGTTAAATTACTATAATATTGCTTACTTAGGTTGTGACTTTTTTATGAGTTGTCACTTTTCTGATAAGTTGTAATTTTTTTCAAAGCGTTGTGATTTTTCAATGAGTTGTGACTTTTCAAAGAGTTGTGGCTTTTTCAATAAGTTGTGAATTTTCCAAAGAGTTATGACTTTTTGAATAAGTTGTGACTTCTTGAGAAGGTCATGATTTTTTCAATAAGACACAAAAAATATTTGTTCGTACTACTTTTTGTTGATTATAAATAGAGGGTCTTCCTCTCATTTTCAAACCACAATTTTTCCGAATCTTCTACTCTTCTTCTTCTTGCATTTAATTTTTTTTTTATAATTTATTATCGTAAAGTGAGTTTGAAGTTTACTGGAATATGAGGTACCACTATTTCTGATGACATGTGTATTTCACCTTTAGATCTTTTTTTTTAAGAAGCATTTTTCCTCTTTTCTTCTTAAACCTTTGTTCTTCATTAATATTTTAGCCCTAACTATTTGATGAGAACTTTGATTTGGAGAAAATAAGGGGGTTAAATTGGGGGCTCTCTTTTGTCTCCCTGTAGGGATATGTCGTCGCCGGCGACATAGTTTGACAATTTTGTTGCCGCCACCATCTCCACCTATGCTTTTATAATTTATCTGCCTTCACCATTAGCTCCTCCACTTGCTCAAAGAAAAATCTGCCATTTCTTTCAAATATAAAAAGCCCGAAAAAGAGAATGTTTATACCACCACCAACACCACTATGAGTTTAATTTTATTAGAATCATTTTTTGGTGATTGGAGATGGTGGATTTGATTTATTTTTTTTCAAAATTCTTATATGGGAGTTGTAAAGAAATTTACAATAATGAATTTGGTGGAGAGTGGTAATGGCTCATCAATTTATGGATGATAAGGGTGGAGAGATTTGGCATATGCTACCGTGCGTGCGATTGGAAATCTGGCTATAGATTGAGGGGGCTTTCTACCATTTTTTCTTCCTTTAGATCTTTCTTATGTAGCGCGCTTATGATTTTAAGTTTTTCATTCCATTTTGGAGTTAAGGTATGGTTGTCCAAAATAAATTTGGTATGCAAGTTTTATGTAATTTTGTACTATTTTGTATTGTTATGGAATTTTTTTAATTTATTTTTCTGCTATTATTCTTTTAATTTCTACTTAATATAATAAAACTTATATTAATACCTGATGACTTTAATAATAATTGAATAGTTTAGCAATATTTTTCTTTTTAAATACAAGTAATTTACATAAAGATTGCTAAAAGATTATTACTTTGAAAAAAAGTTTTTGATTGTGTTACTGTATAGTCAATTAACATAGTGTTGTGAATTGTCATGCCCGGAGGATACTCCCTTGATGTAGCACGGGACCTAGGATCACGAGTGACCCCAAGCTAACCCTGAAACTTGCATATTATAAGCATACAAAGAATCTCTAAGAAAAACATGAACTAATGTGGAAGCTAAGTTAAGTGATAACTGAAGGTGGAGAATACCAAAAATTGATATGAATGTATATAACTTGCTAAGGATTCGAAGATACTGCACATTTACTCAAAGCTAAAGCTTGTCATAATACTATGCCTAATAAGACTGTATTGACTAGAGTTTTGGGACTATGAAGGCAGTCTGAACCCTAGTCCAACTTGGTGCTAATTCTACTGACAATGTAACATTAAAAATCTGAGGAATGTTTATTTGTTTAACTGGCCTAGCAAGTGTAATTCATGAACCAAGAAAATTTTTCATAACAAGAGTTTTGAGTTTCATGCAAGGAACCAAGCAACGTTTCCAGAAAACATGATGATTTGATTAAGAATACTATAACAACTAATTCACAACAATTCCCAAGGTTAGAAAATACTAGGTCTAAACAATATATAAAGAAGCAAGAATTTAACTGAACTGTAGGGACCTAGTGGATGCAAAGAACCCACTAGTGAAAACCCACATACCTGGTGACGAAATCTAAAGAGAAACCATTTGATTGCGGGGGTGGAACTTCAAGAAAAGCTTTTTCTTGTTCTTGAGAGGTTGGTAGACTTTCCTCTTCTTTTGGCTCTAAGTTTGTTTTATTTTGGTCAACAATCGATTAGGGTAAGTTCCGACTAAATTACTAGGCTGAGACTGAGTAAAACGACATAGTTTAGGATTTAAATGACAAAGTTTAAATGTCCAAGACGTAAGGAAAAAAATACTAAGATGACCCTAACTGAAATCTAACGGAGGCCAACCACGACACCAATAACTGTCCGTCGTAGGGACCACGACCCTTTAAGTGGGTTGATAGTAGTAATGAATCGTTTGTTTACAAATTCATGAAATTGGGACATAATATCTACTCCTTTAAAACGTATATGTATATAATCAGAAAAGCGTTATGTATATGTGGATGAAGATATAATTTTTTATTTAAAATTTTATACCGGCTACAAATTGTATATAGTAATATGCGACAAACACGCATCCCGCTTTCCCAAAACTAGTAAGATACAAGGTTCTTGTCAAACTGAATAAAGAACAAAACAAATAAAACGTAAATTATTAACTTTCGTCTTGAAAAATTATAATAATGTAATGGGCAAAGGGTCAAATATACCCTTATACTAAAGGAAATAGTTTATCTACATTCTTTGTTTTACTTTTGGTCCAAATATACCCCTCATGTTATACTTTGAGTCAAAATATATCCCTCTCATTATACTTTGATGTAAATATACCCTTAATTTTGACAGAAAAACATGTGACAAACTCAAAATAAAATTATTTACTCTCAATTTGCTTAGAAACTCACTTGTGCAACTCATTCCCTCCGTTTTGAGCTGTTATTTTCATTTTCCTATTCATTCTCTATTGGAAAATGCATAAATACCCCCAACCGAAATCATAGAGACACATCTAAACTTAACTAGAGTCCTATTACCCGCCTAAACTAATTTAAAATGAAATGAATACACCGCAAACTCAGACATGTCCTAGAAAAAATGCACACTCTCTTGAAGGCAAGTGATGAGTGCACAAATTGGACCTATGTTATTTTTAAATTTGTAACTTAATAATTAGTTAGTACACATATTTATTTATAATAAAACTTATGAATATTTAATTATTTTGTTTCTTTCTTTGTAAAATATTTATTTTAATTTCTTCACTTATTTTTTTTTCTGATTTATTGTCATTATTTTTAATAAATTGTGTGTAATTTTTAAAAAACAATTTAAAAGTGACCTTTAATTTTAATGTTTTAATATTTTAATATTTTTATGTTTTATTTGATTTTATTCACGTATTTCTATATCTGTTCAAAATAAAATTATTTTAAATACAAGACATTTGAAATTAAATTAAAACAAAAGCCAAAAAAAAAATTTAATAGAAAAGTTAATGCAAGTAAAATAAAAAATTTCAATACAAGGTAAAAAAATTATTAACTTAAATAAAATACAATATAAAAAATAAGAATTTGTTTCTTTAAAAAATTAAAAATTATTTTCTAAAAGAAATTGCATAATATTATTTTTAAAAAATAAAGAAAATTTTTTTAATTTTATTTAAAAAATTTTTTTTATTAAAAAAATTATTTACACACATGACGTGCGAGTGTGTACAAACACAACCTATTTGGGTGGTCGAAGGTGTCACATGAGTACAAAAGGTGCACAAAAATATGAATAAAATTAGTTTAGGGGGTAATAAGATCTTAGTTATGTTTAGGTGTCTCTGAGATTTCGGTGATAGGCTAAGGGATACTTATGCATTATCCCTTCTCTATTTTTAAATTTTTGTACTAGAAATAATAAAATAGAAAAGGGCCTAAAATACCCTTGAAGTATTGAAAATGGTATACAACTACCCCTCATGTACCCATTGACTCCAAAATACCCTCCTCATCCACCTATTGGATGGAGAGGGTATTTGTGAGCCAATAGGTGGATGAGAAAGGTATTTTAGATCCAATAGGTGAATGAGGGTTAGTTGGTACTATTTTCAATACTTCGAGGGTATTTTAGGAATTTTTCGATACTAAAATATTCACATCACACAACATCACTGTTATGCATTTTCCCCTTGCAAATTAAAAATCTTCAAATTTATTTCTATATGGGGAAATTCACAAGTACACCCTAGACTATGACCGAAATTTAAGAGACACATCTTAACGAAACTAAGGTCCTATTACCCCCTGATCTTAGTTTTATTGTTATTTTGTGAACCTTTTGTCTTACGTGACACACTCCATGATTCCACGCAATTGAGGCGCGTGAGAGACATTTGAATACCACGTAAGCCAAAAAGGTGTACAAAATTACAAAAAGAAAAAAAAGCTTAGGGGGTAATAGGATCTTAGTTTAGTTAAGGTGTGTATTTGTGATTTCGGTCATAGTCTAGGGGTAGTGGTACATTTTCCCTTTCTATAAAATTAATCATTGTACCCACATGTTCTTACTATTATAAAAGTACAAGAAAATTAATGAACGGAGGGAGTCATCGATTTTTGGATGCTGAAAATTCTTAGAACATATCTCAATAATGTATTTTCTTTGATTAATATAGACACTTCTAGAAGAGGTTCAGCATGATAATTTTTTATTTAGAAAAACCTCAATTCAACAGAAAGAAAAATCATATTAGTTTTTGAATACGATAAATTATTAGCTTCATTTAAAAAGAAGATGCATAGAAAAGAATTCAAAAAGGAGGAAATTACTTTCTAAAAAAATTAAATATTTGAAATTCGAGATGAATTTTTTAATTTTGAGCTTGTCACGTGTTTTTCGTTAAAATTGAGGGTAAATTTGTGTCAAAGTATAGTCAAAATGGTATATTTGGACCTAACATATAACAAAGTGTATATTTAAAATATCTCCAATAATAGAAGGGTAATATTTGACCATTTTCCCTAATATAATTGTGAGAAATATGGTTGGTAAAATTTTCTTCCTTCCAAATTGTGTATAATTTGATTTTAAAAGGAAAACCAAAATTGTTCCTATATCAAGTCAGAAATTTGATTCCTTAATTTTTGACTCCAAAGGGGCACAAAATCAAATGTCCTTGTACTGTGAGCACAAATAAAATGTTCCTACATGAAATCAGACATCTCTCTAATCTCTATTTGTTAGTGGATCTGATTGGTAAGCTTTCTCCTTCTATTGTCTTTCTATATATGAGATTATATAAAAAAAATTTGGTTTAGTTATAATTATTTTATTTCCTGATTTGTGGTTAGGGTTGATATTTGAGATGTCTTTGTTTTCAAATGTGATGAGTAGATTTCCTTGTTGTGCTGTGTTCCAAATTTTATCCACTATCCTTCCACGCTAAATTCACGGGGTTACAAGCTTTAATTTTCCCAGGTAAGTTGTCCAATTTTTCTTTTTTTGTTTTACGTACTTAGATTTGTCTTTGTTCAGCAAAATAGGATTGTGATTTGCCTTTTTCTTCTATGTTCGGATCGAAGAGTCCTTTGTCCCGCTGCAGGACTTCGATAAAGGCAAGGTTGGCTAAATATCAAAGAACTGTGAGGTTTGCCTCACTATTTTTCTTATTAGCACTTCCATGAGATGTCATGGCTTTCTCACTTGCAAATATGGGCTGAATTATCGTGTTCCAATGAATATTGACAAGCTTATCGTTACTCGGTATGTACAAAGAGGTTGCAAGAGGATCACTACTATTTTCCACATAAACAAACTTATCTGCAGCTTCATTAGTACTATTCTTTATTGCTTTCACCCTGATCTCCCAAGCTACAATGTAAACAATAATCTATTCCACCGTATTTCCCATAATAACCAGTCCCATTCATAGACCCGTCAATAGTCAAAACTCTTCCATGATATTACAAAAAAATCGACTCTCAAGAATCTCAACTCATAAATGGTTCCCTCATTCCTCCATATCTACTTTCGATAAAGGAACTAACCCACCAAACAGAAGCATGAAGAACAACACACCAAGGAAGCTAACACTAGCAACCTTCTTTGTTTTCACCTCACTCTTCTTTTTCTCAACTTTCTTTCTACTTGTTGATGCGGACACTATTGCTTGTGGTTTCAACTTTGGAATTGAAGCCAATGTCGCTATCCTAGTTGATTCATAATATAAGGTGGTGTATATGACATCCATGGAGGAGGATGGGAATACATACTGGGGGGTGGCTGCACTTGAGGAGCTACACCAGTACCTCTAAGTTGTGCATTTTCTGTTGTTTCATAGGATTTATTTGCATTCAAATGTTGAATTGGTAAATGAAGTATCGTAACTCCTCAACATAATGCTTTTTTCATTGCCTTAACAAGTGAGCACTATCCCTTTTTTTCTAGCCGTCTTCTTTTTTTCCTCATCATTATTAACATTATCACTCAAGAAAAATATAGTGAATTTTTGGTGTTTGTTTACATTATTCGAGTCTTCACTATGTTATTTCCTTTTCAACAAATAACTACAATTACTTATATTAGCATTGAGTTTCTGTTCTACAATTCCACCTCTTGCTGAATTACTTCCTAACTTCGGGGAAGAATGTAGCAATCTATTAGAACTCAACAAATTATTCAACCCTTTTGAGAGATTGGAACCACAATTCGCTGATGGCACGTTCAAGTACCCGGAGACATGGGTAAAAACCTAGTGCAACAACACAAACACTTCATCCAAAACTCTTGAGCTGCTCCAACTACGAAGTAGCCCTGGCGATGACATGTACTTAACCATCTCAACTACCGCTTCCTGATTGGGGGCAAAATTTCTCATTTCCCCCGACGTCAACTTGAAATTTCTATAATAATCGCTATAATTCCTAATTAATTCATCGTAGATTGACTTAATTAGGGTCCATATGAAGCAGGTTTGATCCCGTAGCTTCCCCTTAATGATCTCTCGAGGTTGACTTGATAGTTCCAGAAGCATCATTAAAACTCCCTATTGGTTACCAAAGATATTTGGGTCCATCTGACCTTAGTCCGAACCCGACTCCGACAACAAGATAGTTAGGCATGTATCTAGGTGTTTGCGATGCATCATTTTGGGTAGGGTTTCGAAAAATATCATTGAACGATGCATAAAAAAAGATGTCATCAGTTAGTAAATTAATATTCCAAAATTTCATTAAAAAATCCTCTATATTTTCTTGATATGTTGTAGTTGACGTGTAGGGCATAAAAAGTATTTAGCAATTGATCAAAGATTTAACGAGTGACAGAGTAGGAATAGAGAGGAAACTGTCATTTACTTTTCTTTTATAGCTTTATCTTTTGAGATTGTTCAGATTGATATATTAGATTTTGTAGATATCATATCTTAGAAACAAAAATTAAGATCCTTAAAGTTTCAAAAAATAAATTTGTAAGGTAGTTTCATCTGTTCATTATGTGTATTTTACCACTAAGAGCATGTATGGATACAAGAATCCTTTTTTAAATTATAAAACCTTGAGGAAAGATTGCTATTTTTCGATGAAGTAAGGGGTGTAAGTATGTGATCCAAGAACTATTTAGTTCTATTTATATTCTCTATGCCTCTTTTTTCACACATGGAAGTTCATAATCTAGAGTTCAGTGACTAGTATATCTTATAAAAAATGAATCTTTCTAGTTAAATCAAGAACACCAGGTAACTAAGAAAGTTGAATTTTAGAAAACGTCCTACACATGACCGCAACATTTTTTTATGTCCTACACATGAAATCAACATACTTTTTACGTCCTACACATGACCACAACATATTTTGTATGTCCTACACATGACCGCTACATTTGAAAAAAACATCGATAATTTTCAATGAAATTTTAGAAGTTAAATTTCTCAATTAATGACATTATTTTTTATGCATCATTTGATGATACTTTTCAAAACCCTATCAATGATGATGCATTCCAAACGTCTAAGTACATTCTTAACTGTCTCGGGTCAAAGCTAGGTTTGAAATCAGATTAGATGGACCCAAATAGGTTTGGTCAACCTTGGAGTCAACTAATGGGAAATTTTGACGATGCATCTTGAACATTTAAGTCAACCTTGAGAGATTGTCTCGGGAAGCTCTAGGATCGAACCTATTCCAGATGGGCTTTTATTGCTTATGTCCACCTGGGAATGAATTGATTGGAAATTTTAGCGTTTCTGTTAGAAATGTTAAGTTGACATTGAAGGAAATGAGGAATTTTGCTGGAAATCAGGCAGTGGAGGTCTGATGGTTATGGACGTGTCATCGCCGGTGCTACCTCAATCGTTGCACCATGTTTCTACGGATGTTCCCGGGTACTTGAATGTTCCATCTCCAAATCGTGGGTCCAATCTCACAAAAGAACTGAATAATCTGTTAGGTTTGAACAAATTGGTACATCCTTCTCCAAATTTAGGAAGTAATTTAGTAAAAGGTGGAGTTGTTGAAAATAAACTCAACGCTAATATAAGTAACTGTAGCTATTTGTTGAAAAGGAAGAAGGGTAGTGAACACTCAAACAATGTAAGCAAACACAAAAAATTCACTATATTTACCTTGAGTGACATTGTTAATAATTCACTATATTTAAGAATAGGAAAATTTTTATCATGAGTGAGGTACAACTACTAGTAGTATGAGGAGTTATTTTATTGCTATTATATTTTTTGGGACCCATGCTTTATTGTTCTTTTTTGCCTTTTGTTTCTCTTTCACATTTCTCATTTTCTCTAGATTAATTAGGAATAATGGAGTGTTCACTTGTCAAGGCAAATAAAAATGCATTATGTGGAGGAATAGTATAAAGATCGCATACTTCATTTAACATTTGATTGCAAAGATATTCTATGAAATGGTGGAAAATTTAAATCTAAAGGCACAACTTGGAGAAAATGGTGTACCTCCTCAAGTGGCGCCACCCCCGGAATGTATCCCCATCCTCTTCTTATGGATTTTATTGTACAACCTTGTATGATGAAGCCACAACGACACAAGTTCCATTGGTTCCCATTCCAAAGTTTAAACCACAACAGTCGCGCCCGTGACAAAAAGTAGCAAGAAAGTGGAGAATAAGAAGAGTTAGGTGAAAATAGAGAATGTTGCTAGTTGTAGCTTCCTTGGTGTGTTGTTCTTCACGCTTCTCTTTGGTGGGTTGGTTCCTTTATTGAAGGTGAGATATGGATGTATGAGGGAACCAATTCTGAGTGGAGATTCTTGTGAGTTGATTTTTTCATAAAGCATCATGGTAGAGTGTTGACTATTGATGGGCCCGTGAATGGGACTTGTAATTCTCGGAAATACGGTGAAAAAGATCATTCTCACTTTTTGGACAGGGACTCAGGGTGAAAGCAATCAAAAAAGTACCAATATTGTTGTGGATGAGTTTGTTTACGTGGGTTGTGGTTTGATTATCTAGCAGAATTTTTGTATGTCCCGAGGAATGATACACTTTTAAGAATATGCAGGGGATATTATTAAAAGGTTCAAGCCTGTACCAACCCACTAGTTCACAGTGAAAAGTTTTCAAATTTTGAATGAGGTTAGGGCTGATCTAACAGTTTATAGAAGTATAACTAGTAGTTAATTGTATTTGATAGCAACAACACCTGATCTCATGTTCGCGACAAGTCTTCTATTGAGGTTTATGCTAAATAATTTTGGTGTTGCTAAACGAACATTGAGATATATCAAAGGAACTGTTGATTATGGTATTTGATTTAAAAAGGAAGAGCAAGGGAAATTGATAGGTTATTCAGGTAGTGATTGGGAAGGAAGCTTGATTATGTGCTTTTGCAAAGAAGAAAGAAGTGGTTGTTCAATCTTCTGCGAAAGCACAACATATTCGTATTAATGGTGCAACTTATCAAGTTTTATGGTTAAGAAAGATTCTGAGTGATCTGGAGAAAAATCTTATTGAATCTATTGTCATTAAGAATGAAAACATCTAAACAATAATTATGGTGCATAAAAAAGTGTAGTTTCAATCTATTTAGGCAAGTAGAGAAGGATGGGGAAGTTACACTTGTTCATTGCAGCTTAGATAAGTAGATAGCAAACATAATGATCATCGCTCTTGCTAAGAGAAATTCTGAAGTTCTAAGGGCTACATTGGAGTATCCAAGAATAATATCAAGGAGGAGTGTTTGAAAATGAAATATTTTTTTGATAATTCTTTGTAAAGGAAAGCTCGCCTTGTTTTATGGAATATTTCTTGTAAGAACATACACTAGTGGTTCCATAGGTATGGTTTCTTTTAAATTTTTTTAAAAGCTTTTATAGCTCTACGTGTGTTTGCATTATGTAATTTTAAAGCCAATGATGACTACGACAAAGACAGGGTGAGATTTCAAAAAATCCGATGTAGAATGTTATCATTGCTATAAATTTAGTCACCGTCATTCTAAATGTCGTACTAGGATGCCTATTGAGAAAGAAGAGAAGTCAAATTTTGTTGAGGATAAAGAAGGAGAAACCCTTTTAATGGTATATATGTGAATACCGCCAGTTGTAACACTATGACTAGAAGTAAGTCTTCTTTTACTAATTTAAGCAAAAACGTTTATTCAACAATTAGTTTTGGTGATCTATCAATAGTGAATGTGATGGGAAAGGGAACAATATCAATTTTAGAACAAAAAATAGGTGTGTGGAAGTCATATCAAATCTGTTGAGAGTTGTCCCCGTCAGCTGTTACAAAAAAGGGTATGTCATCATGTTAAGGAATGATACATGTGAAATTTCTAGTCCCCCTAGACGATTTATTGATTTTGTGAAAATGAGTCAAAACACATTGTTTCCTTTGAATATTGAAAATGTTCAATCTTGCTACTTGGCGGAAATGAAAATTCCTTCATGGTTGTGGCATTTTTGATATGGTCACTTGAATTTTTGTGGCTTGAAGATCCTTCAAAGGAAGAGTATGGTGACGGGGCATTATGAAATTGTTGTTCCGTCTGAAGTTTGTGAAGAATGTGTTGTTGGAAAACACTGTCGTTTCAATTTCCTAATAGTAAGTCATGGAGATCCAAAGAGGCATTAGGCCAGTACACTCGGATGTCTTTGGGCCATTAACATCAATCTCTAATGGGGGCAAAAGGTATTTTATTACCTTTATTGATGATTATTTGAGGAAGATTTTGGTGTACATTCTGAAAGAAAAATCAAAGGCTTTTAATGTATTTAAAAGCATCAAAGTGTGTGTGGAGATTGAGACTGGAAGGGCCATTAAGAACCTTCTGATAGATCACAAAGGAGAATAATTATCTAAATAGCTTAGAACACATATAAACCACAACAAAATGGTGTGACCGAGAGGAAAAATAGAACAATTCTTAACATGGTTCTTATCTTGCAGGCTCAGGGAAGAGTTCCATGTGGGCCTTATGCAAGCTGCTTCAGTAGAAAATTCTTTCAAAACTTGTGGTGAAATATCATAACCAGCTTTAGTAGAAGTTTCAGCAATTTTGGGTGTGGCAACTACTTCTTTCACTTCATTATTAATTAGGATTCGAGTATACTGATGTATATTCCAATCCAAAGTATAATCCTCATCAAAAACATCTCTTCTAGTCACAACCTTCTTTGTCAAGAATTCAATATCTTGTATGATGAATATGGAGAAAATGGTGTGCTAGCATTTGATGTAAAAAATGAGGTTGCAGCAGTTCTGCGTGTGCCTATTCGACCTGGGAGATATGGTGTGTTGACTCATGTAAAGGATGAGCTATCCTATGTAACTGTTTACAACGATTGTGGGGATGTTTTTATGTGAGATATGTAGGGAGGAATGGACATGAGTCTGAATCGTAGTGTGTGCGTAAATCTTGGAGACAAGAAGTTTCGGCAAACATTGGAAAAATATCCCTTTGTTGACAACGGTACTGTGTTGTGCAGCGTATTACCGTGTATAAACGGTGGTTATGACATTGTGGTGATCTACAAAACTGAAAGGATATATATTTATTACCTGAATGGGAAGAAGGTGGAGACTATTATGACTCCAGCTCAATTAAATCCTAAGAGAAGATTCATACCATACCCAAACAGCCTCGCTGTGATACATAAGCTGAACAAGTAAAAACACACAATCAAGCAAGAAATAACTAAAAATGAGTGATGGAAAATACGTTCAAACTACCTTGGCAATCCAAAACATGTCTATCACAAAAAGAACTTAATCTGCAATCCAAGTCATATAAAAACAAAAGTAGATGAAATTAAACATGAGAATTCTACTTGACAACAACAACAACAGAACAACTACTTCCTCAGCTCATGTATCGCAATGAGGCTGTTTGTGTACGGTATGAATCTTCTCTTAGGATTTAATTGTCCTGGAGTCATATTAGTCTCCACATTCCGCCTATTTAGGTAGTAATGATATATCCTTTCAGTTGTGTAGATCACCACAATGTCATCACCACTGTTTATAAACGGTAATACACTACACAACACAGTATCATTGTCAACAAAGGGATCTTTCTCCAATGTTTGCCGAGACTTCTTGTCTCCAAGATTTACGCACACACTACGATTCAGACTCATGTCCATTCCTCCCTACATATCTCACATAAAAACATCCCCACATTCATTGTAAATAGTTACATAGGATAGCTCATCCTTTACCTGAGTCAACACTCCATATCTCCTAGGTGGAATAGGCACACGTAGAACTGCTGCAACCTTAATTTTTACATCAAATGCTAGCACACCATTTTCTCCATATTCATCATACAAGATATTGAATTCTTGACAAAGAAGGTTGTGACTAGAAGAGATGTTTTTGATGAGGATTATACTTTGGATTGGAATATACATCAGTATACTCGAATCCTAATTAATAATGAAGTGAAAGAAGTAGTTGCCACACCCAAAATTGCTGAAACTTCTACTAAAGCTGGTTATGATATTTCACCACAAGTTTTGAAAGAATTTTCTACTGAAGCAGCTTGCATAAGGCCCACATAGATGATGGATTATATGGTAACAACAATTGTTGTTAATGAAGATTCCCTACTTTGCTTTGTTTGTAGACTGTGATCCTACAACTTTTGAGAATGTTGTCAAAGAGGAGAAATGGAGAAAAGCTCACTACTACAAAAATCACTTTTAGCGGCAATTATTTAATGGCAATAATATAAATGCCGCTAAATTATCTTATACAATCCATTATTAGAGGCAATTGACCATTAGTCGGTAATAATTGACCCATTAACGACAATTATTTTTTACTTAAAGAAATAACTAATAGACAATTTCATTAAAAGAATACCTTTTATTCCAAAATACCCCCAACATTCTGTACAGGGCTATAGCTAAACCCATTTCACTCGCAAAACCCCCCCAAATTCTAAAAAAGGCAATTCCAAATTACGACGTCTTCATCTGAAGCGCAATCCAAGATTCACCACATTGGCATGAAGCACCATCAATTTCTTTGTAGCTTCATCTTCTTTGTCTTCGACTTCATCGTTTTTATCTCCGTTTTCTTCATCCGCCATCAAATTTCTCAATCCTTTGTCACCTATTCGAGGTATGCCACATTTTTTTTTTGAATGTGATTAGATGACGATGAATGTTTTTTGTATGAGCGATTAAATTACCATATATAAGAACTGCACTCTTGCAATGAAGTTATAGTTTGCTGAGATAGAGTTGTACTTTGTTCATGGCGTGTTGTGATAAGCTCGATCTATAAATAATTTTGCTCTGTATTTGCCTTTGCTCTATTTCAGTTTGCTTGGTATATAATGCAACAATTTGTACCTTGCTTAATGCAATCATTGTCTATTTTATGATTTTCTTTTTCAAACCATGCTTTTACTAATATGGTTTTTTTATGTATGACTATAAAATTATTATATATAAGGATTAGTATATGTATTGTCCAGAGAGTTGTGCTCTATGCATTGTACTAAGCTCTAATTCGTTAATTTGTGCTCTATGCATTATACTAATCTCTAATTCGTTAATTTGACTACTTTTAGATTTCGCTTTCTCAAAACTTGAATTTGATTTGATTAGCCTAATATAGCTTTGATGAACATAGCTTAGAAAATCTGTATATATTATAAGATTTTGTTTTCTTTTGAATATAGATCGAGAAGATGAGTTAAAATTCTCTGTAGCTTAGAACACTATTTAAGATTTCACAACAAAACTAAGAGCAACCTCTTGCAGGTGTATTTCCATTGTTTTTTCCTTTAATAGTTTGTTTGCAGGTTTTCACATATTAGTATGTATATGTATAATTCGTAAGCATGCCATTGAAAAATCATGAAATTTGTCTAATAAACCTGTAGCAGAGAACCAATAGGGCATATGAAAACTTGTGTTCTCTGCAATTGCTAGGTGCAGTAACATGAAATCTTGTTGACATTTCTCCAGGAAGCCTCCTCTTGTAACTTCACCCAGCTTCCAATATTCTACAGCCTCTTAGATTCATCATCCAATGATCTGATGTTGCTTCCATAGTAAATGAAATATCCAATCTCTTGTGCAACTCTCTGGATCAATAAATCTATTACCTTTTCCACCTCTTGTTACTTCACCCAGCTTCCAATATTCTACAGCCTCTTAGACTCATCATCCAATGATCTGATGTTGCTTGCACAGTAAATGAAATATCCAATCTCTTGTGCAACTATCTGGATCAATAAATCTATGACCTTTTCCACAACTCGAGATATGAATTGGAACATTCCGGTTCGTGATGGATTACAATAAAGTTAGTAAAATGTATTTTTCTTTTAGAGGTTTGATGAAAAATACATAAGTAGTTAAGTTTGAAGTACGAAAAATGCGAACTAGACTTGGTAACAGATTGATAATTGAACAACGTCTTGATGATGAAGTGAAGTCTTATATTCAGGAATTATTAAAGGTCAGAGTTGCTTTCGACCCCAAACATCTGAAGATAACAATTCTATTGGCGCCATTGATGATAAATCATGTCAAGTTTGGAGATGTCTCAGGTATTCTGAAAAAGACGTTACTATTACATGGCTTATACTCATTCATCCGGTCATATATATATATATATATATATATATATATATATATATATATATATATATATATATATATATATATATATATATATATATATATATATATATATATATATATATTTATATATATATATATATTTGTTGAATTATTGGTCATTGTTGATATCAAACTTAGAAATTGTACTTAATTCTTCTTCTGTTGACTCGCCAATCATTTGCATTTAACGGTGTCAAATCTGGGGTTCTAGCAATGATGCCTAGAAAGCTAGCAAGCTTTCGACCATCTTTTCCAATTGATTAATTACGACTATTAAATTGCACAACAATTGTCTTTCCTAAGGGTAGATTCAAAAATCTTTTATTAAAGTGGGTCCACGAACTTTATTTAAAGATTCAACACTCACTCTATGTCAGTCAATAGAAGAATAATTAAGTACAATTTCTAAGCTCTATATCAATTAAATAGTCGTAATTAATCAATTGGAAAAGATGGTTGAAAGCTTGCTAGCTTTCTAGGCATCATTGCTAGAACCCCAGATGTGACAACGTTAAATGTATATGATTGGCGAGTGGGTTTGACGAAGAAGAAAAGAAAAAATTGGTGGAGTTTGTGAGGGTATTAAAATATTATTCTAAACAAGTATCATTACTTTTTTTTTATAATATTGTCTTTTTAACTTTTGTCTATCTTTTCAGAAAAACTTCTCAATTCCAAAACACGGAGAAGAGTTTGTGAAAAAGTCAATAGGAAAAAAATGGAGGGACTATAAATGTGACTTAAAGGCCTATGTATGTCACCAATTATAAGATCAAAGATTCCTAGATGAAAAATAGACCAAGTCACATACCAAGAGATTAATAGAGTTGTCTCATCTCGTATTGGCTTTCTGAAAAAGCAAAGGGTAGTGATAGTTTTGTTTTATTAGTACTGACCTGTTTTATTGAATTGTGTAACTATGTAGTTCCATATCCAAAATATGTTTGAACTGATAAATTGATACGCTAAAACTTACTTCTCAAATGAGAAGTAAAGCGGTCGTGCCAAGTAAATAACCCAACTAGTGAGGTTGGGATCGTTCCCACGAGGAAAATAGTCTAGACTTAACCTCAACCTATTATTACTATCGTTTGGTCAATAACTTCCTTGGAAAGTAGAAATATAAAAAGGGGGATTCTATCTCTAAATAAGTGAAAATAAACAACGAACTTGAAAGAGACACTTAACAGCTTTGAATGTTGGGTTTTAATCAATTAATCAAAGTAACTAGGGTTTACGTGTTCCCCACAGGTTCATAACTTGATAACTCTAACTATAACAATTCTATCCTAGTATCTTGCATGCAAAGTGATAAGTTATGTATTTCTAAATCCTTGGTCCGGCATCTAGAAAATCTCACTCCGCACCTTGGTCCGGCTACGTGTGTTGCTATCCTAACCCTTATCCTTACCTCATATTAAGCATCGTATTCGATATTTGACTAAGTTATTACCTCGTACCAATCAATACTAGCCTATTAGATAGTATACACTAAATCTATGTTAATAATTATTTTCCTATTATCTACCTCCTTGGTCCGGCAAGTAGCATTAAGGCGAGTTCTAACGTTGCCCATCCGTTAAAAAGACTTCTAAATGAAAGAATTATTAATACATGCAAGACACTATTCTAGAATTGTTCTTTTAATTAGGGTTTATCTCATTATTTGCCTATGGTTCCCACAACCCTAGTTATAGAGTTTAGTTACTCATAGCCATAAAACAATATTCAAATATATTAAATAAGAATTCATGTACTTACTTCAATGAGAATGAATAAAGTCCTAAAGTTTGCTTGATTAATCACCAAAAATCACTTGTAAGAATCTCAAAATCTAACACTAATCAACAATCAATAGTTCCAATAATACGGAGTCTAACAATAAGGAATTTTTTAATCTAAGAGTCTAACCTCATAAACGAGGTCTTTCGAACTATTTATAAAAAATAAAAACCTAATTAAACAAGGACTCTGTTTGCTGGAAATCTCCCAAAACGCGGCTGGGTCGACGGACCACACGACGGACCGTCGTGGTCACGACGGATCGTCATGGCCTCCGTCGTCCCATACTTCTACAATTTCTTTTGCTGCTCCCTTCATTCCCCCGACGGCAAGTATGACGGACCGTCGTAGGCACAACGGTCCGTCGAGGGTCTTGGTTTCAAAATACTTCAACTGTTGGAATCTGGGTACTGGGATCACTTCTCTGAACTTCATGACAAATTTTGTAGGACGGACCGTCATAGCCACGATGGACTGTCACAAGCTTCGTAATCCCACACTTGGTCAGACTTCCCCATCTTCCTTCAGCAGCTTCTCTACGCTGCCACCTACGGACCGTCACAAGCACGACAGACCGTCATAAGCTCCGTAGGTGGTCTGTTCTGCATTTCTTCACTCAAAATCTCCGCATTCAGCTTTGGACAGATTTCCTGCAAAACAAAGAGAAACTTATATAAAAACTAGCACAAAAAGACTTTCGGACACACTAAACTTAGGGAAAAAGTATTAATTATACCGTTAAACCACGGTATATCAACACCCTCAACTTAAATTCGTTGTTTGTCCTCAAGCGACGCACTATGACTCACTACACAATCTTTGTACAATAGTATCCATGTTTTATCCTTTGCAATCATTTGGCTATCCATCCCGATTAATCTCATCAAATCTATGCATGCTATCACTATTAGGCTTGAATTTTGTGGGATTAGAACATGACACAGACTCACCATACACTAACACCTATCCTCTTCAATTTGTCACCAAGGTGTTAACAATTCCGGTATTGCAACTAGTGTCCTCACTTCAAAACAAAATCCTCATTTTTCACACAATGATTTCAGTTTGAGTATAAGGATTACTTTTCAACACTCGCTCTCAGAAAAAAGTCACACTCATTCATACTTATTGCCATAAGCTTGCCCTTATTTTCACTGCCTTAAGTTCGCTATACAACCCTTAGGATCACGATAGGACTTTCTTAGCTTGTAACATAGGCTCAGAGTCAGGTAGGGTATATTTAGGTATACTTTAGTGACTTTTTTTTTTGCCCTCCTTGACATATCGGCTAAACCTTCCACTTTCTATCACTTTATCTCGCCCAGTTTCTCCCATTCTTTCACCTTGCTTTTTCCCTTCTTTCTTCATTGTGTAAGTGACTCTTCTCCTATTTTTTTCTCTTTTTTTTCTTTTATTTTTTTTAACGAGTTCTTGAGTCACTTTACTTTTGTTCTTTCTCTCTCTTTGTTCTTTCAACCCCACTTTCCAGAGCATTCCTCAAAACAGCCACCCTCAACTCATGGCTTTGCCATGAGTCAAGGTACACAATACCCAAAGTTGGGTCAGGGCCATAACGAAGGTTGTTTATGCGTTAGCCACCCTCAACTTATGCTTTTGGAATAAGCTGAGGTGCACATGTCCAAGGAGGGACCAGGGCCAACATATTGTTCCCAGAAAAGATCAGTTGGGGTGAAAAAGAAAGGTCTAATTTTAAGCTCAGATTATTTGGATCAAAGAAGGATAACTTTCATTTGGTTTCTTTTATTTAGGCTAGAAATTGGCTATCTTGAATAAGGGCCTATGATCCTTTCCTAATTGTCTGTTACAGCTTACTTTTAGCAGGACTAACAAGGCAAGTTCTAGCTCAGTACCAATAGTGGACTATTCAGATTTCCTCACACTCACTTGACATCTCATCACTATACCAGATTATTAGACACCTAGTTCGAATTGAAGACTTAGGGTAATGCAATGGTGTAACTCTATTTCTTGCTTAGAGCCACACAATTATCAGTTACTATGCCTAGTCATGCAACATTTTCCAGTTTTATCAGGATATCATTTTAGCCATCATGCTTCAGAGTTAAACTATGTACAAAAGATGTAACGTGCTGGTTCAACAGGAAAAGTAATCAGTCTTTTGGGGGAAAAGAACACAGGCAAGAAAACCCCAAAAAGAGGATAGTGAGTTGGTCTACTCAGACTTCACCCTAACACTCACTTTCCATTTTCCCCACCCCCAACAAAAAATCATGCAATTGTCCCCAATGAATAAAAAAAATCTAAATATTAGAGTGGTAGGTGAAGCAAACTTGTGGCGCATAGCGCCGTCGATCAGCAAGCTGGTGGGTCCGGTTTTCTGGAACCCACGTCCTCTGCAATCTGGACACCCTCAGTGGTGTCTTCAGCAACAACCGCACCATCAGTATTGCCTCCTGCTGTCTCTACAGTGCGGGAGTTAGAAGCCCTAGCCACTATCTGCGATGCTCTGATTTGGTGTGCCTCCGCCTCAGCAAGTGAGGCTCTCCTCGCAGCCTCAATCTCTCGGTGCTCCTTCTTCCTTGATCGCGCCTCATCCTCTCCTCGACCCCTATGCCTCTTGGCACTCTCTCGAGGGGGAGGTGGAGGAATTTCTGAAGTAGTAAACAGGGCCGCCAATACAGTGTCCTCAGCAGGCTCGACAGACTCTGGCACCCTCGCCTCTAGGATCCTGTCGATGTCGGCACGAAGACTGTCGACTGCAGCCTGAAGAGTCGACACATCCACCAGAGGGGATGATCGGGCTAATACTCTCAACTCAAAGGCGTCTAGGCGCTGGTTAACTTCAGCAATCTTCCGCTCTGTAAACTGCTGCATTTTCCTCTCTAGACGCTCTTCAGACTCAGTGATCGACTTCTGCATCCAAGGCTGGATATGATGCAGAAAAGTGGCCATTGTGCCTCTAGTTTTTGGACTCTAGAAAGCGGGACCAGTGTCGGTAGAGGGGCTGTGCGAGAGGAGCTCGGGGCTGGGCTACTACCCGGGATAGACTCGACCGGGGTAGTGTCAGTGGACGTCTGTGTAGCGGTGCGGGCCTGGGCTACCATATCCGCAAGATCATCAGCAAATGGGGGCAGCTCTGGACGAGGTCCTCTGCTTGGAGCCAACTCATTGGCCTCGTCTTTGATGAGGCCGACGTTAACGGTGCCCTGCGAGATCTTCAGCTGATCTACGTGCCAAATGGGCACACCTGCAGACCTGCAAAGGGAAAAGAACATACACGGGGGGGTAGGTAGTAGTGACCTTGAATGCCCTCTCGTGCATGACTGCCTGGAGAAGCCATGCGAAGTCCATCTCGAATCTGGCTATCATCGCCGCCATCAACACTGCTCGATCCCAGGTAACGATGTTATCAGCAGCTGTGGGGGAAAGGCAGTAACGGACGAGCAGCCACAAGAACTTTGCTATGAACGTGAGGTTGGCCTTCTTGATGGCCCCCTTCGGCTCAGTGACCCAATCGGCACCCTCTCCATCTACTGATGGTGCAGGGCCATCCACCTCTTGGTGGTCTATCTCAGTGCTGGCTCGCGCAAGAACTGTCCATCCTTTACTATCTGCCAGCGGTAGTCAAACTCGGCAGTGATGGGGGTCCGGGTAGCATCTGCACTCTCGCCGTATAGAAACCGGCGGATGGCTGGAAGGGAAATGTCAACCTGCACGCCCCGGACTCGAACCTGCTCTAGTGGGGCATGTTTAGCGGGAGCAGCCCGCCTATCGATCTGTGATCGGAGAGTCGCTACGTAGGATGCGTAGAACTCTCGGACCATTTCCTCTCTATATCGTCCCAACGGACGTGCTGTCCACTCTAAGCGATGCCAGGTGAAGAGGTTGTGGATCTCCGGCATCGTTGGGAGACTCCCCGTAAGTACCCTCGCTCCAAGGTGAGTGTCCGAGTCATTACTCCTTTATCAGTTAGGAACTTGGCATCGGAGTAAACTTGAAACTGGCGGTCGACACACCACCGGTTTGGTTGGTCAGAGGCTGGGGTGGGGACCTGAGATGGTGCGCCGGATGTAGAGTTTGAACTGTCAGCCTCATTAGACGAGGCCGATGCTGCAGCAGTGGCGGGTGCGGGAACCTAAGCAGAGCCTGAAGCTTCCTCGGACCATGATACTCCAAAGGAGCTAGATGCTCCTTCCTCATTTTAGGCTGACCCAGAGGGTGTGCTGGTCAGTGTGCGCTCTTCAACAGACTGGGAGGCAGTGACTACGCCGAACGCCACCGTCTTGGGTGTCGCTCTGGGAGCACGTGCAGCTCGGGAAGGTGCGGAAGTAACTGGGGGCACATACTCAGGTTCCCGCTCATCATCAGAGACGATGATCAAGCGTGCAGACAGGGCAACAGACTTTGATCGCCCGCGTGCGTAGGTTCCGTCTTGCTTGCGTGCCATAGTAGGTAGTACCTGCAAAGGATCACTATTAGTACGAGTAGTGGCAAACAAGACAAGTGAAACCATACGAAATAAAACAGTGAAAATAATATCTAAATGTTGTATAAACAGTGACACACGACGGGCCTGGTGACGGCTCGTCGTGAGGTCCGTCGAGATGTACTTGGACTCTGTATAAATAGAGAACCCTACAAGAGGGTCCTTGACTAGCATGACGGTGTGTGTAGGACGAACCGTCACAGTTACGACGGTCCGTTTTAGATGTCTGTTGTAGGGCACTTGGAAAAAAAATATGGAGACCCTTAAGAGAGGGGTCTCTGACTGTTATGACGGTCATGCAGGACGGACCGTCGTGGGCACGACGGTCCGTCACATGTGTCCGTTGAAGGACACTTGGAAAAAAAATGGAGACCCTTAGGAGAGGGGTCTCTGACCGTTATGACGGTCATGCAGGACGGACCGTCGTGGGTACGACGGTCCGTCACATGTGTCCGTTGAAGGACACTTGGAAAAAAAATGGAGACCCTTAGGAGAGGGGTCTCTGACTGTTATGACGGTCATGCAGGACGGACCGTCGTGGGTACGACGGTCCGTCACATGTGTCCGTTGAAGGACACTTGGAAAAAAATGAGAGACTACTGGAAACAGGGTCTCTGACTAACATGACGGTTATGCAGGACGGACCGTCGCGAGGATGACGATCCGTCACATGTGTCCAGTAGGACAAGGGTGCTAGGGCTTGTGCAACGGTCACTAGGACGGTCCGTTGTGGCTACGACGGTCCGTCATCGGGGTCTCGTTCTGAATGACAGAGACAAAACTAAAGGTACCCTAAGCAACCCCAATGAACCCACATCAACCTTTTAGTGTTTTGGACCTACATGTGTTTACCCCAACTACCTAGGAAACTAGCAATACAAAAGCACCTATGTCTAGGGTGGTAAACATGGTAATTTCGAGCATTTGTAACCTAGGTCATGCAGAATCGTCTAAAGTAAACAAAATACTATGATGAACTATGCTTAGTACTAACTAGTAACAAAAATGCAAGATAAATGAGTATAAATTAGAGACACATACCTTAGAATGGAGAAAAACAAATGCACAAGTACTCGATGGCAAGGTAGACACCCACAACAGCAGTTTTCACTAGTAGATTAACACTTTAGGGCTTGGAGAATTGTGAGGGGGAGGGAAATGATCGTGGGAAGAAGTGGGAAGTTGAAAAGAGAGAGAAATGGGAGAAGTAAGGAAGTAATGGGGTGAAATATGAAGGGGTGGGGAGTTTAAGCGGTCTAATTTTGAAAAAGGGTCCAGCCGGGTCGGGTCGGGTATATCTCATTAATCACGCGACGGTTCCCCGACGACGGACCGTCACAGATATGACGACCCGTCGTTGGTTCCGTAGTGTGTGCCCTAGTTTCATAATAACCGAAAAACAAACCTGGTACGACAGATGCATACGACGGTCCGTCGCAGTCACAACGGTCCGTCCATGTGTCCGTCAGTGACTGCTGCAGAGTAATTTTCTCCGCAGAATTTCCTAGTGATGTGCCTGCAAATTTAAAACACATTAATAGAAAAATGCTACCATTACTAAAAAGATGATAAGTATTGGGTTGCCTCCCAACAAGCGCCTGATTTAATGTCGCGGCACGACTGAGGACACTCGATTACTTAGACTTCATCAAGATGGTATGACTCTATCTCTTCATTTGCCGATTTAGCACGCCCAAAATAGATTTTTATGCGCTGTCCATTCACCTTGAACCGCACACCCTCCTTAGTTTCCAACTCAACTGCTCCATGAGGGAATAGTTGGGTAACAAAGTAAGGACCAGTCCATTTGGACTTGAGCTTGCCCGGAAACAAGCGCAACCTGGAATTGAATAAAAGTACCAAATCCCCGACCATAAATTCTCGCTTTTCAATTTTGTTGTCATCGTACTTCTTCATCTTTTCATTGTATAGTGCTGAGCTCTCATAGGCTTTTAGGCGAAATTCATCGAGTTCATTCAACCCATTTAACCGTTGCTCTGCAGCTTCGCTCCAATCCATTTTTAACTTCTTCATAGCCCACATGGCTTTATGCTCTAACTCAACCAGAAGATGACAAGCTTTCCCATATACAAGTTGGTATGGAGACATACCTATGGGAGTCTTATATGTTGTCTGGTAGGCCCAAAGAGCATCATCAAGCCTCCTTGACCAATCCGTTCTTCTAGCATTCACTGTTTTTGACAATATCAGTTTTATTTCCCAATTCGACACTTCAACTTGCCCACTAGTTTGAGGGTGGTAAGGAGTGGCCACATTATGGCGAACCCCGTATTTCTCCAATAACCCCTTGAACAATCTGTTGGAGAAGTGGGAGCCCCCATCACTAATAATGGCCCTTGGGGTGCCAAAACGAGAGAATATATTCTTTTTCAAGAATGCAGTGACACTCTTCCCTTCATTGTTTGCGAGGGCTATGGCTTCGACCCATTTAGATACATAATCGACTGCTACTAGAATGTACTTCATTCCATGAGAACTCACGAAAGGTCCCATAAAGTCAATACCCCTAACATCAAATAACTCAATTACAAGAATGGGGTTTAGAGGGAGCTCTTGCTTTCTTGAAATACCACCATCTCGTTTACATTTGTCACATGCTTTAGCAAACCCATGAGCATCTTGATGAAGAGTTGGCCAATAATAACCACATTGTAATATCTTATGAGCGGTTCGGATACCACTGTGATGTCCGCCAATAGGTGAAGAATGGCATGCCTCCAACACACTCAACTTTCACATTCTGGCACACAACGCCGAATAAGCCCGTCGGCACAAATCCTATACAAGTATGGTTCATCCCAAAAGAACTTCTTCACATCGTACATGAACTTTTTCCTTTGATGAAAGGACAAGTCTGATGGAACAATATAACTAGCCAGATAGTTCGCAAAATCTGCGAACCATGGAATCAAGTCTTGTGAAGCAGCTAATACATGTTCATCGGGGAAAGTATCATCAATGTCAGTCTTTTCCCCTAACTCTCTCATAGCTTCATCCTCTAGACGAGACAAATGATCAGCAACTTGATTTTCAGTTCCTTTTCTATCCAACACTTCAAAGTCAAATTCTTGCAGCAGTAATACCCAACGAATCAGCCTAGGTTTCGCATCCTTCTTCGCCATCAAATATCTCAATGCTGAATGGTCAGTATGCACTATAACTCTAGTACCTAGCAAATAGGAGCGAAATTTCTCAAAAGCAAAGACTACTGCAAGGAGTTCTTGCTCAGTCACTGTGTAGTTCTTCTGAGCTTCATTTAGGGCTTTACTAGCATAGTAAATTAGGTGAAGGATTTTGTTTCTTCTCTGTCCCAATACTACACCAAGAGCCACCCAACTAGCATCGCACATTACCTCAAATGGACTGTTCCAATCCGGAGAAATAATGATAGGCGCAAACACTAACATTTCTTTTAGCTCACCGAATGCTTTTAGACAGGATTCATCAAAACAAAATTTACATTCTTTCTCCAGCAATTTGCACAATGGGTGTGCAATCTGTGAAAAGTCTTTGATGAATCTCCGGTAAAAACCGGCATGCCCAAGAAAGCTTCTCACACCTTTCACAGAGGTCGACGGGGGAAGTGTCTCTATTACCTCAACTTTAGCTCGATCAACCTCTATGCCCTTTTCTGAAATGTGATGACCCAACACAATACCCTCTTTCACCATGAAATGACACTTTTCCAAGTTTAGTACCAAATTGCAGTCTTCACATCTCTTAAGAACCTCAGATAAATTGGTCAAACACCGCTCGAATGAATCACCAACCACAGAAAAATCATCCATAAAAACTTCTATAGTATCCTCCATCATGTCAGAAAATATTGACATCATACATCTCTGAAAGGTTGCAGGTGCATTGCACAACCCATACGGCATTCTTGTGAACGCAAAGGTCCCATATGGACAAGTGAAAGTGGTTTTCTCTTGATCTTTTGGTGCAATAGAAATCTGATTATACCCCGAATACCCATCAAGAAAACAATACCACCCTTTTCCGGTAAGTCTATCCAACATCTGATCCATGAATGGTATAGGAAAATGGTCTTTTTTAGTCCATGAGTTCAGTTTACGGTAATCCATACACACCCTCCATCCAATAACCAGTCTCATTGGAACAAGTTCATTCTTTTCGTTGGGGACCACAGTCATTCCCCCTTTCTTAAGTACACACTGAACCGGGCATACCCAACTACTATCGGCGATTGGATAGATTACTCCGGCATCCAACCACTTGATGATTTCCTTCTTCACAACCTCTTGCATAGGAGGATTAAAGCGTCTCTGGTGCTCAATACTCGGCTTATGATCAGGCATGAGTTGGATTTTATGAGAGCAAATACCGGGAGGGATCCCAATAATGTCCGCAATAGTCCACCCAATAGCTCTTTTTAACCTTTTTAGTACCTTCACCAAACTCTAAACCTATTGTTCATCCAAGTCTGATGCAATGATTACCGGCAATGTGTCACCCTTTCCTAAGAATTCATACCTGAGATGAGGTGGGAGAGCTTTTAGTTCTAATTTTGGAGCTTCCTCTATAGATGGTTTCGCGGGTGGGGACTCGCGATTCTTCATATCAAGCTCAAATTTCTTTGGTTTAAACCGAACATCACCTCGGTCAAGAGCCGCGACTAATGACTCATAGTCTTCAATGCAATCGCTATCAAAGTTCATTATCACTGCCGCTAATGCTTCGACACCTAGACGTTCTTCTATTTGTGTCTCAAATGTCTCACCCATGTTGTAGGATATAGGAGATGCCGATTGGAGCTCACCACTGTGCCTCATGGACCTACAAATATTAAATGTCACTTCCTCATTGTTCAACCGAAATTTCATCTGCCCCTTTTCCATGTCTACTAAGGCTCTTCCCGTAGCAAGGAATGGCCTCCCAAGAATAATGGGCACTTCAAAATCGACTTCACAATCAAGAATAACAAAATCAGCCGGAAAGATGAATGACTCCACTTTTAGTAGCACATCATGAAGTATCCCTATGGGCCGTTTTACTGTTCGATCAGCCATCAGTAACTGCATCACAGTGGGCTTTGGGTCACCCAAACCCAACTTCTTGTAAATCGAGAGGGGCATGGGATTTATGCTTGCCCCCAGATCACATAATGCTTTCGCAAAATGTAATAGCCCGATTGTACAAGGAATAGTGAACGCACCCGGATCTTCTTTCTTTTGGACCAGAGATCTTGTAGCAATAGCACTAGAATACTGCATTCTATCATCATCCTCAAAAGTAACCGATCTTTTCTTTGTGACCAAATCTTTCATAAACTTGGCGTAACCGGGCATTTGTTCTAAAGCTTCTATCAAAGGGACATTTATAGAAAGTTGCTTCAACATTGTTATAAAACGCCGATATTTGCCATCCTCGGTCTTTTTCACTAATCTTTGAGGAAATGGGGGTGGTCGCCTAGGCATAGGGATTACCTTTTTAGGGACTTCACCATATTTCTCAGTCTCATCCTCTAATTCAGAATCAACATCTACCACTTTATCAGTATCTTTTGTCACCTTTTTCTCATTAGATGGCATAGGTGGGTCAATGGTTTTCTTTCCACCGCGAGTAGTAATTGCCATACAATGTCCATCATTTTTCGGATTTTGGATAGTGATGCTAGGAAGAGTGCCCGGTTGCCTTGTGTTCACAGTTGCAGATAATTGGGCCAATTGTAACTCAAGTTGCTTAATCGATATTGCATGTGTATCAACTTTTTGCCCAATACCCGCTAAATAATTCCTCAACTCTTTATTGTGCTCATCACTAGCATCGAACCTCCTCATCATTTTATGCAACATATCCTCAACTCGCGACATACTACCTTCACCATCCCTAGGAGTAACTTCACGATTTTTAGGAGGAACATAGGGTCCATTCCTGTCGTTTCTGTTACCATAGCTACCCCTGTTGAAGTTGTTGTCACGATTGTAGTTTCCATCTCGGACATAATGACCCTCACGATTGTAGTTACCATAGTTCCGACCTTGGTTCCCTTGACCTTGGCGCAAAATTTCCTGATTAGAGCCATGGACACTTGGTCGGAAACCCCCATCTGTTCATTTACTGCATAGGAATCCTCCTCATAATAACACTCATCGTTTGGACGTGGTGGTTTAGCCAAGTAGTTGACTGCATTTATCTTTTCTGCACCCCCAGTGACATGTTTTAGTACCAACCCAAGCTCAGTTCTCATCTGAGCCATTTCTTCACGAATATCATCTGTGGCTGGATTGTGAGTGGACTGCACTGCGAAGGTGTTTCTCCCTGTATCGGACTTTCTAGTACTCCAAGCTTTGTTATTTCAGGAGATTTTCTCTAGTTTTTCTGCAATCTCAGCATTAGGGCATTCTCCATAAGATCCACCTGCTATAGTGTCCAACACCGCTTTATTGTTATCATCCTGTCCCCAATAGAAGTATTCCTTCAGTGACTCATCATCTATACGGTGATTTGGAACACTTCTCAAGAATGAGGTGAATCTATCCCAAGAACTACTAACTGACTCTCCTGGGAGTGCCACAAAGTTGTTCACCTTGTCTTTGTGGTTTAATTTCTTGGAGACCGAATAGTAGCGTGCTAAGAAGACATCCCTTAGTTGGTTCCAAGTGAAGATGGAGTTGTATGGGAGATCAGTGAACCACATAACAGCCTCTCCCGTCAGTGAGAGAGGAAACACTCTAAGACCTATTACATCTAGATCCAACTCAGGCCTCCCCAAACAACTTTTACACACTGCCCTTACCTTAGCTATATGGGCATGTGGATCCTCAGAAGGTAGCCCTGAAAACAAACCTCTGGCAGTGAGCATTTGCATCAGGCTACTAGTTACCACAAAACTGTGGCCTGTGGGTAGAGGGGGCAAGACAAGTGGCCCATCCGAGTCTGCTATGTTATCATACCCTCTGTAGTATGCTTGAGGCCGTGGAGCAGGATTTTGTCCCCTTTGTTGATGTTCACCCGGAGCGTCGGGTAACATCTGACCATGAACATCCACTGGATCTGGGATATTCTGGTTTGGATCCTCATCATTTATTCCCAAGTTTCGATTCATATTGCGCAGTGTACGCTCTAGCTCGTGATCGTAGGGAAACAAGGGTTCTCTTCCTCTCCGTGTATTTGGCATACAAGGAGGATAGTTCTGAAAGGAAATCAAAAACAACAAAACAAAGTAAAATCAATAAAATATCAACTAAACTTTAGTAATAAGTTCAAGTTAATCTAAAAGCTAAATTCCCCGGCAGCGGCGCCAAAATTTGATACGCTCAATCTTACTTCTTAAATGAGAAGTAAAGCGGTCGTGTCAAATAAATAACCCAACTAGTGAGGTTGGGATCGTTCCCACGAGGAAAATAGTCTATAATTAACCTCAACCTATTATTACTATCGTTTGGTCAATAACTTTCTTGGAAAGTAGAAATATAAAAAGGCGGGTTCTATCTCTAAATAAGTGAAAATAAACAACGAACTTGAAAGAGACACTTAACAGCTTTGAATGTTGGGTTTTAATCAATTAATCAAAGTAACTAGGGTTTACGTGTTTCCCACAGGTTCATAACTTGATAACTCTAACTATAAAAATTCTTTCCTAGTATCTTGCATGCAAAGTGATAAGTTATGTATTTCTAAATCCTTGGTCCGGCATCTAGAAAATCTCACTCCACACCTTGGTCCGGCTACGTGTATTGCTATTCTAAACCTTATCCTTACCTCATATTAAGCATCGTATTCGATATTTGACTAAGTTATTACCTCGTACCAATAAATACTAGCCTATTAGATAGTATACACTAAATATATGTTAATAATTCTTTTCCTATTATCTACCTCCTTGGTCCGGCAAGTAGCATTAAGGGGAGTTCTAACGTTGGCCATTCGTTAAAAAGAATTCTAAAGGAAAGAATTATTAATACATGCAAGACACTATTCTAGAATTGTTCTTTTAATTAGGGTTTATGTCATTATTTGCCTATGGTTCCCACAACCCTAGTTATAGAGTTTAGTTACTCATAGCCATAAACACAATATTCAAATATATTAAATAAGAATTCATGTACTTACTTCAATGAGAATGAAAAAAGTCCAAAAGTTTGCTTGATTAATCACCAAAAATCACTTGTAAGAATCTCAAAATCTAACACTAATCAACAATCAATAGTTCCAATAATACGGAGTCTAAAATTAAGGAATTTTTTAATCTAAGAGTCTAACCTCAAAAACGAGGTCTTTCGAACTATTTATAAAAAATAAAAACATAAATAAACAAGGACTCTGTTTGCTGGAAATCTGCCAAAACGCGGCTGGGTCGACGGACCGTCGTGGTCACGACGGACCGTCATGGCCTCCGTCGTCCCATAATTCTGCAATTTCTTCTGCTGCTCTCTTCATTCCCCCGACGGCAAGTATGACGGACCGTCATAGGCACAACGGTCCGTCGAGGGTCTTCGTTTCAAAATACTTTAACTCTTGGAATCTGGGTACTGGGATCACTTTTTTGAACTTCATGACGAATCTGCAGGACGGACCGTCATAGCCACGACGGACCATCACAAGCTTCGTAATCCCACACTTGGTCAGACTTCCCCATCTTCCTTCAACAGCTTCTCTACATTGCCATCTACGGACCGTCACAAGCACGACGGACCGTCATAAGCTCCGTAGGTGGTCTCTTCTGCATTTCTTCGCTCGAAATCTCCGCATTCAGCTTTGGACAGATTTCCTGCAAAACAAAGAGAAACTTATATAAAAACTAGCACAAAAAGATTTTTGGACACACTAAACTTAAGGAAAAAGTATTAATTATACCGTGAAACCACGGTATATCATAAATAGGTATACTATCTTAAAATGTGACTTAGCTACCGATGAATCTAAGCAAAATATGCCTCACACTGGAGGGTCCAAAAGCATAGCAACCTTGATGAATGAACATGTATTCATGCATACATTACTTACTATAATATTTTACAACTCATTGCAATCATGAATTATTCATTTGGAATGAATTGTACTTAATTAGGCTATAGATGGAATAGAGCCTACACATGCCAAAGTCTACGTATTAACTCTTACAAAACGCAAAGATGATAGACTATTGGATGAGGAGTATTCAAATGTAGTTGTAAGATTTCTTACACTTTTAAATTTTAAGATTAAAGTATGAGTAGTTAATAGAACATGACTTGATATCATTTATCTTGTGATAAATTATAGTCTTCATTGTTCTCAGAACATGATGAAAGAGAAGTTGAGTAATGGTGAGACATCTGAGGAACAATCACATGGAAATGTTGCCTTGAAAGGAGATGTGTATTCTCAAGTGTTGGGAAATGAAAAAAGTGGTTATGTTCGTGGTTTAGGACTTGGTCAAACCCCTGCTCTATTATGAGGCAGTAAGTCTTTCTTACAAAATGTTGTTGATGATGATTTCTGTGATGAGGCCAATATGCACATAAGCTAGAACAAGAGATAAATGAGTTGAAAGACTTGAACAAAAACAGGATGAAGAAATGTCTTCGAAAGAAAAATCTTGACAATTCTTATTTAATCATTTTCACAACAATCAAATATACTTTTGTAGCAGCTTCTACTTGACAAGAAGATCAATGATTTTCTATAGCACAAACTATGACTTGGTTTTCAAAATCTGAAAAGTATCAAACTGTTGGAGAAAAAGTATTTGATCAAAACATATTTTAATAGTCCAAACTACATTTAGTAAGTACTCTTTCATTTCAGATTTTTTAGTGTACTTTTACTTTTATTTAATTTAACATAAAATGTTATTTTTTCTTTGGGTGGGGCACATCGTTAAGACCACAAAGTGAAAAGACATTTTTATATATTCAACATATACTCCTTGAAATAAAATTCTTCTTTATTTTGTAAAAAATCCATATCAAATTAAGATCAAACCAATCTATATCTCTATATTTTTATCTGTTTATACTACCGAACTTAAAACACCAAATGTAGTATATTCTCTTGTTTTTTATATTGTATTTTATTTATTTGTGTGTATTATACTATATTTTTTTAAAGACACAGACATTTTGACATTGAATAATATGATATTTTCGAAGAGTTTTAGATTTTCAAATACGTTGTGAGCTTTAAGAAGGGTTGTGACTCTTCTATAGTGTTACGACTTTTCAGAACACTTGTAACCTTTCCGATGGGTTGTGACATTTCCGAAGAATTATGACTTTTCTAATGAGTTTTGACCTTTCAGAAGGGTTGTGAGTTTTCTATAGGATTATGGCATCTCTTTGATAACGCACAATAAGTAGTTTTCCATACATTACACTTTGTTGCCTATAAAAAGAGGGGCTTCCTCAAATTTTAAAACAACATTTTTTTTAAAAAAAAAATCATTCTTGTTCTTCTTAAAAAATTCTATTTAGTATATCTTCTATTTTTTATGATGGAAAAATACAGTGGTACGTTATTTGATATTCACGTGCAACGCACGGTTGCAAGTGCATCAATACTAGTATATATATTAGTGGGAAAAAAAGTTAAAAGTCAAAATATCAAAATACCCCTATAAAGTTGAATTACTACAATAATACCATTAATAATTCATAGTTAAATAAATAATAAAATATCTAAAAAAAAAACATATTACAGTTATTTATTAAGTTTAGATATTTTTTATTTTTAAAAAATTTAATTAATTGGCAATAATCATCAATTTTAGTTGGTCAAGAATGACGAAATTATGGAGAATTTTAAAAGTTGTGAAAATTATTTTATATAGACCAAATCTATACCTATATCTATATTTACCTTAAAAACATGTACTCCTAACCTGAATGTTAAATTACTATAATATCCCTAACTTAGGTTGTGACTATTTTTATGAGTTGTCGCTTTTCTGATAAGTTGTAATTTTTTTCAAAGTGTTGTGATTTTTCAATGAGTTGTGACTTTTCAAAGAGTTGTGACTTTTTCAATAAGTTGTGACTTTTCCATAGAGTTACGACTTTTTGAATAAGTTGTGACTTTTTGAAAAGGTCATGATTTTTCAAATAAGATACAAAAAATATTTGTTCGTACTACTCTTTGTTGATTATAAATATAGGTTCTTCCTCTCATTTTCCAACCACAATTTTTCCCAATCTTCTACACTTCTTCTTCTTGCATTTAATTTTTTTTTTGTATAATTTATTATCGTTAAGTAAGTTTGAAGTTTAGTGGAATATAAGGTACCGCTATTTCTGATGACATGTGTATTTCACCTTTAGATCTTTTTTTAAGAGACATTTTTCTTCTTTTCTTCTTAAGCCTTTGTTCTTCATTCATATTTTAGACCAAACTATTTGGTGAGAATTGATTTGGAGTAAATAGGGTTGTTATTGGGGGCTCTCTTTTGTCTCTCTGTAGGGATATGTCGTCGCCGGCGACATAGTTTGACAATTTTGTTGCCGCCACCATCTCCACCTATGCCTTTGTAATTTATCCGCCTTCACCATTAGCTCCTCCACTTAATCAAATAACTCTCCGCCATTTCTTTCAAATAAAAAAGCCCGAAAAGAGAATATTTATACCACCACCAAAACCATTATGAGGTGGTATTGGATTTATCTTTTTTCAAAATTCTTTTATGGGAGTTGTTAAGAAATTAATAATAATGAATCTGGTGGAGAAGTGGTAATGGCTCATCAACTTTGGGATGATAAAGGTGGAGAGATTTGTCATATGCTACCGTGTGTGCGATAGGAAATCTGGCTATAGATTGAGGGGGTTTTCTACCATGTTCTCTTCCTTAGATCTCTCTTGTGTAGCGCACTTATGATTTTAAGTTTTTCTTTCCATTTTGGAGTTAAGGTATGGTTGTCCAAAATAAATTTGGTATGAAAGTTTTATGTAATTTTGTACTATTTTGTATTGTTATGGAATTTTTTTAATTTATTTTTGTGTTATTATTCTTTTAATTTCTACTTAATATGATAAAACTTATATTAATAACTGATGAGGTTAATAATAATTGAATAGTTTAACAGTATGTTTATTTTTATATACAAGCAATTTACATAAAGATTGCTAAAAGATTATTACTTTGAAAAAAAGATTTTGATTGTGTTACTGTATAGTCAATTAACATAGTGTTGTGAATTGTCATGCCTGGAGGCTACTCCCTTGATGTAACACGGGACCTAGGATCACGAGTGACCCCAAGCTAACTCTAAAGATTGCATATGATAAGCATAATAAGAATCTCTAGAAAAACGTGAAATAATGTGGAAGCTAAGTTAAGTGATTACTGAAGGTGGAGAATACCCAAAATTGATATTAATGTATACAACTTGCTAAGGGTTCAGAGATACTGCCGATTCACTCAAAGCTAAAGCTTAACATAATACTATGTCTAATAAAACTCTACAGACTAGAGTTAATGGGACATGCTTCAGCTAACCCTAGCAAAACTAAAAACTTAACTAATAGACTGAATATGAAAAGAATATGTCTATTGTCCTCAAAGTATGATGACTTGTCAATGAAAATACTGGATATAAATATATATGTGATCTGGTATGCTGAATACTTGAACCTTCATCAGGAAAGGATGTAGCGTAAAACATGTGTTAGTACTTGGAATGTACTACATACAGGATACAAATAATATATGTACAAATATATAAGTTGGACAAAGCATAGTCAAGCAATGACATAATCTGAACATAATGTAAATACTGAAATTTTAACAGACAAATGAGTTGAATGCAATGAACAAGTATTGGTTATGAACATGACATGCTGAGACTGAATACTGAAGTTTAAATTAAAAACCTAGTCAAATGCACTAGTGTCTCACTGTGGGAGCTATTATAAATCGACATAAAACCACGTGATCCAAACCCAAAGTCCGATGTATACACCTTATAAAGAGGACCAAATGTACATTGCTATGAGAATAAAGGTATGACTGGCGTGATCACTAAATCTAATGTCATACACACTACTAAAAAAATGCCAAAAAGAGACCTAGAAAAGAGACCTCACGAGGTATCTTTTCGGAAAAAAGAGACCGAAAAAGAGACCTCGACGCTAGGTCAGTAAAATGCAGGTCACTTTTTTATAGACACCTCATGAGGTCGCCAAACGGAGACCTCACGAGGTCACCAATAAATTATCTGATTTTTTACAAAAAGGAGTCCTCACGAGGTTACTATTGTATTATTTAATTTAATTTTATATTTTTTATATAGAGACCTCATGAGGTCTCTATTTACCATTTTCTCTTTTATAAAAGCAGAAAAGAGACCTCATGAGGTCTCCCTTTTGTATTAATTTTTTCAGCTATTTTAATAATGGAGAACTCATGAGGTCTCTTTTTTGCATATATTTTTGGAGACCTCACGAGGTCTCCATAATGAAATTTACGGAAAATATAATGCAGAAAAGAGACCTCATGAGTTCTCCATTATGAAAATAGCTGAAATAATTAATACGAAAGGGAGACCTCATGAGGTCTCTTTTCTGCATTTATAAAATAGAAAATGGTAAATAGAGACCTCATGAGGTCTCTATTATGAAATATCTGGAAAAATTAATGCAAAAAAGAGACCTCATGAGGTCTCTATTATGAAATATCTGGAAAATTAATGCAAAAAAGAAACCTCATGAGGTCTCTTTTTCTGGAAAAAAACTGGCAGAAAATTATTATTTCTGCGGCTTCTCATCACCTGTCATTTTAATTCAGTACCCAAATCAAACTCAAAGAGCTTCAAAAAATTAATTGAAGCAATACATTTACTAAATATTCTCTTATAAACTCAATTGCAACTCACTTCAACATAATTATATATTAAATAAAAACCATGATATCCATAAGTTATATAATAGATTCCAACGTTATCATGTATTCACAAAACAAATATTTCCCATCACAAAATTATAAAGTTAACAAAATGATCCATAAGTTAACTATCACAAGACTAAACTTCACTAATGTGGTAGTGTGTTGGCCACATAATCATCACTTTCTTCATCACTACTTTCATGGGTCATATTTCTTTGTTGACCATACATTGAATATTGAGTAGATTGAGATTGAGGAGGTCGAGGAGGGAAAGTGACATCACCAGAACAAGGGGGAATCCCTCCTGAGGCAAGTAATGCATGGAATTGAGCCTTATGACCCGAAAACTGTAATTCCTACCGCCTTTCCCTAGCCCATGATTCTTCGACTTGGCTAGATAGCTCAACAATCTTTTTCTCCATAGCCAAATTTTTCTTCATTGATTCATCATGATTTGAACTATTTAGGCCTTCAAACGTAGAAGAAAATTCACGAAAGGTTTTATGCGGCATTCCATATGCATACCCATATCTACTCGGCCCACAAGTCAAGTCTAACAAAACTCTCTCATCCTGTTCTTAAGTAAGTGGCATACCTCGATTTTCTTCAGGCAGAGTTTGTTGTAAATCATCCAAAGCTTGAAGATATCGATTCTAAATTGAATGTTATCATATGAGAATATAAATTTAGAAAATAAGAAATTTTTTTTAAAATTAGAGGCTTACATAGGTCACTTCAGCTCGCGGTTCAACCCACACATCTGGATCTTCAGGATTTTTCTTCTTTCTAATGTATGTTGCCTTAAATGCCTCAGCTTGAGTTATCGGTCTTCCTAGTTCCTTTTCCTACATAAAATAATAAAGTTATAATGAAGAGTAATTAAATATTAATACATAAAATATATAAACACAAAGAAAAACGATACACACCAATTTCCTCCTCACACTTCCTTGACTTTGAGCCCTACTTGTGTGTAGAGAACCACCCTTAGTAGATGATCTTGCCTTTTTACCGATCTCACTCATCTGCTTAAATGTTGGATCATATTTCCAATGCACGAGTAATTTTGCCCAATCCTCCGGTAGAACCCAGATAGGTTTGCTGTTATCTCTACGAGCTTTATTAAATAAACTAGCAAGAGTATGCGTAGCTTTCTTGTGAAAGTTTGCACAAATTTTGGCCTCATGTTCCGGACGCCAAGCACATTTTTTCTACAATCAAAGCATAAATTATTTTTTTTGATAAGTATTAATGAAGACAATTATTTAGTAGTGTTAAACAAATAAATTCGAATATACCCTGAACTCCAAAAATATTTGTCTCTTGAGATTGCTAGGAAACTTGCCCCATGTAGGATAAGCATCTCTATAGAGTTCTTTGATTGTCTGAGAAATGATCCCCATAGCATCATCTGGATTGAAACTGTAATACAAAGTTTTAACATTTACAAGTTAAAACAAATAGAATTAAATCATATAATAATAAACATACCATATTTTTTTAAAAAAACTTACGTGTAGCCTTCAGGCTCAATGACAAGTCTATTATGCATGTCCCTCATGCCAACTTGTGTATTGTCATGACCAGGTGTATCTAACTGATTTGTGGTAGGAGTGTTAGGCTCAGAAATATTACCTTGAATGCGAAGACTCGACATCATAAGTTGTGAAGCAGATGATGGTGATGGTTGTGAGTCTGCAGGGTTGTGAGTATTAGCGAGAGACACTAGAAGTTGGTCGATTATCCTCTGGAGGCAAAACACTGTATACCTGTGGGGTAGCATTCCCTGATGTGGTCATCATCAAAGGTACCTGAGGGGGCGGCTGAGTATATTCCAGTGGTGGATGCATATAGGTCGAAGGAGGAATAATACGTGGAGGCATTGTCCGCCTAGAATAGCAATGTGGCTGAGTGTCTTTTGGTGGGAGAGATGTTGTGTTGTCTGATCTTATATGTATACCTGTTTGTTGTCTACTAACCATACCTTCTTTCGTTTTTTCTTTTTGGGGCCATTATCAATATCTTTATTCTTACATTTACCTGTCATCTAATTAGTAACAAAAACATTCAAGTCAAAGGTTGTTAGATATTGAAGATATGAGAGACAAACATCATCCAGTAGCTAATCTAGCAGTTCATCACTTTTTAAAATAAAATAAAGCCACAACCACAAGTACAAAATAATATCGAAAACAACATCCAACAAAAGGCACACGAGAACCTATGAAGTTGAAGTTATTGAAATTAAAACAAAAGGCACACAAGGATAGATTAATAAATTACTCTCTGTATCATTAATAAATCTATAAAGCAATCAATACAGAGATACAATGGTAATTACTAATCCTCCTCGTCCTCATCCTCATCCTCATCCTCATTCTCATCCTCATCCTCATCCTCATCCTCGTCCTCGTCCTCATATTCATGTTCATCCTCATCATCATACTCAAACTTATCCTCATGAATTGTTGCATTTGCCCCTTCATTTGTTATTTCTTCCATATCAACCTCTTCTAATATGTGTTCAGGATGCTCTAAATCATTTTCTAATTCAATATTCACGGTGTGGTGAACAATTGATGAATCATCATTTTGGTATGCAACATCCAACACATTTTCAACTTCCACACGGCCCGTGGGTTTGGTTTTAATAACCACCCACCAATCAGCTTTATCTGGATGCAAGGGATAAGGAACATAGTACACTTGCTTAACATTTTGTGCAATAATAAAAGGATCATAAGCTTCATATTACCTTGTGTGCTTTACTTCAATGATATTATATTGTTTGATTTCTCTCGTACCTCTTTTGGGGGTTGGACCAAACCACTTGCATCTAAATAATATTTTTTTTGTAGGCCAACCGGAATACTCCATTTCCAAAACCTCCTTGAGTACCCCATAATAATCAACTCCATCTAGATTTCCATCACCACCTTTTACCCAAACTCTATTATTGTTAGTTTTTTTATATTTGGAGTATTCTTCAGTAGTGAATTTAAAACCATTAACAATATACTTATTCATTGAATAAGTCTTGATGGGTCCCCAAGAAATGTCCTTTAAAAATTGGTCAAATTGACCATGTTTTGTGTCATAAATCTATAAATATTTAAAAAGTAAGAAATTAGCATCAATAAATATAAATTTATTTAATAATAATAGTATTATGAAAATATTATAAGGCTTACGTAATCTTGAAACTACTTTGAGAAATTCTGAAATACTTTTTCATTGCCATATAAATGCACAAAGTAACTGTCAAAGAAGATGGATATTGAGTTAATTGTTTTGTCTTGTAATTACATATTTTAGTGAGAAAAAAAAACTTACTCAACAAATGGTTTAACTTGTGGGCAATTCAATAAGACATGTGTAGATGCAGACTACAACTCAATGGCACTAAGATTCCTCCTTGTGCGTTTTTTTGAACCTTTGCCTGGTTGATTGAAGATTGATAGTGGCTTCATAGTCTCACCACCATCGTCATGGCAGTTGGGTCTATTTTGAAAGCATGACACAATTATTTTAAAGTAATAAGAACCAAAATTAGTTATCTCCCTACCAAGATGGAATTGAACCATTGAGCCTTCAACTCTATGATTTTGTTTCATGCCCCGTTTAGACTTTCCAATAGTCCTACATTATACATTGTTATCTTTGATTTGAACAACATATTAACATAAAAATATTAATAGTTAAATATTTACCTCTCAAAAGGATACATCCATCTATATTGAACCGGACCTCCAAGGCGTGCTTCATGCACTAGATGTACAGGAAGATGCTCCATCACATCGAAAAATCCAGGTGGAAGAATCTTCTCCAACTTATTCGTAATTACAGGAATATTCTGATCCATCTGAACTACGTTGTCTTCCCTTAACGTATTAGAACACAAGTCCTTGAAGAACAAACTGATTTCAGTCATAGGTTTCCAAATTCTATCAGGCAAGCCACTAAATGCAAAGGGGAGTAATGTTTCCATGAAGACATGACAATCATGACTTTTCATACAATGTAATTTTCCATGCTCCATATCAACACATTTTCCTAAATTTGAAGCATGTCCAGCAGACATCTTAAGTTGCTCGACCCATTCACAAATTTTACGCTTTTGATCCCTTGTAAATGAATAACTAGCCTTAGGCTTGAAGAACTTGTTGTTCTGTTTCTCTTGCAACCATAGCTCTTTTCGCCTGCAATATTCAGGTAAGTCCATTCTAGCTTTAACACTATCTTTTGTCTTGCCAGTGACATCCATTACTGTGTTAAATAAATTATCAAAGTAATTTTTTTCAATATGCATGACATCAAGATTATGTCGAAGAAGATTGTCCTTCCAATACGGTAAATCCCAGAATATACTTTGTTTTGTCCAGTTATGTGCAACTCCATATCCATCAAATTTATAGGGTAGTTCTTTTGCGACCTTTGGAAAGTTTTGAACCCTCTCCCAAACTTGTTCTCTAGTTAAGATTGGAGGAGGATAACCTTGTTCAACAGAATTCTTTCTGAATGCATTTTTCATACTCCTAAACTCATGATCCATTGGCAAGAACTGTCGATGACAGTCAAACCAAGATTTTTTACGACCATGTTTCAAAGTGAATGATTTAGTATTTTCCATACAATAAGGACAAGCTAACTTTCCCGCTGTCATCCACCCTGACAACATTCCATATGCTGGAAAATCATTAATAGTCAACATTAAGGCAGCCCGCAAATTAAAATTCTGATTAAGAGGCACATCAAATGTTTCAACCCCTTGAACCCACAATTGTTTCAACTCATCAATCAAAGGTTGCAAGTATACATCAATCAATACTTTTAGATTCCGAGGGCCAGGAATGACACAATCAAGAAATATATATGGACTGGTCATACACATCTCGGGTAGAAGATTATATGGTGTTACAAATACAGGCCAACAAGAATATGGTGCAGCAGAAACAGAATGAGGAGTGAATTCATCTGAACATAAACCCAATCTAATGTTACGTGGTTCAGCTGCGAATTGTGGATATGTTCTATCAAAATGCTTCCAAGCCTCTCCATCGGATGGATGACACATAACTCCAGGTGGTCTTCTATGTTCATGGTGCCATGTCATATGAGGAGCAGATCTATTAGACGCATACAACCTCTATAACCTTGGTATAAGAGGTAAGTAATGCATTGCCTTAATAGGAACTTTCTTCCCACTAGTTGTCTGCTTATAACGACATTTTCCACAAAACTTACACGATTCTAGATCAATATCATCCTTATAGTATAACATGCAACCATTTTCACAACAATGAATTCTCATCGATGACATTCCTAACTTTCATACCAACCTTTTGGCCTTATAGAAATTATATAATATCTCTAGATTTGGGTCAACTAAATCATGAATAAGGTCAATCACAGAGTCCATTGCCCCTTGAGGAACATTCCAATCTGATTTGATACTTAATAATCTAACCGCAATAGACAACTGTGAGAATGGACTCCCCTCATATAACGGCCGACTAGCAGATTCCAATTGTTCAAAGAAAATTTTACATTCAACATGAGGAGCTTCTTCACCTTGATTAGCAAAATCAAAATCAGAATGCACACAAAAACCATCTTGAACCATGTCATCAATTCTATTATTTTGTGCATTAGAATTCACATTGCTACTACTTTCACCAGGAACATAATGTTGGAATACATCAAAGTTATTATCAATTTCTCCATGACTAGTCCACACAGTGTATTCTTTTTTAAACCCATTTCGATAGATATGAAGCTCAACAGCATCTGTTTTTTCATAATTCAAACATTGACATTTATTACAAGGACACTTAATCATACAACTACGTTGAAAAGGATCTAATGTCTTTGCATACTCCATAAAACCAATGACACCTTCTACAAATTCAGGTCTTAGCCCCATTCGACCAAAATTAGTCATATTATACATCCAACTACGATCCATCTACATAAGAATCATAAATTAAATTTGTCAGGCACTAACACATTAGTTACAAATTTAACTTATTAACCAACTTAATGAATTTCTAGGTCTAATTAGTCTAGTTTTAACTAAATTCTAATACTATAGTAACAAGTTTAACTTATTAACTAACTTAACAAATTTCTAAGTTTAATTAGTTTAGTTTAACTTAATACTAACACGATAGTTACAAACTTAACAAATAATTATTTCTAAAATTTAAAGCTAAGTTTCAACACTAGATGGACACAAATTGATTTTCAAAAGAAAATCAATTTTGTCATCAATAGGATCAACTAGTGTTGGTACTTATGCTTAACAAATAATTATTTCTAAAATTTAAAGCTAAGTGTCAACACTAGATGGACACAAATTGATTTTCAAAAGAAAATCAATTTTGTCATCAATAGGATCAACTAGTGTTGGTACTTATGCTTAACAAATAATTATTTCTAAAATTTAAAGCTAAGTGTCAACACTAGATGGACACAAATTGATTTTCAAAAGAAAATCAATTTTGTCATCAATAGGATCAACTAGTGTTGGTACTTATGCTTAACAAATAATTATTTCTAAAATTTAAAGCTAAGTGTCAACACTAGATGGACACAAATTGATTTTCAAAAGAAAATCAATTTTGTCATCAATAGGATCAACTAGTGTTGATACTTATGCTTAACAAATAATGATAGGAACACCTTGTTTTTATTATGTTTCAGAATATTCAAAATTATATATTGTATATCAACTTGCAATATATCAAATTAAGTAAACATTCATGCAATGAAAAATAATCAGCATAGTACATGGCCTAAGTTTCAGTACTTTCCTGGGGAACATTTCGTGAGTGGCTTCCAACTTAATTATAAATGAGTTTCTTATTGAGTATTAACTTTCAATATCTTTGATATCATTGAGATCCTTAAATTAGTTATAATTAGGTCAAAAGATTTTCTTGGTAGTCACCTTTTTCATGTTTACTTGGTGCTTGACAGAACATTTTTCAGCTTATTAGATCACTAAATATGCTTATATTATTATCTTTCAGTTTATCCTAACATCCACTTGCACAACTTTCTATTAGATGCCATTTTGATAGTTTTTTATTATAAAGATGAAATGCCACGAGATCAGCTGCAGAGTTTAAATAAGTATCCTTAGTTCAACGGACTTGAAATTTCAAGGTAGTATCACACACATTTTACCAATAGGTTCTTTTCGTTAAAGATTCATAACAACATAAGTATATGTGCAAAGTTACAATATCACAATGAGATATAAATATATAAAAATACAATCAAAATAACCTTAAACACCTCCTCAATGATCTACCACATTTAGTTTCAATAACCAAAACTAAATAAATTTACCTGGAGATGGTGGCACTGCTGCTGAGGCGACTGCAACTGGCGGCAGCGCGAGAGCTGGCGGCGATCAGAAAGAGAGAGGCAGTCGACGAGGGCAGTGAGAAAGAGAGAGGCGGTCGCAAGGGCATTGAGAAAGAGAGAGAGGCGGTCGCGAGGGCACTGAGGAAGAGAGAGAGGCGGTCGCGAGGGCAGTGAGAAAGAGAGAGAGGCGGTCGCGAGAGCAGTGAGAAAGAGAGAGAGGCGCGCAGTCGTCCACCAGAAATTAAGAGAGAGGGAAGAAAGAACTATTTTAATTTTGGCTAGGTTTTTGGTTTTGTTTAAGAGACCTCATGAGGTCTCTAAATTTTTAAATATTTTAAATTATTATTTTTAATTTAACATGTAGAGACCTCATGAGGTCTCTACTTGTTAAATTAAAAATAATAATTTAATTTAATTGAATTGTTAAAAAATTGGAGACCTCATGAGGTCTCCAATTTTATGAGAATTAGATTAAAAATTTAAAATTTTATAATAAGTTAGGTAAAAAAAAATTATTCATTATATTGACCTCACGAGGTCTCTTCTACATTAAAAAAAATTTAAAAGATATTAATTTAAATAGCGACCTCATGAGTTCTCTTATTATTGACCTATTTTTGAGGTCTCCATTTGTAGGTCTCTTTTTCGCCTTTTTTTAGTAGTGACAGAGGGGACTTATAATCTATAGAGGCACGTAGTTATGGGACTATGAGGGAAGTCTGAACCCTAGTACAACTTTCTTCTAATTCTACTTACAATGTAACATTCAAAATCTGAGGAATGTTTATTTGTTTAACTGGCCTAGCAAGTGTTATTCATGAACTAAGAATTTTTTTCACAAAAAGAGTTTTGAGTTTCATGCAAGGAACCAAGCAACGTTTCGAGAAAACATGATAATTCAATTAAGAATACTATAAAAACTAATTTACAACAATTCCCAAGGTTAGAAAACCCTAGGTCTAAACAATATATAAAGAATCAAGAATCTAACTGAATTGTAGGGACCTAGTGGATGCAAGGAACCCACTAGTGAAATCCCACATACCTAGTGACGAAATCTAAAGAGAAATCCTTTGATTTCGAGGGTGGAACTTGAAGAAAACCTTTTGCTTGTTCTTGAGAGATTGGTAGACTTTCCTCTTCTTTTTGCTCTAAGTTTTGTCTAATTTTAGTCAATAATCGATTAGGGTAAGTTCCGACTAAATTACTAGGCTGAGATTGAGTAAAAGGACAAAGTTTAGGATTTAAACGACACAGTGTTAATGTCCAACACGTAAGGAAAAAAAAATACTAAGATGACCCTAACTGAAAAATCTAACGGAGGCCAACCACGACACCAATAACTGTCTGTCGTTTGGACCACGACCCATTAAGTGTGTTGATAATAGTAATGAATCTTTATTTACAAATTCATGAAATTGGAACATTATATCTACTCCTTTAACAAGTATATGTATATAATTAGAAAAACAATATGTATATCTGGATGAATATATAATTTTTAATTAACAATTTTATACTGGCTACAAATTGTATATAGTAATATGTGACAAAGGCGCATCCCGCGTTCCCAAAACTAGTAAGATACAAGGTTACAGTCAAACTGAATAAAAAACAAAACAAATAAAATGTAAATTATTAACTTTCGGCCTGAAAAATTATAATAATGTAATGGGCAAAGGGTCAAATATACCCTTATACTAAAGGATATAGTTTATCTATATTCTTTGTTTTACTTTTGGTCCAAATATACCCCTCATGTTATAGTTTGAGTCCAAATATAGCCCTTTCATTATACTTTGATGTAAATATACCCTTAATTTTGAAAGAAAATCATGTGACAAACTCAAAATAAAAATATTTACTCTCAATTTGCTTAGAAACTCAATTGTGCAACTCATTCCCTCCATTTTGAGCTGTTATTTTCATTTCCTATTCATTTTCTATTGGAAAAATGCATAAATACCCTCTAGACTATGACCGAAATCATAGAGACACATCTAAACTTAACTAGAGTCCTATTACCCACCCAAACTAATTTAAAATGAAGTGAATACACCACGAATACTGACATGTCCTAGAGAGAATGCACACTCTCTTGAAGGCAAGTTGATGAGTGCACAAATTTGACAACTGTTATTTTTTAATTGGCAACTTTGTAATTAGTTAGTACACATATTTATTGATAATAAAACTTATATATATTTAATAATTTTATTTCTTACTTTGTAAAATATTTATTTTAATTTCTTCACTTTAAATTTTTTTGACTTATTATCTTTCCACTTTTAATTATTTTTAATAAATTGTGTGTATTTTAAAAAAAAAAACAATTTAAAAGTTTCCTTTAATTTTAATGTTTTAATATTTTTTTATTTGATTTTATTCACCTTTTTCAATATCCGTTGAAAATTAACGTATTTTAAATACAAGACATTTGAAATCAAATCAAAAAGAAAGACAAAAAAGATAAACTCAATAGAAAAATAAAAGAGGAAAAATGAATCCAAGTAAAATAAAAAGTTTCAATACAAGGTAAAAAATTGTTAACTTAATTTAAATATAAGATAAAAAATAAGAATATGTTTCTTTAAAAATTAAAAATTATTTTTTAAAAGAAATTACAAAATATTATTTTTTTAAAATTAAGAATTATATTTTAATTTTATTTAAAAAATATTTTTTTATTAGAAAAAATTATTAACACACATGACGGGCGAGTGTACAAACACAACCAACTTGGGTGGTCGAAGGTGTCACATGACTACAAAAGGTGCACAAAAATACGAATAAAATTAGTTTAGGGGGTAATAGGATCTTAGTTAAGTTTAGGTGTCTCTGAGATTTTTGTCATAGGCTAAGGTATACTTATACATTGTCCCTTCTCTATTTATAAATTTTTGTACTAAAAAATAATAAAATAGAAAAGGGCCTAAAATACCCTCGAAGTATTGAAAGTGGTACACAGCTACCCTCATCTACTTATTGACTCTAAAATACCCTCCTGATCCACCTATTGACTCACAAATGCCTTTCACATCCATCTTTATGTCCAATTTTAGACCCTTCAATAATATAGCACCATTTAAACTAATTAAATAATCCATTTAATCACGTGGAGCTCAACCATTGTATGACATTTAATTATTTAATATAATTTTAAACATATCCATTACCCACCAATTTTTAACTAAACCCGCCCCAATACTTATTGAACTCGCCAGACCCAATACAAAAAGAACCCAATCTCTTCATGATAGACATGGGTTGGACCTGCTAGATGATGGTGTTAACTAGTGAGTAGTTCGGTTTGAAAGACGAATGGGTTTCACTTCATGTTATTGAGTAGAGACTTAATTGACTTGCACTGGGATTTTGGAATATACTGCAAATAAGTGCTGTTGGCATTCTTAATTACTTAGGCTAAGAAATGATCATTTCGCTTATTACAAGGAAAAAACTACTAGTGAGTTTCTGTTTTTATTTCCTTTTTTGCCAAGAAATAATTTTATCGAATAAGCTGCACCACCGAGGAGGTAATGAGTGTATGCAGAAAATTCACTGGACTTGACTGTTTTATGCAACCAAGGAATCAATGAAGCCAATGCAAGAATTATGTTTTCTTTCCCCTTAGAGCATCAGTCATTTCTGCTAAATCTATGCAAAAGATGAACTTCTTGGTGCATAGCTGGTGATAATGTTTCATTCTTTACCATTGCACATTGAACTCCGAGTCACTTGTCTTTCTTCTACGAGATCACGATTCCATTTACATTATATGTTTTCTATAGGAAGCTCTATTAGTTCTTTTAAAGGTTCAATTTGCTTAAGAAATAAGAGTGGGTTGTTTTTGTATTGGGTCTAGCGGATTCAATAAGTATTGCGGCGGATTTAGTTAAAAATGGGTGAGTAATGGTAGGTTTAAAATTATATTAAATAATTATTTCAACCAATGGTTTAGCGCCATATAATTAAAAAGATTATTTATTTATTTTGAATGGTGCTCCATCATTGTAGTGACTATAATTGGACCTAAAGGTGGATGGAGTGGGTATTTTCGAGCCAATAGGTGGATGAGGGGTAGTTGTGTACTATTTTCAATACTTCGAGGGTATTTTAGGACCTTTTTTTCGATAATAAAATATGCACATCACACAACATCATTGTTCGGCATTTTCCCCTCTCACATTAAAAATCTTCAAATTTATTTCTAAAAGGGGAAATTCACAAGTACCATCTAGACTATGACCAAAATTTTAGAGACACATCTTAATGAAACTAAGGTCCTATTACCCCCTGATCTTAGTTTTATTGTTATTTTGTGAACGTTTTGTCTTAAGTTACACACTCCATGGCTCCACGCAATTGAGGCGCGTGAGAGATATTTGAATACCACGTAAGCCAAAAAGGTGTACAAAATTACAAAAAGAAAAAAAAAGTTTAGGGGGTAATAGGATCTTAGTTTAGTTAAGGTGTGTCTCTGTTATTTCGCTCATAGTCTAGGGGGTAGTAGTACATTTTTCCTTTCTATAAAATTAATCATTGTACCCACATGTTCTTACTATTATAAATTTACAAGAAAATAAATGAAAGTAGGGAGTCATCGATTTTTGGATGAAGAAAATTCTTAGAATATATCTCAATAATGTATTTTCTTTGATAACTTGTTATTTATAAAAACCTCAATTCGAAAGAAAGTAAAATCATATTAGTATTTGAATACGATAAATTATTAGCTTCGTTTTAAAAAGAAGATATATAGAAAAGGGCTCAAAATGGAGGAAATGAGTTTCTAAAAAAATTAAATATTTGAAATTCGAGATGCATTATTTGATTTTGAGTTTGTCATGTGTTTTTCGTTAAAATTGACATAAATTTGTGTCAAAGTATAATCAAAAGGGTATATTTGGACCTAACACATACCGAAGTGTATATTTAAAATATTTCCAATACTAGAAGGGTAATATTTTACCATTTTGCCTAATTTAATTGTAAAAAATATGGTTGGTAAAATTTCCTTCTTTTCAAATTGTGTATAATTGGATTTTAAAAGGGAAAAAAATTGTTCCTATATCAAGTCATATATTTGATTCCTTAATTTTTGACTCCAAAGGGGCATAAAATCAAATGTCCTTGTGAGCACAAATCAAATGTTCCTATATGAAATCAGACATCTCTTTAATCTCTATTTGTTAGTGGATCTTATTGGTAAGCATTCTCCTTCTATTGTGTTTCTATATATGAGATTATATATTTTTTTAAATCCGGTTTTGTTATATTTATTTTATTTCCTGATTTGTGGTTAGGGTTGATATTTGAGATGTCTCTGTTTTCAAATGTGATGAGTAGATTTCCTTGTTGTGCTGTGTTCCAAATTTTATCCACTATCCTTCTACGCTAAATTCACGGGGTTACAAGCTTTAATTTGCCCAGGTAAGTTGTCCAATTTTTCTTTTTTGGTTTTACGTACTTAGATTTGTCTTTGTTCAGAAAAATAGGATTGTAATTTGCCTTTTTCTTCTATGTTAGGATCCAAGAGTCCTTTGTCCCGCTGCAAGACTTCGATAAAGTCAATGATGGCTGAATCTCCAAGAACTGTGAGGTTTGCCTCACTATTTTTCTTATTAGCACTTCCATGAGATGTCATGGCTTTCTCACTTGCAAAAACAGGCTGAATTATCGAGTTCCAGTGAATGTTGACAAGTTTATCATTACTCGGTATGTACAAAGAGGTTGTAAGAGGATCACTACTATTTCCCACGTAAATAAACTTATCTACAGCTTTATTGGTACTTCTTTTATTGCTTTCACCCTGATCTCCCCAGCCACAATGTAAGCAATGATCTATTCCACCATATTTCCCAAAATAACCCGTCCCATTCATAGACCCGTCAATAGTCAAAACTCTTCCATGATGTTACAAAAAAATCAACTCACAAGAATCTCTACTCATAAATGGTTCCCTCATACCTCCATATCTAATTTAAATAAAGGAACTAACCCACCAAACAAAAGCATGAAGAACAACACACCAAGGAAGCTAACACTAGCAACATTCTTTGTTTTCACCTCACTCTTCCTTTTTTCCACTTTCTTTCTACTTGTTGATGCTGACACTATTGCCTGTGGTTTCAACTTTGGAATTGAAACCAATGTCACTATCCTAGTTGCTTCGTCATATAAGGTGGTGTATATGACATCCATGGAGGAGAATGGGAATACATCCTGGGGGTGGTGTATATGACATCCATGGAGGAGGATGGGAATACATCCGGGGGGTGGCTGCACTTGAGGAGCTACATCAGTACCTCCAAGTTGTGCATTTTCTGTTGTTTCATAGGATATATTTGCATTCAAATGTTGAATTGGTGAATGAAGTATTCTTACTACTCAACATAATGCTTTTTTCATTTCCTTGACAAGTGAGCACTTTCCACTTTTTTCTAGTCGTCTTCTGTTTTTCCTCATCATTATTAGCATTATCAGTCAAGAAAAATATTGTGGACCTTTGGTGTTTGTTTACATTATTCGAGTCTTCACTATGTTATTTCCTTTTAAACAAATAACTACAATTACTTGTATTAGCATTTATTTTCTGTTCTACAACTCCACCTTTTGCTGAATTACTTCCTAACTTCGGGGAAGAATGTAGCAATCTATTAGAACTCAACAGATTATTCAACCCTTTTGAGAGATTGGAACCACAATTCGCTGATGGCACGTTCAAGTACCCGGAGACATGGGTAAAAACCTAGTGCAACAACAGAGACACTTCATCCAAAATTCATGAGCTACTCCAACTACGAAGTAGCCCTGGCGACGATATGTACTTAACCATCTCAACTACCGCTTCCTGATTGGGGAAAAATTGCTCATTTCCCCTGACGTCAACTTGAAATTTCTATAATAATCGCTATAATTCCTAATTAATTCATCGTAGGTTTACTAAAGAAATTAGGGTCCATATGAAGCAAGTTTGATCTCGTAGCTTCCCCTTGACAATCTCTCGAGGTTGACTTGATAGTTCCAGAAGCATCATCAAAACACCCTATCGGTTACCAAAGATATTTGGGTCCATCTGACCTGAGTCCAAACCTGACTTCGACCCAAGATAGTCAGACATGTATCTAGGTGTTTGCAAGGCATCATTATGGGTAGGGTTTCGGAACATATCATTGAACGATGCATAAAAAATGATGTCATCAGTTAGGAAATCAATGTTCCAAAATTTCATTAAAAAATCCTCAATATTTTCTTGATATGTTGCAGTCATGTGTAGGACGTAAAAAGTATTTAGCAATTGATCAAAGATTTAGCGAGAGACAGAGTAGGAATAGAGAGGAAACTGTCATTTACTTTTCTTTTATAGCTTTATCTTTTGAGATTGTTCAGATTTATATATTAGATTTTGTAGATATCATATCTTAGAAACAAAAATTAAGATCCTTAAAGTTTCAAAAAATAAATTTGTAAGGTAGTTTCATCAGTTGATTATGTGTATTTTACCAGTAAGAGCATGTATGGATACAACAATCCTCTTTTAAATGATCGAACCTTGAGGAAAGATTGCTATTTTTCAATGAAGTAAGGGGTGTAAGTATGTGATCCAAGAACTATTTAGTTCTATTTATTTTCTCTATGCCTCTCATTTCAGACATGGAAGTTCATAATGTAGAGTTCAGTGACTAGTACATCTTATAAAAAATGAATCTTTCTAGTTAAATAAGGAACACCAGGTAACTAAGAAAGAAAGTTGAATTTTAGAAAACGTCCTACACTTGACCGCAAAATTTTTTTAAGTCCTACACATGAAATCAGCATACTTTTACGTCCTAAACATGAACACAACATATTTTTTATGTCCTACACATGACCGCAACATTTGAAAAAAACATCGATAATTTTCAATGAAATTTTAGAAGTTTAATTTCTCAATTAATGACATTATTTTTTAGCATCATTTGATGATACATTTCCAAACCCTAGCGATGATGATGCATTTCAAACGTCTAAGTACATTCTTAACTGTCTCGGGTCAAAGCTAGGTTTGAAATCAGATTAGATGGACCCAAATAGCTTCAGTCAACCATGGAGTCAACTGATGGGGAATTTTGACGATGCATCTTGAACATTTAAGTCAACCTCGAGAGATTGTCTCGGGAAGCTCTAGGATCGAACCCATTCCAGATGGGCTTTATTGCTTATGTCCACCTGGAAATGAATTGATTGGATTTTAGCGATTTTGTTAGAAATGTTAAGTTGACATTGAAGGAATGAGGAATTATGCTGGAAATCAGGCAGTGGAGGTCTGATGGTTATGGACATGTCATTGCCAGGCTACTTCATAGTTGGAGCAGCTCATGATTTTTGGATGAAGTGCCTCAATCGTTGCACCATATTTCTACAGATGTTCCCGGGTTTTTGAATGTTCCATCTCCAAATCGTGGGTCCAATCTCACAAAAGGGCTGAATAATCTGTTAGATTTGAACAAATTGGTACATCCTTCTCAAAATTTAGGAAGTAATTTAGTAAAAGGTGGAGTTGTAGAAAATAAACTAAACGCTAATATAAGTAACTGTAGCTATTTGTTGAAAAATAAGAAGGGTAGTGAACACTCAAACAATGTAAGCAAACACCAAAATTTCACTATATTTACCTTGAGTGACATTGTTAATAATTCACTATATTTAAAAATAGGAAAAATTTTATGATGAGTGAGGTACAACTACTAGTTGTATGAGGAGTTATTTTATTGCTATTATATTTTTTGGGACCCAATTTTTATTGTTCTTTTTTGCCTTTTGTTTCTCTTTCACTTTTATCGTTTTCTGTGATTAATTAGGAATAAGGGAGTGTTCATTTTTCAAGGCAAATTAAAATGCATTATGTGGAGGAATTATAGTATAAAGTTAGCATACTTCATTCAACATTTGAATGCAGAGATATTCTATGAAATGGCGGAAAATGTATATCTAAAGGCACAACTTGGAGAAAATGGTGTACCTCCTCAAGTGGCGCCACCCCCGAAATGTATCCCCATCCTCTTCTTATGGATGTCATTGTACAACCTTGAATGATGAAGCCACAACGATCACAAGTGCCATTGGTTCCCATTCCAAAGTTGAAACCACAACAGTAGCGGTCGTGCCAAAAAGTAGCAAGAAAGTGGAGAAAAAGAAGAGTTAGGTGAAAATAGAGAATGTTGCTAGTTGTAGCTTCCTTGGTTTGTTGTTCTTCACGCTTCTCTTTGGTGGGTTGGTTCCTTTATTGAAAGTGAGATATGGAGGTATGAGGGAACCAATTCTGAGTGGAGATTCTTGTGAGTTGATTTTTTCATAAACCATCATGGATGAGTGTTGACTATTGATGGGCCCGTGAATGGGACTAGTAATTCTCGGAAATACGGTGAAAAAGATCATTCTCACTTTTTGGACAGGGAGTCAGGGTGAAACCAATCAGAAAAGTACCAATAAGGCTGTGGATGAGTTTGTTTATGTGGATTGTGGTTTGATCCTCTAGAAGACTTTTTGTATGTCCCGAAGAATGATACACTTTTAAGAATATGCAGGGGATATTCTTAAAAGGTTCAAGCCTATACCAATCCACTAGTTCACAATGAAAAGTTTTCAATGTTTAAATGAGGTTAGGGCTGATCTAACAGTTTATAGAAGTAAAATTAGTAGTTTGTTGTATTTGATAGTAACAAGACCTGATCTCATTTCCGCGACAAGTCTTCTATTGAGGTTTATGCTAGATCATTTTGGTGTTTCTAAACGAACATTGAGATATATCAAAGGAACTGTTGATTATGGTATTTTGATTTAAAAAGGAAGAGCAAGGGAAATAGATGGGTTATTCAGGAAGTGATTGGGAAGGAAGCTTGATTATATGCTTTTGCAAAGAAGAAAGAAGTGGTTGTTCAATCTTCTGTGAAAGCTTAACATATTCCCGTTGCTGGTGCAACTAATCAAGTTCTATGGTTAAGAAAGATTCTGAGTGATCTCGAAAAAAATCTTATTGAATCTATTGTCATTAAGAATGACAACATCTAAACACAAATAATGGTGCATGTAAAAGTGCAGTTTCATTCTATTCAGGCAAGCAGAGAAGGATGGGGAAGTTACACTTGTTCATTATGATCATGGCTCTTCCTAAGGTAAATTTTGAAGTTCTGAGGGCTTTTATGGGAGTATCCAAGAAAAATATCAAGGAGGAGCGTTTGAAAATGAAATATTTTTTTGATAATTCTTTGTAAAGGAAAGGTCGCCTTGTTTTATGGAATATGTCTTGTAAGAACATACAATAGTGTTTAAATAGGTATGGTTTCTAGTAACTTTTTTTAAAAGCTTTCAAAGCTCTATGTGAGTTTGCAATCTGTAATTTTAAAGCCAATGATGACTACGACAAAAATAGAGGGAGAGATTTCAAAAAATCCAATGTAGAATGTTATCGTTGCTAGAAATTTAGTCACTTTCATTCTAAATGTCGTACTAGGATGCCTAGTGAGAAAGAAGAGAAGTCAAATTTTGTTGAAGATAAAGAAGGAGAAACCTTGTTAATGGAGGTTCATGCTAAAGTGAGCCCGGAGAGCAAGTTATTTTGGTATATATGTGAATACCGCAAGTTGTAACAATATGACTACAAGTAAGTCTTCTTTTCCTAATTTAAGTGAAAACGTTTAGTCAACAGTTAGTTTTGGTGATCTATCAATAGTGAATGTGATGGGAAAGGCTACAATATCAATTTTAGAACAAAAAATAGGTGTGTGGAAGTCATATCAAATCTGTTGAGAGTTGTCACCGTCAGGTGTTACAAAAAAAGGTATGTCATCATGCTAAGGAAAGATTCATGTGAAATTTCTAGTCCTTCTAGATGATTTATTGATTTTGTGAAAGTTAGTCAAAACACACTGTTTCCTTTGAATATTGAAAATGTTCAATCTTGCTACTTGGCGGAAATGAAAATTCCTTCATGGTTGTGGCATTTTTGATATGGTCACTTGAATTTTGGTGGCTTGACGATCCTTCAAAGGAAGAGTATGGTTACGGGGCATTATGAAATTGTTGTTCCGTCTCAAGTTTGTGAAGAATGTGTTATTGGAAAACAACGTTGTTTCAGTTTCCTAATAGTAAGTCATGGAGATTCAAGGAGGTATTAGGCCAGTACACTCGGATGTTTGTGGGACATTAACACCAATCCCTAATGGGGGAAAAAGGTATTTTATCACCTTTATTGATGATTATTCGAGGAAGACTTGGGTTTACATTCTGAAAAGAAAAATTGGAGGTATTTATTGTATTTTAAAGCTTCAAACTATGTGTGGAGATTGAGACTGGAAGGGACAATAAGAACCTTCTGATAGATCACGAAGGAGAATAATTATCTAAGGTATCTCATGAATTTTGTGAGACACGTGACATTTTGAAAGAGCTTAGAACAACATATACACTACAGCAAAATGGTGTGACCAAGAGAAAGAATAGAACAATTCTTAACATGGTTCTTAGCTTGCTGGCTCAGGGAAGAGTTCCATAGGAATTTATGCCAGAAAAGTGAAATGAAGCATTCTTATCTTGAACAGAAGTTCAACTTTTTCTCTTCGAGATGTAATACCCGAGAAAGAGTGGAGCAGAAGGAAACCGGCAGTAGACCACTATAAAAATTTTGGATCCATTGCTTATGCACATATTCCAAAAGAAAAAAATAAAGAATCTTGATGATAAAGATGATAAATGTGTTTTCTTGGTGTTAGTGAAACATGGTGTGCTAGCATTTGATGTAAAAAAATGAGGTTGCAGCAGTTGTACGTATGCCTATTCCACCTTTGAGATATGATGTGTTGACTTGGGTAAAGGATGAGCTATCCTATGTAACTGTTTACAACGATTGCGGGGATTTTTTTTTGTTAGATATGTACGGAGGAATGGACATGAGTATGAATCGTACTGTGTGAGTAGATCTTGGACGCAAGAAGTCTCGACAAACATTGGAGAAATATCCCTTTGTTGACAATGGTACTGTGTTGTGCAACGTATTACCGTGTATAAACAGTGGTGATCTACAAACTTGAGAGGATATATATTTATTACCTAAATGGGAAGAAGGTGGAGACTATTATGACTCCAGCACAATTAAATCCTAAGAGAAGATTCATACCATACACAAACAGCCTCGTTGTGATATAGGAGCTGAAGAAGTAGTTGTTCTGTCAAGTAGAATTCTCATGTTACATCCTCTTTTGTTTTTATATGACTTGGATTGTAGATTAAGTTGTTTTTCTAATAGACATGTTTTGGATTGCCAATATAGTTTGAACGTTTTTTCCTCCACTAATTTTTAATTATTTCTTGATTGTTTGCCTTGTTTTACTTGTGAGTTCCTTTCTACTCTTACTTTTGAATTTGACGATGGAATGTGCGGTATGATCAGCACACTCCACTTTCATCAGGACGGAACTCACAAGTAAAAACACACAATCAAGCAAGAAATAACTAAAAATGCGTGACGAAAAAACCCTTCAAACTACCTTGGCAATCCAAAACATGTCTATCACAAAAAGAACTTAATCTACAATCCAAGTCATATAAAAACAAAAGAAGATGAAATTAAACATGAGAATTCTACTTGATAGCACCAACAACAGACCAACTACTTCTTTAGCTCATGTATCCCAACGTCTCTGTTTGTGTCCGGTATGAATCTTCTCTTAGGCTTTACTTGTCCTGGAGTCATAATAGTCTCCAACTTCTTCCCATTCAGGCAATAAAGATATATCCTTTCAGTTGTGTAGATCACCACAATGTCATCACAACTATTTATAAACGGTAATACACTGCACAACACAGTATCATTGTCAACAAAGGGATCTTTCTCCAATGTTTGTCGAAACTTCTTATCTCCAAGATTTACGCACACACTACGATTTAGACTCATGTCCATTACTCCCTACATATCTAACATAAAAACATCCCCACAATCATTGTGAACAATTACATAGGATAGCTCATCCTTTACCTGAGTCAACACACCATATCTCTTAGGTGGAATAGGCACACGTAGAACTGCTGCAACCTTATTTTTTACATCAAATGCTAGCACACCTTTTTCTCCATATTCATCATACAAGGTATTCAATTCTTGACAAAGAAGGTTGTAACTAGAAGAGATGTTTTTGATGAGGATAATACTTAGGATTGGAATATACATCAGTATTCTCCAATCCTAATTAATAATGAAGTCGAAGAAGTAGTTGCCACACTCAAAATTGCTGAAATTTGTACTGAAGCAAGTTATGATATTTCACCACAAGTTTTGGAAGAAATTAATGCTCCTGATCAGCCTCTTAGTTGTGCTTGCATAAGGCCCACATAGATGATGGATTATAAGGTAACAATTCTTGTTAATGAAGATGTTCCCCACTTTGCTTTGTTTGTAGACTGTGATCCTACAACTTTTGAGAATGTTGTCAAAGAGGAGAAAAGGAGAAAAGCTCACTAGAAATCACTTTTAGCGACAATTATTTAATAGCAATAATATAAATGCTGCTAAATTATCTTTTACAATCCATTATTAGCGGCAATTGACCATTAGTCGGTAATAATTTACCCATTAACAACAATTATTTTTTACTCAATTAAATAACTAATAAACCATTTCATTAAAAGAATACCTTTTATTCAAAATACCCAAACATTCTGACATGGCTATAGCTAAACCCATTACACTCCCAAAACCCCCCCAAATTCTAAAAAAAGGCAATTCCAAATTACGACGTCTTCATTTGAAGAGCAATCCAAGATTCACCACATTGGCATGAAGCAATATCAATGTCTCTGAAGCTTCATCTTCTTTGTCTTCGACTTCATCGTTTGTATCTCCGTTTTCTTCATCCCCCATCAACTTTCTCAATCCTTTGTCACCTCTTCGAGGTACGCCGCATTTTTTTTGTGAATGTGATTAGATGACGATGAATATTTTTGTATGAGCGATGAAATTACCATATATAAGAACTGCACTCTTGCAATGAAGTTATTGTTTGGTGAGATAGAGTTGTACTTTGTTCATGGTGTGTTGTGATAAGCTCGATCTGTAAATAATTTTGCTCTGTATTTGCCTTTTCTCTATTTCAAATTGCTTGGCATATAATGCAACAATTTGTACTTTGCTTATGCAATCATTGTCTATTTTATGATTTTATTTTTCAAACCATGCTGTTACTAATATGGTTTTTTTGTTTATGACTATAAAATCATGATCTATAAGGATTAGTATATGTAGTTTCTAGAGAGTTGTGTTCTATGCATTGTACTAAGCTCTAATTTGTAAAATTGTGCTGTATGCATTGTACTAAGCTCTAACTCGTTAATTTGACTCCTTTTAGATTTCACTTTCTCAAAACATGAATTTGATTTTATTAGCCTATTATATCTTTGAAGAACATAGCTTAGAAAATCTGTATACATTAATTGGATATTGTTTTCTTTTGAATTTAGCTCGAGAAGGTGAGTTAAAATTCTCTGTATCTTAGAACACTATTTATGATTTCACAACAAAACTAAGAGCAGCCTCTCGCAGGTTTGTTTCCAATTTTTTTTCCTTTAATCATTTGTTTGCAAGTTTTCACACACACACATATATATATATATATATATATATATATATTTGTTGAATTATTGGTCATTGTTGATATCAAGCTTAGAAATTGTACTTATTTCTTTTTCTGTTTACTGCCATAGAGCGAGTGTTGAATCTTTAAATAGAGTTCGTGGACCTACTTTATCGAAAGATTTTGGAATCCACCCTTGGGAAAGACAATTGTTGTGCAATTTAATAGTCGTAATCAATCAATTGGAAAAGAGGGTCAAAAGCTTCCTAGCTTTCTAGGCATCATTGCTAGAAAACCAGATTTGACACCGTTAAATGCAAATGATTGGCGAGTGGGTTTGACGAAGAAGAAAAGAAAAAATTGGTGGAGTTTGTGAGGGTATGGAAATATTAATCTTAACAAGTATCATTTATTTTTATTCATGATATCATCTTTTTAATTTTGTCTATCTTTTCAGAAAAAGTTCTGAATTCCAACACATGGAGAAGAGTTTGTGCAAAAGTCAATAGGAAAAAAATGGAGGGACTATAAATCTGACTTAAAGGCTGTGTATGTGACCAATTATAATACCAAAGATGCCTTGATGAAAAATAGACCAAGTCACATACCAAGAGATCAACGGAGTTGTCTCATCTCGTATTGGCTTTCTGAAAAAGCAAGGGTAGTGATAGTTTTGTTTTATTAGTACTGACCTGTTTTTATTGAATTCTGTAACTATGTAGTTCCATATCCAAAATATGTTTGAACTGATAAATAGTTGTACTATCTTAAAATGTGACTTAGCTACCGATGATCCCCCTTTCCTTGTGGTAATATTGACACGAATAAGGAAATCAGCAAGATTCAATATGCTTCTTTCATGGTCAAAAGTTATGCTAAATAAGAACTGATGTTTTATTTTCTCCTTTTAGAGGCGTAGTCAAACAAATATAATTAGTAGATCTAAGCAAAATATGCCTCACACCGGAGGGTCCAAAAGCATAGCAACCTTGATAAATGAACATGTATTCATGCATACATTACTTACTATAATATTTTACAACTCATTTCAATCATGATTTATTCATTTGGAATGAATTGTACTTGATTAGGCTATAGATGGAATAGATCCTACACGTGCAAAAGTCTACACATTAACTCTTACAAAACGCAAAGATGATAGACCATTGGATGAGGAGTCTTCAAATGTAGTTGTAAGATTTCTTACCCGTTTAACTTTTAAGATTAAAGTATGAGTAGTTAATAGCACATGACTTGATATCATTTATCTTGTCATAAAATATAGTCTTCATTATTCTCAGAACATGATGAAAGAGAAGTGGAGTAATGGTGAGACATCTGAGGAACAATCACATGACAATGTTGCCTGGGAAGGAGATGTGTATTTTCAAGTGTTGGGAAACGAAAAAAGTTATTATGTTCGTGGTTTAGGACTTGGTCCAACCCCTTCTCTGTTATGGGGCAGTAAGTCTTTCATACGAAATGTTGTTGTTGATGATTTGTGTGATGAGTCCGATATGCACATAAGCTAGAACAAGATATAAATATGTTGAAAGAGTTGAACAAAAACAGGATGAAGAAATGTCTTCGAAATAAATATCTTGATAATTTTTATTTACTCATTTTCACAACAATCAAATATACTTTTATAGCAGCTTCTACTTGACAAGAAGATCAATGATTTTCTATAGCACAAACTAACACTTGGTTTTCAAAATCTGAAAAGTATCAAACTGTTGGAGAAAAAGTATTTGATCAAAACATATTTGAATAGTCCAAACTACATTGAGTAAATACTCTTTTGTTTCAGATTTTTTAGTGTACTTTTACTTTTATTTAGTTTAATATAAAATGTTATTTTTTCTTTAGGTGGGGCACATCATTAAGACCACAAAGTGAAAAGACATTTTTATATATTCAACATATACTCCATAAATTAAAAATCTTCTTTGTTTTGTAAAAATTCCATATCCAATTAAGATCAGACCAGTCTATATCTATATATTTTTGTCTGTCTATACTACCTAACTTAAAACACCAAATGTAGTATATTTTCTTGTTTTAATATTGTTTTCATTTTATTTATGTGTATTGTACTATATTATAGTAAAGACAAACACATTTTCACATTGAAGGTTATGATATTTTCGAAGAGTTTTAGCTTTTCAGATATGTTGTGAGCTTTAAGAAGGGTTATGACTCTTCTATAGTGTTACGACTTTTCAGAAGAGTTGTAATCTTTAAAATGGGTTGTGACATTTCCGAAGAGTTATAAATTTTCTAATGTGTTCTGACCTTTCCGAAGGGTTGTGAGTTTTCTAAAGGATTGTGAAATCTCTTTGATAACGCACAATAAGTAACTTTCCATACTTTACCCTTTGTTTCCTATAAAAAGAGGGGCTTCCTCAAATTTTAAAACTACATTTTTTTTAAAAAAAAATTCATTCTTGTTCTTTTTAAAACATTCTATTTAGTATATTTTTTATGATGGAAAAATACTGGTGGTACGTGGTTTGATATTCACGTGCAACGCACGGTTGCAAGTGCGTCAATACTAGTATATATTTAAGTGGGAAAAAAAGTTAAAAGTCAAAATATCAAAATACCCCTATAAAGTTGAATTACTACAATAATACCATTAATAACACATAGTTAAATAAATAAGAAAAAATCTAAAGAAACTTATTACAGTTATTTATTAAGTTTATGATATTTTTTATTTTTTAAAAATTAAATTAATTGGTAATAATCATTAATTTTATTTGGTCATGAATGACCAAATTATGGAGAATTTTAAAAGTTGTGAAAATTGTTCTATATAGACCAAATCTATATCTATATCTATATTTACCTTAAAAACATGTACTCCTAACCAGAATGTTAAATAACTATAATATCCCTAACTTAGGTAGAAGCTTTTTTTATGAGTTGTCACTTTTCTGATAAGTTGTAATTTTTTCAAAGTGTTGTGATTTTTCAATGAGTTGTGACTTTTCATAGAGTTGTGGCTTTTTCAATAAGTTTTGACTTTTCCAAAGAGTTATGACTTTTTGAATAAGTTGTGACTTTTCGAGAAGGTCATGATTTTTCAAATAAGACACAAAAAATATTTGTTCGTAGTACTCTTTGTTGATTATAAATAGAGGGTCTTCCTCTCATTTGCAAACCACAATTTTTCCCAATTTTCTACTCTTCTTCTTCTTGCATTTAATTTTTTTCTATAATTTATTATTGTTAAGTGAGTTTGAAGTTTAGTAGAATATGAGGTACCACTATTTCTGGGGACATGTGTATTTCACCTTTAGATCTTTTTTTAAGAGACATTTTTCTTCTTTTCTTCTTACACCTTTGTTCTTCATTCATATTTTAGCCCTAACTATTTGGTGAGAACTTTGATTTGGAGAAAATAAGGGGGTTACATTGGGGGCTCTCTTTTGTCTCTCTGTAGGGATATGTCATCGCCGGCGACATAGTCTGACAATTTTGTTGCCGCCACCATCTCTACCTATGCCTTTATAATTTATCCGCCTTCACCATTATCTCCTCCACTTACTCAAAGAAATCTCCGCCATTTCTTTCAAATAAAAAAATCCCAAAAAGAGAATATTTATACCACCACCAAGACCACTATGAGTTTAATTTGATTAGAATTATTTTTTGGTGATTAGAGATGTTGGAATTTTTTTTTTTCAAAATTCTTATATGGGAGTTGTTAAGAAATTTACAATAATGAATTTGGTGGAGAAGTGGTAATGGCTCATCAATTTTGGGATGATAAGGGTGGAGAGATTTTGCATTTGCTACCGTGCGTGCGATTGGAAATCTGGCTATAGATTGAGGGGGCTTTCTACCATTTTTTCTTCCTTTAGTTCTTTCTTATGTAGCGCGCTTATGATTTTAAGTTTTTCTTTTCATTTTGGATTTAAGGTATGGTTGTCCAAAATAAATTTGGTATGCAAGTTTTATGTTATTTTGTACTATTTTGTATTGTTATGGAATTTTTTTAATTTATTTTTGTGTTATTATTCTTTTAATTTCTATTTAATATGATAAAACTTATTTTAATACCTGATGAGTTTAATAATAATTTAATAGTTTAGAAATGTGTTTCTTTTTAAATACAAGTAATTTACATAAAGATTGCTAAAAGATTATTACTTTGAAAAAAAGAATTTGATTGTGTTACTGTATAGTCAATTAACATAGTGTTGTGAATTGTCATGCCCGGAGGCTACTCCCTTGATGTAAAACGGGACCTAGGATCACGAGTGACCCCAAGCTAACCCTGAAGCTTTCATATTATAAGAATACTAAGAATCTCTAAGAAAAACATGAACTAATGCGGAAGCTAAGTTAAGTGATAACTGAAGGTGGAGAATACCCAAAATTGATATGAATGTATATAACTTGCTAAGGGTTCAGAGATACTGCACATTCACTCAAAGCTAAAGCTTAACATAATACTATGTCTAATAAGACTCGATTGACTAGAGTTAATGGGATATGCCCTAGCTAACCCTAGCAAAACTGAAAACTGAACTAAAAGACTGAATATGAAAAGAATATGTCTATTGTCCTCAAAGTATGATGACTAGTCAATGAAAATACTGGATATAAATCTATGTGTGATCTGGAATGCTGAATACTTGAACCTTCATCATGAAAGGATGTAGCGTAAAACATGTGTTAGTACTTGGAATGTATTGCATGCAGGATACAAATAATATATGTACAAATATATAGGTTGGACAAAGCATAGTCAAGCAATGACATAATCTGAACATAATGTAAATACTGAATTTTTAACTGACAAATGAGTTGAATGCAATGAACAAGTATTGGTTATGAACATGACATGCTGAGACTGAATACTGAAGTATAAATTGAAAACCTAGTCAAATGCACTAGAAACTGACTCTGGGATCTACTATAAATCGACATAAAACCACGTGAGCCAAACCCAAAGTCCGATGTATACACCTTATAAAGAGGGCCAAATGTACCTTGCTTTGAGTATAAAGGTATGACTGGCGTGATCACTAAATCTGATGTCATATAGATGGGACTTATAATTCTTAGAGGCACATATTTATGGAGCTATGAGGGCAGTCTGAACCCTAGTCCAACTTGGTGCTAATTCTACTGACAATGTAATATTCAAAATCTGAGGATTGTTTATTTGTTAAACTGGCCTAGCAAGTGTAATTCATGAACTAAGAAAATTTTTCACAACAAGAGTTTTGAGTTTTATGCAAGGAACCAAGCAACATTTCCAGAAAACATGCTAATTCGATTAAGAATACTATAATAACTAATTCACAACAATTCCCAAGGTTAGAAAACTATATAAATAATCAAGAATCTAACTGAATTGTAGGGACCTAGTGGATGCAAGGAACCCACTAGTGAAATCCCACATACCTGGTGACGAAATCTAAAAAGAAATCCTTTGATTTCGGGGGTGGAACTTGAAGAAAACCTTTTTCTTGTTCTTGAGAGGTTGGTAGACTTTCCTCTTCTTTTTGCTCTAAGTTTTGTCTAATTTTGGTCAATAATCGATTAGGGTATGTTCCAACAAAATTACTAGGCTGAGACTGAGTAACACGACATAGTTTAGGATTTAAACGATACAGTTTAAATGTCCAACACGTAAGGAAAAAATACTAAAAATCCCTAACTGAAAATCTAACGGATGCCAACCACGACACCAATAACTGTCCGTCATTGGGACCACGACCCATTAAGTGGGTTGATAATAGTAATGAATCATTTGTTTACAAATTCATGAAATTGGGACATAATATCTACTCCTTTAACAAGTATATGTATATAATCAGAAAAACATTATGTATATGTGGATGAATATATAATTTTTAATTTACAATTTTATACTGGCTACAAATTGTATATAGTAATATGGGACAAACGTGCATCCCGCGTTACCAAAACTAGTAAGATACAAGGTTACAGTCAAACTGAATAAAAAACAAAACAAATAAAAAGTAAATTATTAACTTTCGACGTTAAAAATTATAAGAATGTAAAGGGCAAAGGGTCAAATATACCCTTATACTAAAAGAAAATAGTTTATCTATATTCTTCGTTTTACTTTTTGTCCAAATATACCCCTCATGTTATACTTTGAGTCCAAATATATGCCTCTCATTATACTTTGATGTAAATATACCCTTAATTTTGACAGAAAAACATGTGACAAACTCAAAATAAAATTATTTACTCTCAATTTGCTTAGAAACTCACTTGTGCAACTCATTCCCTCCATTTTGAGCTGTTATTTTCATTTTCCTATTCATTTTCTAGAGGAAAAATGAATAAATATCCCCGACCGAAACCATAGAGACACATCTAAACATAACTAGAGTGATATTACCCACCTAAACTTATTTAAAATGAATGATTACACCACGAACGCTGACATGTCCTAGAGAGAATGCACACTCTCTTGAAGGCAAGTGATGAGTGCACAAATTAGATAGATGTTATTTTTAAGTTGGTCACTTTGTAATTGATTAGTACACATATTTATTGATAATAAAACTTATATATATTTAATTATTTTTTTTCTTTTTTGTTTGTAAAATATTTATTTTAATTTCTTCACTTAAATTTTTTTTGATTTATTATCTTTCCTTTTTAATTATTTTTAATAAATTGTGTGTATTTTTTAAAAAAAACAATTCAAAAGTGTCCTTTAATTTTAATGTTTTAAGGGAAAAGGGTCTGATATACCCCTCAACTTTGTCATTTAGAGCTGCTATACCCCTTGTTATGAAAGTGGCTCATATATACCCCTACTTTTAAACAAATGGCTCATATATACCCTTTGTCTCGAACGGAAATGAAAAACATAATAATTTTATTCTAAATTTTTATTATTTTTTTCTAAAAAATATAATCCTATATGAGTAAATTTAATCCTCGTCAAACATATTTTTTTTGACTTTTATTTATTTCAATGACTAATTTATAATTAATATTTTGAATCAAATTTATTTATTTTTCACTAATATTTTTGTAAAACTTATTGTAGATGACCAAATTTTTTCTTCGAATATGAAATTAAATGGCAATACACACAAAAAAAATAGTTTAATTTTTTTCTTTAAACTAAGAATGGAAGGAAAAAACAAAATAAGGTCTCAAATAATTATAATAAAAGAAGTCAAAAAATAAATGATGTATGAAAAAAATTAAAACCTTGAACTTTGATAGAAAAATCATATATACTCCTAAAATTAGTTTTTTAAAAAAATTAGAACTAATAAATATAAATTTAAAACTAATTTTTTAACTTCCGTTAAATAAAGGGTATATGTGAGCCATTTTGTAACGGCAGGGGTATATGTGAGCCGTTTGTATAACGGTAATGACATATATGAGCCACTTTTATAACGAGGGGTATATCAGCTCTAAATGACAAAGTTGAGGGGTATATCAGACCCTTTTCCAATGTTTTAATATTTTTATGTTTTAATTGATTTTATTCACGTATTTCGATATATGTTCAAAATTAACTTAATTTAAATACAAGACATTTGAAATCAAATCAAAACGAAAGACAAAAAAAAACTCAATAGAAAAATAAAAGAGGAAAAATGAATGCAAGTAAAATAAAAAGTTTCAATACAAGGTAAAAAATTGTTAACTTAATTCAAATACAAGATAAAAAATAAGAATATGTTTCTTCAGAAAATTAAAAATTATTTTTAAAAGAAATTACATAATATTATTTTTAAAAAATAAAGAATATTTTTTATTTTTTTAAAAAAAATAATTTTTCATTAAAAAAATTATTTACACACATGACGGGCGAGTGTGTACAAACATAACCAACTTGGGTGGTCGAAGGTGTCACATGAGTACAAAAGGTGCACAAAAATACGAATAAAATTAGTTTAGGGGGTAATAGGATCTTAGTTCAGTTTAGGTGTCTCTGAGATTTCAGTCATAGGATAAGGGATACTTATACATTATCCGTTCTCTATTTTTAAACTTTTGCACTAGAAATAATAAAATAGAAAGGGGCCTAAAATACCCTTGAAGTATTGAAAATGGTATACAACTATCCCGCATGTACCTATTGACTTCAAAATACCCTCCTCATTCACCTATTGACTCACAAATACCTTTCCCATCCATCTTTAGATCCAATTTAGACACTTCAATAATATAGACCCATTTAATCTAATTAAATAATCTATTTAATTACGTGGCGCTCAACCATTTGTTGAAATTTAATTATCATATATATATGTATAAAAGAGAACCCTAAGCCCGCTTATGTGGCGCCACCATAATCAAGGATTCCCCTTTAAATTTATCTATTACCAAAACTAGCCTTCACCTTTCATGAAGAGTTATAACTTTTATGAAAAGTTGTGACTTTATGAAAAGTTACGGTCTTTATGAAAAGTTGTGACTTTATAAAAAGTTGCGACCTTTAGGAAGAGTTACGACTTTTTTGAAGAGTTGTGATTTTTATAAAAAAATTTAACTTTTATGCAAGGTTGTGACCTTTCCGAAGGGTTGTAATTTTTTCAAAGAATTGTGACCTACAGTCTGTTTAATATAAATAGAGGAATTTTCTGCCACTATTTTTTGTAGCTTTTTTTTCGTTATAGGTTAGTCGAATTCATATATAATTATTATGTTTCGTATGAAGTTTATTTCATTCCTTACAGTTTTCTTTCTCCTACTTCATGGAGATTAATCTTTCCAATAAGTCATAATTATTCATGTAACTATTACATTTTCTTTTACTATTTTAGTGACCTTTTTTGAACTTTATAAAAATATCAGCAAGGATGATTAGAATTGTGTTTTTCCTTACAAAGCCAAAACCAACTACAAATAGGATAACAATTCCAATCCTTTTCCTAATAGAATTGGAAATTAATTAAAGATAATAATTCCAATCTTTTTTCAAGTAGGATTAGGCCATGGGACTTTGGCTAGAAGATGGTCAATAGCCGAACAGTTATGTGCTTCACACAACTGGCAGAGGAGGTTTTATATAGTGTAAGATCTTATGAGAAACCCAAGGGTATTTGAATCAAGGATCTTTGATCTTATCCTTGAGTCATTTGTAATTGATTTGTTGAATCATGTCGATATTAGAAATGTGCATTATAGATCAATTCTTTCCTTGCGTGAGGATTTTGAGTCTTGGCTTGCTAGTCGTGTGTGATTTGATCCTTTCCTTAAGTTGATTTATCTTGTACTCTTTGTAAATATTGGTATGATGATGTTTCCTTAACATTTTCCCTTGATTTTATCTTCGATATCCTTGATTGATTTTCCTTGAATGTGGCTTTCATTTCACATGTTATGAGATTGATCTGCTTGAACAAATATTTACATTCCATTCTAAACTGGTGCGCCTATCCTTGGTGTGATCACTAAGAGGATTCCGATTGTAGCCTTGTACTTGTGTTGTATCTTGTTTACTTCCTGCATCAAGAACCTGGTCAGTATTATCATTATTAAAATGTTTCAATATGAGGTTAACAAAACATTGTCAAGTTTGTAAATATTAAATTTATTTTATTGTTTTTTTAAAAAAACATAAGTACTCCCTTGAACTATGTTCGAAATTTTAAGAATACACATTTTCTTTATTTGTCCTAATACCTCCTAGAACTATTTTGAAATGTAATAAATACACATTTTTGGTGTTAAGGTGGCTTAGAGAGTGTTGAATGTAAATAACAAGTAAAAAATATGAAGAAAGAAAAAAATTAATCAATATTCAACATATGTCCTTTCTTAATTGAACATTTTAGCATTAGTTAGTAAACATAATTGATAAGTAAGCTCAGTGACGGCTAGTGGTCTAAAGTCAAAAATAAGTTGGAAGCCTAAATTTTAATTACTTATTTTTCTATGTGAGATTCTAGTTATTTATTTCTTTTTGATAAAAAAGGTTTTATTTTTTATGATCTTAAAATATATATATATATATATATATGTATGTATGTATGTATGTATGTATGCATGTATGTATGTAAGTATGTCTTTATGTATGTATGTAAGTATGTCTTTATGTATGTATGTATTGATCTTGTGGTCTTAAACATATCATGTGAAAGTTAAATTTAAAAAATGGTCCATAAAAAAGAATCTTCAACAATTCAAACATTCTTTCTTTTTTTTTTTTGCTAAAAAGATTAAGATAATTTTATTATTACTAAAAAAAATTAGGCCCTTCAATTTTGAGGTTTAAGGCACATGCCTCATCTTTAAAGGCATTGAGTCACCCTCGGAAGAAACCCTAATTAAAACAACAATAACAAGAAATATAATCTGATGATGGTTGTATCTAAATTCATTGTTTAATGGTTGTGGTAGCAACAAAATTAAGTTATTTCAAACTTGTTTCCCTTAAGATTGTAGTTTTTCAAATAATTACACTATTATGAAAAAGTAAAATATTTGTGAAATTCTAATTATCTTTTCTTGAGAAAACATAGATTAAAGGCGTATTGACTTATGGGTTAGTCTTGAATAATGAATATCACCTTGTTCAACAATTAATATATTTTTTAATTTTATAGGAATCTAATTTCTCATTCAAGTCTTGATGATTTTATGTTTTATTATGGTGTTGGATATGAATATTTGAATTAACAAAATAATACCATTTATCATGATTTTGGTGTTCTTATTAATAGCTTATACTTAAATTAAAATTTGAGGATGTATTTTTTTTTATTATATTTCACCAAATTTTTGAAATTAAGTATGTAATTCACTAAATTAATATTTTATGCTTCTTGTTGAACAAATGTTTGGGTCATATATGCCAAAAGAGGTTAATTGTAATACTAGTATTAGTTGTACCAGAGTTACATTTACGGTCAAACATTCTACTAAATTACATACAAACAATTTTTATATATACTACCAAATGACACCTTTAGTGCTAAAGGAAGTGTTAAGTATTAGCTATTCATTTATAATGTTACAACAAACACATGTCATTCCTATAGTATTTTGATGTAAGAACTCAATACGATAAAATTCTAGTACAATAAGTATAACATCACTAATTTAAACATCTAAGTTTTTTTCAAATTCTATACAAAAATACTTTATATGTGTTTGATTTAACCTAAGCCAAACAAATTTACATCAAGAGTTGAAGATTAAAGAAATCAATGCAAATGTCAGCTATAAATAATTTCTTTATCATTTTTTAAACTTGGAAAAAGGTTACATTTGCCTTCTATTATGCACCTTTTCTTTTAATCTTAGAGTTGTGACATGTTTGTTTGTTGTTCATGTATTGTGTATTTTGACCTTACCTATCGTACTTTTGTTTACTTTCTACAGATTGTCATGCCTCACGGATGAACAAGGACTGAGTTTACCTTCTCCTGACCGACTTAGCAACCTTAAGATTCATTTAATCGATGACATTCTATGTAGGTTGTCTTTTCGAGATGTTGTTAGAGTTAGTACACTTTCGAAGGACTGGCAATATATTTGCTGGAGAGCTTCACATGTGAAGTTTGATCAAACAATGTGGAAAACACCCGAGGACTTGACATCCCCTACCATTGGATTTATTCCAATTATTGATAGTTTCCTCAGGTTTCATAGAGGAATAGTATTGAAGGTCACCCTCAATATTATTAGTCTAATAGTGTGTCCTGATGTTGATCATTTGATTTTTTCCCTCGATACTGATCATCTTCAACAATTTTTCCTTAAACTTCCATTTACTTATCCTCCAAAAAGATTGCCTAACTTCTTTTTTAATTGTTCAGCATTGAGGCATTTGTATCTAAAGGAATGTGAAATACAGCTTCCATGTTTCTTTAAGGGATTTAATAAGTTGATTAGGCTAATATTTAAATCTGTCACGTTATCTTTTGATACATTTGAAAGTTTGATCTCTAATTGCCCGTTGCTTGAGGATTTGGTGCTGAAAGACATAGACAATCCGTACTTCATGAGTATTAATGCTCCGAAGCTAAGGTCATTTGTCTTTTGTGGCGATATACAATTGATACATCTTGAAAATGTACCCGTTCTTTCCAATGTTCTGTATGTGCCTACAGAATTAGTTCTAGAGGACGAAGATGATTTTGTCAATATTTTTTTGTCTATTCCTGGTCTCGAGTGCTTTAGCTGGGATCTTTTTGAGGTAATGTTCCTTCATTTTACATAATGGGGATGTATTTTCATGTGTTCTTTTTTTTTTGGAATTTCAGTCATCCAGATTTTTGTCATTTTATTAGTAGGTCGATAATGGATCAACTAAAGTTATACAAACAAAGCTTCCATCAGTTCTTAAGTGTCTGAAATACCTATCAAGTCTTGGATTACTCTTGGAGAGATTTTTGAGCTTTCATTTACTCTTTTCATAATACGGAGCTCTCAAAATTTGGAAGAAATTGAAATTAAGGTTGTCACTAATGACTATTTTTCTCTCTTTCTTTTACATGTTGTAATTCGTATGTTCTTGATGGTTTTTTTCTTGATTTTTCGTAGGAATATATCCTTAGTGATGGAGATTATTTCGAATGTGTACCCCAGGAAGTTGTTGATGAGATTCGTGCTAGCTTTTCGGATATCACATTTAATCATCTGAGGACAGTTAAGTTTATGATGTACTATTCGAAGAGGTTGAAATGCAGCTTATCAAGGTTTTCTTGGCAAATTCTCCAGCACTGGTGAAAATGGTAATCAAGCCTCGTCAAATGGAAACTAACAAATCTCTCAACGTACTCGCAGAGATAACAAAGTTTCAACGGGCATCATCTAAAGCAGAAGTCGTGTATCTTGTTGATTAGTATCGTTATCACAATCCTTCTTAATCTATTGCTAAAATATTTTGGAAGTACAAACAGAAACGAGATGTTTGGTTGATGGAGTAGCAAGGCTGTATTTTGCCTTTGCTGTAAGGTACTATAAAGAGTTTATCTTCTTGGAAACATAGAATTGTAAACTTTGATGAATGTTTTGAATACTCTGTTTAGGAATAGAGATGGTTTTACATTTCATGCTTGTTATTGACTTAAGACTTTGGTTGTTTAGTTTGAAATTATGATGTGTGTTGCAGAACTAACAAAGATTTTGCATGACATTCTTGTTATTGATTCATCTCTGAAATAAGACATGGCGTTGGAAGTTGGAACTATCACAGGCTAATTCAAGTAGAAAATGAAAAACAAATGATGATTTACATATAAACTCGCAACAGGAAAAAGAAAATGAAACTTTAAATGTGACTTAATTATCTTTTCCCTAATTTTTATTCTACTATATATATTCTCTCTATTTTAATATTTGTGATGCATCTTATATAAGATATATTACATACTTTAACATGTAAAATGACCGTATGATATACAAAATATTTAAACGAGAAAATGTATATTACTTGGGAGTTAATATATATACTCTTAGAATCATTAAGAGAACCGAAAAAAGAAGTATTAGTTGTTAAATACGAAATCAAATTTGCTCTTTATTTCAGATGGGGCACAAAGGTCGATTTGATTTAATTTTTAATTAGAAAAAATCTAAACTAACTATTTCATTTTATTAGTTCTAAAAACTAAATCAAATCATATAAAGTTGGATTTTTCAGTTTCGACTTCAGTTTATTTTTTTTATTTATTTTAATATTTTTATAATTACATGATGATTCAAAAAGACATTAAATATATTTTCAAAATTTTCAAAACACGATAAAATTCACCTAAAAAAAAATATTTTCAACAATTGTTACAAAATAAATTGTAAACTTCAAAACTCAAACTATAATAGTAAAATTTAACTTTCATCTTAATACAAAATAAAATAATTTCAAAAGCTTGTCTCTTCAATTTCTTCCATTTGAGAAGACAAAGAGAGCAGAGTGCTTCACATTCATCCTCTCTCAAGTTCTTCTTCTTCTTTGTTAACACAATCTCTCTACTTTTATGGTTCTTGTTCTATAGAATTTCTATATCAAGATTGCATTAATATTTTTTGGGTATGCTTTAATATGAGGAAATTGAAGTGGGGTTTGCTTAAAACTTGATGGGGTTAATGTTTTTCAAGGACATGGTGTGTTGGTAGGTGTAGGTCTATCATGGATGTGTTTCAATAGTGGTGGAATTAGGATTTTTACTAGGTTGAAATAGGAATAATAAGTTTCTAGTTTTTGTATAACTAAAACAACACTTATTTTACTTTGATTTGATACACTTGAGCTGTTGGTCTTTCGAAAACAATCTCTTTTTCAGTACACAGGTAAACTAGGTAGTGTGTACTCTAACCGGAGAGTTTCGAGATTCCATACATATTATGTTCTTGTTTATTTTCTGCAGATTCTTGTTGTAGTAGTCATTTGATGGTATGCTTCCAAATGGGAAAACAACAACTTTTACCTCCGCGATGTACTTATAAACCTTCCTGATAATATAATTGATGACATTCTAACGAGGTTGCCTTTACGAAATGTTGTGAGGACAAGCATATTATCAAAGAAATGGAATATAATTGGCATAGACTTCCACAACTAAAATTTGATCAAACACTTTAGAAAACAATTAAGGACTTGATATCACTTGATATATTTCCTCTCTAGGAATGGCAATCAACATCTTGTCCTTAAACCTCCGTTTAGGAGTAAGTCATATGAATTTCCTTCTGCATATTTTACATGTTCACAATTGAGGTATGTGTTTCTCAAGAACTGTCATATACTTCCTCATCCTGTCTTTGAGGGATTTTATTAGTTAATTAGCCTAGCACTAATTGAAGTCAATATTTCTTCTGAATTTCTTGGAAGTATAATCTCATATTGCCCGTTGCTTGAGTATTTGGTGCTGCAACACGACGCCTATTACAAATCACATTGAAATTAGTGCTCCCAAGCTGAGGTCAATTATCTTCACTGGAAATATAAAGTTTTTACATTTAAAGAATGTCCCTCTTCTTTCTAAAGTTTCATATGAGCCTACACAATTTTCGGTAGAGGTAGAACATGATGTTGACATGATTTTTGAGTCTATTCCTGCTCTCGAGAATCTCTGCTGGAATCACGAGTATGTCCAGGTAATATAGCTTCATAACTTGCATTTTCATAACTTTGAGTCTTCCTGATTTTCGACATTTTCTTCCTTGGACGTGCATATTGGACCGGCTCCTTTATGCTCTTTTCTATCTTAAACGCCTTCACATATCTTGCATTAATCTAGGAGTATTCTTTGATCTTTCGTTTGCTTTTGCTTGATAACAAGCTCTCTAAATTTAGAAGAAATTGAAATCAAGGTTGTCAATGATGTTTACTTTTCTCTCTCTTTTTCGTATGTATTTGACTTTCATATGATATTCAATTTAAAATCAAGGCTAATGGTTTTTCTTAATCTTTCTTACAACTATTTTGAACATGCGCGCCGGGAGGCTGTTGATGGTATTCCTGAAAGTTTCTCGGATATGACATTTAATCACCTGAGGACAGTAAAGAATTATGATGTAACAGGAGTAGAAGCTGAAATGCAGCTTATCAAGGTTCTATTGGCCAAGTCTCCAACACTGGTCAGAATGATAACCAAGCCCTGTGAAACGAAAGATAAAAAATCATTTAAAGTACTCGCTGAGGTAACAAAATTTCTCTGTACATCATCTAAAGCAGATGTTCTTTATAGTGTAGATTAGAATCCATATTACGATACTATTTGATCTTAACTAGTCTTTAATCAGATCATAATCTTTTGCTAAAATATTTGAAATCGTAAAAAGAATGTTGATACAGCAGTAAGGCTATTATTTAGCATTTGCCACTGTGAAGACCATTAGTTTGTGAACATAGGTGAATCTGGATGGATGTTTTTGATTAATCTGTTTCAATGTCTATTCTTAATAATCTATGGGATGACCCTTTTGTTGGTTATTGATCTTTTTAATATATTCATTGTGGTCCTCATGGTCATTGTGCATTTTTTTATTTTATATGATCATGGCATGAGTTGAGCGAAAATGGAATAGTAAGGATTCATATAGTTTATTTCAACTAGTTGTTTTATGACAGTCGACGATGTTGTTCACACAATGTTCTGAATAGTGAGAAAGAATGAAATTCGATCAAATCCCTTGATTTTATTGGTTTGTAAACAATATCCCTGTTGAATGGAAAAGATAATCCCTTTCAACAACATTTTTCAATGAGAATTATGATACAATATACATTATAAGCTGAAATTGAATTTCAACAATATTATTCTTACAAGCTCAATGTTACAATTCCACATCCCAGAAAAATTATCACTTAAGACAGGGAAAGGGGAAAAAAGGGGGGTGGGGGTGGGGGTTGGGTCGGTTTCTCATAAATAAGTTTTTTCCTATACAGTCAGAACATATCTAATTCCTTTATGCAGCTTCCATATAACCATATATATACAAGCTCAATCGAACCCTACCGCAGACAAAAAGTCTGGTATATAAGTTGAGAAGAGTAAAGGGGCGAGTCTATCATCCACTGAGTTATGAACCGTGCACTATTGACCCTCGAGTACTTCTTGGTTATAAGAAAAAAAGAACAAACTCAATAACATACATCAATATTACTTGATCATTCTATCTTAGATGCCCTTTTTTTGTTTCATCTAATTGACTATCTTTTATAATCTAAAGCAAAAGTTCTGTATCTTGTTGATTAGTATCGTTATCACAATCCTTCTTAATGTTTAGTTAAAATATTTTGGAAGTACAAACAGAAACTAGACCTTTGGTTGATGGAGTAGTAAGGTTGTGTTTTGCCTTTTCTTTAAGGTACTAAAAAGATTTTATCTGCGTGGAAACATAGAATTGTGAATGTTTTGAATACTCTGTTTGGTAACAGAGATGGTTTTTACATTCATGCGTGTTCTTAAATGATGTATGATTTGAGACATTGGTTGTTTATTTCAAAGTTATGTTGCGTGTTGATTTCTATTAGGGAGCTTGAAACATTGAGTGGAAACTTACTTTTTGGCTAGTAGGAATTTCTTTCCTGTTAAGGGATTAGTCCAAGTTATATCGAGAAGTATTTATGTCGGACATGATTCGTCCTCATATGTGAAGAAGAAACTCGAAGAATCATCATTCAATTTGGGGTTCTTGTATTGATGTTTATTTTGGAGCATCATAATAGAAATATTAGATATTAATGTGATGATAAATTATTTTATTAAAATTAAGTATGAGTATATGTCTTTTTTATTTTATATGAGTTATTTGTTTTGCTCATTTGAAAAAATCATAAATAAAAATGATAAATTTCATTAATTTGGACTTTAAGAATCTTTTTCTCAAGGTTTACAAACTTGATTACATTTACAAAAATAAAAAAGGAATAATTTTAAGGAAAAATGAGATAAAAATGATTGGACAATTATCTGTAACAAAGTGAACAATTAATATAGGACTATGAAAAGACTTTCTTTTCGAAACAACCTAAAAAGAGTAAATATCACATAAATTAAGTGGAAAAGAAAGTAAAAATTGATGTTATTATTTATTTAGAGAAATTGGCACGTATATTTAGTTACTATAAATTTACTATGATCTGTCCAATTTAATCCACTTAAATTTTTTTTTTGCGTATGACATTTAATACCTCAAAATATTTTAATCTGATTGTGTAGGCCACTTACAAATTCAATTTTCTGATGTTATGACTTTTTTAATTATAGGAAGTTGTCATTTTTATGTATAAGAGATATAGAAAATACCAAGAGATATCATTTGTTCAGTATTATAGACACAAAATTTGTACATTTCAACTATTTTTATGTAAGGGCGAATCTACAAGGAGCAAAGGTATATTCATTTGAATTTTCTTGACAACAAATTTATATGATATATATAAGATTTTTAATGGTGTTTATATATAAATATTAATTCCTCAGTATAAATGTCTTTGTACACTGTAAGGCGTTTAAATTTCACTTGTTTAATTAGTATTTTTTAGCAGACCATGAAAAAGTTAGAGGTTTTGTAGTAGTATGAATTTTTATATATATTCATAAAATATTTTTATCAATAACGTTATAGTGTACTAAAATATTTTAAAGAACTAATAAAATAATTAAACTTAGCAAAAATTGAGTTGAGTTGTGCCTTGACTCATTATCTGCCCAGTTTTGGCTCAATTCATATTGATCCAATCAAATTCAGCTTGGATTAGATCTTGAACCGTTTGTTATCTTGACCCATTATGATTGACCTAAAATAGATCCAATTTGCTCAATACCGTTCCTAACAATGACTAAGATTAAATTCGAAGAAAAATTAATGAAACAAATGCACTTAATCAAGAAAAACTAATTAAAAACTATCAAATAGTTATCCTCTTTTGGATGAGTCGCGATTTAACAGAGCAAATGAAGATTAGCCAAGAAATCCGTAATGTTGCAATCAAATTGTAGATAGTCATGTGTATTTACCATTTTTCTATGAAATAAAATGATTAGCTATAAATAGTAATTATTTTTAGCATACACTACAAATATTACTAATATGATAATTACATATCATAAATATGTTGTACCATATAAGTTTTATTTTATTTTAATAATTAAATAGATTCACCATTTCATTAGATTACATGTTGCGCAACAAAAATAATAACATTTTCTGTGAAATCCTATAAATTGGTCCTTTTATAATCATTAGGGTTACTACCTCCACTCGATTCAATCACAAAAGTTACAGTAGCGTAAGATAGGGCAAATGGACATTGATTTCGTTTTCTGCCTCAAATATGCTCGTTCAAAATCCTGGTATGTATATATATCAATGTCTTTATTAGCATAAATATGTATGCTTTTACATGCCGTATCATAGCCTTGAACTTGAACTAATGATTTTCACTCAAGAAGTAACTTTATCTTGTTATCACAAGCGAACCCACATTCTATGTGTGGGCGCATATACATCTATATCTATCTCTGACAAAAAAAGAAGATATAATTTACAGCGCACTCTTAATGAGTGTATAGCTATCCTTTTTCTAAAGGAATCACCCACAAAACTAGGGTTTGAATCTAGCTAAAGCCCTTATTTCTTTTTAAGTTTATTGTGATATGGGGCGGGGGGTAAAATTCAGTTAGTAAACTACCAGTAGTCGACAGTCGACTTACTTGCAAATTGCTAGGTAGATAAACAATAACATAAAGTCGCAGTAAATAATTGACACAAAAGGTTTTATCCTAGTTCGGATCACCAACACGGTGGCTACTCCAGTCCCCTTTGGATTTAATGGTTTTCCTTAAGAGATTTGAAGAGATCTTCATGTTATAGAAACTTGAAACTTTATCATGTCTCATATGAAAAAATATTTCTACCTTAACACTACCTCAACTTGTATACTTACACTCATATTCTTTCTTTTCTCTTTTCTTTTCAATTGTATCACTCATGTGTTTACGAAGCTTTATGAAAGATAAAAGAAAACAATTAGCTAAGCTCAAGTAAAGTTGCATAGTTTACAGTACAGATCTAGGTCGGTTTATGTAGATGATAATATGTGCTCTTGTAAGGAAAACCCCAACGGATTTATCTCAATCAAGGATTAATTTAGGGAGTCCTTGATTGAGGCGATTTAGTTGATCTGTATCCATGAAGTAAATCGCTTCTTCTGCTTTCATTTTGCTGGTTTGATATTTTTCTTGTATGATAAACGTACTTTTTATCTTGTATCTTTATTTATCTCTCATTCCTTTCTTGATGATTCGGTTGTGATCTGTTCAATGTGTGCAAGTATTCTATTTTATTTAGACTTTCATTTATATGTTGATCAACCATATATTCCTTTCCTTCTTTTGTCCCTTAGATTTGAGGATTGCCTTTTCAATGCTACTTTGCAACATCAAGCAAATATTTTTCTTCTTGAATTCGTTTGCGCTGATGATTTTCTTTTTGAATTTGTGACCTACAAAAATTGAGATCAACGCGTTAAGTGTTTATGTTCAAAATCAACAAACTCTAAGTAGTTAACAATCTTTCCCTTTTTATAATGATAAGATTTATCACAATTTTAATTTTAATCTTGACAATAAATTTTACTGAGAAAGTTAGTTGTACTTCCATGAGGTTTCATGTCTTAGTTCATTGATGTATGCAGCTCTGTCTGTCGTATCTCCCCCATCTCACGGAGCGGTAAGAAAGATAGATTTGTTTTCTCCCCCTTTTAATAGTATAAAAGAATTGCGAAAAGCATACGAGATTAAAACAAAGACAACAGATAACAGAGTAGTCTAAGAGTCAGAGCTACAAAAAAACAGTAGTCCAAGAGATAGAAAGGTACATGCCCCTATTGAATGTTAGTGCAAAAAGTAAAGGTTCAGCCAGTAGAGTTAATGACCAATCCAAAAGTACATGAGGGATTTATTCACTTACTCACAGAAGGTGTTGTACGAAAGTTCCACATTCCACAGTAGATTGGAGTATGAGGTCTGAACTGTAACATCAAGCACATTGTTGGAGGAGTTGACTCCACTCTTCAGAGAGTCAACTTGTTGGATCAAGCGATTTACCATGGAGATACCTTTTTGCTTAATCATTTTCATGGCAATGCGCAACATACCGATATTAGTGTTAGAGTCTTTCTGTAAATGAAATACCTTTCCACAGCATCGTGAAAGGTCTCCAAGTTTCGTTCAACATCTAAATGTCTATTTTTGACCTCCTCATTGTCCAGCAATAAAAGAGCGGCGAAATCCACCGAGATTTTTTAGGGTTCAGGAGAATTCGCCCGAGCTTTGACTGAGTCCTTTCTTACTCACTTTTCACCAACCTGCACATACCTCATACTAGAAAAAGTATGATAATAATAAGTTGCATTTATAACATAAGGGGTAAAAATAGAAGGATCCACAAAACTGTTCACAATAGTCCTCTAGATAAGCAAGGCATATGGAAGAGTTGCCGAGACATTCAAGTCTTCAACACTTTACCACATATACGCCTTGAACCATTCTGCCCAGTTGATGCAGTATTTTTTAAGCAGGAAGTAGAGAACAAATACATCACGAGTAGAGATATTACTAAAGGATCCCTTCTTGGGAATGAGCGTTGTGGCCAGGATATGTGCGAGAATATGATTCTCAAAACATATATATAAGGGCCCAAAGTAAGAAATGTGAGTGTCGGGTTCAACCACGACTCGCTTTTCACCATCTAAAGAAACTTCAAAGTCATCAGTCCATGTTCCGTTCATGTATGGAATTACCCAGAAACCTAGTACCAAACACATCTTCGAATAACTTCTCATTGATGATAAAGAGTTAACCGAGCACCAACGATTCTAACTCACCACGGTTAAGTGAGATGCAGAGATTTGCATATAACAGGTGAACCGCTTCATCAAAAAGCTCAAGACCACACAAAGTAAAAAATTTAGACAGTTTCTGAGATTTGAGATAGAAGCTTACCGGGCAGTGCTCGTCGGAGAGAAAACTGCAGCAAAAGAACCCTTTTCCTTCTCTCTTTTCTCTTGTTGAAAGCTCTCTCAAAAACTCTCTTATGTTCTAATGTCTTTCAAAGACAATATCAATGAGCAATTGAATTATTCTCTCAATATCATCCTCTATTTATATAGTTTTGCTTTTCCTTACAAAGCCAAAACCAAGTACAAATATAATTACAATTCCAAATCCTTTTTCTAATAGAATTGGAAACCAAATAAAGAGAATAATTCCAATCATTTTTCAAGTAGGATTAGTCCATGGGCCTTTCGCTGGAACATGGGCAATATCCCAACAAACTCCCTCTGCAGCCAAGGGGCCAAAATGGACTTAAAGTGAAGTAACTTTTGATAGGCTTCCTGCCTGCCACACTTCTAAAAAACTCATGACTGTGTATGATGAGTTCTTTCCACTTATATCTATGAGCATCTTACATGACTTCATCATAACTTTGAGGTTCTCCCATGTTAGTCAATAGAATATACTCATCATGAGAATAACGTGTTGAGCTTCACTTCTCTTTAGTAGATCTTCTACAAGAGGTTTCTGGAGCATCTGAAGTGATCATATGTTCTACACTCTGATCATTATCTGAATTATTACCTTTGGTTCCCTCATGTTCATAACATATATTAATAATAGGAATTGGATCAACATCAACTAAGCTCTGGTCACCATGAGAATCTAGTTGCTTAGTCTTGTCAATATCTTCAATAGTTTGATCTTCAAAGAGCGCAACATCACGAATTCTAATGAGCTTCTTATCAATTGGATTATAAAAGTAAAGTTCACCACCTTTTGAGTTCACTTTAAAAGGACCACACAAATCTGAGTGTACTAGCTCCAATATCTCAGACTTTCTTGACGGTGGATGAATGTGAAAAGAAAATCTTCTCTATTTCCCTGCTAAGCAATGAACACATCTTTTCACCTTTTCTTTTTCATACCAGCAAGAAAATTCTTCTTAGCCAAATAGGTATTCCCCCTTTCGCTCATATGACTAAGCCTCTTCTTCCAAAATTCTGATAAAGCCTCGCTCTCCACCAAATTTATAGAGTCACCAAGAATCGATCCTTTTGTCACGTATAAATTTGAATGTTTTCTTCCTCAAGCTAAAATCAGTGAGCCTTTGGTGAGCTTCTATTGGCCATTGAATAAGTCATTATGATATCTATCATCATCTTGTTGTCCTACAGAGATCAAATTTAAGGGAATGGCTGGAGCACGATTGACATTCTGAAGGACCAACGTCGAACCAATATTGATTTTCAAACAAACAATGCCAGTAACGAACACCTTAACTTCACGAGCATTACTCATCTTTAACACCTCAGAGTTAACAGAAGTAAAAGATGAAAATAAGTCTTTTCTTGGTGTGACATGTGATGTGGCTCTAGAATCTACTATCCAACTTGTATCTTGAGATACAAAATTGATGACGTCTTTATCACAAGCAAAGAGAAGGTCATCTTGGCCAACAGGAACATCATTATTTTCATTGTTTTCTTCCTTTTTCCATTCTTTAAGATCTTGCTTTATTTTTTTGCAAAATATTTTAAAATGTCCTTTCTTTCCACAATGATAACATATAATATTTGGATTCTTGAATTTTGATTTTCTTCTGCATTTACCTCTACTCCTCGGGTATATTGTCTTATGTATCCCTTGATCTTCTGTATATAGAATATCTGAATGTTAAAATATGTCTTGAGATAGTACTGCTCTCCTTGTACCACTTTTTGCATATTCCATAGTCACCTTTCCACCAGTGGTAGAATTTGTTAAAGAAACACGAAGAGTTTCCAAGAATCTGGTAGAGTATTAAGAAGCCAAATTACTTGTATTTCATCATCAAAATTAACACCCATTCCTGATAGATGATCAAGAATACCCTGAAAATCATTTGTATGATAAAAAATAGAACTGCTCTCCTTGTACTAAAAGTCATCAATTTCTTTAACAAGAACAACTTGTTATTACAATTTTTTGAAGCGTAAAGCGTCTCAAACTTTTCCCACAATGTTATAGCATGTGTCTCATTCACAATATGGTTACAAAAATTATCTTCAACCCATTGTCTTATATATCGACATAGTTGTTAGTGCTCAAATTCCCAATTTTCATTGGTCACATTCTCGGGTTTATGAGCAAAAAAACCGGAAGATGCATCTTCTTCACGAACAATAGATCTTTCATCTTGCTTTTCCATATGTTGTAGTTTCTTCCATTTAGACATACCATATTGCTCATATTCCCCTCCATATAGATAACCTTAACTCTGATACCAGTTGTCGTGCCGAAAAGATGAAACCAAAAATCTAACAATAAAGAACACCAAGTGTAACGTGAAAAAACCCTTCAATACGAAGGTAACTACCACGGGATCGACAAGATCCAAATTGCTTCACTATACAAATAAGAGAATTAAAAATATTCTTCTAATGTCTACACAACAAGTGTCAAAAAATAACAAACAATAGCTACACCAACAAAAGATAAATTGAAAGAAATATCAATCAAACTCATCTTCCGTTCGAGATCTAAAACAGGATCTTGTTGACCTCCGAATTAGATCTCCACCATTTAAATCAACCACCGTAATGTTTAGAACACTCAGTCAAAATTTCAGCACGATCAAACGGTTAGTTAATAAGAAAACACGATTTGAATACTGTTGGTCGGAGAAAAAGAATACAGCAAAATAACCCTTTTCCTTCTCTCTTTTCTCTTGTTGAAAGCTCTCTCAAAAACCTCTGTTATGTTCTAATGACTTTCAAATACAATATCAATGACCAATTGAATTATTCTCTCAAGACCATCCTCTATTTATAGAGTTGTGTTTTTCCTTACAAATCCAAAACCAACTACAAATAGGATTACAATTCGAATCCTTTTCCTAATAGAATTGGAAACCAAATAAAGAGAATAATTTCAATCCTTTTTCAAGTAAGATTAGGACATGGGACTTTGGCTGGAAGATGGTCAATAGACCAACAGTTATGTGCTCCACACAACTGGCAAAGAAGGTTTTATATAGTGTAATCTCTTATGAGAAACCCAAGGGTATTTGAATCAAGGATCTTTGATCTTATCCTTGAGTGATTTGTAATTGATCTGTTGAATCATGTCCATATTAGATATGTGCATGATAGATCAATTCTTTCATTGCGTGAGGATTTTGAGTCTTGGCTTGATAGTCGTGTGTGATTTGATCCTTTCCTTAAGTTGATTTATCTCGTAATGTTTGTAAATATTGGTTTGATGATATTTCCTTAACATTTTCCCTTCATTTTATCTTCGATATCCTTGATTGATTTTCCTTGAATGCGGCTTTGGTTTCACATATTGTGTGATTTGATCTGATTGAAAAAAAATTTACATTCCATTCTTAACTAGTGCGCCTATCCTTAGTGTGATCACTCAGAGCATCCCGATTGTAGCCTTGTACTTGTGTTGAATCTTGTTTAATTCTTGCAACAAGAACCTGGTCAGTATTGTCATTATTAAAATATTTTAATATGAGGTTAACAAAACATTGTCAAGTTTGTAAATATTTTTTTTTGTGAAAAAAATCATAAGTACTCGCTTGAACTATTGTAGATATTTTAAGAATACACATTTTCCCTATATGTCCTAATACTTCCTAGAACTATTTTGAAATGTAATAAATACACATTTTTGGTGTTAAGGTGGCTTAGAGAGTGTTGAAAATAAATTACAAGTAAAAAATATGAAGAAAGAAAAAAATTAATTAATCAATATTTAACGTATGTCCTTTCTTAATTGAACATTTTAGCATTAGTTAGTAAACATAATTGATAAGTAAGCTCAGTGACGGCTCAAGATAATTAGTGGTCTAAAGTCAAAAATAAGTTGGAAGCATAAATTTTAATTACTTTTTTTTTCATTGTGAGATTCAAGTTATTTCGTTCTTTTTTAAAAAAAGTTTTATTTTTTATTATCTTAATATATATATATATATATATATATATATATATATATATATATATATATATATATATATATATATATATATATGTATGTATGTATATATGTATGTATGTATGTATGTATGTATGTGTGTATGTATGTATGTATGCATGTATGTCTGTATTGATCTTGTGGTCTTAAACATACCATGTTAAAGTTAAATTTAAAAAATGGTCCATAAAAAAGAATCTTAAACAAATTAAAACATTCTTTCTTTATTTTGCTTAAAAACTTAAGATAATTTTATTATTACTAAAAAATTAGGCCCTTCAATTTTGGGGTTTAAGGCATATGCCTCAACGTTAAAGGCAATGAGTAACCCTTGAATGAAACCCTAATTAAATCAACAATAACACGAAATATACTCTGATTCATGGTGTATCTAAATTCATTGTGTAATGGTGGTGGTAGCAACAAAATTAAGTTATTTCAAACTTGTTTCCCTTAAGATTGTAGTTTTTCATTTAATTACACCTATTAAGAAAAAGTAAAATATTTGTGAAATTCTAATTATCTTATCTTGAGAAAACATAGATAAAAGGCATATGGACTTATGGATTAGTCTCGAATAATGAATATCATTTTGTTCAACTATCAATATTTTTTTTTAATTTATAGCATTCTGATTTCTCATTAAAGTCTTGATGGTTTTAGGTTTGATTATGGGGTTGGATATGAGTATTTGAATTAACAAAATAATACCATTTCTCATGATTTTGGTGTTCTTATTAATAGCTTATACATAAATAAAAATTTTAGGATGTATTTGTTTATTATGTTTCACCAAAATATTGAAATTAAGTGTGTAGTTCACTAAATTAATATTTTATGCTTCTTGTCGAACAAATGTTTGGGGTCATATATGCCAAAAGAGGTTAATTGTGATACTAGTATTAGTTGTACCAGAGTTAAATTTACGGTCAAACATTGTAATAAAATTTCATACAAACAATTTTTATATACACTACCAAATGACACCTTTAGTGCTAAAGGAAGTGCTAAGTATTATCTTTTCATTTATAATGTTACAACAAACACATGTCATTCCTATAGTATTTCTATGTAAGCACTCAATACTATAAATTTCTAGTACAATAAGTATAACATCAAGAGTTGCAGATTAAAGAAATCAATGCAAATTTCAGCTACAAATAATTTCTTTAGCCTTTTTTAAACCTGGAAAAAGGTTAAATTTACCTCCTATTATGCACCTTTTCTTTTAATCTTAGAGTTGTGTTATGTTTGTTTGTTGTTCGTGTAGCCTGTTCTTTGACCTTACCTATCGTACTTTTGTTTACTTTCTACAGATTGTCATGCCTCCAGATGAACAAAGACTTAGTTTACCTTAACCTGATCGACTTAGAAACCTTAGCATTCATTTAATCGATGACATTTTAAGTAGGTTGCCTTTTCGAGATGTTGTTAGAGTTAGTACACTTTAGAAGGACTGACAATATATTTGCTGGAGAATTCCATATGTGAAGTTTGATGAAACAGTGTGGAAAACACCCGAGGACTTGGCGTCCCCTACCATTGGATTTATTCCAATTATTGATAGTTTCCTCAGGTTTCATAGAGGAATAATATTGAAGGTCACCCTCAATATTTAAGGTCACCCTCGATATTATTAGTCTAATAGTGTGTCCTGATGTTGATTTTATTTTTTCCCTCGACACTGATAATCTTCAACATTTTGTCCTTAAACTTCCATTTACTTATCCACCATACAGGTTGCCTAACTTCTTTTTAATTGTTCAGCATTGAGGCATTTGTATCTCAAGGAATTTGAAATACAGCTTCCATGTTTCTTTAAGAGAATAAATAAGTTGATTAGGCTAATAATGAAATCTGTCACATTTTCTTCTGATACGTTTGAATGTTTGATATCTAATTGCATGTTGCTTGAGGATTTGGTGTTGAAAGACATAGGCAATCCGTACTTCATGAGTATTAATGCTCTGACGCTAAGGTCATTTGTCTTTCGTGGCGATATACAATTGATACATCTTGAAAATGTCCATGTTCTTTCTAATGTTCTTTATGCACCTTGAGAATTAGTTCTAGAGGATGAAGATGATCTTGTCAATATTTTTTCGTCTATTCCCGCTCTCGAGTGTTTTAGCTTGGACCTTTTTGAGGTAATGTTCCTTCATTTTACTTAATGGTTATGCATTTTCATTAGTGCTTTTTTTTTTTGAATTTCAGTCATCCTGATTTTTGTCATTTTATTCGTAGGTTGATAATGGATCAACTAAAGTTATACCAACAAGGCTTCCATCAGTTCTTAACTGTCTGAAATGCCTATTCATGTCTTGGATTACTCTTGGAGTGTTTTTTGAGCTTTCGTTTGCTCTTTGCATAATACGGAGCTCTCCAAATTTGGAAGAAATTGAAATTATGGTTGTCACTAATGTTTATTTTTCTCTCTATCATTTTCATGTTTTTATATTCGTATGTAATGACTTGATGGTTTTTTTCTTGATTTTTCTTAGGAATGTATCTTAGTGATGGAAATTATTTCGAATGTGTACCCCAGGAAGGTTGTTGATGAGATTCCTGCAAGATTTTCGGATATCACATTTAATCATCTGAGAACAGTTAAGTTTTATGATGTACTATTAGAAGAGGTTGAAATGCAGCTTATCAAGGTTTTATTGGCAAAGTCTCCAGCACTGGTGAAAATGGTAATCAAGCCTCGTCACATGGACACTAGCAAATCTCTCAACGTACTCGCGGAGATAACAAAGTTTCAACGGGCATCATCTAAAGTACAAGTCATGTATCTTATTGATTAGTATCGTTATCACAATCCTTCTTAAAGTACAAGTCATGGTAGTGCAAACAGATACGAGACGTTTGGTTGATGGAGTAGCAAGGTTGTATTTTGCCTTTGCTTTAAGGTACTATAAAGATTTTATCTCCTTGGAAACATAGAATTGTGAACTTGGATGAATGTTTTGAATACTCTTTTTGGGAACAGAGATGGTTTTACTTCTCATGCTTGTTATTGATTTAAGACTTTGGTTGTTTATTTTGAAATTGTGTTGTGTGTTGCAGAACTAACAAAGATTTTGCATGACATTCTTGTTATTGATTCATCTATGAAATAAGACATGGTTGGGGAAGTTGGAACTGTCACGGGCTAATTCAGGTAGAAAATGAAAAACACATGATGATTTACATATAAAACTCGCAAAAGGAAAAAGAAAATGAAACTTAAAATGTTTCTTAATTATATTTTCCTTAATTTTTTCTTTTACTATATATATTCTCTCTATTTTAATATTTTTGATGCATCTTAAATAAGATATATCACATACATTAACATGTAAGAAGACAATATGATATACAAAATATTTAAACGAGAAAATGTATATTACTTGGGAGTTAATATATATACTCTTAGAATCATTAAGAAAAACGAAAAAAGAAGTTTTAGTTGTTAAATGCGAAATCAAATTTGCTCTTTATTTCAGATGGGGCACAAAGGTCGATTTGATTTAATTTTTAATTAGAAAAAACCTAAACTAACTATTTCATCTTATTAATTCTAAAAACTAAATCAAATCATATAAAGTTGGATTTTTCAGTTTCGACTTTAGTTTATTTTTTTGATTTATTTTATTTTTTTATAATTAGACGGTTATTGAAAAAGACATTAAATATATTTTCAAAATTTTAAAAAAATGATAAAATTCACTTTAATAAAAAATACTTTAAACATTCATTACAAAATAAATTGTTAACTTCAAAACCGAAACTATAATAGTATAATTTAACTTTCATTCAAATACAATATAAAATAATTTCAAAATCTTGTCTCTTCAATTTCTTCCAATACCTCCATTTGAGAAGAAAGTGAGCAGAGTGCTTCACATTCATCCTCTCTCAAGTTCTTCTTCTTCTCTGTTAACACAAACTCTCTGCGTTTATGGTTGTTCTATAGAATTTTGATATCAAGATTGCATTTTTATTTTTTTAGTTATGCTTTAATATGACAAAATTAAAGTAGGGTTTGCTTAAAACTTGATGGGGTTAATGTTTTTCAAGGACATGGTGTGTTGGTAGAAATAGGTCTATCATGGATGTGTTTCAGTAGTGGCAGAATTAGGATTTTCACTAGGTTGAAATAGCAATAATAAGTTTCTAAGTTTTGGATTACTAAAACAACACTTATTTTAGTTGGATTAGATACACTTGAGCTGTTAGTCTTTCGAAAACAATCTCTTTTTCAATACACAAGTAAACTAGGTAGTGTGTCCTCTAACCGGACAGTTTCGAAATTCCTTACTTATTGTGTTCTTGTTTATTTTCTGTAGATTCTTGTTGTAGTAGTAATTTGATTTTATGCTTCCACATGGGAAAAAACAACTTTTACCTCCGCGATGTACTTAGAAACCTTCCTGATAATGTAATTGATGACATTCTAACGAGGTTGCCTTTACGAAAATTTGTGAGGACAAGCATCTTATCAAAGAAATGGAATATAATTGGCATAGACTTCCACTGCTGAAATGTGATCAAACACTTTGGAAAATAACTGAGGACTTGATATTACTTGATATATTTACTCTCTAGGAATGGCATTCAACATATTGTCCTTAAACTGAGGTATCTGTTTCTCAAGGACTGTAAAATACGTCCTCAGCCGGTCTTTGAGAGATTTGATTAGCTAATTAGCTTAGCACTAATTGAAGTCAATATTTCTTCTAAATTTCTTGGAAGTATAATCTCACGTTGCCCTTTGCTTTAGCATTTAGTGCTGCAACATGACGCTATTCCAAATCACATTGAAATTAGTGCTCCCAAGCGGAGGTCAATTATCTTCACTGGCAATACAAAGTTTTTACATTTAAAGAATGTCCCTCTTCTTTCCAAAGTTTCATATGAGCCGACAAAATTTTCGGTAGAGGTAGAACATGATGTTGACAAGATTTTTGAGTCTATTCCTGCTCTCGAGAATCTCTGTTGGAATCACGATTATGTTCAGGTAATATTGTCTATGCATACGGTTGGCCATCACGGCTTGTCCGACCCATTTGGAGGGTCAAACGAGCCCCGAAACGAGCATACGCCTCATTTCGACGATTTTCGTGTGCTATAGCACACCATTTTTTGGGTGATCCGGATTCCTACGTCAAAAATGCCAAATTTTAGCTTCATAACTAGCATTTTCATAACTTTGAGTCATCCTGATTTTCGACATTTTCTTTCTAGGACGTGTATATTGGACCGGCTCCCTTATGTTCTTTTCTATCTTAAACGCCTTCATATATCTTGCATTAATCTAGGAGTATTCTTTGATCTTTCGTTAGCTCTTTTCTTGATAAGAATCTCTCCAAATTTAGAAGAAATTGAAATAGAGGTTGTTAATGATGTTTACTTTTCTCTCTCTTTTTCATATGTATTTGACTTTATTATGACCTTCAATTTTAAATCAAGGCTGATGGTTTTTCTCAATCTTTCTTAGAACTATTTTGAACGTGCGCGCCGGGAGGCTTTTGATGATATTCCTAAAAGTTTCTCGGATATGACTTTTAATCACCTGAGGACACTAAAGATTTATGATGTAACAGGAGTAGCAGCTGAAATGCCGCTTATCAAGGTTTTATTGGCCAAGTCTCCAAAATTGGTCAGAATGATAACGAAGCCCTATGAAACGGAAAATAAAAAATCTTTCAAAGTACTCGCTGAGGTAACAAAATTTCAGCGTACATTATCTAAATCAAAAGTTGTGTAAAGTGTAGATTAGAATCCATATTACGACCCTATTTGATCTTAAGTAGTCTTTAATCAGATCATAATATTTTGCTAAAATATTTGAAATCGTAAAAAGAATGTTGATACAACAGTAAGGCTGTTATTTTGCATTTGCAACTGTGAAGACCATCAGTTTGTGAATATAGGTGACTCAGGATGGATGTTTTTGATTAATCTGTTTCAATGTATGTTCTTTGAATAATCTATGGGATGACTCTTTGGTTGGTTATTGATGTTTTTAGTATATTCATTGTGGTGCTCATGGTCATTGTGCATTGTTTATTATTTAATATGATCATGACATGAGTTGAGCGTAAATGGAATAGTGAGGATTCATATAGTCGATTTCAACTACTTGTTTTATGAGAGTCGACGACGTTGTTCACACATTTTTCTGAATAGTGAGAAATAATGAAATTCGATTAAATCCCTTGATCTTAATGGTTAGTAAAAAATACCCCTGTTGAATGGAAAATATAATCCCTTTCAACAACATTTTTCAATGAGAATTATGATACAATATACATTATAAGTTGAAATTAAATCTCAACAATATTATTCTTACAAGCTCAATGTCACAATTCCACATCCCAGAAAAATTATCACTAAATACAGGAAAAGGGAAAAAAAGGGGGTTGGCGGAGGGGGTGGGGTTAGTTGTTCAAAAATCTGTCTTTTTCCTATACAGTCAAAATATATCCCATTCTTTTATGCAGCTTCCATATAATCATATATATAAAAGCTCCATCGAACCCTAACGCGGACAAAAAAGTCTGGTAAATAAGAGGAGAAAAGTAAAGGGTCGGGTCTATCATCCACTGAGTTATAAACCGTGTACTTTTTGACCCTCCAGGACTTCTTGGTTATAAAAAAAAGAATAAAAAAAACAAGCTCAATAAAATACAACAATATTACTTGAGCATTCTACTTAGATGCCCTTTTTTTTGTTTCATCTAATTGACTATCTTTAATAATCTAAAGCAGAAGTTGTGTATCTTGTTGATTAGTATTGTTATCATAATCCTTCTTAATCTTTAGTTAAAATGTTTTGGAAGTACAAACAGAAACGAGACCTTTAATTGATGGAGTAGTATGGCTGTGTTTTTCCTTTCCTTTAAGGTACTAAAAAGATTTTATCTTTTTGGGAAGATAGAATTGTGAATGTTTTGAATACTCTGTTTGGTAACAGAGATGATTTTTACGTTCATGCTTCTTCTTAAATGATGTATGATTTGAGACTTTGGTTGTTTATTTCAAAGTTATGTTGTGTGTTTAATTCTCTTAGGGAGCTTGAAACATTGAGTGGAAACTTACTTTTTGGCTAGTCGGAATTTCTTTCCTATAATTGGATTAGTCCAAGTTAGATCGAGAAGTATTTATGATGGACATTATTCGTCCTCATCTGTCAAGAAGAAACTCGAAGAAGCATTATTTTAATTTGGGGTTCTTGTGTTGATGATTATTTTGGGGCATCATAATAGAAATCTTAGATATTAATGTGATTATAAATTATTTTATTCAAATTTAGAGTGAAAATATGTATTTTTAATTTATATTAGTGATTTTCTCATTACAAAAAATCATTAATAAAAATGATAAATTTCATTAATTTGGACTTTAAGAATCTTTTTCTAAATGTTTACAAACTTGGTTACATTTACAAAAATAAAAAAGGAATAATTTTAAGCATAAATAAGATCAAAATGATTGGAAGAATTATCAATAACAAAGTCAACAATTAATATAGGACTATGAAAAGACTTTCTTCTCAAGACAACCTAAAAAAGAGTAAATATCACATAAATTAAGGGAAAAAGATAGTAAAAATTAATGTGATTATTTATTTAGAGAAATTTGCACGTATATTTAGTTACTGAAAATTTACTTTGTTCTGTCCAATTTAATCCACTTAATCTTTTTTGCATGTGACATTTAATACCTCAAAATAGTTAAATTTGATTGTGTAGGCCAGTTACAAATTCAATTTTCTGATGTTATGACTTTTTTAATTATAGGAAATCGTCATTTTTATGTATAAGAAATACAGAAGATACAAAGAGATATCATTACGATTACGATTGACCCATTACGATTGACCTAAAATTGATCCAATTTGCTCAATTACCGTCCATAACAATGCCTAATATTAAAATAGAAGAAAAATCAATGAAACAAATGCACTAAAACAAGAAAAACTAATTAAAAACTACCAAATAGTTATCCTCTTTTGGATGTGTCGTGATTTAACAGAGCAACTGAATATTAGCCAAAAAATCCCTAATGTTACAACTAAATTGTAGATAGTCATGTGTATTTACCATTTTTCTATGAAATAAAAAGATTAGCTATAAATAGTAATTACTTTTAGCATTCACTACAAATATTAGTAATATGATAATAACATATCATAAACAACTTATACCATATAAGTTTTATTTTATTTAATAATTCAATAGATTTACCATTTCATTAGATTACATGTTGCCCAACAAAAATAATAACATTTTCCGTGAAATTATATAAATTTGTCCTTTTGATGATAATTTGGGTTACTACCTCCACTCGATTCAATCACAAAAGTTACAGTAGCGTAAGATAGGGCAGAGGGACATTGATTTCGTTTTCTGCCTAGTATGTATATATATATTAATTTCTTTATTAGCATAAATATTTATGCTTTTACATACCGTATCAAACCCTAGAACTTGAGCTAATGATTTTCACTCAAGAAGTAACTATATCTTGTTATCACAGGCGAACCCACATTCATATGTGTGGGAGCATATACATCTACATCTATCTCAGAGAAAAAAAAATATAACTATCAACGCTCTCTTAATGAGTATAGAACTATCCTTGTGCTAGAGAAATTACCCACAAAACTATGGTTTGAATATCGCTAAAGCCCTTATTTCTTTTTAAGTTTATTGGTGCACATGAAATCTTCAATTTTTAAGCCCATTTTTGCTTGTTATAGACACATACTTTTATATTCTATTATGACATAAGATTTTAGACAACCACTATTAAGATTGAAGAAAGAAAAATGTGTTAGAATGGGCATTTAATAAACTACAACAATATTTTTCTGATAGATTTAATACATCATGTTACAAATCTAACTAAAAGAAAGAGAACGATTCTTATTTAGTCCTAGATCCTACGAATTCCAAATATAAATAGTTATGGAAAAATATAATCAAGTTTTTAACCATTAAATGTTTTTCAGGTGGCTTAGAGAGTGTTGAAAGCAAATGACAAGTAAAAATATGAAGGAAAGAAAATTAATCAGTATACAACATATGTCCTTTCTGAATTGATCATTTTAACATTAGTTAGTGTAGAAATCTCACAAAAGTATGTATAAATCAAGGATGTATTGATGATTATAATGTTGAGTTACAAACTTCTTACATAGGAGAAGAGTCCTATTCTAGTTATACTAGGATTCCTACTACAATACAATTAATTACATGAGTAGTAATTTATTACAAGTGAAATACCTTATCCTAATCAACTCCTACAATGTTCAGTTTCCTAATTGTACAAAACTTAGGATTTAGTATTCTAATGCTAGTATGAATCTAACTCTAACTCGTCAGTCTTCTTCAATGGACTTGTTCCTTCGACGTGTTCCATCAGTCGTCAAGCTTCCCTCAATACTTCCTCTCAAGCTACTGAGTAGAGAAATTATAACTCCTAGCTTGCTGCAAAAACCAGAAAAAACCAATTTTGTTAAGGCTTTGGTATGAATATCAGCGAGCTGATCCTTAGACTTTACAAATAGTGTAAGAAGTTGTCCCCTACCCATTTTTCACGAACAAAATGATAGTCCAGTTCAACATGTTCTGTTCTAGCATGCATAATTGAATTAATCATCATGTACAACACACTCATATTATATTAATACAATGTAGGAACATATCGAAGGTACACTCAAAGGCCATGAAGATGATATAAAATCCAAGTCATTTCTGCGGCAGTTGAGGCTAGTGCTCTATTATCAGCTTCAGCGCTCGGTTGAGCTACTCTTATCTGTTTCTTCGAGGTCTAAGAATACAATTTGCACCTATGTAGATACTAAAACCTGTAGCTGATCTCCTAGTTTTTCTAAAACCTCCCAAATCAGCATTTGAGTAGTCATACAACCTACATGGTGATTGTGAAATAATTCTGGGTCCAAAGTGTAGAGTACCTGTAATGTACTTGAGTATCATTTTTGCTTGTTGAAAATGTTCAACGCTTGGGTTTTGCATAAATTGGCTTGCAAAATTCACAGCATGAATGATATCAAGTCTTGTGAGGGTCAAATATTGGAGACTTCCTACTATCATTCTTTAAAATGATGCATATACAAAACTTCCCACAGCTTCATGCAAACCATGTTTTCTAGCAAAAGGAGTGGCGACAGCCTTTGCCAAAGTCATCTCTATCTTTGCCAACGTCTCAGCACCATACTTGTTTTGGTTTAAGTGAATTCCACCTTCGAAATAGTTCACCTCAATTCCTAAGAAGAAGTGTAAAGGGCCAAGATCTTTCATAGAGAACTTCTTTTGATGTTGTAGAACTAACTCTAAAACATGAGATGAATACTTCCTTTGACAATAATATCATTCACATATAACAAAGAGAAATATTTTTCCTTTGTGAGTTTTCAAAGCAAATAAGGAAGGGTCAATCTTACTACAAATAAAACCAAGGTGTAAGAGATGCATGTTAAACCGATAAAACCATACTCTTGTGGCTTGTTTAAGACCATAGAATGCCTTTTAAGTAGACATACATGCTAAGGATACTAGGGATCAATAAAACTAGGTGGTTGACTCATGTACACCTCCTCTTGTAGGAAGCCTCGTAGGAACACATTTTTGACTTCTACTTGTCTAAATTTCTACTTTGAACTGACAACAATGGATAGAACCACCTTAATAGTTGTAGCTTTAATCACAAAACTAAATATTTTTTCAAAATCAAGCCCTTGAAGCTGCGAGAATCCCATTGCCACAAGTCTTGACTTATATCTATCTATTGTCCCATCATCTTTTAATTTTGTCTTGAACACCCATTTGATCCAACCAAGTTCATATCAAGAGATTTAGGCACAAAAATTTATGTCTTATTAGTATGTAAAACACCAATTTATTCTTGCATTGCTGCAAGCCAATAAGGTGATTTTAGTGCTTCCTTAGTAGTATTTGGTTCTCTCACAATTTATGTGTTGCTGCTAGCAACAAGTTACAAGTGTCGTTCCATCGCCTTGTTCCTGGTGAACATATGATGCCCTTGTAGTGCAGGAAGTACCTCAACTGTACATTAACCAAGACAGTGGACTAGAGTGTCAAGTTGAAGGTCAACTGGTACATAAACTAAAGTGGTTTTTTTATGATGATCATTGGTTGGACCTTTAAGAGCAACTTGTTCTTCAGTGCTGCTGGCATATTCAGAATTTGCAGCTGGAGTATCAATGTTAATATATAGATCATTAAATTCAACCTGTTCTTCAACATCTGATATTGTTCTTGAGAGTTCAAAAATACTCTTATCATAAATGACTACATGAGGTGTAGAAGCATAATCAATAGTAATGGGCGGGCTAGCAACCGGTACTTCCCCTAAATCATAATTATCGGGTGTCTGCAGTTTGGAGAAAGATTCAACAAAAGTAGCAAGGTGAGGTGAGACATCAGTGTTAGTTTGATATTGCTTTGAAGACACATAAGGTAATGTGTTTTCATCAAAAACAACGTGTCTGGATATGTAAACCCTTATTGAAGCCTCTTTCTCTTGAATTGAAGTTATTATTTCCTCTTTTTTCTTAGTAGTTTCCTCTTCCCCTGCCTCTTTGAGCACAGAATTCCATGTTATTGTTTTGTTTAGGCACTTCTTCTTCCTCCTCCCTCATATGAAAACCCCTGAGAGCATTAACAATCTGATTAAAAGTAGGATATGTTTTGTTAACTAGCATGACAGTCCTGAAGGTCTTGTAATTATGACCTAGAACTTTAGGAAAATTAATCATTTTTTCTATCTTCATCTACAGACTTGTGAATTGTTGCAAAACCATCACATATGCCTTTGAATTCTTTAATGTATTCGTAAATTGTTTGTGTTCCTAGCCTCACACTTTGCGCTTGTTACTTTATTTTGAACTTCTTATCTTTAGTTGCTTGAAAATATGTTTGTCCCAAGCATTCCCACATCTCCTTGGAAGTTGAGCAGCCTACAATCAGGTACGCACTTTCTTCTGTCAAGGTGCCTGAAATCCAACTCTTCGTAACATATCCATATCCTCCCAATCATCAACAATGTTGTTGTCTTCTGCACCCTTTCACCTGTTACACTTTTCTCAGTAGCCCGTCCATTGAAACAGGTCGCTCAACGTGGTTCTGTGATGATTTCGATTAGTCTCATCGCTTGAATCAACAAAGTCATTTGTGTCCTCCATATAAGATAGTTTGTTGCCTTAAGTTTAATGGAGCAGGACAAAATAAGATGATGAAGTGAAGAGGTCGAAACAGTGCTGGTAAAATGGGCAATTGCAGTTTTATAATTTGGTTGTTTTTTATTTTGATCTAATACGTTAAAGAGCGGAAAAAATTTATTAGTCAGATACCACTTATAAATCTCAAGAAAGTATGTAGAAATCAAGTATGTATTGATTATTATAATGTTGAGTTACAATCTCCTTATATAGGAGAAGAGTCGTATTCTAGTTATACTAGGAATCCTACTAAAATACAAATAATTACATGAGTAGTATTGTATTACAAGTCAAATACATTATCCTAGTTTACTCCTATACTATTCAATAGCTTAGTCGTATGTAACTTAAGATTTAGTAGTCTAATCCTAGTACGAGTCTAACTCTAACTCGTCAGTCTGCTTCGATGGACCTGTTCCTTCGACGTGTCCCATCAGTCGTCAAGCTTCCTTCAACAGTTAGTACACATAATTGATAAAAAAAAGAAGATAAAACTCAGTGACGGCTCAAGCTAGATAGTGTCCTAAAGCTAAATGTAAGTTGGAGGACGAATTTTAATTGTTTTTTTATTTTTATTTGAAATTCAAGTTATTTCTTTCTTTTTATAAAAATAGTTTTATTTTTATGATATTAAACTAAAGATATATTTATACCAATTTTTTTTAATCTTGTGGTCTTAAACATATCATGTGGAAGTTAAATTTAAAATTGATCCATATAAAAGAGTTACATACAAATGAAAACATTCTTTTTTTTTGCTACAAAAAAGCTTACGATAATTTTATTGTTACTAACACATTAGGCCTTTCAATTTTTGGTAGCCTAATGTCACGGACTTTTTGATTCGGAGAATACTCCGTGAGGCACTTGACGGTTTACTCACGATTCTTACACGTTCTTGCAAACTCAAGTAAGCCACACATTTGGATCGCTAAGAGAATACGAACTAAGACAGAACTTTGGAAGAAGGAACTTCTATTACTTGAAAATTATTGGATGCTTTACAAGTAAAATGAACTACTATTTATACTACTGTAATGCCTAAAGAGTAAATAAATGCTACACTATACAAGTTCCTAAGGCCATGCCTACAAGACATGCTTCTAAGTCTTCAAAAAAGGACTCCTAGATGCTCCTAGTCTGCCCCACGTTCTGCACAAGCCTCTCCAAGCTTGAAATTGCCGCCCCACTACCTGATGTAACAACTGTAACGGCTGTAACTGTCATAACAGCTGAAACTGTTGTAACGGCTGCCTCTCCAACTGTTGCCTGCCCCTTGAACTGCTGGCCGGCTTGGGTGGTCTGCCCCCTTGCGCCTGCTGCTGGCTGCCGAGTTGGGTGGCGCTCTGCCTGGATGGATGGCGGGGCGTCACAATCTCCCCCACCCCATGATGCGACGACCACGACGCATTGCTGCAAGAACTCCTGAATTTTGTCTTTGAACTGCCACAAGTCTTCATACTTCTCCCAAGTGGCTTCTTCAGGAGTCTATCCCTTCCAATGTACGAGAAACATGGCACTGGCCTGCTGTCCTCGTTTCCGCTTGGCTTGGTAATCCATGATGGTGTCAATTTCTCGATCATGCGAGGCAGTAACGGTGATAGGGGCCCGTTGTGATTTGTTCCGGCTGGAATCGTCCTTATCCTCATGATAAAGCTTAAGAACGCTTGCATGAAAGACCGGGTGGATCCTCAAGTGCGGAGGTAACTCCAACTTATATGAAATCTTGCCCACCTTGGCAAAAATTTTGAACGGACCCTCATATTTCCGCACCAGGTTGTGATGCATACCTCTTAGTGCCTTAAACTGCCTCGGATTAAACTTTACCAAAACCATATCGCCTTCTTTGTAGTTGGTGGGACGACGCTTGCGGTCGGCGAACTTCTTCATCCTTCTTGCCGCCTTATCCAAATAAGATTTGGCAAGGTCGAGTTGCTCTTCCCAACCCTTGGCAAGATTGTATGCGCCCAAACTCTTGCCCTCAAATAAGGTTGGTAGTGAGTGCGGAGTTTGGGGTTGCTAGCCTGTTGCTAACTCGAACGGTGTGCGCCCTGTACATTCACTCCTCTGCAAATTATAAGAAAATTGCGCCATGTCTAGGAGCTTAGACCAATCTTTCTGATGTGCACTGACATAGAGCCTAAGATAGCATTCCAACAAGGCGTTGACGCGTTCAGTTTGGCCATCAGTTTGGGGATGGAAACTGGTGGAAAAGTGAAGTTTTGAACCAAGAATTTCAAAGAGTTCACTCCAAAAGTTCCCAGTGAAACGAGGATCCCGATCGCTGATGATGAACCTCGGCAGCCCCTAATACTTCACAACATTTTTAAAGAACAATTGTGCAGCTTCCTTAGCAGTACAACCGGTTGTGGCAGGCATGAATGTAGCATATTTGGAAAATCTATCCACTACGACCATAATAGTGCCAAACCCGTTTGACTTCGGCAAAGAAGTGATGAAGTCCATAGATATGCTCTCCCACGGACGATCAGCTACGGGTAGTGGCTCCAACAGCCCTCTTGGTTGCCTTTGCTCTACCATGTCTTGCTGGAACACAAGACAAGTCTGCACGTACTGCTCAATTTCTTCCCGCATTCATGGCCAGAAATAGTAGGCCTCGACTAATGTCCTTGTTCTCTTCTGTCCCGGATGCCCAGCCCACGGAGTATCGTGGCTCTCTTTGATAATACGCCGCCTGATGAATCCAAACTTTGGTACATAAACTCTTCGGCCAGTAGTAAGCAAGATTCCGTCTTCTACCCAAAACCGCTTGGTTCTGCCTTGGGCAGCCAGTTGCATTATCTTCTTGGCCTCCGGATCACGTGGCATACCATCTTTGATTGCGCCTTAGAATTCACTACGGACTGAGGAGATAGCTGCTAGATCAATCTTTCTGCTCAATGCATCGGCTACCACATTGCCCTTTCCTGGTTTGTACTCCAAGTTGTAGTCAAATTCCGCTAAGAAATCCTGCCAACGAGCCTGCTTTGGTGTGATCTTCTTCTGCGACTGAAAATAGCTAGTGGCATAGTTGTCAGTTTTCACTACAAATTTGGAGCCTAGTAGATAGTGTCTCCATGTGCGTAGACAATGCACAATGGCCGTCATCTCATTCTCCTGCACAGTGTACGGTCGTTCAGCTTCATTTAACTTCCGGCTTTCAAATGCTATGGGGTGTTTCTCTTGCATCAAGACTCCCCAATGGAAAAATCAGAAGCATCCGTATGAATCTCGAAAGTCTTTGCAAAATCGGGCAGCATCAAGACTGGTTCTTCAGTAACCGCTGCCTTAAGACCTTCGAATGATTCCTGGCACTCCTCGCTCCAGAACCAAGGCATGTTCTTCTTCAGCAGCTCGGTCAGTGGGGCAGCTATAGCGGAGTACCCGCTAATGAACCTGCGATAATAATTAGCAAGTCTAAGAAACGAACGTAGCTCGGTCACCTTAGTAGGCGCTTCCCAATCATGGATCGCCTTTACCTTTGCCTCATCCATCCGAAGTTCGCCTTGGCTGATCACATGACCCAAGAAGTGTATCTTGGGTTGTGCAAACTCGCACTTCTCCCACTTGACATAAAGCTGATTCTCGCGCAAGACTTTGAAGACTTTCTTCAAGTTCTCCACATGGTCCTGCAAAGTGCTACTGTAGAGGACTATGTCATCTAAGTACACTACTACGAACTGGTCCAAGTAGGGATGTAGAATCTCGTTCATCAGCGTGCAAAAGGTGGCAGGTGCGTTGGTTAAGCCGAAGGGCATCACCAACCATTCGAATGCTACGTACCTGGTTACGCATGCTGTCTTTGGTTCATCCCCCTCTGCGATGCGCACTTGATAGTAGCCTTTCCGGAGATCCATCTTGGTGAAGTACTTGGCCTCTCAAAGACGATCAAACAAATCTGCGATCAGCGGGATTGGATACTTGTTCCTGATTGTGATCTTGTTGAGCGCCCTATAGTCAATGCATAGGCGCATCGACCCGTATTTCTTCTTCTGGAACAGCACCGGCGCCCCATAGGGTGCCTTGGATGGATGAATGTGACCTGCTTTGAGGAGCTCTTTCAACTGCTTCCTCAGTTCCTGTAACTCAGGCGGAGCCATGCGATAAGGTGCAAGCGTAAGTGGCTTGGCTCCCGCCTCCAACTCGATCATGTGGTCTACCTCGCGCCTTGGAGGTAGAGTTTTCGGCAGCTCCTCCGGCATCACATCACTGTTTTCCTGCAAAACAAATTCTATGATAGGTGGCAATGGTTCCATAGCACCATGGTCTTCACCCGAACTTGCAATGGTGGCTAAGAAGGTTGGTGCTCCTTTCTTCAGGCCCTTCACAATCTGCATGGCCGACAAGTGGGCATATCCATCTTTCTTTGGCACCCTAACAAGAGGTACCATACAAGATCCTTCCCCTTCCATTACCATGAGTTGTTGAAGGTAGGGATCAATCATCGTGTGGCAACGCTGAAAGAATTCCTGCCCAAGAATAACATCGGATATGTCTAAAGGAGCTACGGTAAAATTCGTCTTACCTTTCCACCGTCCTAAAGTGATGCTGACCCCATGAGCAATTCCACATACTGAAGTTGGTGGGGCATTGACCGTCTTGAGGCGATTGTTGCTTGGAACAATTTTTAGTCCCAATTTTTCTACCGCCGCTTTGGTCATGATATTGGCTTCAGCCCTGGAGTCCACCATGGCCCGAACTTGTTGCCCATTGATGGAGATGTCCACGCACTGCGTACTGAAATCCCCTGGCTTGTCGGCCTGCTTGGGTATGGCTCCACATATTCCAACCATGCCCAACTGAGTGGTGTTTGCCGGTTTCGCCTTCTCTTGTGCCTCCTTGTCCTTCCGCTCCCGGACGATGGCACCAAGGCTCTTCAACTCTGGGCACCTGGTGTAACCATGTGTTCCGCCACATATATAGAACTCATCTCCTTTGCTGGACTGCGTCCGCTTCTCCGAGTACTTCTGGCGTTCAAACCGTCTGCCATCCGGCTTGGGCGTGTTATGCTGTTTGGGTTGTGCCGACTGTTCTCTGCCTCGGCCACGATCTCCCCCTCCTTTAGCTTGACTGCCCCTCGCCTCCTTGCCCTTCGCCTTGTCCAAACGATCATGTTTGAAATCTGTCAAGGTCTCGGCTTGAGTGATGGCTTCATCAATGGCTTTTACTTGACGCCGCTCCAACTCGGTCCTCGCCAACCCGTCCATGAAGGTGAACAGCATGTCATCTTCCGTGAGTTGGGGAATTTGGAGGGTCAAAATTGTGAACTCCTTCACATATGCCCTAATGCTTCCCGTCTGCTTCAACTCCCGGAGTTTGCGCTTCATCTCATAAACAGCATTGTTGGGGAAGAAAGCTTTCTTGAATTCCTCAAGGAATTGTTCCCATGTGTTGGTGGTGCGTGTGCCCCTCTCAATCTTGGCATGTTTGCGTTTCCACCATAACATGGCTACGTTGGAAAGATACAACACGGCAGTGTTGATCTTGCTTGCATCGCTCCTGACCCGATTACACCTGAAATAATTTTCCAAGTGCCATAGGAAATTTCCTACCTCTAGGGCGTCGCGGACACCCTTGAATGTTGGTGGCATGGGAACCTCGACTCTAGACTCCCTTTCTTGGCCAAGTGATGTTGATGCACCGACCTCCCTCTCTTGTTCGAGAGCTTCTACCTTGTTCTTCAGCGTCTGGATCGTCGTAAGGGCGTCCAACAACCTGAACTCCAAGGAAGTAATGGATTCCTTCATCCCTAATTCAGTCCGGTTGCGTACCTCCAACTCCATCCGGATGGCGTCAACTTCCTCAAGGGAATGTTCTTCAAGGACTTTGACATCATTGTCCAACCCATTCAAGCGCTGGCCCAAGATCTCCACAGCTTGCCTTGCCATCTCAACGCTGGCAATCCATTCATTTCCAACAGTAACGTCTATGGCCTCATCGCCGTCGTCACTTTCATCGACAATATTGTGCTGGAAAGATGTTTGTCCATCGCTTGGTGGAGGATCATTTGGTGGCAGATCGCCTGATGGAAGACTGCCTGATAGAAGACTGCCTGGTGGTAGTTTTCCTGGTGGAAGTCCGCCTGGTGGAAGACTGCCTTGTGGAAGACCGCCTGGTGGAGGATTGGGCAGACTGGGTTCATTACCCTTCTTGTTCTTTCCCTTCTTGTTCTTCTTCTGAACGTTGGGGGTGGTGCTAACGCCGCTACCGTCTCCTTCGTTTGTCATTCTCTTACGATGAACCTGCTCTGATACCAACTGTCACGGACTTTTTGATTCGGACAATACTCCGTGCGGCACTTGACGGTTTACTCACGATTCTTGCACGTTCTTGCAAACTCAAGTAAGCCTCACACTCGGATCGCTAAGAGAATAAGAAGTAAGACAGAACTTTGGAAGAAAGAACTTCTATTACTTGAAAATTATTGGATGCTTTACAAGTAAAATGAACTACTATTTATACTACTCTAATGCCTAAAGATTAAATAAATACTACACTATACAAGTTCCTAAGGCCATGCCTACAAGACATGCTTCTAAGTCTTCCAAAAATGACTCCTAGATGCTCCTAGTCTGCCCCACGTTCTGCACAAGCCTCTCCAAGCTTTAAACTGCTGCCCCACTACCTGATGTAACAGCTCTAACGGCTGTAACTGCCGTAACAGCTGAAACTGTTCTAACGGCTGCCTCTCCAACTGCTGCCTGCCCCTTGGCCTGCTGGCCGGCTTGGGTGGTCTGCCCCCTTGCGCCTGCTGCTGGCTACCGAGTTGGGTGGCGTTCTGCCTGGATGGATGGCGGGGCGTCACACTAAGGCATATGCCTCATATTTAAAGGCATAGAGCCACCCTATGAAGAAACCTAATTAAAACAATAATAACAAAAGTAATTTTTTTTTCAAAAAAGAACAATAGTTTACCTTGATGATGGGTGTACCTAAATTCATTGTGTAATGGTAGCAACAAAAATAAGTTATTTCTTTTTTCCTCCTAAGATTTGTAGTTATTTTAAAAAATTAAACTATTATGAAAAAGTAAAATATTTGTGTAATTCTAAATATGTTTTCTTGAGAAAACATAGGTTAAAGGCATATGGACTTATGGCTTATTCTTGAATAATGAATATCACTTTGTTCAACTATCAATATATTTTTTTTTAATTTATAGGAATCTGATTTATCATTCAAGTCTTGATGGTTTTAGGATTAATTATGGTTTGGATATGAATATTTGAATTAACAAAATAATACCATTTTCTCATGATTTTGGTGTTCTTATTAATGGCTTATGCATAAATTAAAATTTCCGGATGTATTTTTTTATTATGTTTCACCAAAATATTGAAATTAATATTTTATGTGTAGTTCACTAAATTAATATTTTATGCTTCTTGTACAACAAATGTTTGGGGTCATATATCCCAAAAGAGGTTAATTGTAATACTAGTATTAGTTGTACTAGAGTTAAATTTACAGACAAACATTGTACTAAAATTTCATACAAACTATTTTTATAAATACTACCAAATGACACCTTTAGTGCTAAAGGAAGTGTCAATTATTATATATTTATTTATAATGTTACAACAAACACATGCCATTCCTATAGTATTTTGATTTAAACACTCAATACTATAAATTTCTAGTACAATAAGTATAACATCACTAATTTAAACGTCTAAGTTTTTTTCAAATTCTATACAAAAAAACTTTATATGTGTTTGATTTAACCTAAGCTAAACAAATTTACATCAAGAGTTGCAGATTAAAGATATCAATGCAAATGTGAGCTACAAATAATTTCTTTTGCATTTTTAAACATGGAAAAAGGTTACATTTGCCTCCTATTATGAAACTTTTCTTTTAATCTTAGAGTTATGACATGTTGGTTTGTTGTTATTGTAGCGTGTACGTTGACCTTACCTATCGTACTTTTGTTTATTTTCTACAGATTATCATGCCTCCGGATGAACAAAGTCTTAGTTTACCTTCTCCTGATCGACTTAACAACCTTAACATTCATTTAATCGATGACATTCTAAGTAGGTTGTCTTTTGGAGATGTTATAAGAGTTAGTACACTTTCCAAGGACTGGCAATATATTTGCTGGAGAATTCCACATGTGATGTTTAATCAAACAGTGTGGAAAACACCCGAGGACTTGACATCCCCTTCCATTGGATTTATTTTGATTCTTGATAGCTTCATCAGGTTTCATAGAGGAATAATATTTAAGGTCACCCTCAATATTATTAGTCTAATAGTGTGTCCTAATGTTGATCCTCCTATTTCTTCCCTCGACACTTATCACATTCAACATATTGTCCCTAAACTTACATTTATTTATCCTCCATACAGGTTGCCCAACTTCTTTTTTTATTGTTTAGCAATGAGGCATTTGTATTTCATGGAGTGTGATATACAACTTCCATGTTTCTTTTAGAAATTTAATAAGGTGATTAGGCTAAAATTGAAATATGTCACATTATCTACTAATACGTTTGAAAGTTTGATCTCTAATAACCTGTTGCTTCAGGATTTTGTGCTAAAAGATATAGACAATCTGTACCTCATGAGTATTAATGCTCCTAATCTAAGGTCATTTGACTTTCGTGGCGATATACAATTGATATATCTTGAAAATGTTCATGTTCTTTCCAATGTTCTGTATGCGCCTAGAGAATTGGTTCTAGAGGATTAAGATGATTTTGTCAGTATTTTTTCGTCTATTCCAGCTCTTGAGTGTTTTAGCTGGGATCTTTTTGAGGTAATGTTCCTTCATTTAACTTAATGGTAATGCATTTTCATGTGTACTTTTTTTTTACTTCGAGTCATCCTGATTTTGTCATGTTATTTGTAGTTCGATAACGGATTAATTGAAGTTATACCAAAAAGGCTTCCATCAGCTCTTAACTGTCTGAAATACCTTTTCATATCTTGGACTACTGTTGGAGGGTTTTTTTAGCTTTCGTCTACTCTTTGCATTATACGAAGTTCCCCAAATTTGGAAGAAATTGAAATTAAGGTCGTCACTAATGTTTATTTTTCTCACTATCTTTTCCATGTTTTTACATTCGTGTGTAATGAGTTAATGTTTTTTTTCTTTATTTTTCTTGAGGGAGTATCATTAGTGATGGAGATTATTTTCGAATCTATGCCCCAGGAGGTTTTTTATGAGATTCCTGCAAGCTTTTTGGATATCATATTTAATCATCTGAGGACAGTTAAGTTTATGATGTACTATTAGAAGAGGGTGAAATGCATCTTATCAAGGTTTTATTGGGAAAGTCTCCAGCACCGGTGAAAATGGTAATCAAGCCTCGTCAAATGGAAACTAAGGAATCTCTCAATGTATTCATGGAGACAACAAAGTCTCAACGGGCATCATCTAAAGCAGAAGTTGTGTATCTTGTTTATTAGTATCGTTATCACAATCCTTCTTAATCTTTGGCAAAAGATGTTTTGAAAGTGCAAACCGAAACAAGATGTTTTGTTGATGAGTAGTAAGGCTGTGTTTTGACTTTGCTTTAATGTAACATAAAGATTTTATCTGCTTGGAAACATAGAATTGTAAATGTTTTGAATACTATGTTTGGGAACAAAGATGGTTTTTACATTTCATGGATGCTCTTAAATGATAAATGATTTGAGTCTTTGGTTGTTTATTGCAAAGTTATGTTATTTGTGGAATTCTCTCAGGGAAACTTACTTTTTGGTTAGTAGGAACTTCTTTCCTGTTAAGGGATTTGTCGAAGTTAGATCAAGAATTTTTATTTAGGACATAATTTTAGAATAGTAATGTCTAGGATAACTTTCAATGTTATTCCTATATGAAACCAGAGGAAACAATCAAGAATAGGAATAAATCCAATCGTAGGGGATGTCAAGTCCTCTGGTGTTTCCCAGACTTTTTTATCAAATTTAACCTGTGTAATTATTGGGCAAGTATATTGCCAATACATAGAAAGTGTACTAGTTCTTATTAATCATGAAAAGACAACCTATTTAAAATGTAATCAATTAAATGAATGGCAAGATTGCTAAGTCGATCAAGAGAAGGTAAACATAGTCTTTGTTCATCTAGAGGCATGATAATTTTTAGAAATTAAAAAAGAATACTATTTGAAAGGACAAAGTATATGCTACACGAACAACAAACAAACATGTCACAACTTTAATAATAAAAGAAAAGGTGTATAATTCGTAGATGACACTTGCATTGATTTCTTTATTTGGAACATTTGATGTAAAATTGTTTGGATTATGTTAAAGTAAACACATATAAAGTATTTTTGAATAGAATTTGAAGAGAACCTAGAATTTCAAATTAGTGTTGCGATACTTATTGTACTACAAATTTATAGAAGTGAGTGTTTACATCAAAACAATATATGAATGACATGTAATTATGCAACATTATAAATCAATAGATAATACTTGACGCTTCTTTCAACACTGAAGGAGTCGTTTGGTAGTATAGATAAAAATAGTACTTGTATTAACGTTAGTACAATTGTTTGACTATAAATTAAACACAGGTACAACAAATACTACTATTTCAGTTAGCCTTTTTGGGATATATGACCCCAAACATTTATGCTACAAGAAGAATGATTATGTATCCTTAGTGATGGGGATTATTTCGAACTTGTGCCCTATGACTTTATTGATGAGATTCATGCAAGATTCTCGAATATCACATTTAATCACCTGAGGACAATTAAGTTTTATGATGTACTATTAGAAGAGAGTGAAATGCAACTTACTATTAGTAATTTCTTGACTATTAAAGAATAACTCCAAGTTATACCGACAAGTATGATGGACATACTCATTCCGTATCTATGAAGACGAAACTTGAAGAATCATCACCCAATTTGGGATTCGTGATTGATATTTATTTCAAAGTTATGTTATGTGTTAAATTTCCTTTGGTGAGCTCGACGCATTGAGTGGAAGATTACTTTCTGCCTAGATAGTACAAATTTCTTGTCTGCTAAGGAATTACTCCAAGTTAGACCGAGAAGTATATATGTTAGACATGATACTTCCTTATTTGAGAAGAAGAAACTGGAGAAGAATCACCAAATTTGGGATTCGTGAGTTGATGTTTATCTCGAAGTTATGTGGTGTGTTGATTTTTCTTGGCGAGCTTAAAGTATTGAAAGGAAACTTACTTTTTGTAAAGTTAGTAGGAATTTTTGTTTGCTTAAGGGATTAGTATTAGTTTAACGGACAAGTATATATGTTGGACATTATCCTTCCTCATCTGTGAAGAAGAAACTCGAAGATCATGTCCAACATATATATACTTGTCGGTCTAACTTAGTCAAATCCCTTAGCAGACAAGAAATTCCTACTAACCATATAAAAAGTAAGTTTCCATGCAATACTTCAAGCTCGCCTAGGAGAATTTAACACACAACATAACTACAAAATTTACATCAACTCAAGAATCCCATATTGGATGATGCATCTTCTTAAGAAAGGAACATGTCCAACATACTACTTGTTCTTACTTGGACTAATCTCTTAACAAGCAAGAAATCTCTACTAACCAGACAGAAAGTAAGTTTCCACTCAATGTTTCAACCTCTCCTAAGGAAATTCAACACATTACATAACTTGGAAATAAATATCAACTCACGAATCCTAAATTGGGTGATGCTTCTCGAGTTCTTCTTTATAGGTGAGGAAGGATCATGTCCAATATATATACATATTGGTATAACTTGTACTAGTTCCTGAGCGAGACAGAAAGTTATGTTTCCAAGGTTCTAGAAAGGATAACATGTACACAACAGTTTACTCCTAAATTTGTTTGTGGTGTTTCAGAGTTGATTTTGGATAGCCCCTCGACTTAAAAGAAATGTTATGCAGTAAAACCAACATCTAAAAAACAAAAATAAATAAATATAGGAAAATAGGGTTCTTTCTACGTTCCAAAATCACAAGAAAACTAACATCTACCACAAAAAAAAAAGTAAAAAGTAAAAGATATGGCTTCTATTTCACAAAACTAACAACAACTAAGTGAGAAAGATTTGATTTTTAAACAAAAAGAGAAAGCAAATTTTAAGCTTATCAATAACTAAATTACTACTGTAAACATCCAAAAAAAGTTAGAAAAGCATCAAATACCATTTTGTGCACACGTTATCCTTCAACTGCTGAACACAAATTTGTATAAATTTGAAGTCTTCAATTTCATCACCATGGAGTGAAATAGGGAACTAATGAAGGAAAGGGGGAGATAGGTTGGAGTGAAATAGGGAACTAATGAAGGAAAGGGGAAGATAGGTTTTCTTCTTAAATTAAATTTTACAGAATTGTAATATGGAGTAGGGTGAGTGGGGTGGGTGGTGGGGGAAATTAATTATGTTGGTTCCTTAGTTGTATTGTCTTGTCCGTATCAATTTACATGATACAATTTAATTCGACATAAAAAAATTAAAAATAAACAGAAAACTGGAATGTGACATATAATAGAAATCTTATAGATTAATGTGATTATAAATTTACTAAAAATGTAGAGATAAAATATGTATTTTTTATTTTAATTTAGTTATTTATTTTCTTATTATAAAAAAATGATAAATTTCATTAATTTGCACTTAAAGAATTTTTTCTGAAGGTTTACAAACTTGATTAATTTACAAAATAAAAAAAGTAATAATTTTTAGAATAAATGAGATCCAAATGATTGAAATTATCATCTATAATAAAGTGGACATTTAATATAGGACTATGAAAAGACTTTCTTTAAGAAATAACTTTAAAAAAGAAGCAAATATCACATAAATTAATGGGAAAAGAAATTAAAATTGATGTGATATGTCTAATTCAGTCCACTTAATATTTTTTGTGTGTGACGTTTAACACCTCAAAAGAGTTAAACTTCATTTTATAGGTCAGTTACAAATTAAATTTTTGGATTTTGTGATCTTTTTTAATTAAAAAAATCGTCATTTTTATATATAAGAGATATAGAAAATACCAAGAGATATCATTTGTTCAGTATTATTGACACAAAATTCCTGCATTTTAGCCACTTTTATGCAAGGGAAAATCTACAAGGGCCGAAGGTATATTCATTTGAATTTTCTTGACAAAATTTTTATATGATATATATATGAGTGTTTTTTGTTTGTTTATATATAAATTTTAAATTTCTCAACATAAATGGTTTTTTAAATTGCGAGGCGTTTATATTCACTAATTTGGTTACCATTGTTTTTAGACGACCATGAAAAATAAGAATGGAAATAAGGTGAACCAGATGCGGGGCAGGATAAGTTTAAGGGTATGTGAGGCGGGGCGGGATTAAGGTTATGTAGGGGGGTTCTGAAGCGGGGTGGGTTGAGGTTGATTTCTTTTTAATTAATGTGGGTCAAGGTGGGCTGCGGGTATATGTGATTTTATGTGGGTTCAAACTTAATTTTAACTTCTTACATGTCATAGAATGACATAACATTATTTATTAAGATAAATTTATTAAAGCTACTAAAATATTCAATATTATAAATGAAGATGAATCATAAAAAATAATACAATTTCTTGAATGATTCTCAATTGACCTCTAAAAACTAAAATTTAAAGTCACTATCCTATTAAATCCGTACAACTTAAGAAAAAAATGAATTTTTTTTATGAATTTTATTTTTAGTATTAAACATAACTAAGAAAAAAGAAAATATTATGAAAATTTTGCAGGGCGAGTTCATGCGGGATAGGTCTATGTGGGGTAGAGTGGAGCAGGGCGGGTTGAAAATGAAAATTTTTGGTATACGGGGCGGATTAAAAAGTTTATGGGTTAAGCTCAACCCGCACCGACCCCGCCCTACACCGCCCCATTGTCATCCCTAATGAAAAAGTAGGAAGTTGTGTAGTATAATTCTTTACATATATCCATAAAATAATTTTATCCTAATGTCATTGTGCACTAAAATATTTTAAAAGAACAAATAAATTAATTAAACTGGGTGAAAATTTAGTTGAGTTGGTTCTTGACTCATTAGCTGCTCCTTTTTGGCTCAATTCATATTGATCCAATTAATTCAGATTGAATTGGATCTTGAACCGTTTGTTATCTTGACTCAATATGATTGACTAAAATAGATCTAATTCGCTCAATTACCATCCATAACAATGGTTGAGATTAAATAGAACAAAATCAACGAAACAAATACACTTATACATGAAAAACTAATCAAAAACTATCAAATAGTTATCCTCTTTTGGATAAGTCGCGATTTATTTGAGCAATGAAGATTAGCCTAGAAATGCCTAATATTAAAACCAAATATTAGATAGTTGTGTGTATTTACTATTTTCTATGAAATAAAAATATTATCTATAAATAGTAATTATTATAAGCATTCACTACTAATATTACTAATATGATAGTTGCATATCATAAATTCGTTGTACCATATAATTTTTATTTTATTTTAATATTTTAATAGATTGCATCATTTCATTAGATTATATGTTGGGCAACAAAAACAATAACATTTTCAGTAGAATCGTTTAAATTGGTCATTTTGTATTCATTAGAGTTAAAACCTCCATTCAATTCAATCATGAAAGTTACAGTAGCGTTAGATAGGGCAAAGGGAGATTGATTTCGTTTGCTGCCTCAGATAAGCCCGTTCAAATTCCTGGTATGTAAATATATTAATTTCTTTATAAGCAACAAAATTAAGTTATTTCAAACTTGTTTACTTTAAGATTGTAGTTTTTTTAAATAATTACACTATTAAGAAAAAGTAAAACATTTGTGAAATTCTAATAACCTTATCTTGAGAAAACATATATTAAAGGCATATGGACTTATGGCTTAGTCTTGAATAATGAATATGACCTTGTTCAACTATCAATATTTTTTTTAATTTATAGGAATCTAATTTCTCATTCAAGTCTTGATGGTTTTAGGTTTCATTATCGGGTTGGATATGAATATTTGAATTAACAAAATAATACCATATCTCATGATTTTTGTGTTCTTATTAATAGCTTATACATAAATTAAAATTTCAGGATGATTTCTCATTCAAGTCTTTAGCATTTTTGAAATACATGTTTATTTTGAAATTGTGTTGTGTGTTGCAGAACTAACAAAGATTTTTCATGACATTCTTGTTATTGATTCATCTCTGATATAAGACATGGCTGTGGAAGTTGGAACTGTCAGGGCTAATTCAGGTAGAAAATGAAAAACACATGATGATTTACAAATAAAACTCGCAAAAGGAAAACGAAAAAGAAACTTTAAATGTGTCTTAATTATCTTTTCTTTAATTTTTTCTTCTACTTAATATATTCTCTCTATTTTAATATTTGTGATGCATCTTAAATATGATATATTACATACTTTAACATGTAAGAAGACCGTATGATATACAAAATATTTAAACGAAAAAATGTATATTACTTGGGAGTTAATATATCTACTCTTAGAATCATTAAGAAAAATGAAAAAAGAAGTTTTAGTTGTTAAATATGAAATCAAATTTGCTCTTTATTTTAGATGGGGCACAAAGGTCGATTTGATTTAATTTTTAATTAAAAAAGCCTAGACTAACTATTTCATTTTATTAGTTCTAAAAACTAAAACAAATCATATAAAGTTTGATTTTTCAGTTTCGACTTTAGTTTAATTTTTTGATTTATTTTACTTTTTTATAATTACACGGTGATTGAAAAAGAGATTAAATATATTTTCAAAATTTTCAAAAAAAGGATAAAAATCACATAAATAAAAAATACTTTCAACATTCGTTACAAAATAAATTGTTAACTTCAAAACCAAAACTATAATAGTATAATTTAACTTTCATCCTAATACAAAATAAAATAATTTCAAAAGCTTGTCTCTTCAGTTTCTTCAAACACCTCGATTTGAGAAGACAGAGAGCAGAGTGCTTCACATTCATCCTCTCTCAAGTACTTCTTCTTCTCTGTTAACACAAACTCTCTGCGTTTATGGTTCTTGCTCTATAGAATTTTGATGTCAAGATTGCTTTTTTATTTTTTTGGGTATGCTTTAATATGATGAAATTGAAGTGGGGTTTGCTTAAAACTTGATGGAGTTAATTTTTTTCAAGGACATGGTGTGTCGGTAGGTGTAGGTCTATCATGGATGTGTTTCAGTTGTGGCGGAATTAGGATTTACACTAGGCTGATATAGGAATAATAAGTTTCTATGTTTTGGATGACTAAAACAACACTTATTTTACTTTGATTTGATACACTTGAGCTGTTGGTCTTTCGTAACAATCTCTTTCCAGTACACAAGTAAACTAGGTAGTGTGTACTCTAACCGGACAATTTCGAGATTCCTTACATATGTGTTCTTGTTTATTTTTTTGCAGATTCTAGTTGTTGTAGTATTTGATGTTTTGCTTCAACATGGGAAAAAACAACTTTTACCTCCGCGATGTACTTAGAAAGCTTCCTGATAATGTAATTGATGACATTCTAACGAGGTTTCCTTTAAGACATGTTGTGAGGACAAGCATCTTATCAAAGAATTGGAATATAATTGGCATAGACTTCCACAACTGAAATTTGATTAAACACTTTGGAAAACAACAGAGGGATTTGATTAGTTAATTAGCTTAGCACTAATTAAAGTCAATATTTCTTCTGAATTTCTTGGAAGTATAATCTCACGTTGCCCGTTTCTTGAGCATTTAGTGCTGCAACACGACGCTATTAAAAATCACGTTGAAATTAGTGCTCTAAAGCTGAGGTCAATTGTCTTCACTGGCAATATAAGGTTTCTACATTAAAGAATGTCCCTCTTCTTTCCAAAGTTTCATATGAGCCTACAGAATTTTCGGTAGAGGTAGAACATGATGTTGATGATACGCTCAAACTTACTTCTCAAATAAGAATTAAAGCGGTAGTGTCAAGTAAATAACCCAACTAGTGAGGTTGGGATCGTTCCCAAGAGGAAAATGGTCTAGACTTAACTTCAACTTGTTTGGTCAATGACTTTCTTGGAAAGTAAAAACAATAAAAGGGGGGTTTCTATTTCTAAATGAGTGAAAATAACTAACGAAATTGAAAGAGACACTTAACAGCTTTGAATGTTGGAGTTTAATCAATTAATCAAAGTAACTAGGGTTTACGTGTTCCCCACAAGTTCATAACTTGATAATTCTAACTATAACAATTCTTTCCTAGTATCTTGTTTGCAAAGTGATAAGTTATGTATTTCTAAATCCTTGGTCCGGCATCTAGAAAATCTCACTCCGCACCTTGGTCTGGCTACGTGTGTTGCTATCCTAAGCCTTATCTTTACTTTATATTAAGCATCGTATTCGATATTTGACTAAGTTATTACCTCGTACCAATCAAATACTAGCCTATTAGATAGTATACACTAAATCTATGTTGATGATTCTTTTCCTATTATCTACCTCCTTGGTCCGGTAAGTAGCATTAAAGTGAGTTCTAACGTTGGACATCTGTTAAAAAGACTTCTAAGGGAAAGAATTATTAATACATGCAAGACACTATTCTTGAATCGTTATGTTAGTTAGGATTTATCTCATTATTTGCCTATGGTTCCCACAACCCTAGTTATGGAGTTTAGTTACTCATAGTCATAATCACAATATTCAAATATAATAAATAAGAATTCATGTACTTACTTCAATGATAAAGATTAAAATCCGAAAGTTTGCTTGATTAATCACCAAAAATCACTTGCAAGAATCTCAAAGTAATAAATAATCTCACAAAAAGTCTAATGATAATCAAGAATCTAACAGTACAGTATCTACTAATATGATGTCTAACAACACGGAGTCTAAAAATGATCCAGAGTATAACCCCAAAAATGAGGTTTTTCGAACTATTTATAGAAAATAAAAACCTAATTAAACAAGGACTCTATTTGATGGAAATCTGCCATAACACGGCTGGGTCGACGGACCTCGCGACGGATCGTCATGGTCACGACGGACCATCATGGACTCCGTCGTCCCATACTTGTGCAATTTCTTCTACTTCTCTCTTCATTACCCTCGATAGCAAGTATGACGGACCGTCACAGGCACAACGGTCCATCGAAGGTCTTCGTTCCAAAACACTTCAACTCTTGGAATATGGGTACTGGGATTACTTCTCTGAACTTCATGACGAACCTGCAGGACAGACCGTCATAGACACGACGGACCGTCACAAGCTTCGTAACCCCACACTTAGTTAGACTTCCCCATCTTCCGTCAGCAGCTGCACTACGCTGCCACCTACGGACCGTCACAAGCACGACGGACCGTCACAAGCTCCGTAGGTGGTTTCTTCTGCATTTCTTCACGAAAAATCTCCGCATTCATCTTTGGACAGATTTCCTACAAAATAAAGAGAAACTTATATAAAAATTAGCACAAAAAGGCTTTTGGACACACAAAACATAAGGAAAAAGTATTAATAATATCGTGAAATCACGGTATATCAACACCCTCAACTTAAATTCGCTGTTTGTCCTCTAGCGACGCACTATGACTCAATACAAAATCTTTGTACAATAGTGTCCATGTTTTATCCTTTGCTATCATTTGTCTATCAATCCCGATTAATCTAATCAAATCTATGCATGCTATCACTATTACGCTTGAGTTATGTGGGATCAGAGCATGACACAGACTCACCATGCACTAACACCTATCATCTTCAATTTCTCACCGAGGTGCTGACAATTCCGGTATTGCAACTAGTGTCCTCACTTTTAAAAAAATCCTCATTTTTCACACAATGATTTCAAGTTTAGTATAAGGATTACTATTCAACACTCGCTCTCATAACAAAGTCACACTTATTCATAACTATTGCCATAAGCTTTCCCTTATGTTCAATGCCTTAAGTTCGCTTTACAACCCTTAGGATCATGATAGGACTTTCTTAGCTTGTAACATAGGCTCAGGGTCTGGTAGGGTATATTTAGGTATAATTTAGTGACTTTTTGCCCTCCTTGACATATCGGCTAAACCTTGCATTTTCCATCATTTTATCTCGCCCAGTTTCTCATATTCATTTCACCTTGCTAGTTTCTCTTCTTTCTTCATTTGTGTAAGTGACTCTCTTCTATTCTTGCTTGTATTTCTTGTATATTTTTCTTCTTCTTTACTTCTCTTTCAACTCATTCTTGAGTCACTTTACTTTTGTTCTTTCTCTCTCTTTGTTCTTTCAACCCCACTTTCCAGAGCATTCCTCATTATAGCCATCCTCAACTCATGGCTTTGCCATGAGTCAAGGTACACAATACCCAAAGTTGGGTCAGGGTCATAAATAAGGTTGTTTACTGCATTAGCCACCCTCAACTTATGCTTTTGGCATAAGCTGAGGTGCACATGTCCAAGGAGGGACCAGGGCCAACACATTATTCCTAGAAAAGATCAGTTGGGGTGAAAAAGAAAGGTCTAATTGAAGCTCAGATCATTTGGATCAAAGAAGGATAGATTTCATTTGGTTTTCTTTTATTTAGGCTAAAAATGGACTATCTTGAATAAGGGCTTATGATCCTTTCCTAATTGTCTATTATAGCTTACTTTTAGCAGGACTAACCAGGCAAGTGCTAGCTCAGTACAGATAGTGGACTATTCAAATCTTCCTCACACTCTCTTGACATCTCATCACTCTCCCAGATTATCAGCCACCTAGTTCGAATTTAAGACTTAGGGTAATGCAATGGTGTACCTCTATGTCATGCTTAGAGCCACACATTTATCAGTTACTATGCCTAGTCATGCATCATTTTCCTATTTGTCAGGATATCATTTTAACCATCATGCTCCATAATTAGACTTTGTACAAAATAAATAGACATGTCGGTTCAACAAAAAAAGTAATCAGTCTTTTGGGGAAAAAGAACACAGGTTAGAAAACCCAAAAAGAGGATAGTGAATTGGGCTACTCAGACTTCACCCTAACACTCACTTTCAAATTACCCCACCACCAACAAAAAAAACATGCAATTGTCCCCAATGCATATAAAAAATTTAAATACTAGAGTGGTAGGTGATGCAAACCTGTGGCGCCAAGCGCCGTCGATCAGCAAGATGGTTGGTCCGGTTCCCTGGAACCCACGTCCTCCGCTATCTGGACACCCTTAGTGGTGTCTTCAGCAACAACCGTACTATCAGTAGTGCCTCCTGCTATCTCCACAGTTCGGGAGCTAGACGCCCCAGCCGCTAACTCTGATGCTCTCATCTGATGCGCCTCCTCCTCAGCAAGTGAGGCTCTCATCGCAGCCTCCATCTCTTGGCGCTCCTTTTTCCGTGCTCGCGCCTCCTCCTCTTCTCGACCCCTACGCCTCTTGGCATGCTCTCAAGGGGGAGGCGGTGGAATCTCTGAAGTAGCGAATAGGGCCGCAAAATCTGTGTCTTCAGCAAGCTCGACAGAAGGGGCCTCAGACTCCGGCACCATAGCCTCTACGATCGTGTCAAAATCTGCGCGAAGGCTGTCGACCGCAGCCTGAAGAGTCGACACATCCACTGGAGGGGCTGGCCGGGCTAGAACCCTCAACCCAAAGGCGTCCAAGCACTTGTGAACCTCAGAGATCTTCCGCTATGTATACTGGACCATTTTCCGCTCTAGGCGCTCTTCTGACTCAGTAATAGACTTCTGCATCCACGGCTGGATATGATACAGAAGTGTAGCAATTTGCGCCTCTAATTTTTTGACCTTAGCAAGCGGGACCAGCGCCGGTAGAGGGGCTGTACGAGAGGAGCTCGAGGAGTGCTACTACCCGGGATAGACTCGATCGGGGTAGTGTCAGTGGACGCCGCTTGTGTAGCCGTGCGGTCTTGGGCTACCGTATCAGCAAGATCATCAGAAAGTAAGGGCAGCTCTAGACGGGGCCCTCTGCGTGGAGACAACTCATTGGCCTCATCTCTGATGAGACCGACGTCAACAGTGCCCTGCGGGGTCTTGAGCTGATCTACGTGCCATATAGGACACCTGCAGACCTGCAGAGAGAAAAGATCATGCACGGGAAAGGTTAAGTAGTAGAGACCTTGAAATCCCTCTCGTGCATGACTGATTATAGAAGCCACGCAAAATCCACCTCGAACCCAACAATCATCGCCGCCATCAACACTGCTCGATCCTATGTAACGATATTATCAGCGGCTGTGGGGGAAAGGCAGTGGCGGACAATTAGCCACAAGAACTTCGTCGTGAGAGTTAGGTCGGCCGTCTTGATGGCCCCCTTTGGCTCCGTCACCCAGTCGGCACCCTCTCCAAAACTGACAGGTGCAGGGCCATCCACCTCTTGGTGGTCTCTCTCAGCAATGGCTCGCGCTGGAACTGACCATCTTTAACAATCTGCCACCGGTAGTCAAACTCGGAAGTGAGAGGGGTCCGAATAGCATCAACACCCTCGCCGTATAGAAACCGGCGGATGGCAGGCAGGGAAATGTCAACTTGCACGCCCCGTACTCGGACCTGCTCCAGTGGGGCCTTTTTGGCATGGGCAGCCCGCCTATCTATCTATGATCGGAGAGTCGCTACATAGAATGCGTAGAACTCTCGGACCATTTCTTCACTATAACGTCCGAACGAATGTGCTATCCACTCTAATCGATGCCTGGTGAAGAGATTGTGGATCTCAGGCATCGTCGGGAGACTTCCTGTAAGGACCTGCGCTCCAAGGTGAGTGTTCGAGTCATATCTACTTTGTCAGTGAGGAACTTGGCGTCGGAGTAGACTTGAAATTGCCCGTCGACACGCCACCGGTTGGGCTGATCAGTAGCTGGGGTAGGGGCCTGAGATGGTTAACCTGATATGGATTCCGAACTGTCATCCTCATCAGACGAAGCCGACGCTGCAGCGGTGGCAGGTGCGGGAACCTTAGCAAATCCGGAGGCTTCCTCCGACCAGGATACTCCTAAGGAGACAGACGCTCCTTCTTCATTTGTGGCTTACCTAGAGGGTGTGCCGGTCAGTGTGCGCTCCTCATCAGATAGGGAGGCAGTGACTATGCCGGACGCCACCTTTTTGGGTATGGCTCTAGGAGCACGTGCAACACGGGAAGGGGTGGAAGTGTCTAGGGGCACGTACTCGGGGTCACGCTCATCATCAGAGCCAATGACCAAGCATGCAGACGGGGCGACAGACTTCGATCGCCCGCGTGCATAGATTCAATCTTGCTTGGGTTCCATTGTAGATAGTACCTATAAAGGATCAATATTAGTACGAGAAGTGGCAAACAAGACAAGCAAAACCACACAAAAAAATTAAAACAGTATGTTATTTCTATGGTAACAGTGACACACGACGGGCCTGGTGACGGCTCGTCGTGACTATGACTGACCGTCATGGGGTCCGTTGTGTCTTACATAGACTATGTATATATGGAGAACCCTGAAGGAGAGTCTCTAACTAGTATGACGGTATGTGCAGGACGGAACCTCACTGGTACGACGGTCCTTCGTAGGTGTCCGGCAGAGGACACTTAGCAAAAAAATGAGAGACCCTTAGGAGAGGGGTCTCTAACCGTCATAGCGGTCACGCAGGACGAATTGTCGTGGGTACGACGGTCCGTCACATGTGTCCGTTGAAGGACACTTAGAAAAAGTGAGAGACCCTCAGAAGGAGGGTCTCTTAGAACCAGAAAAGTTGTGCAGGACGGACCGTCGTGGGTATGACGGTCCGTCACATGTGTCCGTTGAAGGAAACTTAGAAAAAGATGGACAGTTGAGTGTTAGAACTTTTGGAACGGACCCTACGACGGTCCGTCATCGGGGTCTCATTCTGTAGATCAGTGACAAAACTGGGGGTACCCCATGCATCAACGATGAACCCAAATCGAAATTGTGGTGTTTTGGACCTACAATTGTCTAACCCAACTACCTGGGAAACTAGCAATGCAAAAGCACCTATGTGTAGGGTTGGAAACACGGCAATTTCAAACATTTTTAACCTAGATTAGGCAGAATCTTATATAAAAGAAACAAATATATCACAAAGAACAAAGCAAATACTAATTAATAAACAAAAATGCAGGAC